>JADMLD010001287.1:0-600000 GCA_017589585.1 Phylloscopus whistleri | reverse complement strand
CCCTATGTGTCCCAGCTGGAAATAAAACATACCTGCTTTACAATTTCTAATTGTAAAGTCCTTATTCTATGCTTCAGAGCACTGAAGTTTGCAGGAGAGTTTGGTTGTGGCTCTATCTTGGGTTATGGAACCCAAAATGTGTATTCTATTTCATCTGCTGAAAGCCGTTGGGAAATGTTCTTCTTTATCTCTTGTAACTCTGGGAGGAGGGGGGTGGGTGCCTTCTGATAATGGGCCAACTGTTAAAACCAGGTGGGGCAGTGTTTCTTATCTCTTTCACCAACTGTCCTCTGTCCAGGGGAATATTTTCTGCTAATGGACCATTAAGACACCCCTAAAAGCACACATCCCCAAACTTACCCTCCCCAAGGTAGTACATCCACATTCCATCATCCTATTGTGAGATGCTCCACCCAGCGGGGGGAGCCAACCATTCCTACCTGGATAAAACTGAGACTCAAGAACACAGAAGGTGTCTGGCTTCGCCCAATTACCGGAGGAAGACTGGACCCCTTCTCACCATCACTGGAGCCTATCTACAGGATCATCTCTACTTCAACAGAACCGCATCTGCTACTCCAGGAGGACTCACTTTTGGACTGCTTCCAACACCCTGACCAACAGGGTGTCAGGTTGTAGCTCTGACTCTGTCAGGGTTTTCCAGGATTGCTTGTTTGTTTGTTTGCTTGTTTGGTTGGGTGGTTTTGTTTTCTACTACATTTGTACTGTTAATATTCCTAGTAAAGAACTGTTATTCCTATTCCCAAATCTTTGCCTGAAAGCCCTTAATTGCAAAATTCTAATTTGGTGGGGGGTGAGGGGTTGACATTCTCTATTCTAAGGGAAACTTCAGCTTTCCCTGACAGATACCTGTCTTTCCAAACCAAGACAGGCTCCCAAAGGGTGCTGGTCACACCAGTGTCATTGTGAAATGGGAAGAGTTCCAGACACCTGGACCATATTTTTGAATGCAATTGGCCAGGAAAATAAATGTTCATCTTGATATGCTTGATTAATATGACACCGCCTGTATTCTCTACTGTCCTACACTGCAAGTTTGAAATTCCCCTCAATTAGTTTCACCCAGATTCCAGCACTTATTAGAAACCTGGCACAAATATTACTGAAGCTTCTGAACACCCCAGAGAAGTAGGACAAAAATTGGTATATATTAAGGAAAAAAAAAAAGTTGTCTATGTTTTTTGAAAGACAAAGTCTGATGGTTCTGATGGTCTATTCCTTAGACATTAGTAAGGAATTCTTTCCTGAGAGGGTGGTGAGGCCCTGGCACAGGCTGCCCAGAGACACTGTGGCTGCCCCATCCCTGGAAATGTCCAGGGCCAGGTTGGACAGGGCTTGGAGCAATCCAGGATAGTGGAAGATGTCCCTGCCCGTGGCAAGGGGCGGTTGAAATGAAATCATGTTTAAGGTCCCTTCTAACCCAAACCATTCTAGGATTTTATCACTATATGACCTTTTACAAGCCAGAAATTAAGAGAAAAGGATTATGTGAGACTAAAGCTGGAGTTCTACTTATCCAGAAGTTTTCTTTCACCTAGAACTTCAGCATTAAAAGACAATAAATAACTAACAGGTTTTTCAGAGAGCATTACATATGGTATACATATATTCAGAATGCACTGTGAGAGCATTGGGATATGGTTGATATGGCAGTGATTGAATACTCATATTTTATAGTGTTCCAGAAATCTCACATCCCTCTAAATAGTGCTCTGTAATGTCCATGGCTGCTTTGGTGCATGCTGGGTTTTTAAACACAAGCTAAGAAACAGCTTGGGCAAATATAAAATGGAAGGATTCTATACATTTTATTTTATTTCTGGAGCAACTAGTCAGGCTAATATACAAACTCTTAACCAAGTTATAAAAATGTGATATAACAAGGAAAGAGGAAAATGAGAGTTTAATATAGATTCATATATTAATTAGAAAAGATAGCAGGACATAATCTGTGAATAGAGTTATAGATATAATTAAACACATTTATGCCATTAAAACAATCCTAGCTACTTTCTGTGGTACTTGTGGTGCTTGTTGTGATACTTACAATGACTGATCCAACCAGAGAGGGAATAGAAGAGGAAAAAAGGATAAATTAATTTCTCTTAAGTCATCCAAAAGGAGGCAAGACAGACCTTCTAATTCTTCTAATAAGCTTTTAATTAACAGTAATGCTCAAAGAGATCCATCCAAATTTGCAAGACTTGTAGCTACAGTAGTTGGAAAAAATAATCTGTGTTAAACTTTGTGTAAGGATTTCCTAGTCCTTCTCCTGGAGGACCCAACTCCTAAAGTCACCAACTCTCAAAGCTGCAGTGCCACCAGGACATGACATTTTTGTTTTGTTGATTACTCAGACTGGATCAACTGCAAGAACTTGCTATTTTATCATGAGAATCAGCAGAAAGGAATAATACTGACCACCAGTTAGCTGTTTCTCCAGCTCCTGAGCTCAAACACTGCCAAGATCCAGTGTCATGCGGAGGGAGGATAAATTAAACACCTTCCAGCTCAGGACACAGCTGACAGACCCAGCCCGGGTCAGCTGAGCAGCACTGTGGCGATCACACCTCCTCTGAAACTCCCCCAAAGCAGCACTGAACTCCCCGACACAAAATAAACATAAATAAGAAGCAGTGCCCTAATGAGCTCTGTGGATGCAACTCCTGCAGCTGCATTAGGTGAAGTGCCAATGGGAAATCTGCCCTGCATGCACCAGCTCGTTCTGCTAATGATGCATTGTGTGTGCTTCCTGTTCCCTGCACATCCTGGGCTCCCTGCTGGGATCACAGTTGTAGCCTCCAATACTCATCTGGTGTGACCCTTTCCAAAGCCCTAAGTCTTACTCAGCTCATTTATTTTTCAGCTATTCTTTCGTGTGTGTGCTTGGATACATCATTAAGCAAACAGTTTGGATTTTTGTCTCAAAGTGCATGCAAATTATAGAGGTGAATTACTAATCAGCTTACAGGTAGGACAGGGACATTAGTGGGAACTGCAGCTGGGTTCCTGCAGCATTACCCTAATGTGAAGTAAAATCAGCTTGAAAAATGCATCTTTCTTCTTCATTGAGTGCAGTGTCACAGAGATCAATTTGCCTACTGCCAGCTTAAAAGATAAAACAACACAGCCTCTTGATTTTTCCTACTGATTACAGCTAATGGAAAAAATTTCTTCTTTCTTATGAAAAACAGAAGTGTTCCATTATTTTAATGTCTCTCAGGCAACAGGTTCTCAATGGAGGGTTCAGTCCTAACCTCTGGTTCATTGGAGAAGTTTTTGCTGACAGTGATGTTGTTTGTGTTTGCAAATGAAATTTTGCTCTTGACATAATTGTATAAACAGGATTTAATTAGCAATAAGTGGAAAAGATCTGCAGTGTGCAGCTGTATTCCATTCTAGGGTCTGAGGTTAATACTACTGCCATGTAAAAGAGCTTTGCCCTTGAGCTCAGGTGACAGAGATTTTATTCTCATGATGATTAAGCCATTCCAGACAGGATGACAGCCTGCAGAATTAACTTAGTTTTCTAAGAGGAAAAAGTAGGGGAAAAAAAAAAGAAAAAGTTTATGAGAGATATCTGTAAGGTAAAGTCTTTTAAAATAGGTAAGGAGGAGAGTCTTTGAGTGCAGCATCACCAGCTCACCCAAGCATTATCTGTGAACTGCACTCAGGGTGTTCATGGAGATATAAAGCCGATGTCTCTCACTGCAACTAACACTGTCAGAAGCAATTATCTGCCCAAAGCATGCTGCAGCTCTCAGCTGTGGGGGGGCTGGATCACTGGAATTTTTCAGGTCTAGCTCTGACCAAGAATCCCAAAGGAACATCTGACTTCTTTCCTTTTCTCTCACACTCCAAGTGCCGGCCATGGCCACTGCTCCAGCAGCACATCTGAACTCTGGGTGCTCTGGGTGGGGCAAAGGGGCCTCTGTCTCCAGGGTTTGGTTGTGGCTATGTCACCATCAGTGTGGCTGCTGTCACCCTCGCTGTGACTCCTTGCTCTGCTTACTTTGCCTTGATGGATAACAAGACAAGACCACGAAGGGCACAGAAGGAAATGTCCCTTTCCAGCTCAGACCTTTCCAAGGGAGGTTGAACCAGTGGATTTTGTATTATAAAAAAATAATCCCCTTTGTTTTCATCATCATTACCATCATCATGATCTACTAAAACCTCCAAAACATTTCCCGCTGTGGCAGCTGTTTTTGTCTGACAAAGGCAAGGCAGCAACGTTCTGGAGATTTGCAGGTGAGTGGGTCACCCAAACTTTGGCTCTGTGTGACTGTGATCCACTATAGAGAAGACAAATTTTGGTTAGGGATCTCCTGAGCTGACATACATGTTTTAGTTTGTTACATTTATAGAAAAATATTGCACATTGGCTTCCTCCTTTTTCAAAACTTTTTGGACTTCCTCTCTCTATTCTTCTGTAATGCAGAAATAGCAGTTAAAAAAACAAACCACATGCAATTATTAAAAAAATTAATTTTAAATTTAGGAAAAATTATAAAGCACTATGAGTACATTTACTCAATGCTTAAAAGTAGAAATGAATGCTATGATTTTGACCTTGTAGTTTCAAAACCCCTTCTGATAGTTCTGCCAAGGTTGGCACACTGACCTAATTCCTCTTCCACACTTTGTCTCTGGGATTCCCTGGTGCTCAAGGAGTTTGGACATAATGTACAAAGATGACTTCATGGTGAGAAGGAAAGCATGCAGCGCAAGCACAAGAAGTTTTGACTGGGAATAGCTAAACAATTCTGTCTATATCCTGGATGCTCCTGTGGCCATTTCCATAGAGTGTCTGTTCTGAGGCTGAAAACAGAAAGAAATGGCTGAAAATCAGTAGCTAAGAGCTACAAGAGAAGCTGAAAAGTTGGAAAAAGTCTGCACGATGATGATGAAACTGTAACACTTGAGGTGCTGATCAGAAGCCACAAGCACATAAGGACTGAAATTTATTAGAGGAGGCTTCCATGTCCTCCTAACACAGAGAGCTGGAAGCAGGCAGTACATGTGAAGTGTGTGATGTTAATATTAAAGACGACTTAGCACTACTGTACCACTGATTCAGATTCTCCTCTCAGAGAAGCAGCTCTATGCCACGGAGCTGAATATTTTTTCTAAATTAAACCAAAATAGTCTATCTGGGTTTTGCAGCCTAATTCTATATTAGAAAATAGAAACAGAGGACACAGACAAAGGAACTACTTCATAAAACTCTACAATTTCTGTAACTCTGAAAGCTAGTTTGGGGAGACAGGAGGGGCCTTTCTGCCCTTTGGGAAGAATCCATAAGGGTGAATTTCTAATGGACTGAATAGCAGCAGGTGCAGCATCTCCAGTCCAGAGTAAAAGATGTCTTTCTGTATGCACAGCTGTGTGTTGTATGTGTTGACAAAGATATTGGAAGGGCTACTGTTAGCTGTTGGGCAACTCACAGAAAGAGTTTTGAAGACATTTTCAGCAGCCTTTATTTTTAACACAAGTGTCAAACCTTGGTCAATCCATAACTGTGGGCTCCTGGTAAAGCACAGAGAGCTCCAGTCATCTCCACTACACCCTAGCGTGTTGATACTGCAGTAATTTGTCACCTGCAGTCACCATTTTGCATCTGTGGCATTTGCCAATGTTTCTCTTAAGAGGTGAAGACTTTTCCTTTGACTTCTCATCTGTAGGTTCATAGGATACCTCTTAGTAGATTTTGACTGACAGCTTTATAAAATATCTGTTAAAAAAAAAATCCCTAAACATGAAGCATAAAAAAATCTTACAGGAATAAAAACAGGGAATCTGCCTTTGTAGAAACAGCTGATCATATACATGCCACCAAGGCAATTTGTCACCCCCTGGTGTTAAAATAAGACCAGGTGTGGTCTTATTTCACTGTGTGAAAGCACTTCAACCCACAGGTATATTATTATTCTTGCACAGCAATTTCTTTTGCTAATTCTTTTCCATAAGCAACTCTATAAATATCTCCATCTCAAGAAACACAAAAACCAGACTTGAAACAGTCTCTTTACTGGCAGCAGAGGAAACAAACCTGAGACCATAAGGATTAATCCCTGATCATCAATATTTTATTCCTTTTCTTGCAACAATTCTGATTTTGTCATATCTTTTTATTTTCTACACATTGTCAGCAAAAGCCTGGGACCTTTACATGGCACGGCCATTTCCAGGTGCAGCTGAACAGTCTGTGTAGATCAGCTCAAGTTATCACTAACGTCACTGGACCCATGAAGCCTTTCTGCTTCTTGTTATTTATAAGCACAAACACTTGGGGAGAAATATGTTGGGTTTTTGTTGGTTTTTTTTTTAATCTTTGGGCTGCAGAAGTCTGAACAAGACATAGCTCCATTCCCTGATAAGGATCAATACTAAAGGAAGTCTCAGAGAGTACAGTGGGCTTCTGAAGGTCTAATTCTGCTCAAGCTGGCCAGCCCTAGACCTGTGAAACTTGTGGCAAAGGAGAAGATTTATTGATTAGGTCTGCCCTGATTTGATCCATCACACTTGCAGATTACTGGTGCAACTCTGTTTAAAGCCATTGCAGCAACACTGCTGGATAAACTGATGATGTAAAATAGATTTTACTTGAACTCCTTTCATACTTCTGCTCTGAATGAGTTCTCCAATTAAATTGTTAAATGATTTGACAAAAGCAGCCTATCTCTCCTATTTCATAAAATATTATGTTTCCCTCAAAACTAGGAGTCTGTGTATGAGGTTAATACAGGTAAGGCTAGGAAAGTATAAGAAAGAAAATACTGAGAATCTAAAGGGAGAAGGATGGACCTCTACAGGTGAAGACTGTATTTTTGTTGTTATTTTGCACTTTTGACAGATGCTGGGTTCATTAAAGCCAACCACTATGCCAAAGCAAAGATTTTTTTCTTCTTTTGCCAGTACTATAAGGATAAAAAGCACAGGTTAAAAGTTACAGGTGACTGTCACTACCTCAAAACTTTGCAGTACACAAAATACTCCGAGACGTGCAGAAACTGCTTGGAGGGAGAAAAATCTGGAGTTAGGGGAGGGAACTTAATAGGAACTGTAATCTTGCCCAGAACTAACACATTATCTCAGAATAGACAGAGATGTGACAAACATTTAAGCACTTCGTAGATGTCCTTCTTCACCAGGACTGGAAAAAGAGCTGGAAGAACTGAAGAACTATGCAAAGATTGGCTACTGAAAGTAACAGTTTGTTGTTCTAGACAGATAGAATTCCAGATAGAATTCAAGTGGAATTTACCCTCTTTAAATCAACACTTCCCTTATAAAGAGAGCATTTCACTTAACGACAAGAAGAGAATTTTAATTTAGCATAATAACAACTGATGCCTGAGCCGAAACTCCATCAGGCACGGTGTTGATTCACGCCAGGATAAAGCCACTTCCTTTGGTGACTCAAATTACCTCCCAGACTGGCTGAAAAGGGTAAAAAGGGGCTGACAGAGTGAGGGTGCCCCTGGCAGCACAAACTCAGCCCAACTGGCTGTGCTGCCTCTGGCTGTCCCTGTGAGCTCTCCTTGGCACCACTCAGCAGCAGACAAGAAATTCTAAGCAGCAATTAAGTAAAATACAGAGCCCTGTACTCAAATGCCATAATACCATATAATCCTGCACATATTTATTATGCTGATGGGCTAGTCATACTGTGTTGGGCCATATAGCCTGATTTTGACTCAAATTAGAGTGGTTTAGCCATGCATGGTTTGTTCAAGAGAAGGAAAGAATCAGCAAAACAGCAATGCCTGAAGAATTTGCAGCTCTTGGGACGTTAGTTTTCACTGAGAGATGTCTAAACTCATAACATAATTCTCAGTGCTATAAGAGTCCAAAAAAGGAAGACACAGAAAACATAAAACCTGTTTATCAATATTTTTAATTAACCTTCTTACGCAAATATCCCTGAATGCTACATTTTTTCAGAAACACTTTTTTTTTTTTTTTTTTACATTCAAAGGCTACAAGACAAGAGGAAGGTGTGTATTTATAATACGAATATATATAAAAGATATATTAAAACACACATAGAACACTGAGAGGTTTATGGCCCTCTATATGAAGCAGATTAATATCTACCATGTCCATTCATATGCTATAGATTATTACAAATCACATTTGATCACATTTCTCTATTTCCAGTTCTCCCTCTATGAATTGTCCAGTCTTTTTAAATGTGCCCCACTTCCTAGCAATCTTCCCTTTCAGTTCATTTTCCAAATATTCTCGGTATAAGCTGCTGTTAATAGACTTGTTTTCCTCTATCCTGTGTATTTTATTTCTTTTCCTCCTTTTTGAGCATAAAAAATCTTGATTTTGTTAATCCTAGGCCACAAGAGAAATTATTCTGTTGTGAATGTAACTCATAATATTGAGTTACATAAAAAATAAGAAAGAAAACTGCAGAAATCACTACCACTGCAGAAACACATTGTGGGAACTTTATTATTTTTTTTTTAAGGAAGGGTTAGAAGAAAATAGAAAACACTTGCCATAAAAACCTCCATGAAAAATGTTTTTTAAACACTTGTCATAAAAACCTCAGTAAAAAAGCAGGAATGTAACCAGTGTGACTTTCATAATTTATGCTCTGAGAATAACTATTTTATTTACATTACAGAAAGTGGTTGACTACAAAAGCAAATTTTATAGTTCACTGTGCACTGGTTGGTTTATACCATCTCAAAATTTAATTCACCAGAAATTTTGCTCACAGCTGGGAAGCTGCACAAATATTGACAGATTATTGTGCTATTTCTCCTTCCAAACAAGACACCCAAAGGTGGAACAAATTTCATGCTCATTGCACAGGAACAGGAGAATAGACAGAGACAGAAAAGAAATCCAGTGAACTTACCTTCCCCTTGTCCCATCAAGAGCTGGGCAAACATCATCATCAACATCATTACAACTCAGGAAATTACTTACTCAAACATAGGGTAGAGAGTATTCAAATGTTTGGATTTTCTCCTTTTATGTGTCTACAGGAGCAGCCAGAATAATGTTTTATCCATCAAGATTTTCAGGTACTTTTGTCAATTATCTGTAACATTTGAAGGGCAATTTGAGGTCTATTCTAATTGAGTATTCTGGTAGATGGTGCACATTCCCTCTAATTGTTTTACAAGAAGTCATTATTTTTCTCAGCTAGATGGGAATTCATTCTCTGGAGCATGTGGAACACACTTTACTGAAGAGGGGATGCAAAGCAGATGGAACAAGACACTCTTCAAGAAGGAATTGGCACAAACTGAAATTCAGGAGGCTCCATCAACATCAGCAAACATTTTCCTCTGTGCAGGTGACCGAGCACTGGCACAGGCTGCCCTGAGTTGGGTTTAGGGGTAGCTTTTAGGATTTGGTTTAGGGTTACAATTTTGATTTAGGGCTAGAATTAGGGATGGAGCAATGTTTATAGTTGTGCTAATATTTAGGGCTAGATCTAAAGTTTTATATTCTATTTATTCCACACATATAAGAGACAAAATAATCAATAAACTGAAGAGCAACTCCTAGCAATTTCTAAGATTTTGAAGGGGATAGGTACCCAGGGCACACAGTTGGATGCAATCCATTATTTAAATCTGAGCTGCCATAATCTGATAACCAACAATTCTGGAATCTCTGATAACCAACAATTCTGGAACCGTAGAAGTCTGCAATTACTGTACAAGTTTTTAGATAGCTGGACCTGAAATGTTTGCACACATTGCAGATTCTTCCCCTGGGTAGCAGAACTCAATTCAAGAGGAATAAAAAAAACCCCTGCTTAAAAAATACATGACACTGATTCCATAATTTGATTGTGTTCTTTGGTGTTCCTTCTATTCTTTTCTGTCCCTCAGTCTCTCTTCTTTTATTCCACCCTAAGCTATCACAGGCAGCAGTACCAAAATATGATAATGTTATCTCTAGGCTAGAGCAGTAGCTCAGAGAAACTTCCAAGGTGCTGAAACACTTCTCAGTAGATTCAAAAAGTCTTACTGGATCATTTTGTTTCCTGCCAACTGACAGACTTTAAAATAACTGCTGTAAAGGGCTCAAGAACAAATTCTCTCAAGAGACGACTCACAAAAGTAGTTTATATTGGGCTACTCTATTTTGGAGATTAAAATTTTACCAGGGTAGACACAGACTGTCCAATGACAGATAGACTTTGTGGGTAGGAAATTCCCAGGTATGGTTAGTGCAGAATAAAGGCCTGACCTCCGTGGCCTAAGAAAACATTGCTGCCATTTGACAGAAGAAATTACATTGTATTACAAATCCTTTCAAAAAAATTTGGGGAAACCCAAACACTTCTGTACACATTATTCACTGGTACTATAATGATACATTGTGCTTACATTGCAGTGTGAGTGAACACCAGAATTCAGAGAGGGAGACAGGTGGCTGTGAATGTGTGCACACAGAGCAGGCTCCTAGGAGGGAAGAGAGAGTGGGATGGATTGAAACAGGGAGAGAGGCAGGAAGGAGGGAGAGAGGAAGAAGGGAAAGAGGGAAGGTGGGATGGAGGAAGAGGAGGAGGAGGAGGAGGAGGAGGAGGAGGAAGAGGAAGAGGAGGAGGAAGAGGAGGAAGAAGAGGAAGAGGAGGAGGAGGATGAAGAGGAAGAGGAAGAGGAAGAGGAAGAGGAAGAGGAAGAGGAAGAGGAAGAGGAAGAGGAAAACAGTGGTCCTGGCCTCAGCATTAATCCATCTCATGAGGTGTCCAGGGTCCTGTGTCCCAGGCTTTGTGGGAGCACCTTTATGCAAATTATTTTTCCCTACCCTGGAGTTAAGTTTCTCACTTTCTATGAAAATTAGGTACCATGTGCAGTCTGCTTTTCTTTCTGGAAATGGTTCAGAGGGCTTTGAGGGCTCTGATGGTTGTCTTGATTTCCTTCCTACAGTCCATGACCTTGGCCTCATTCCTACTCTTGCCTTGTGTTTATTTTCAGGAGCCAGAACAACGATGTTTGTCCCAGAAAAGCACTGCCTTACCCCCACATCCTGCTCTTTCCTCACAGCATGTAATTACGAGCAGTCATAGGTTGGGTCCATGGCTCTCCAGCTATCTGTGTTTGAGATCTCACATTAGGCCCCTTTCCTTCCACATCATGAAATCATATTCTCTGCAAAACCAGAAGAGAAAGTGTCTATGAATGCACACTCCTATTGCTTCCAGTCAGGATATTTTGAAGTGCTTCTTGCACTGAGCCACACCTGAATGCCACAGGTGGTCTAAAGTCTCGTCTGGCTTGGCTGCCCAATCTCTTGATGTAGTCAGAGCTTGTGCACTCTGGCCATCCACAATGTGCCCATGAAATCATCTGCAGCTGTCAGCTTCTGGAATTATTACTGCTCTGCACATTCACTCATGGGCCTCTTGGCAGGATTCCTACTTTACTGCTATGTTCCTTGATCAAAAAGATATTAATCACCTTCTGAAGAGAGTGAGGAAAGAGTAATGAGAAATTCATGACAAAATGGGTTTACCATTATTAGCTGCATAATTGCTCCATTTTCTACATGTGATTGCTCACAGCCCCCTCCCTGAAGCTCTGCACCATTTCTAAGACTGTTTTCTTCTGAAGCACAGCAGGTGCTGCTTCCTACATTCCTGTGGTAGGGTGACTTTATGCTGCTTGTATCCCCAGTCTTCTGTTCTGTATGTGCTATATAATAAGTTCTGCACCTTTAAAATGGTTCTGCGAGTGAAGGGGGAGAAAGAAGCAGCGCACAGTTTGTTTTGAGGAAGCTGCCTGACTCCCACACGTCCTCTCTCCGGTGTTCATCTGAGGCACGGACAGCGGTGGGACAGAGATCTCCTGTGCTTTTAGTTAGTTTTAGCTAGCTCGGGAAGAGAAGCTCCCTGGACTGTTTTTTTCCCTTTTCTTGGGACTGTTTAAATCTGCTCTGGACTGAAAAACCCAGAAGAGCAGCGAGGGCTGGCACCTATGGCCCGCCAGGCCTGGACCTCCGGAGGGAGTGGGACTGGTGAGAGACTGAGTGAGCTGAGCTACACCCACAGCAAGGACTGTCTCTGTTTGCCATCTCTCTTCGGAACAGTGAGAGGTTTTATTGTTTCATATTTTTCACTTTTTTTTTTTTTTTTCTGTGCACGTGGGCATCTTGTTTGTTAAATAAATAATTTTTTCCACTTTTCTCCGAAGAAGTTCTTTTCCCAGACCAGTGAGGGAAAAGAGCCGTTTAGGTTTGCTTTTCCAGAAGAACCCCTTCAGAGGTTTCCTCCCAATTTTGCCCCAAACCAGGACAATTCCCCAAACTCCCCTGGGTTTCCCTCTGGACTCTGCAGAGGAACCAGCAGGACTGAAGTGATTCCTTATGTGTGATGAGGCTGAAGGGCAAGGAAAATCAGAAGTTTCTCCTAGGAGAGTTCACAGGTAAATGCAATTATTCCTGTGTTTCCAATGAACCCTGGATTTGTAAGGTTCACACAAACACCCCTGTTTCTTGAGCAAGATTGAATATCTCAAAGATCTCACAGATCTTTCGTGTCCTTAAAGGGTAATTACAGAAGCAGGGGCAAAATGTCTCCCAGACAGAGATGTCAGCTTTTATACACATGCCAAAATTCACTGTACAGGGCCGTGATGTGCATACATGTTCAGAAGAGTAACTAGATTGGAAAAGTGAAAGTAGATATTTTAAAGTTTTTTAAATGTTAATGTTTATTTATGGTTTTTTGTTTGGTTGGTTTTGGTTTTGTTTGTTTTTTGTTTTGGTTTTATTTGGTTGGTTTTGATTTGATTTGGTTTGGTTTGGTTTTAGTTTCTTTTTGGCTCGTATCACTATAAATTCGACACACATGGATTAGTGAAGTTACAGCTCTAACAGAATTTCCTTGTCATTCTTTTTGTCAATTCCCTGAATCCTATAATGATTCCAGCCAGGCTTATCCTACCAGTCTTCTCCAGGTTAACCTACAACAAATTCTCCTTGAGAGATGCATTTAAACAAATGAATCATTTGTTTAGACAATGGAGTTTTGTTTGTTAGTCTGCTTTAATTATTTATGTAAAAATCAAAGGAAAAGCAGGAATTCAGATGCCCTTCCAAAAACTTGCAAATATCACTTAGAAGACAAGGACTATGAAAACATGATCCAAATATAGTAATTCACATTAGGAGATGTTATTACAAATAACACCGTTTTTTTCATGTTGTTCACTATGCCTGAGAAAACCAACCAAGAATAGGCCAATTTAGCAAGTGAGGTTCTGGCAGCATTGCATTGTTGAGATAAAGAAGGGAGTTTTGATTTGTTAATTTTCAATTTTGCCAAAGACTATTTTCAACATCTCTACCTCATTCTCCTTTGTGACAAGCTCCGGTGCAGCAGAATCAGCCCAGAGTTGCTGGGCCACACACAGTTTAGTTCCTGTGAATAGTGGAAAGAGCCACTGTAGTGAGATTTTCTTGTGAAAAGCAGATATGTAAGTGCTATAAATTAAAAAAAAAAAAAAAAAAAAAAAAAAAAAAAAAAAAAAAGAGAGAGAGAGAGAGAAATGGAGGAAATGGAGGAAAACTTTGAAATTCTGTTAAAAAAAATTAAATTCTTTTTGTTTATCACATCTATGCTTCCCTATGTCACTTGTTGCCTCAGCCTTACCATGGCTTGCTATGGTATGATATTAAAATCAGAAGGGAGGAAAAGGTTGCTACGGGGCTTGAAATACACTGTGTAATATCTTGACAAATCAATATCAGCTGTTTGAACGATGTCCCAGTTTGGAAAAATATCCTAATCCACACATTATTTCTTGTATATATGGGCTTCACCTTGGAAAGATGTGCCTGGAGTTTGCCTCCCTAAATAGGATTCACTCAGCAATTTCCAAGAAGTTGGAAAAAGCAGTTGGCTTCTGTGACCTTCCTGCACTCAGCCTCAGCAGAATTTGCAACTGGTTCTGTGGATCGCAGCCACAAATGGAACTTGATGAAGTTTTGCCATTGCAAACATTGCAAAACAGGAGCTCACATTTCAGCTCTCCACCTTTGTGGTTTCTCTTCTTGTTGGCCTTGTGCTGGCCTACAAGAGGAGATTATACCAACTCAAGTGCTTTCACAAAGAGTGTCTTCAAATTCACCAGCAGATTCTTTCAGTCTTGATCCCTCATTTTTCTCCTCAGCCTGCCAGCCCTTACCATTTATAGGCTTCTTTTGAGCTGCTTCTTTGGCTTTTGCATCACAGCTGTTAAAAACTACAAGTGTTTTGACCCACACTGTTTGGAGAAGAGGCCCAAAAATACCACGCAGCTTTCAGGACCTAATTGGTCCCTCTGAGTTTGCCGGTCTGTGACTGGCATGTTCTCTCTCTTTGTGCTCGTTCCTGCTCAGCTCTGCAGCTGCAGTGGAAATGTCAGCAGAGGATGAAGCAGAGGCCTTGATCCACCAGCATTTTTAAAGCAAATGAATGAGTCTGATCTAGAAATAACATGTTCTTGCACATCTGTAAAAGAAGTAGACAAAATAACTCCAGCATGGGCTGGCTCACCCACTCTGAAAAGCTGTCACAGGCTGCCTGCGCACCTTAAAGGACTCTGGCAATGACAAGTGACCTCTGTCAGCAGAGGCTGATGGTGACAGCACAAAGCAGCAGTCAGGTACTGATGATAGTTCAACTGCCTCATAAGAATTTGAACCCAGCCTTGTTCAGCACAGCCACCAGTGGATTTAAAGAGTCAGGAAGTCAAACACATTCACTCTGACACATTCATATTTACCTTTCTATTGTTCTAGCAAACAAAAAGAAATTAATAATCTTAGAACAAAAGAAGCCTTGTGTTGAATGCCTCAGTTACTGTTTCAGGCCATAAGGGGCGCTGGCTGAAAGTTCAGATCTAAGGAGATCTGTGCCTTTGTTATCTGTGCATTGTCTCAATGCTATGGGATTATCTTCCCCTCTCTCCTTAGTCTGATGGGAGTACACTTCTGACATGAAGAACGAGTTTATAGCAGCAGGACAATATCTCTTTATTTATTTTTTTAAGATGTACTCACTTAAGATAAGTAGCCACTGTTTTATATATGTCATCTATGACAAAGAAAACTAATGCTTTGTGCCCAAACATGGGAAAATAACTTCTGTAAGTAGATACAGATAATAAGGAAATTTCTAATTTAGTAGATAATTAGTAAATTTCTGAAGTAGATACAGTTTCTGTTGGTGACGTCTCCTGAAATGCTAAAGTCCAGGCAAGGATTATTGATTCTTACCTTTCTTTCAAGTCTAGAGAATAAAAAAAGAGAGCAAAGTGCATTCCAGAACAAACTGGCCAGAACAAACTGGCCAAACCACATCCTTCTGGCGGCACCCTTCATGTCCTTGCAGCTGATTCACTTTGTGTTTTTTACCTGTCTTCCTCAGTGTTCTCCTCATGGCCAAAGCCATGTCCGAGAACTAGCTGTGGCTTAATTTTAGGGTCACTCACATGACTCAGCCAAGTTAGCAAAAATGTGAGTATCAGCACCACTCTAATGAAACTTTAGCTGTTGGAGTGACAGATTTGTCACAGCTGTTAGGTCTGATCTCTCCTGGCAGGGTCTGTGTATCCTGTCTGCTTCTACACATTGGAGAGAACCCAGTCCTCAGTGGCACTGCTAAAGGCAGCTTGTCTGTGGCAAAAAGGAAGCTTGGTGTGATGAGGGAAAGCCCTGAAATCATCCTTGAAGTTTGTCAGATCAACACCAGTGACAATGGGAAAGAGGCTTTTGGTCACAAGGGAACACAGGCTTTCCTGAAGCACCTGGAGATGAATCTGTTTCAATGCAACCACAGATTTTGAAATAAAATACCAATTCCAGCTACAAGTCATGATAAAAAACTATGCCACACCATCTTTCAAACACCAGGTTTAACCTGCAGACACTGCAGACAACTTCCAGACAAGTTTGTTGGCTGTGCATTCAGGTGTTGCAAGCCAGACCCACTGGTGGGCAGTGAGAAATAAACAGCTTTTTACCTGGGATAAACATTCCTCACAGCCATATCACAGATCCGATGGTGAGTAATGTCTCATTCTTTCACATCTAAGCCTGATACTGTTTATCTACAGGTGTGAAGTGGGAAAAGTGACTCAATCTTTCCAAAAGTGCTGTGATGTCTGTGTAGCAGGAAAGTGTTGGGTACTACCTCTGAAGCCTTTGAAAAAACCAGGAATCTGGGAAAAAAGCTGCCTCTGGCCTTTCAGTCTGTTTCCAGGACACTCCTACTCATGAGCAGTTCTGATTCCAGTTATCCACCATTTAACCACACAGCAGAAGAGCAAGAAGAAAGGAAAAGCAGCCACAGAACCAAAGCACCATCTGCTCACTGCCTATCATCAAAGCTGTGTCTCCAGAGCATTTATGGGACACTGCCAAGTGATATATCTGCTTATCTGCGAATGCTCCTCTGGAGGACAGTGCCATTCTGCCAGAGAGGCTTTGATCCTTTCTGAAGTTCTATCATTAAATAATAAATGGTTTATGTTGGAAGGGACTTTAAAGTTCATCCAGTTCCATCCTGTGCCCCTTCACTAGTTCAAGGCAGCCACAATTTTTCTGGGCACTTTCATCCATATATTGGTATGGGTTTGACCTAAATAAAGAATAAAAGCGTGTACATGTATACACTCACATATTAATGTTATCTATTATATATATATATATATTAAACCCACAGTAAACCACTGCCCTGGGCAACCTGTTCCAATGTCTGACAAATGTTTTCAGGAGGAAATTTTCCTTAATACTCAGTCTAAACCTCCTTGGGCAGCTTGAGACCATTTCCTCTTGTCCTATTACACACTGCCTGGGAGAAGAGGCTGATGCACAGAGCTGGACCTGTCAGGGAGTTGTGAGAGTCAGAAGGTTCCTCCTGAGCCTTCTTTTCTCCAGGCAGAGCCCAGCTCAGCTCCCTCAGCCTGTCCTCATGCTCCAGACCCTTTCCCAGCTCTGTCCCCTTCTCTGGACATCCTCCAGCCCCCTCACTGTCCCTGTTTTGTGGGGCCCAACAAAGACTCTCAATCAACAAACAGCGATGCCTTGCAGGCCAATAAATGCCTATATTAGCAGGGACATGTAGGAAATGAACCAGCTATCTCCCAAAATATTGTAAAAAATGCTGTTGATGTGCGGAAGCAGAATGGCTGGCTGTGAGTCTAGGCTGTATTTCATCTGCTGGCTCTCAATCCACTAGAGAGCAGCTTTACAAAAGTTCCAAATTGGCTGATAATTAGTAATAGCTGCAGGCATGTGGCTGCTGCTGGGTGCCTGCCCTGCAGGCAAGTGCTCCCCCAGCTCTCAGCATTGCACAGGCTGGCTGGCTGCTGGATGGAGTGAGAACACCCTTTTTTTTCCATTCAGATGGAGTTTTTAAGGGCTCATTGAGGTAAATCATTACTATGCAGGTTTGGTAACAGTATCAAATCCCAGAGGAGAAACCTAGTCAGGCCACTGAATTTGCCTCAACAGCCTTTGGAAATGTAACTCGCACCACCCTGATCGGTCGGTGTGCAAGGAAAAGGATGCCAGAACTTAACAAATCCTCAGTTTCCCACCGTTGTCTTTAAGCACACAATTCTAATTTGCAAAACAGGATGTTGCTGTATACCTCGTTCATTAGGTCCTGCTGAGGAATTAGCTGTTATTGCCAGCTTTTAAATGGGGAAAAAAAAGATGATGTTACTTTCCATAGAGCTTTTAAACATCGCAGTCAGTTACACCAGAGATTGAATATTTAATCTGAATTCATGTCCTAAGAGACAACCTTCTAATAAACCTGTTGAAAAGGAAATAAGAGGGAAGAGTAACTTGTCTTTGTTTTGAGCAGGGAATTTTATATTTGCAAGCCATTTATCCAAAAATAAATTGCATTTACACAAATCAATTATTTGTTGATTATTATGTTTTTGAAGATTGTAAGACCAATGTAGTGGCAAGGTGTTGCAATACAACACAAACTCTTGAAAATTATTTCTTATGCTTCTTTGAAAGACAAACACACAACCAACCAATCAAAACCAAAACTAGAAACAACTAAACCCAAATAACTGAAGCTTCAGGCAGGCACACTATCTAAAAGAGAATTGTGGTGAAGGATAATTCATGTTTTTATAATAATGTTGTTTTGGTGAAGGGTGATTTATGTGTTTTATAATGTTGGTGTCATAATTGGCAAAGAAGTAAAATGGACTGTTCTCATAAAGCAAAAAACACCCCCAGCCAGGTACAGGGTTGGAAAATTTCCAGAGGGACTTCCCTTGACTCCGGAGAAGGAAGTAAAGAATTACAATACCAATGGAGGGTGGAGCAATGGAGGGTGGAGAACAACCTGGACAGAGGAAGCAGAGAAATTACAATCCCAATAGAAGCATCAGAACACCCTGGCCAAGGATGCCCCACACCTGATAAGGACTGATGACCCGAGATGGTATCTTATCTGGTACATTTTAGGAGGTGCTCAGGAATCTTCTGCACCCAGGAAATCTATTCAGAAGCTGGACCCTGCTTTAGAAATTTCATCAATTAAACACCAAGGGACAAAAGAACTTATAGAAATCTCGGGCTCCCATAAGCCCTGCCAGAAAAATATAAGACAGCTGGCTTGGGCTGCAGTCGGTGTGAAACCTCGGGGAGACGTGACATGGTAGAGGTCACATTTGGGGTTTCACCCAGTGCACGCACTGTTTCCTTGTCTCGTTGGCTTTGTCGATTGCTTGTCCGAAATTCTCGTTGGCAAATAAATCGTTTTTCGATGGAATTGGCTCTCTAAATTTATAACAAGAATTAAGGCTCAATCTGGGGAACTGAGGCAAAATAGAGAAGGTCTGTAAAGTTCTGAGGCATAACCACATGAGAAACAGACATTTTGTTCCATGAAAGTCGTTTGGACATGGTTATGTGGCTCATTATCTATGCCACAATCTGTGCATGTTCCAGTTCTTCAGATGTGTTCAGGCATCTTGTTCTCACATTTTTAATGAGAACCACAGTCTCTGCCCAGGAATGCTCAGGAATGAAAAGGCCTCACTGACCTGCAGAAACTCCAAAATAATTCCATTTTGCCATTAAAAAATTGAAGTTCATTGCTCCTTCTGGGATGCCACAACAGGCAACTTGTAATAGTGGTATGACGTTCACGGCATAGCAGACTTTGCCTGTGTTTCAGAAGAATGCAAACATACTGGAAGGCAGAAAAATGTTTTATTTCAAGGGTCATCAAACTGTTCAAGTGGCCTAGAGGTATTTTTATTTCTTCTAAACTTGTACTGGCTGCACTTCAATGTACAGAGAACCAGACTTACGTTGAAATAATCTGAATTTCACTAAGTTCTGAATTCAATCTGCTGCACATGCCTTGCTAGTTTTGATGAACTCTCACCTGCAGATTCCATTCCTCTTTCCATTATGAACATTACAAAAATTGGCTGTGCCAGTCTGCTGATTGATAGCTTTCCTTTTTATTCCTGAATTTCCAGAGTATGAAAGAAATGGAAAGTTTACAACAACAAAAGAAAATACTGCAAATTATTATGCTTCAGCACTAGTAACTAGTGAGTATTTAATATTTTGATAGCAAGTAGTTAATGTGTAGGATGAGACACTCTGAATTGGTAAGAATACATTATCCTGTTTGATGAACTTACTGTGGCCACCCAAAGCACAATTTGAAGTCACTGACTTATTCTGGACAATATGGAAAAAAAGCAAAAACAAAAACAAAACAACAACAAAAAAAGTGTTAGTGAGTATTTAATGCCTCTTTTTAAGCATACTAATTGGAGGCTGGTGTTAATACCAACACAGACTGCTCTTCTCAGTAGGGGGTTCTTTGGTACTTTTCAATTCTGGGAAAGCTGCAGCTGGTGTGTGAATTTTCACAGCCCTTGGGACAGCAAAATCACTGATATAACTCGTTTGGTATTAACCAGAGTGAAGGGCAAACACCCCAAAACAACACAAAACATAAAACAACAACAAAACCAAACAATTAAAATTTCTGTTACAGTGCACAAAGCACACACGATCTTGAAGTGGTTGGTGCTGTTCTTCTGAGACTTTGATATGCACAGATTGTGTGACACTGCTCAGCTTTGCCGTGGCAGAGATGATTCAGCACTCACTCTAGCACTTTGGGGTTCCTTTAATATCATTCTGTCATTATAAATAAGACGCTGGTATTTGAATTTTATGAGCCCTGGGTGGGCTTTCAGTTGCCATGGCATTAGCTCTGCTTACTGGGTTCAGTGGAAGCACAGCACCACAGCTGCCAAGGGTCTGACCCAAAAATATGCTGTAAAAAAAGGTTAATGTCAGCATGGTTTCAAAATATCACCTCAAGCCTTAAACCCTGACACCATTTCTTGCCATTTGCCACTGGTCACACAACATGACTGATATGAGGATTTGTGCTGAGAGGAGCTGAAGTTTGCTACTATACATCTTGCTGGGAATGCTGATTTACGAAAATATCTAAAAATCACTGATTTATGTTACTTGCATTTTGATTTTTAAATGCAGAGTTTAAGTAATGATCATTTAGACAGTCAATCAAGTACCTCTCTGCCAAGGGTGGCAGGACAACTATCTGGAATGCATTCCTGCAGCTAAGACTTTACCACATTTTCTTCTTCAGGCCACACAAATTTGTGGGCTGTGAACTGGAAAATACAAATTAAAATGCCATGATTAATATCTACTTCTATAAAATAACTCAATATCATAAGATAGAAGAGGCCCACCAGAAAAAAAAATAAAAATAAGGTTGATCTGCTAAGCTGTCAGGCTGAAACTTTAGCTACCCTACTGGAAGAGATTGGGGGATTGTTAACAATGAAGAAGAAACCTGTAAGTTAATGCAGGGGTTCATAATTGAAAAGAACTGAAAATGTTTTCATAAATTTTAAGTGCTCTCCAGCCTTAGTGGGAATTAAAGCATTTACAGCACTATGAAATTACATTTCAAGCACAAAAGTTAAAGCTTTTTCAAGCTTTTCTCCCCAGGTACTGAACAGCATTTTTTTTCCAGTTGGAAAAAGTTATTAGAGGAAAAATGACTGATTTTTAGTGACCTTAAAGGCAAACGTGTCCTTCGTACTCTTAAATACAGAAGAAAAGGTTTAGCAATAGGATTTAAAATAAAATAATAATAATAATTTTTAAATAAAAATGAAATTAAAAAAGAAACAAAATTTCAGCATGTAATTCTTTTAGGCTTAAATTTGAACAGCTGTAGATACAGGTACAGTCCTGTTAGAGGTGTGAAAAAACAAAAGCATATGTAAGGTGTGAAAACTCTCCAAGTCCATTCAACAGTTTGTGTGTTGTAATATTTATTTATATAATTATATTTGTAATACATCTTATAATATAATTATTTAACTGATAATGCTGCTCCTATGCAGGCACATCAGATGAGAATTTAGCTACATGTAACTAAAGATTTAAGATAAGAAGTCTTGCTTGACAATGTAATTGTTTACTAAAGAGGTAAATAAATGGTACGTTACTTTCCAAAACATGGACTGGTGGGGGAGGGAGGTTTCATACTTTTATTTTTGCTTTTCCTCTGGGAAACTCCATCCTGTTAACTGAGCTAGGTCATCAGATCTCTAACTAATTGTTTGTCCTCCTCCTTAAAAACCAAATCGAACCAAACCAAACCACCTTGCCCAAAATCTCAGAATCACAATATTTGTATGAAGTGAGGACAAACCTAAACTAGAAAAATCTTCAAAATATCTTTGTGATATTCAGCTCAACCTCCCTCATTCTGATCATTGTCAGTGGAAAATTTTCCTAGAGGAATTTCTTATGATAATGATGAGAGAAAACAACTAAACACAAGTATCTGGCTCAAATTCAATAAGTCAGAAATTCTACAGAGCTGTTTATCAAACCACATCAATTTTAAGCTCTTCCAGGTGAAACAAAATCTTTCAAATTCAGCAGAAACATCCCAGTGGTTTGAGAAGGTGTGACACTTCACAATATTATTCCTTTAGATTTATGTACAAATGAACTGAATAGCAGAGCACCTCACACGCTGATGGCCTTATCTGAAAAACACATATTTAACAAAGGATTTTAGTCTCATTTTACAAGGCTGACGACATCACAGTTATGTACATTTGTGATTTTTACACAAAAAAATGTGCTTTTCATGTGCTTTATGGGTAAGTTCATAAATCTGTCAATAATGCCATTCTTGAGTATGTTGACGAATGTTTAATTGAGTGGAGCAAGAAATGAAATTGTTACAGATCTCTCTAACTACAAATGGTTGGTAATACCTAAAGTTTTCTGTGTTTTTGCCTTGCTTCACCATAACAGGCCCTAAGATTACTGCTCCTATTTCATTCTTGTCTTGATCCTGTAATCCCCAGCAAAACACAGATCCTTTATTTTTGTCTTTTATGAGAAATTGCACAAATGTCTATGAAATTGAAAGATGGGACATGTACATCAAACAGCACAGGAATGGCCAAGCAGTAAAACTCCATATTTTGTTGATGCTGAAAGTAACTGTGCCCTCAACTGGAAACAAGAAAACTTTACACAAAGTGAAGACTATGGAGAGATACTGAGTGCATGCAAATGAATCTTCACTCTGGAAGCCAGGACTTGCAAGCAGAGCCATGGAGCAAAACTGGAAGAAGTATCACACTCATTTCTACACTCTCTTGAGCACCTATTTTCACTCACCCTCAGAGATGCTGAGCTTGGGCTGGTCCAAGTCAATTTTATGTTCTTGCATTCCAAACTCACTATTTTAATTTACAGTAAAAAAACCCTGTGTTTTACGTAATTCAGTAGCTGTTGATATTTATTGATGGTTTCGTTTTGTTTTGCTTTTTTCCTTAGAGAAAGGTGCTTAAGAGAAAAAAAGAGAAAATTGTGTACTATGGAGACGATTTTTTGTTTCAAGGGCAGCACTGGGTCTGGGACAGTCTCAGGGCAGCCAGACTTTCTCTTATTGATTAGAAGACTTAATATTCATAAGAATAAATATTTATAGCTGCAGTTCAATAACATGCTTGTCAAACAAGGATGTAAAATCTGCATGTGCTTTAATTTTGATGGGATTTTTGCGAAGTTTGGATACTAGAAAGGTTTACTTTACCCAAAGCCTATTTCACCCAAAATCTCAAATATATATATATATTCAGGTGGTACAATCAACAAAGTTCATTTTGAGCAGATAGTGAGTTACTTTTATATTTTCATGCAGACACAGCAGCTCCTAGAACAGCTGGTGCTGACTCCTGTCTTCCTGGAAGGTCAGTTTGTTACCCAGTTACTTTGTTCCGCACACATCCAGGATTCTTTGTCCTGCCAATTGTGCCCCATCATGAAGTCTCCATTGACCTGAACTCTCAGGTTTCCAGACAGATCCTTCTTTGTCACCACATATACCAGCAACACCTTTGTGATGACTCCCTCTAAAATGTAAAAATTTATGTGAACTGGCAGAGGATAAAGATAAATAACTTTTTCATTGTTCTTGCACACATAATAGACAACCAGAAACATTTGATTATTGAGGGCATTTCAGCCAGGTTGCCTTTATCTCTAGACAGATTGTTCCAGTCCCATTTCTATCTATTTTTTCAGACACAGGTCACAATTTTCAGCTTGCACCCTTGAAAAGAGTGGAATTGTGCTAGTATGAGACAGCAGAAGTCTCTAATAATAGAGACAACCAGAAATTATTTAGCTGCTTTAGTAATTCCCATTCCTTCAAAGACTGATGAACCTGAAAGAGACACAACCTACACAGCTTCATGCAAGGAGTAAATGGGTATTTAGAAAAGAAATTTCTGAGCATCCAACACATCGGTGTACAGTTTGATGAACTTGATTACTGTTAGTCCACTAAGAGCCTTAAAACCATTGAAATAAGACTTAAGTTCTTAAGTCTGAGTATGATAACATTCTGTTTTTCACCACTGGCAAAGCACACTGGTAAGAAGAATTTGTGTATGTTGGCTGAGTGTTTTTATCAGAGCATTAAAAATCTTGTGAGGTTGGAGACAAGCCAGAAAGTCTTCATTTGTAAATCTTATATAATATACATTCCCATCTGCCACCATTTGTTATGACAAGACCACTCTGGCCACACAGCTAGAGTCTGATTTATTCTGTGTAGCAATATAAAGTCTATTCTTATAATACAGTTCAGCCTTTTATCACTCTTGTTCTTTGCGCTACAGTCCTTATACCCAGCCTTGTAAACAAGTCATCACCCTATTTCCCATTGCCCTTCAACCTATTTTAATTGCATTCTTACATAAAATAGCAATTAACTCTGCCTGGAGTCACATCATCTATTGTATGAAAGTGTTTTGCAACATCTCTGAATTTAGTGAGGTCATAACTTCGTTTACTCATCATTCACAATGTGAGCTATCACAGAGTCACTTTATTTTATTGAAACCACTGAATGTGAATCTCCAAACGCTCAAAAACTGGCTGGAAGAAGTAATAAACTGAATGAACAGAAGGATAAAAATTAAAAGGGATGACTTTGCCAGCTCAGGTTTTAAGTTGTCTCTTAGCTCAGTTAGCTCAGCAAGAGACCCATTGAGAGGCTGTGGGGCCACGGCACAGTGTGAAAAAGGAATATGGTTGGTTGGCAGGTCTGGAAAAACAATCCAAACCCACGAGAAGCTTTTGTGACTTTCTCCTGCCCCCATGAGTGCAGGCAAACAGGGGCACTGTGTTGAGAAGTACCACGTGCTCTGTGACAGCAACAATGCTGGCAGAGCTGTAACTTCTGTGGTATTGAATCTTCCCTTTGAAATAACAAAGCAGGTGCAGGGTCTCCAGCAGTTCTGCACTCACAGTGGGTCTCTGCACCATTCTCGCTCCTCCAACTGCTACCAACTGCTACCAGACCTTCTCCAGCTCCTCTAATTTTTTTTAACCCAAGAAAACTGAGGGGTCAAACCACTTTGGCCCAGTCCTGACTCAGCCACAGTTCTCACACATGAGAAAAACATGGTTCTCTTGTTGCTTTTACATACACACACACAAACACACACACACTCAAGTGTGACAGAAATTCCAAGTGTGACAGGGTAAGCTCAGCAAGGGGATTTGGCAGAAAAAAGCCTTGTTTCAATTCCTGTGGCACAGAGCAGAGTCCAACTCCAAGCAGGGGAAAGAATCATCTGCATTAATTCCAATAAGGAAGTGATCAGCAGTGAACAGCTGCCAACAGAAGCCACAGGAAATTCATTTGGAAAGAGATCTTGGTAACAGCTCCCTCCTTCCCAGGCAGCAACTTGAACCTCCACAGGCCTCAAACACTTCTGCCCTCAGGAATACACTAATTTTTAGGCATGTCTGAATCATGAGAAATAGTCCTGATAGATACTTTTAGGAAAGAAATATTCTGAAAAATAAATTGAAGTGAAAAAGTCTGTTCTATCTGACACAACCTAATTTGAACTGAAATACCACTCCAGACAGCTCAGTTTATGAAATGAGCCTGAAACAAACATTTTCAGTGATTTCTGTGGCCTGAGCATGTATTGCATCCAGATAAGATTCTACTAGAATATGGTCACTGAAACAGACAAGGTGTTTGTATTCTGGCGTGAAATAACCAGCACACCTTTTTAAAAGAGAATACAGGAAACAGAATTTTTCCGTATTTTTATTTTCTTCCCAGATTGAACACTAAAAAGTCAGAGCAAAAGGGAGGTGAAAATTCATCTCAGACAGGTTTTTCCCTTTAACGTTCATAACTTGAATGTTAATAAAAGCAGCGTTAATTAAGTAAAAGGATTTGCAGTTCAGATGACAGATATTATAGAATGAAAAACTGCTTAAATATTCACACCTGTAAGTAAAGGGATTTTAATCTACAATTAATTCTAAGAATAATTACTGTCAAAGTAAATTGTCTTCCATGTCAACAAAAAAAAAAGTTTCCTAATTCTACTATCTCTCTTTTGCCCTCTAAATCCCAGCATTATTCAAGGAAAACATCTATTGACAAAGAACTTTTAAAATGGAAATTAAATACTATGAAAATAAACAGCAGAAATAATTTCTTTTCCATGGTAAAAGACGTTCCTCAGCTTTGGAAAGCTTGGCCACTAAGGTGTAAGGCTGAGTCTTGAGACTCATGTGAGGAATTTCCAAGACTTTAATCAGTTGCATCCTTTTTGCCTGGTGTGTCTGAATCTCTGCTACAAGCATTGAAGCCCCCCTATGACAGTGTCAGTTCTGATCCTGGTACAGAATGCCATTCCCTCTGGTCCTGCACAGAGTTTGGTCCCCTGCTGCCCCCTGGCTTGTGACAAGCTGGGCATGAACCTGGTGTGCCATGGCAGCAAGAGCACAGCTCCCAATGAGAATTTAAAAGCTCCAGGACAGTTCAGAATCAGAGCAGCATGGGAAAAAGTCATGGCAAATCATCTGCCAGATGTAGTGAGATACGCCTCTTTCCCAAGAGTGAAGATTTATGGCTGGGCACAGTAGGAAAACCTCTTTGTCAGAGAAAACCCTCTCCAGGCAGCATTCTCCACCACTTGATGAATATCTCCTGCCAGTCCTCAGTGTCCTCAGCTCTTACCAGCTTGAACAGAATACTGTAGTACCAATAAATAGATAAGACAGCAAAAGAAAGCAACTAAGCTGTTATATTTCCAAAACTGCACAACCTCAGATTATCTTACATTGCACTCATCCTTCACTGCCACCCTGATTCTTGCATTGCCTGCTGAAAGCATTTTATCTGTGTTTCTTCCATTGCATTGCTTTCACACCTTTCCTTCAGAGTACTTTCTTATCATCAGATCTCTGGCTTTCTTTGAGTATAAATATTTGAATTCAAGCTTGCTTTAAATAAGCAATAACAACTGCAATGAAATCTTTACATCTCAGTGGTGATTTGAGGATTCTGAAATGAATTTCCCATTAAGACTTCCCATAATCAATAAGTAAATTTCATATTCTTAGCCTGGGTGTTACACTTTTTCTCATCTGGATGCAGTGTGTGTTTTAATACAGTAAAGTATCAACCACAGAAAAAAAAATGCAAACTTTTGGAAGCATTTCCTGCATTTCTATGTTTACTAAGGTGAACAGCTCTGGAAAGAGTAAAATGCCAAGGCTGGAAGTGTTACAATGCCTTTGGCTAAGAGAGAAAAAAATCACCTGCCTGTGCAGCCTGAAGGGGGGATGTGCCTCAAGAAGATTGCTAGTTTCATGGTGCAACCCAGAAAAATCTTCAGAATGGATCTTAAACTCATAATTATGAACTTGAGAAACATGCCTGAGCACTCTCAGGGAAGGGAACCCCAAAATCATGCAGTAGAAATTTGCATTCTTCTGTACCTACATCTCATTTTACTGTTGAAGTCATATCCTTATAGCTCATATGGATTATTTTGTCCACTTGAAAGTGTTTCTCGTGTAATGTTCCTGAACTGTAAGAAAGACAAAGGCTTTTTTCTTATTTAAATTTTCCTATTATTTAGCTACAGCCATATGAGTCACTTGAGAAACTGTAAATTAGGACAACCCGATCGTAACATCATCCTCCTGCATTTCTTTTATCATTGTCTCTTGGTTTTTATTTAGTGATAACAATCATAAACAAATCTATAAAATAAAACTGTCCATGACTTTCCAGTGCCATTCTAATTGCCGGTAATTTGAACTAGGTATTACAACCTTTTTTTTTTTTTTGGTGAATCGAAGACCTCCAATTTTTCTTATGGTTAACAATTCTAAACAAGAGAAAGAATTCTGGTCACTCAGCCCTTCTCTTCAGCCCCTATTTTCTGTTTTCCATTTAAAAAATGGCAATGTATGGACTACGATCAGTATCTTTCCATATTTTAATTTCTGACACAAATGCTTTTAACCAATAAAGGCCCAGTAATTCCCTCTCTCCTTTTCCTGCGTGCCAGGCTTTTCTTCCTACCCACTACACTTAAGCCTGGAGTACCATAAACCATTTGGCAATGTGATTTTATGTCTTGAATTATCAATAGACTAGGAAAACAGAACATGGCATCATTAGCTACATCTCATTTACACTTGTAAGGTGTGATTTTGCTCATAAAAATGGTTTTCTAGTGTCTGAGAAGAGATCCCCTGAGATTACTTCAGTGTGCCAATAAATGCCCTAAGTATGAGGACCTGACTAAGCAATTATTTTGCAGTGCAGTTAACCCATGTCATTTCTAAACCAACACTGCACTTGCTATTTCTATCAAAGTGTCCTTTAATTGCAGTAAAAATGTGATAAAAGAGACATTTTCAGAGTAGAAGGTGGCATTCCAGCTTTTGAACAGAGGGCCTGGTGATTTCTGGCAGGAACATCACTGGTGTAGGAGGGAGAATTCCCCTCCAGGTCTGTCTGTCACCTCCCCTTGCCCTGCAGCCACCTGATCTGGTCCCTCTACAGACACAATCTGGGAATAGTTGAAGAAATTTTAATAAGGAAAACACAAAATTAAAACTTTGGAGGAGTGTGTTTGCCATTGACTTGTCCCAAGGAATTCAATCTTAATTCAAAAGAAAGTGAAAGGTGTGACAGAAAACAATTTTTTGTAATTTCTGGCTGAAACATCAAGGCACAAAGTTTTGTCTTAAGGGAACACAAATTGTCTTTCAGAGTAAACAAAGGACAAATGTTTGTAGGTCTGAAAAACCTTCCCCCACCTGTATTGAATGAAGGCAAACAACAAATTCCCGTGGTTCATTAAAAAACAAATTAAAAACCTATGGCTTTATTTGAGCATGAGCAAAGAAATTCTATAAAGTCATCATGTCTACCATTTCTCAGAGAATTAAAAGGAAGCAAAGGAAAATTATTCTCCCAGCTGTTCTTCATTTCCTATGGCTGACTGAAACAACTAATCCTTCAAATACATTTATTCCACTATATTTATGGTGATGGTTCAAATCACAACTTCATCAAATCACGTTGGCTGTTAATCAGCTAAATATTTAAAACAGACAGTCGGTGCAGTGAAATGAAATTTAGGATGCTCATCTGTGGATGTCATTCAAGATAATTTTGTGTAATAGCATGGAGATTTTAGGAAAGAAACAATTCAAGCCAACAGGGAATATTTTTAAATGTGAATATGCCTATGGATAGCTTTGTGCTATCTGACCCTCCTTTGGCTGAGTGTATCACCAGCCTGTGACAAAGACTCAGTCTGTGCCTTACAAATTTATCTCTGTAGTGTAAAAACGTTTTCCAGCAGCAATAGATCAAAAGTTATTGCTCATGTGTATACTGTGAGGTTTGTTTTTACTCCTAGAGGAAAATATGGCTTGTGCCATGTGGCAGAGCTTTCCAAATGCATGTGTTGAAGGCCCTGGTTTAAGTATGAAAAAATGAAGAGTGAGAGCAGAAAGTTGTAGCTTCTTTTGTGACTGCACTGCAGAATGTTACTGAATGTCTGGGATTCAGCACACCCCTGGTCTTCTCCCTCTTTTTCTGTCTTCATATTTCTTCATGCTAAAAAATTTGTGAAATTAGTTTCTGGTGTAAAATTTATACAGAATTGAAATAGTGAAGTGAAACCACCAGCAGCTGGATACTCCAAGGTTTATTCCTTATCTATAGCTAGGTGTAAGGAAAGTTTATTTGCCAGATCTCCCAGGTGTTTGCTATCTGTAGGACACGTTCTGCTGTGTTAGTTCATATTTCCCCTCTGTTCTTACTCTGCAATCTCATTTGTATGTGCAAAAAGCAGACAAGAAACCATGAAAACAGACCTGTCCTGTGACTTTGGCATTCCCTGGGCACCCACAAACAGGAAATGTGAGACTTATCCAGTATGAGATTTGCTCATTATGAGGCACAAAAACAACAGAGATGGGAGGTGGATGAACAGAAGCTCCCCCCATCTCCTGCAGCATCCTCCCCCCTTGCAGGTGGCGCACACGGGTGTCCTGCCAAAGAGAGGACACCAAGTTAGATGTGTTCATACAAGGTTTATTTTTTTCCTTAGGAAAAACTGTAATTCCCTCCCAGTGTTGTCAACTCACACGGGGGGCTGTCACGGGGGGGACAGATAAAAAATCCATCCTGCTTTCAAAGTGGTTTGCTACCCAGCAATGTGCCAAGTGCTCCCTGCTTTTTGACAAGAGACACCCTGGTAAAAGTTCTCTTGGTTCTTAAGGGATGCCCAGTGCTGAAGATACTCTGAAGAAATAAACCTTTTAATATATGCAGAAAGAGAGGAAGGATTCCTTCATACAGGAAAAGATAACTAATAGGTGAGATTCAGCTTTATGCTTCTTTTACAAAGCATTTTAAAGGCTGTAAAAAAGGTGTTGAAATGGAATAAAACAATTTTACCCCCTATAAAGTGGAATTAATGGTCTAAGCTTGATACAATGATTTTGTGTCTGCAGAAGAATTTTAGCACCTACTGAGAAAGGGCAGCCTACTCAAAATAGGTGTTAACACCTGTTTCTTTTTTAACTTTTGCTTACTTGCTTCTTTCAATTTGAATTTTCAGACAGGGATAAAACACCACAAAACAACAAAAAAAAATTATCGAACCACAAAAACCCCAACCAACCAACCAAACCCCCAAATAAGAAAACAAAAATGAAAACAGAAACAAAACACCCAAACCTCAAAGCTCTACATAAAAGATGCAACAGCAGGAGAATCTCTGAGCAGAGAACAGGAGAAGAGATTTTCACAATGAAAGTGTCCAACCTCCTGGACCAGGGACAAGAGACACTGTGATATCCCCATCCTTGGAAGGGGTTCAAAAGGTGAACGGTGTGACCATGAGCACATTTCAGATCTGATTTCAAAGTTGAATCTAACTTGGAAGATGACCCTGATGGGGCTGAATCACCCAGTTCCAGATCTCCTTCCTGACCAGAATTGTTCTCTGAGTACATGACCCACAGGGTACAGATCTAGACACTCGCAGCTCTGGAGTCCAGGGACAGTTTCCAACAATAGCCAATGGCACATGCCCAGGGACGGATACAAGCACAAGATGGGACATTGTTTCATCTCCCCTAACCACGCACTTTATAAAAATTGTTGCAAGGACACAGAGCCATGGGTGGTATCTTTATAATGAATAACCCTCACTGGATTTTTCCAGCTGTCAATCTGTCAGACCATTTTAATTTTTAGTTTTCCAGGAATCCTGAGATACACTCAGACATTTCTCTCTGGCTGGATTGATACACTACACTGATGAGCTGCATTTCCAGCGTAGGCATGGAGTTGCATTGGGAAGCCTTTCAACCTCTGTTTCTCTGTCACTCTTGTCCTTCTTGCTCATTTCAGCTCCAAACTACTAAGAATAAGGGTTTATCACACTTTTGTGTGCCCTTAGCATGTCACAGCCACGTGATTGAAACAGCAGGGACGGGAGAATGGTTTCACTGGGGGGAGGCCATGCCCAAGGTCTTTGTATTGATAAACAAAGGGATGTGAATCTCTTGAAGGGTCAGTAACAAGCACTTGTATGGTGCTTCCTCAGATCTTTCAGTATGCAGAGTCTCATTTATTCTTTATTGTCACATCCCACAACAGGGCTTTAAAAAACCTCAAACAACCATAAGGCCTCATGTATCCAATAAAGCTCTTTATTTTTTCTGATGGAGAGAGACCTTTGATTAAACTCATAGGTCTGGATCCAGCACACTGTAGTAAATTAAACACCCCAGACATTTTGATTAACTTGTATTTCTAGAGCTAAGGCAAAACAAATATGGATGACACTGAAAAAATGTATCATGCTCCAGTTATTGTAAGGAACAAATGTTTTTTAATTAACTTAGCAAAATCCATGAATCTTTGTTTTAAAATTGATTTTGTTTTCAGTAATTGAGTCATTTATGTACATTTTAAAGCAGAACAAGAAGATAAATGGTTTGACTTACACAATGTGGCCTACAAAATCAGTCTGCAGAAGTCTGACTCTTCTAGTTTTGTCTCAGCATATTTTTACCCTTTGCCCTTCTGATTTTCAAGCTTAAAAAATACATAAACCCAGAGCTCTCTGAATCCATGACCTACTACTTCAGTGTCTTTCAAGACCGTCTGACTTCTTTATCTGAATTTTTGATAAAGGGTAAGGCTGACTGAGTCAGAGCAGCACACCAGTGTCAATCACTGGAGCTTCACTATCTCCTTGTAGTGTGAACCACCGTGTCTGGGCCAGATGTGTCCTAGGACTATGGCTGGTACTTGTCTGCACTGGACATCAGGCAACTTTCAAAAATTACAATTTGTAAAGCTCCAGAGAAGGGATTCTTTTTGTCCTTGGGTCTGAGAGTTTAAAAAATCACGGTGAGTTTCTCTGTAAATGTGATGATCTGAAGAAATGCAGGAAAGATGAGCTTCCCCACACTGCACAATTAGTGAAGTCCAACAGCTAAAAAGCCTTGAACACATCATGCTTCAGGAGCAAAGTCCTTCTGGGCTGCCTCATTTACCAGCAGTGTCAAGGGAGGCATCTGACTCAGCTCAGGATGGAGCTTTTCGGCTTGTCTGAGCTGAGAGCAGGGTCTTTCAAATGTAAAACTCCTAAAAAAGTGCAAATTGGCAATGTTCAGGTAATTTTTAGTTTCCGTTTTAATATGGAAAAAAAGAAGAAGAAATAGAGACAGGAGAAATTCAAACCTTTTCTTGATGTCCTTGCATCTTCTCATCTTTCATTCATGGGGGGAAAGACTGCTTCAATGGGCGAATTCCGACTGAAAAACACAGTTCCTAAGGCCTCCCCAGAGATTCTGTCTGACCTTGACTCACCCACTACTTGCCTGTTCTCCTCTCAGCTAATCAAAATGCAGCTAAAATCACAGTCTGAGACAGGACATTGCAAATAAACTTATAGTCATTAGAAGAATCTTGTTTAAAAAGAATTTCAGCCACTAAAATAAAGTTACCAAATTATGAGCACATCTTCCACCTTCAGCATCATTCCTCAATATCTTAGCTGAATGAAGTCAATTTTATAAAATACACTTGGTTTAAATTCAGAATTTTTACCTTGCTTTAATATGCAATTACTGTGCCAAAAGTAGTGAGATTTCAATGAAAACCTGTTTCACTGCATTGGAACTGTTTATTACTTCATATTTAATTGTTGCTTGTTCCCTCTGATCATTTAAATGGAAATATCATCATGTACATGCTTCCTTAGGATTTCTGGACAGTACTTCTGAATCACATCTTTCTTTGTGAGGTGGTTTCTCAGCCACACTTTTTTTGAGCAAATCTGTGACACCTAAGCCCTCCTGTGGCACTCAGGGGACACACAGAATGGAGGGATCTCCCAGCAGGGGAAGAAAGCAGGGGTTCAAAACTCTGGTTTGCTAACAAATTTAGAAGCCTTTGCAAACCTATATTGTTTTCATTTCCCTGAGATCCTGGATGATATTTTCAATTCAGGATACCTCCTACCCTCTTTCCTTTCTTCCTTTTCTCCCTTTCTCCTTTTCTCCCTTTTCTCCCTTTCTCCTTTTCTCCCTTTCCCCCTCCCCTCCCCTCCCCTCCCCCAGTAAGTATTGAGGAAAAGTATGGCAAGAAAAGGATTTGAGGAACAGATAAGGGAAAATGCACACTTGAGTCAATGAAAGTCTTTCACCAGTGGGTAGATTTTAAAATGCACTTCCTTTCTAACAGGGTGTGTGTTCATTCAGTGTGTGCAGATGAACAAAACTGTAACAAAAAATACCTACACACTGAAACACTCTCCTCATTCATCATGGCTACGAAGTGTGGCATTTCCTTGTATTTTAATCATTTTTAAACCTGTTCTAGTTGACTCCTGCAAGAATGTAGCAATAACTGTGTCTATTTAAGTGTATTAAACCTTGTGTAGAGAAGAGATTGCAACTTGCTTTGTTTTCCATGTTGAAATTTCTGCCACATTAACAAAATATTAGGTATAGAACATTTTTTTGCAAAATATAGAATTGGAGAAGATTATGTACACAGTTACATTTTTTTTCTATAAAATGAAAATAAATTTATTTTATTCAGCTTTGACTGTAATTATTATTAAATGCTAGCCTTTGGGTTAGGTTGGGTTGTTCACTTTGTACAGCACACCTTGGAGAATGTCTGTTTTCCTGATGAACCTTTCATTGAATTTGCAGCTGTCTCCTCAGCTGTTCTGTAAAGAGAATTTCTCTCAGGCAGATAAGATTAAAATTATATAGATATGACATCAGTCACAATGAACCTGGCACTCAGAAAGAGTTTGCTGTTAAGACCTGTCAGAAGGCACAATAAGTGTTGTCTTATTTTAGTAGTAAGGTCTTGCAAAATGTGTTGTATTTTGATAACAGGAAGATGGGATAATCCATCACGTCTCAGGGTGCTGAAGAAGGGCAATGAGTTTCCCTTCCACCCCACTGTTTACTCTCACCTGCTCCAGCCTCAAGCATCTCCCAAAAGCTGCCTTTGTGCAGCTGCTCCTGGCTCAGAGAAATTTAATTTATAGAGGAAATTCCACTGCCCTGCTTTGGAGAGAGACTTTGCTCTCTGGCATCAGCAATGAGGAGAATGAAAAAACATTTTACGCACACGCTCCTCACATGCATTTTTGTGAGGTTTTCATTATCTACACGCCTCCCCAAAGGATGTTAATGAATAAAGGAAATGCTCTTTTTATTAACACAGAGGTAAGCACAGAAACTCTCTCTCCTCCCACTAATCCATATCTCTACCTTTTTCTTTTCCTTACGTAGGATAAAACTCAGGCCAGGTTCCCAAATTTCCCACAGCATTATAACTTCACTAATGGGCCCACAAATCCCAAATAAGCAAAATAAATAAATGAACAGTGGCCTGCTGGATCACTATAGACCAAGAAATTCTGGGTAAAATCCAGAGAAGATGCAAGATTTAAGAAGTGTGTGTAAAATATAACTGTGGGAGAAAGTGCACAGGCAAATAGTTCCATTTTAGTCTCACTTCATCATGTTCTTCCTGTTGATTCATTCATTCCTTTCTCCTCACAGTATGAATGTCAGTGTCACGTTAATGCCTTTTTCACCACCATTTAGAAACTCAATTTGTCAGAGCATTGAAAAAGACCTATTTAAACTTTCAGCTTGAGCTGAAAAATATTCCTCTTTGTAAAGAACTGAAACCCAAGTTTCTCTGAAAGCCAGAAATGGTTCTAATAGACACTAACTGAAAATGTACTTAAGTTAAGGTTGTGTATAACTGGGAAAACCCTAATAACTTTTCTTCTTTCATGTCATTCTTCCTGAGTTGTTGTTGTTGTTTCTGTTTGTTTGTTTGTTTGTTTGTTTGTTTGTTTAACTCTCCCCTTTTATGCTGTTTTCTGCAAATGCCTGATTTGGCTCAAAAGACTTTTCCAACCACACAGTCCTGCAAGAGACCTGGATTGATTCATGTTATTTGACACCTGACTAGACTTTCTGCCTCCCTGTGCAAGGCCCATGATATCCATGGGATTTAATCTAAAATAAAAAGCAATGGGTCATTCCAAGGCTGAAAAGGCAAAGGTGATAAAAGACCACTCATGGCAAGATTAGCCCTGCTATTTCTGGGGCACCAGCAGGAAGTACATGCGTTAGGTGGTTCTAAAAGCAGCTGTGGCTACCCATGTGTCTTTCTCTTTTCTCTGTTAGAGAAATGAGCAACTTAAACTAGAAAAAACAACCAAACAAACCAACACCAGTAGAGATGGGGTTAAAAAATTGCACGACAGACTGAATTTTCTCAAAATTATTCCATTTAAATACAAGGAGTTGTAACTTATGCTATAAACTAAACTGAGACATTGTGTCTGTCATAATCTCCAGGAAAACATAATTTATGTTATTTTTGCTGTCAGCTGTGAAGTTCATGTATATTCCCTGAGAATCCTGCCAATATTTACAAAGTCAGCTGGTTTGGGTCTCTTTAACAAATGGGAGATAAATCAGTACAGGATAGTTCATCTCCATCTTGCAGAAATAATCTAGTTTGTGAATCTCCCCCCTATCAACATGGACGTAGCAGCAGAGACAACCTTGGGGCTTTATATTTTTACTTTCTATTGGAAAAAGAGGATACATAGGAAGCTGCTTTAAATAATATTATGGATATGCATTTGTTTTTATGTGTGAACATACATATTCACCTGTGCGGGCATCCCACACACTGATATTGGTACATCCATAATTTTATACGTGTTAGAGGAGGTGAGGACAGGAACTGGCACAGCTAACAACTCCCCTGGCAGCCCCTTGAACATGCAGAGTACGTCAACACCCTCAGATATTGCTGTACTGTGGTAAATTTAACACAAAACACCCCCTCACACTTTACTGCAGAGCTCCTCAACCACCCAACAGAAGGAATCAACTCTGAACCACTCAGGTGTTTCTGAAAAGGCTGCTCAAGAGGAACCAGAAGGGACAGCAGCAGTGCTAAACATTTCAAAATGTTAGAGTAATATCTATAAAACCCAGTTATATTATTTGGGAAGACTAGTGGTCCCACAGCTGCTAAATGCCACACACTACTTTCACTAGGGAATTGAGATATTTAGCAAGAAAAACATGAGATGGAAACAGAGGAAACTTGGGTGGATGTTGCTATGGTACAGTCATTCTTCTGAGAAACCTCTGCAAACTGCAGAGTTGGTGCACTCCAAAGCCAGCCCATTAATTTGGTCATCTTCACTGTTGCAGAAGATTTCCCAGTTACTCCGGGTAATGAAAAGAAGGTTTCTGGCTCCTTGTGTAAAACCAGGTCAGGGTCCATGAGGGGAGAATTCTGGGACTCAGGAAAACCTGCAGCCCCATGAGCATCCAGGGTCTGCAAGGTGAACTAAAGCCTCTCTCCCACAGCACAGACCGTGCCTGCCACCAGCCTTTTGGAAGAATTGGAAACTCAGATTCTCAAGCAATTCAAATTTATCGTCTTGAGAAAACAGATAAATCATTGTGTGTGCAAAGTGAGCCTTAAAACAATTAAACTAGCTGTCATCTCAAAGGAGAAGTAGCAAGAAACATACTTTCGAAGCAATCTCAAATTTGTCTAAACCAAGAAACCTGTCATTTCTACGATAGCAGGGAGACACTTTCATCTGGCTTGCTGATTTTTCTATTGATAGGACACTGAAAAGTTACAGGTACACCTGAACAAATTACATTTGTGTAATAGCTGCAATATTCTCAGCAAAAAAACCCAGGTATAAGTGTGCATGTGTAGTGGTTTCACTAAACCAACACAGCATGTCATCCATGACTACAAGTCAGAACATTTATCATAAAGGACATCTAAGGCTTTAAATGTGGTGATTATCTTTTTGAAAACTAAGTTTATATCCTTGTGAATACATTTATTGCTGGCTGGGACTATTCCTGGACACAGAAGATCAGTTGGCTATTGCCAGCATTTCATGAGGTCAGTTCCTGGCACAGCTTTGGCCTCTGCTGACCACCAGGTCCCTCTGCAATTCCTGGGCATGATATGGTAGCAACAAAACTCAAAGAACATTTATTAACTGGCAATTTTCTGTAAAAACCTTGTTCTGGAAACAAAGCGAGCTCATGATGATCAGCCGTGGCCTCTGGTGTGCTTGTTCATGGCACTGGGCAAAGATATTTTAAAACATACTGAATTTTCTAATCTAGACACAACCCTTGACTTCCAGCTCCATGGTAAGGACTGCAGTGTTGAAAGAAACAGCAGTATATACGTACATCTGTTCTACCCTAAAATCCTTACTGGTTTAATTTATTTACAAAATGGTTTTTGGTGGGTCTGTTGTTGTTGTTGTTGTTGTTGTTGTTTTTAACACAAAAACTTCCCAACAAGCATTTTAGCAGTTTTTTCATACTGCATAGACTGAGGACAGAGCACCAGCTGGAGGATTCAGAAAGACAGCACTCCTTGGTGGACCTTTGAGTGGTGGACCTTTGCTTTTCAGAGGCTGCCTATGGATATGTGCAGACAGGACACATTAAGGTCCCTCTCAATCTGAGGGTTAAAGAATGGCCTACAGAGAGATGATGTACTCAAAAAAAATCACTCAAAGACTCTCTGCATGTGCTCTCTGCCATGATGCACGTGAGAATGAGGTTTTGAGAGTGTTGCAGTGGAGAGAAGGGAGAATGTCTCACTAACACAGGAAAAGGGCCAGTGAGTTTAAAGTTCCATTTCATGTAAGGATAATGTACTTTCCTTTTAAAATTAATGACAAGCCTCTTGTGTACTTTATATGATCTGCTATATGTTCATACCATGGCCTGGAAAAAAACCCCATACTGTTTCAACGCAATAGTTGCTGAAATCAAAGGGCAAAGAACCCCAAACAAACCAAAAAAACCCTAGGAGAACAATATTTGACTAGAAAAAAAAAATCTACAGAGAGATAGAGAGATACTAAACCTATTTGCAATAAAAACAAACAAAAACACAAAAAAAGATTGGTTGGGTTTTTTGTTTGGGTTTTTTGTTTGTTTGTTTGTTTGCTTGCTTTTGGTTTTGTTTTTTTGTGGGTTTTTTTGTGGTATTTTTGTTGCTGTTTTGGTTTTTTGTTTTGTTTTTTTGTGGGTTTTTTTGGTATTTTGGGGTTTTTTTTGTTAAGCAATCTTCCAAGAATTAACAGTTGAAATAAAAATGCTCTGTTAACACCCCTCATTTCTGATTTGACAAACTGCAAATAGAACTCTAACCCTTATGTAGCCAACCTCATAAATCACTGTTATGCTGCTCTCCAAGCATCACGGCCAGAAAAACTGTACTGTGAGTTGTGCTAACATGGGGTGTAAAAGAAGATCTTAAGAATACGACAAAGATTCCTGATGTTTTACAGCTACCATTACATTAATTATATGGAGATCTCATAGCAGCCTTTCATATTAGAGAGGGCTTACAAGAAATATGGAAAGAGGGAGGGATTGTCATCTTTGCATATAAGCTTTACAAACTTAAACAGGATGTTGTTTTTCATTCTCATATTTATTTCCTTCATTGGGAACTCACATACATCCATGTGATATTACACAAAAATGGACCAAAACTGAAACAAGAGGTTTCTCCAAACTTTGTATGTTTCCAACATAGTAAAAAAAAAACAACCAACCTCAAAACCCCAAAACAAATTTAGACAAACGAATAAAACCCAGAATGATTTCTGCCTCCAGAAACTGAAACACAGCCCACTGAGTGGCCATCAGAGATCTGACTTCTGGTTTACCTATGAAAGTGTTACTTACAAGTAATACTGAAAAAGCTGTGTGTGCATGTGACGGATTGTTACAGGAGTTGGTGTTATGTAAACAGCTCCAATGCATCAGATTTTGTGGGCAAAAAAAAAAAAAAGACACAAGCATTTTCATCATCACTCAAAGAACAGTAGGTACAATCGGGATCAGAACAAACTGATGAACTCAAGGGTACAAGTGGTGAGCACATACCTAGAAAGTGCCAGAGAAAAAATTGTCCTGGCTTGTGGAAATGCAGTCTTAGAATTACAAAAGATATGTTTACAGAAGCCCTCTGAGGGTCTTTCTGGCATCACAAACAAGGAGTTTTAAGGAGACATTGGATGTGGCTTTTTTTCCTCTCAGAGAGGCACCAGAAATTTCATGCCTGGATGCACAGAAGGGCTTCTCTGGAGGCAAAGGAGACTTTACAGCCACAGACAGACAAGTTAAACAGCATGGGCTCCAGGCAAGATGGGGAATGTGCCACACAGGGTCTCTGGAACCTCCAGCACTTACATCTTTCATGAGATAATAAAGGTAGAATTGGTGGAAAGTGAGACAAAAGGGGTAAAACACTGTTGTGGTTTGTTTTTTCTTTCCCTGATTTGCCTCAGTTTCCCCAGGTTTCATGGTCTTCTCCAAGTTATCTCCTCCTTCCCCCACTGTCAATCCTTGTGTTTGTGCCACCCCCTTTCTCCCTAGAAAGTTCCATAGCCCTCCCCAGCTTTATGTCAATCCCCTGAAACCCTGCCTACACTCCCTGTCACTCTCCTGTTGTCCATTCCCACAGTTCTAGAAAGTTCTGAGTTATTAGATGGTTGATGGGTGTACAATATTACACCCTCCCTCGGCCTCTCCTTATTGGGTTTGTGTGTGCCCACATGGTTTGTGTATGTCCATCAAGAGACCTCCTCCATTCCTCCCTTATTGGATGTCCTGCGACCCCACCTCTGAGACCGCCCCCAGTTTATCAGTTGCTGCAGCCTGTGTCCTGGACTCTTCTGTCCTGGGTCCCGTGTGTGTTAAATCCCCTGGAGAACAAATGCTCCTTTTGGATACAGAAAGAAGAGTCCTCTCTGCCTCCTTCATTTCCACCTCGGTGTGTGTGGCAGTCACTCCGTGCTCCAGTCTCTTCAAGGAGCTGTAAGCTGCCCCTGAGTTTGTGTGCATCCTGGGGAGTGTCCCAGAAATCTGAGTGCACTGCATCTGACTGAGCTTGCTGGCTGGACACCCAAAAGGACTTGGTGTGTGCCACGCCAAAGCACAAAGGTAATAGGCAAGGAAAACCTCTTAACAGTGGCAGCCCGATCAGATATGGATCTTCCACTCCTGTATTTCTTGTGGCTATTGAATACATCATAGTCATTAACCAGGGAGCTCAAGTGACAGCCTTAGAAAACTCTGGCTTTCTGGAGAGAGTTCCCTTTTTAGAGGGCAGAATCTGAAAGAATTAAGTGTCAAAAGCATCACTTCAGAAGAAAATCCTTAAAATACTCCAGGAGAGCTTTGATCATGTCATTTCTGCAGGAAAACCTGCATGGTAGCCTGGTTTCAAGCATATTAATTGTTCTTTCCTCTAATGAATTTCTGCTTCTGTAAGATTCTCTCTAAGGGAAAAACAAGGAATAGGTTGATCCCAGGTGATCAAACAGCTTTGGAATAACAAACAGCCTTCAAATAAAGACTTGAAGGCTCTTTGAGGTAATTAGTTGTGGTTAGTTTCGTAACGAGATTAATGATTAGTGAAAAGACATAATGAGCAATAAAATAAAGCACCAGACTAAGACTCACACTAACAGTTCAAGACATGTATTGAAACTAGTGGAAAAATACATCAGATTTAAAATTGAGAAGGCACCAAAATAACAGAAAACAGGCCTACATTTTCCACTCATTTTACTATTTTTGTCCAACAGATGATGAAACTAACTAATGAAAAAGTGCATCATTTAAACTTATCTCACAACACATTAAGTAAAACTTCAATAAAACTTCGCTCACAACACAACAATGCTCTTTAAATGACAGTTGAAGACAAGATTTTCCAGGATCTGTGGTTTTGGTTCCTGTGCCCAGGCTGTTCTATTCCTGGACTCTTCTCCATTACCTCCATCTCTAACAGAGAGTCCCTGATCGCTGCTGATACCTGCAGTAGGATTTCCAATACCTCTCTATTATTATTATTATTATTATTATTATTATTATTATTATTATTATTTTAATTACAAGGAGAAGAGTTCTGTGTCACTGTAGCAGATACTTTGATCCAACTACACTGAATTTGCAGCACACCTCCAGTGCAGGCAACAACACCAGCACTTTCATAACAGTAAAATAAGTAAGCACAGAGCCACGGTGGGTTTAGGAACAAATCACCACCTTTACTGAGGGAAAGTTAAAATATTAGTGACTTAAAATCAGAGCAAACTCTTATAGGGAACAATCTATTTCTATATCAGAAATTGTGTCCCATCGCCTGCTACAAAAGGGACCAAATATGAGAAGGCAGAGCTAGGAGATTCCCCGCTGTTATTAGTATCAGATAGTAATAAGGCACAATTACAAACTGTGACCACCTCATTTACACCTCCAAAATCTGTCCTGGGAAGGAAAGCTCCTAGGCTTTTTATAGGTAAGATTTTGTAGGCACCTACTATACTGAATTTGCCATTTGTGTAGAAACAGTATCTCACCTTGAAAAACCTGGTTACCAGGCTGTAATTCACTAGTTTCCTCTTCCTCATTTTTCCTGGCCACATGACACCTTTCAGTAAATTATGGTTAATGATGGCAGTGACTGACATAACCCCTCAAAAAATAAATCTGGGTATGTTTGATGTTCATGAAGAAGATGGGGGGTTTTCTTTGTAAGAGCCCAGTCCTTTCAGTAGTTGTGTAAGACCAAAGAGAGTAAGATGGACTAATACTGATAATATTCTGTAAAATGGTAATCAAGACCTTCAAGACAACTTTAGGGAGAAACGTATTTCCAGTTACCCTCTGACACTTGCTCACACTGAGTATATTTCAGTGTTTCATTTGGATGCCCTGTCTTTAAGGGAAAATGAAAAGCCTGGCTTGTGGGATTCACAAAGGAATTGCATGTTTGTTTTGCTACTCAGTCACTAACTCACACCAACTCTGAAAAAAAAAAAAGACCTGCACATAATAACTAACTCCATGAAATTATTCTGCCTCTCCTGGGAAAAGAGCTACAACAAATTTACGGGCTTTTTATGCATATGTTAGCAACAGAAACATTCACTGAGTGACTGCAGCTCATCATTGTTATTGCAGAGCCAGGAAAGTGTCTGCAAATTCCCGATTCCTACACCCATGTTGGTCAACCTTGACTGGGCAAACAGCAGCCTCTCTTCATGTGTACTGCAGATCTGTTTTAGCATGACATTTGATGTAGTTTCTTTTTACATGTTTTTTAAAAATTGCATCTAATCCTTTCTTCCTAGGAAGACCAATCAGTGCCTTTGCCTGCCCACGACCATAAAAAAGTTTTTAGGAAGTATGAATACAAGGGCAGCAAATGAATTTTAGAATTTCACTTCTAATGGCAGCGTCTATTTGTTTTAAGGACTTCCCTGATTTCTACCCCAGAATGGCAACAAGAATTATGACTCAGTGTCTTTTTGGCAACCCACAGAATAAAGCAGTGGTACCACTGATGCTACTGAGAAAGAACTTAACAGCACACACCAGCTGCCAGACACATGCAATTCTGAACCACTCCCACTCCTCGTAACTGTCCCCAGCTTACCCTCATTTTCTTGTTCTTGTTGCTTCTACCTTACATTATTCTCTCACTGCTTTCCAGTGCCTTTTGTTGTTGTGCCATTGAACTCCACTGACTGCTGCTTATGCTCAGTTGCCAAGAAACTGCATTCTTTAACGCTAATAGTGGTGTATTGTTCCTCTTGTTTACTTCACATCAATAATTACCAACAGCCACCTGTTCCTGCCGTGATAAACTATTTTTCATGGAAGATCATCTCTGCAAGAGGGTTTGTGCTTCTTTGGAACAATTGAGAAAAGAACAGGAAACAAATTTAGGCAGCCACATTAAAGTTGGCCAGGTGAGGACAGAAGGGGTTGAAATCCTCTTCCATATATTTATGTCAAATCTCTAAATACTGTAAGTTTGCTTAGCTGCTGATGAATGGGATTTCCACATTTTTAACTCCTGCATTCTTTTCTTTTACTCCCTCAGCATTTCTGCAACTCATTTCCCCTCTGACTCACTTTGCTAATTGTCCTTGGTGACTGCTTTGACTCAAATGAGGTTTTATTAAAAGACTTCAGCATAAATTTCACTGCCACACAATGAAAATAAGTTTATATTTTTCTAAGTTGCTTCTCTGTCGCTGATCTGTCACCAGGATGATACTTCAGCTTCTCTGTTCAGCCACCATCAAACTTCAGCTTAATGCTGTATTGCCTAAGAGACCCATGATAGTAGAGAGAAAAATGATCCAAGTCATTAAGGGAGGGAAAAAAAAAAGGAGTGATATAAAAAGAGCACAAGCAGATCATGACAATTTTTCTCTCTCTGTTTCTTTAACACATGTAGGAAATTAAAACATCTGATATCCTGAAGGCTTGGAGTGTAGAACCAGCATCATTCACGGGATTCTGAAAACTTTATGGTGTTTAATAATAGGGACTCAAAGAATACTATTAAAATTGTGTGTAAATGTAAATGCTTCTAAAAATTTTGAAATAATTGACAAGGGAAAACACACTGAATTTGTTTGGAGTCATTCCCCATTCCCCCCCCCCATTTACAGTTGGACAGGCTACCTTGAAAAAAAAAAAAAAAAGTCCTGAACTTGTTCGCCCTCAGGAGCTTCTAAACGAGAATTTCAAGCTATTGCAAATTAAAGAACTTCAGCCACGAATAAATTTCTTCTCCTGACTCCATCCACTCAATTGAACCCACAAGACTAAACAGTTTTCTCTTTTTGATAGTATTAAACATATGCAAATTTGTTTTCCTGAGTCAGAGTCTTAATTTAGTTTGCCATTAGAGGCAGAGTCTGCTATGCTATGCATTTCAAAATTAGCCACCAGGAGGGATAAGTAGGAGAAGCATTTTCTTTGGGATTAGTTTTGTACAAATACAAAATATCGGAAGAAAATGTTTAACAATGTGTTTTGGAGAGACTGATAATTAGGGGCTTTATTACTTTGCAAGTTTTTCTGCTGTAGCCTTTGCAGCACCATCCTCATTAGATGAACATGACTTCATGTGCCCCTTGATATTTAACAGCTGTGCTGCATAAAATCTGCAATCCTGGGTAACTGCAAAAACATTTTTACAAAATGTCAAATGAGTATAGAGAAATTTTCATTTCTTTCAAATAGAATGATTAATAAAAATAATCTTAGTACACCTTTCTGATAACATCTTGCACGAACATACACAGTTGGCAGTCTCCACAAAATAAATCTGAAAAGATATTTGGAAAACAGAAAAAATAGTGAACTATTGTTTCAGAATACAGTATGTTGTTGTTGTTTTTTTTTTTTTCTTGAATAAATGTTTTCTGCGAGAATAAGGGAAACAAAAAGAAGGCTGTTGAGGCAAACAATAGCTGAGGTAAATGCACGTATTTGATCTTTGTTGTTCCCTACGTTTTGGCAGGGAAATAGGGAACTAGCGAAGATTTACTGATATGTTTTAGATAAATCAGGATGTCTGGGATGGGATGTCAAAATGTTAAAATACGACATGAAAAAGCCAACATGCAGCTCTGCCAAGCAGATTGCCTTTTCTCATTTTCACTGCATTTCTGAGCTGCTGTTTAAAGTTTTGTTTTTATTTTTGGTCTGCCCCACACACTTTGTGTGGTTTATGTCTGACAGCTCCTGTGAAGAGGAATGCTTTCATTAGGAGTGAAAGATTTGCTAAATCTGTAGCACTGGCAGGCGAGCACAGCAATGCCAAGGGCACAGCTTGAATATGCCTTGTGGAAGAGCCCTCATGTCCTCAAGGAACTCCAGAACAAAGAGCAGACAAGGTTTTCATCTTTCCATACACTGATATACATTTAACATGTATTTCACATGTATAACATGCATTTCTATAGCTTAATACATGACAGTACGTACACTTCATGATCTTTAAATGTATATTTCTATGTTACTGTACATACCTCCTTTCATGGTTAAACTGAAAAAAAAATTATCCACAATGACTTTAGATCTTCATTACATTTCCTCTATAACACAATTACAGTTAGACTTTTTTCTATGTGGAGTGTGGAGAAGAGTGGTAGCAGAAAAAAAGAACAGAAAAATGGGAAGAAAGTCTAAGGAGTGTGAACACTTTTGACTTGCTGAGTTATAACTCATTCTTTCCACTTTTTGTGAACATTTCTAGCTCATAAAATAACAGAACCGCATAAAACTTCGGGCTGGAAGGGACCTTTAAGGATCATCCAGTCCAACAATGGGAAGGTGTCTCAACCAACTGGAATGAGGCATGATGTTCATTATAAATTCTCATCCAGCTGAACAAAGATGCCTGACACTTGTCAGGGAACTCTCTTTTTTTTTGTTTGCTTATTTATTTGTTTTGTTTTTATTTTTGTTGTTTTTTTGTTTTTGTTTTTGTGGTGTTTGTTTGTTTTGGTGGGTTTTTTATTTTGCATATATATATATATTATTTTACAGTTGCCTTAACTCCAGCAGCCAGCCCACTTTTTAGACTCGTTGGCTTACAAGCCCTTAATTTTGTACAGTGCACTTCAATCAGCTCTCAACTCCACACAAGGAATTTTCAGAAATACTGCCTGTGGAAAGATGGCTGAGGGTAAAATCAGAGGAAACTGAGAAGTTGTAACAGAAGTTATAGTGGTACAGAAATTATAGGGTAAAATGCAGCTGCTGCCCCTGGATAGAATGGTGCTAGAATGCTTGAGACCCATCCCACAATGATTGCCACAACCAAAATCTGCTTCCACAGCATCTGCTAGGGGGTATGGGATGGAGGGTGGGTGGCCAGGACCTGTTGGAATCCTTGCAGGGAGGGGAATTCGATGGTTTTCTGCAGCTGATGAACCCCACAGCACTTGTCTGCCAGGGCAGAGAGGAGATGTCCTGCTGCTGAGCCAGCAGCTGGGGTGGAATCACTCTCCTTGGATGGACTGGGTTCATTATAACCTAATTGTGATGTAAACACACCCCTCCATCCCAGCATTAACTACCCAGGGTCCAACCACCCTCACTGGGCACCTGTTCTGTGGTTCATTGACTGTGTCTGAGAGCCAGGTGAGAGAGAAATTTACACCATCAGTAACAAGGGTATGGATGACCTGAGCCACTCAAACTCCACCTAAATGTGAATATATAGTATAAAAAGAAGTCGAGAATGGGAAAAAGTCAGGGAAGATTGCATTGTAACTGCTGGGATCAGTCAATAGACTGAGCCTGCCTTTTCCCCTGTAGGAACACCTGTTGCGTGAGAACTCTGTGGGTACTGAATACCTTTATTGGGCTTTAGAGCTTGTCTGTGCTTTGAACATGTTTTTGGAGTCAGATACTGTCAGTGGTGCTCCTCAAACCTTAGGCTGTCACAATTTTGTATTAATAGAGAGTACTGTTTCATAAACTGTCCATGGGATCCTTCTGGCGCTGCAGCACTGGCAGTGGGGAGCAAACTTGAATAAAGTGGGGAGACCCACTGAGGGGTCTCCCTTGTGCTGCTAGGATGTGTGCCTGAAAAAGTTGATCAAAACCCCTCCAATCCAGCAGGGCTGTTCAGTGAAGGGTCCCTGTAATGAGACACCGACAGACTGGTGGGGCACAAGGCTTTCCTGCGGTGCTGACAGACAAAATATGACACCAAGGGTCGAGGGAATTCTCCCCTTTTCATGTGACACTGGCTCAAATGCCACAATACATGGCCACAGGCTCCCCACTCTCATAGCAAACTTCAGGACCGAACATGGAGTAGAACAGGACAGCTGTGCTGTGCCCAGGCAGAGTAAGGGAGGAGAGAAGTAAAGGCAGAGAAGACAGAAAATTTCACCAGATAATAAATCCCATATTGGTCCTACCATGTGGATGATCCAGAACTGGGGTAAACAAGACTGAAAGAGAGAGGGAAAACAGAATGAGGGCGTCCAATGTGCTCCCTTTTACAGCTAACCTGGTGCAGCCCCTTACGTACAGTAGATTTTTCATGCAGTTTTGTCACACATACAACAGCCAGCCCTTTGAGACCTTCTTTAGAAAGTGGATTAGGGTGGAGGACTTAGGTCAAGTCTCCAGGCAGAGAAGGAAATTGGTTCAGGAGAGCGCTCTCCCACCTCCCCCCTCTCTTCTGATCACATTTTTCCTGTCATAACAATCAGAATGTTTGAGACAAAATGTGCTGAGGCATGGTCCTCCATAGTAGGGACATCTTCCACCATATGCACTAAGGTACTCAATCCCCCCATCTATGTAATTAATAAGCATAATAAAGTGTTATTCCCAATATCATCTGGTATTAATTGGTAGCCATTGATAATAGCAGAAAACCACTGGGAACAAAATGATCATCAAAAACCCTGGTATGAAATATCTAGACTCACAACAAATTCAAGTTTGATGACCTTCTGCTGGGTCATTGCTGCTTCATCACACACCATAAAGAGCTGGCATGATTTGTCAGAGCTGAATCTCCAGCAATAATTCCACTGACAGGCTGATCCGTTACCTAAGTCATAATTCCAGTTTTAAATCTCCAAGCAGGTGCTTCAAACAGTTAAGGAAATGGCTCAAACCTCATCCTACTGTATTTTGACAGCATGGGTTCGGAGACCTTGTTACACGTGTTGTTTGTTTGTTTGTCTTTGTTGCTGTTGTTTGTGGGGTTTTTTTTAATTATTAACTTCATCTAAAATTGCAATACTTATGAGTCCTGTTCAGGCACCAGTACCCTGCAAACTCAATTTGATATAAATAAAACAGAAATCATCTTTTTTTTCATGTCACATACTATCACAGGCAGAAAACATGCATGTGCAGAAATACAAGGATATGGAACATGGAAGGTTCATGGTCCATGCTGTTTAACTTTACAAATTTTAGGTGACTGACGTGCTACCATACCCTAGGAACCATAAACAAAACAAAATTATTTAAAACGCAACTAGAACTAATAATACAATCTTATCTTAGAGCTTTCCCCTTGACTTCATATAAAGCCTTTAAGCTACGTTTAAATAGCTCTGCCCATCCCACTGGAATACAGCAACACTCCGTACTTTTTACAGGGGAAGAACAAAATCTTCCCTGTTTTAAGGAGAATTCAGTGCTTATTGGGTGTGGTAACCCCTGAAGTTACCACAGGGGAGCTTGCCCTTCCCGTGAAAGAAGCACAGAGTGTAAGCTGTTTCCAATAGCGACAAAACTCTCCAGGGAAGTGTCCCTGAGAGACCTCTCTTCTGCTCATGGCAAGCAGAACTGTTCATCCCCAAGAGCCTTTGCGGCTCTATGTTAATTCGTTAATACCCCTCACTGGTTCTTTCCCCACTTCCTGGTTTTTCCCTCCTCTGACTGGTACATTTTGGATCCTCTCTTCCATTGGTTGTTTCTCCAATTCCTTCTCTGATTGGACCCAGTCACCAGCCCCACCCACCCTAAAGCCTATATAATCCCACACCTCGAGACACTGGGGGCCTTCAGTTGCTGGTTCCTGTTCAATAAAGGCCCTCTGAGACTGGATTCCTGCCTCCCTCCTTCTGTTCCTGCGTTGCCTGAAAGAGCTGCTGGAGCCAGTTGCTATTAGCAACACTCACAAAAGAGCTTAAATCACAGGAGTGCCTGTGTCCCTTGGAAGCCTGAGATGTCCAGCACTGGACAGTCTCCCCAGGGAAGGTCACGGCACCAAAGAGGCCATCAGCAAGGCCATTGGCAGTTAGTGACAATTGGGTAACTTCAACACTGCAAACAAGCACATCTGATACAAAAAAATCCCACACAGCCACAGCCCATGCATTTCCACTGTTGTCAGCTGTATGGTTTCCCTGTTCCTACTCTCAGCATCCCTGAGAAGTTAGCTGCAGCAGCCCTCTGTGCTTTTCACAAAAAAAAAAGTAAAGTACCTATAAGAAATGAAACACAGATATACAATATATCCTGTTTCCAGAGGAAACAGAAGAAAAACTCTTCCAGGATGGGAAAATGAACAGTGCTTTAGTTTGTGTTTTTCTGCTGCCTAGCCATAAGCTAAATAAAGTAGTAAAAATATATAGTACATGTGATAATCCTTTTTCCTCTTTTCTCTTCTCCTCTTTTTCCCGTTCAGTCCAGTATTGAATTCCGAAGATGCACAGCATGTCCAAGAAAAATATTATTTTCCCTTTATCTTTTGTATCTGGACAGCAACTTTCTTGCTGTGTCTGCAGTTCTCAACAATGACAGACGGTCGTTTAATGTAGGACATAAACCTCCATCAAAACTCAGGAACAGCTGTTATGTGTATTGATTCAGTGAAACAGGATACTTGTGCTTTAAAAAAAAAAGTGGTTTTCACCATTCTCTGAGAGAACGAAATGCTTAAGATGCCATTTTCACAGGGGACAGAGGTTTACCAATAAATATGACTGGACTTATAACAGAAAATTTGTTCCATATGTGTTCCAAATTTGTTCTAGAAGTGAGAAATACCAGGGCAAGGGCAAGCTGAGATTATTCATAACCACGACATTTAGCTGCTGATAATTTACTGCAAGGATGTGGGATATCTCTGTATTTGCATTGCAAAAAAGATGCCTTTTTTCCAAATTAAAAAAAAAAAAAATCAGACACTGTAGAAGTACATGTGAAAAGGAGGTGAGAATGAGCTTCCAGCCACTACAGAGAACTACAGCATGTCAAATTTTCTGGGAATTTTAGTTTTTGTCAGTAACAGTAAAGTATAGCTACAATAAACCATGGTACAAATGGTGAAAAAATACTCCCAAAGTTATAATTAAACAAAAATTGCCCTTTCTGTATGTATTTTCTTTTCTAGAAGGTAATGGAAGAAGAGCTGTAACCTGGTTTGTCAGGGACATGGTAGCAGGGGTAAGCAGCAAGCACATGAGAGCCCTTGTAAGAGAAACCCATTTATCTCGTGAGATAACTGGGAGAAGGCAGCACTGAGTGCTCACCTGGGGAAATCAGTAGGTTTATTACAGAGGAGTGCATTTAAAATTAAACAGCAGACATCAATGCCACGAAAGCAGTGATGTTAGGGTTTTTTCTGCTTGAATCTCAGTGGGCCATCACTAATGGTTTCCATCAGAAGAATTATCCTTCTCCATTATATGTTATTTAGCAAAGACTACTGCATATGGAAGCCTCTGAACCAAAGGTCTCTCTAACATGCAGGATGGAGAACTGTGCTTCAAAGTGCTGCTGTCCCAGATGGTGAGAGTCAAGCACAGAGCAAATCACCTTCTGCAGAAGAGGTGAGAGAAACTACTGTTGAGTGCTCCTCCTGTTGCTGTGCTCTGCAGCACAACATTTATTATATTTATAGCTTCAGCTGTTTGGGTTTTTTTCCCTATTTTTGACTTAGATCTTGGAAGAGGCTGATTTACATCTCTGTGAGTCTGTGTATCAGGCTGTCTTTCCTTACATCTGGTGATTTGCTTATTACTGTGAGTTAGATCAGAGGCTCTGCAGTGATGGGTACAGACAAACCACTCAATATGCTCCTTCATCTTCTTGCAGACAAAGCAGACACAACAGGTCTGGCATTGTCCAATGAAGTATTAAAATTCATAAAAATAAGCAAACAAACAAACAAAACAAGAAAAGGAATTTCTAATTAGGAACCTCAATGGAAATTTACAGCTGTTTTTCTCTCACACACACACTGAAACCCGTTTACTGTGTGTTCTCCAAGATAACAAACTCATCGGACTATGAGACTATTTTTTTTCTTTTTTCTTTTATTTTTCTTTTTTTACAACAAACATTCTGATGATAAGGGTTAAAAACATTCTTTGTGATTAAACTTTTTAATATTTTACAGTATCCCAGTTCTATAATTCAGCATGTGTAAAACACTTGATTTTCAGGGGGTGCAGGCTGGCCTGTGCTCTGCCTTTTTTTTTTTTTTTTTTTTTTTTTTTTTTTTTTTTTTTTTTTTTTTTTTTTAGGGAATAAGATGCAGTGAAAACATAAGGACTGTGCTGATGAACATTTAATAATGATTTAGGAATTAAGGGTAATTTAGCTCAAATTATTTTTAAGTTCTCATTAAATATCTCTGACTTGTCGCAGTCGCTGATATGTGGCGGTCGACACGGACATTGCACTTAAGGTGCTTCATCAGAAGGCTTCAAGTATCTTCATCTTGTTATTCAAAAAGTATCCCATATCTTTCTTCTGTATTTCTTCTACGAACAGCTCCACACAGCTCTTACTCTGTCTCTGCTTCAGTTCTGGCTCGCACCTTCCTGTCCCTAGCACAGCCGCCTAACCCTGTCTGTCCTACGTACAATATCTTACCTTTTCTGGCCCTTGCACAACCTCCTGTCCTCAGCTCTTCACAGCACTGCGAGCAGACTCCAACTGACTCCAGCTTCCCACTTAACTCACTCCCTATCATGCCCATGGCTGTGAGGGCAAGGCTGTTTCTACTCTAGGATGATTAACACAGCTGTAACCTATCAGAGGGGAGACTGTCTTCAGCAGCATCTCCTTTTGTCTCCCCACACTGACTTGTACTTAAAACATCAACCTCATAAATATTCTGTAAAGTAATTTAATATTCATGTCCTGCGAGTTGAGGCAAACCTCCAGTGTTAAAGATTGCTCAAGATCTAATTCTTTTGTGGGCAATATTCTCATCTATTAAAGGCATCTGAAATAAATTGCTTAATTTAAAAGCTACAACAAAATCCAATAGACCTTTCTAGTTAAATTAAAGCTTTTCAAGCAGACTTGATTAATGGTATACTGCATTAATTAATTTAAAATCTATTATCTTTGCATTTCTAAAAAAGACCCTTAAATATGCTTAGTCTTCTACAATTAAGAAGAATATTTACAGAAAATCTAAAAAACTGTAGAGTTTTATTTGTGCAAATGGACAGAAGAGATGTGAGAGAAGTCTTCACATCTTTTTTCCCATCAAAGTTCTTCTGTCTTGTCACCCTTTGTATCTCAGTTCCTTGACTATCACATGAGAAGAAAAAATTTTTTTCTTTGTGATGCATTTGAATTGCTTTATTTCTATATCAGTTCAGGCAATAAAAAGCACTTAAATAACCATGAAGTCTCTAATAGAATGTTTATGTGTGAGGAGCTATTAGCCCTATGCCATTTAGCTATAAACATGAATACAGCTTTAACAAAAATCTCAGGGGACTTGGTAGAGGTGATTCCTATAGGCTTTCTTCTTTATTTGAACACAGTTTTAAATTTCACAAGACAAAGGTTCTTCTAAGTCTGTGAAGGTCCAGCCTCCACTCCTGGCAAGGTCCCACAAGGGCTGTGAGAAGCTCCCCAGTATCAAGACAGGGCTGATTAGTGAGTTTCTTCTCACCAACACAGGCTGAATCCTGAATCCCTGAACTAAGAGACTGAGGCACTACTAAGTGCTAGAAAGAGCTGCTGTTCAATTAACTTGTGCCCAGGTCAGCTCCTACCTTGCTTCTGCTGGATCCTGCAGTCAGACTGCACTTGCTGGGTAGCCTCTGCTCAGCAAAGCTTTTGGCTGTCCCCTTCACAAAGGAATTTAGGACAGCTCCTTGCAGCCTGAGAATCTCTCTGGAGTGACAAAGACTGGTGGATCTGCCTGTAAAGCCACCCACAACCCAGACAACAGGCAAGGAAGCTGCAGGAACATTTAATTTCGTCCTAAAAAGGACACCTCATCCGCTCCTGTGAGTCATGTCACACTCTCTATTGAATGACTTGATGGATGCCCACCAACCACATGAGACTCAAAGGTGCCACTCACATGGACACCTTGCTGGAGGGACTTGTGATCCACTGAGTGAAAACCCTGCTTGGGATGAGCCAGTTTGTCTCTGCTTCACAGAGACTGCCAGAAAGCAAGATCCTGGTCTTACCAGCTAAGTTTTAGTATTTCTTTTTATTCCATCTGCCAGAAGGATGTATAATTTTTTCTTGCCAAAGATTTCAGCGGAGTATCCCAGCCACAGGAACCATCCTGAATTAACCTGAATCCATTATCCTGAAATATCTAAAAAAATTCCCCCAAGGAGTATTGGGAGAAAAAATAATAAAGTAAGCAGAAGGACTGTAATTTTTGTTTTTATTTGTCACTCTTTTGTGCAAACTGCATTTAGCTGAAAATGCCTTGGCTAGCTTTGGCTTTCCTCATTAAGTGGTGCTTGATTTGCTACCACCACCACAATAACTGGGCAGGTCATTCTGGTGTTTATTGTCAGAAAGTTCCTCACAAGTTACATTCTTCTCCTCCTCTTCCCCATCTGCATGCAGAAAATAAGGACTAATAGCCATCTGCCTTCAGGCAAGTGCCCTCGTTGCTGGACTGAGCTTCTGCTGTAATTTCCTAAAGTGCATCAACAAACAGTTGCTGACAGTGGGGAATTCTATAAAGTGTCAAATAAACCAGAATTATTATTTCCAGTTCATGGCATTACCCCATTTTCTTTGTGTTTGTTGTTGTTGTTGTTGTTTGAGATTTTTTTGTTTGGTTGGTTGGTTGGTTTGGTTTGGGTTTTGGGTTGGGGTTTTTTTGGGTGGTTTTTGTTGGTTTTTGTTTGTGGGTTGTTGTGGTTTTTGTTTATTTTTATTTTTGTCCCCCCCCCCCCCCCAAATGTTACGATTATTTGATGATATTATTTTCATTCTCTGTCATTCTACATGGTAAATTTGGTAAACAATATTCTAATAGAAGTGGAACAGGCAGCCCTGGATGAGCTGTGACTGCCCGAGGTCGGAGCTGCCGCCTTTGCCCGGGAGCCGCCGGGGCCGAGCTCACTGCTCGGGGCTGAGTTCCGGGCAGCCTGGGGAGCGCTCGACAGCTCCGAGATGGCAGAATTTTGGGTGGGTCCCCATGCTGGCTGCCGGCAAAGCCCCAGCAGTGGGTGCTGGGGTGCAGAGTCCCCCTGTGGTGGGAGTTGGAGTGCCCGGGTGAGGCCCTGCATTGTCCGCCCAGAGCCATGTGGAGATCGCCGGTACAGGCGGGCATGGGCGTTGGGAGAGTGGAGAGTGGCGATACCCGAGCTGGGCGACACTCAGCAGCCTGTGAGGAGGTGTCCACATAGGGTGGGACCCCTGGGACTCTGAAAAATGGCCCCGAAGAGGGGGGAACTCCGGCAGCCTGGAGATATTTGGAGCACGGACAAGGGGTCCCATGGGTACCCCAGAGCCCTGAAACAGAGACCCCGACAGGTGAGACCCCTGGAGCTGCTCTGACACCAAACTGGGAAGCTTGGGGAAGGGAACCTCTGGTATACCCAGGACCCCCAGCAGCCCAGAGAGGAGGAACACCAATACACACTGGACCTGCAGCAGCCCAGACAGAGCGGACCCCATGAACCCCAAAGTGGAGAGAACACAGTGGGGGAACTCCTGGGTGGGGGTTTTTTTCTGAATCTTGGTGTTTTGGAGGTTTTTATGGACACAAGGTGTCTGGTAACTTCTACAGATGGATTTGGGCAGAAGGAACACCCAACCCAATGTACTCTCATGATGCTTCCCCCCAAAAGAGGATTTCCCTTTCCTAAACCTTGCCTGGATGAAGGAGCAGGCTGCAAGGAAGAGGAAAATGCCCCAGGACACCCAGCAGGTAAGGAGGAAGTCACTGCCGCTCTCCCCCTCTCTCCTCCATCTCCCAGCCCAGCATTGCCTCCAGCTGCAGGACAACCCCATTGCCAACATCAACCTTCTGGGGACGGACTGGGGGGGATCTCCTTCCCCTTCCTCTGACATGGAGGCAAATCCCATCTTCTCCTCCTCCTTCCTCCCCCAGACAAGGACCAGGGAGGACAAATCACCATGGCAGAAAATTGTGGAAGAGCGGTTCCATGGTACAGGAATCCAGTGGGGAGGAAGAACCGCAGAGATCTCTCACAAGGAGGGGCTCCAAACCCAGCCCAGGGTGCTCCAAGGAGAAAGACTCACCCTGTGCCAGGAAGGCAGGCAGAAATCCAACTGGAGCTCGGAGCTGGTGGTGTATCAGCAGTTTCCCAATGGAGGAAACCCTACAAGTGCTTAGAATGTGAGAAGAGCTTCAGCTGGAGGTCCAACCTGATCCACTACCAGCTGATCCACATCGGAGAGAGGCCCTACAAGTGTCCTGAAAGTGGGAAGAGGTTTCAGACGATCTCCAATCTCTTCCTGCACCAGTGGGTTCACACGGAGGAAAGGCCATTCTGCTGCCCCGACTGCAGTAAGGGCTTCTACCTCAATGCCAACCTCCTCACCCACTGGTGCATCCACACTGGGGAGAGGCCCTTCGAGTGTCCAGAGTGTGGGAAGAGCTTCTCCTGGCAGTCATCCTTGACCCTACATCAACAAACCCACCAATATGGGAAACCCTGTGACTGCCCCGACTGCAGAAAGAGCTTTGTTCTCTGCTCCAACTTCATCTCCCATCAGAGGACCCACACTGGGCAGAGAACTGGTGACCCACATTCCCCGTGATCCACACTGGGAAGACACCTGTCCCTTTGCCTGCACCTGGCAATGACATGAGGTGGGACCAAAGAACATGACAGTCTGGCTATGACCCCGTCATTATCTTTGATCCCACCTCACATCATTGCCAGAGAAAGGGAAAGGAACTCTTTCTCTCTCCCAAGAGGAAGGGTGTCCTTTCCAGGTGGGAAAAAATACATGGCCCAGAAAAGCTGGGTCAATGGTGTCATAGTTTTCCCTGTAAAACATTTTTTCTTATCCCTCCTGTTCTCAATATTGTTGCTGTTCCCAGTAAATTTTTCTTATCCCAGCCTGGGATCTTTGCCTGTTGTGCTTTCACATAGGGCCACTGTTTTGCAGCTGGAGCCCTGATCAGTCACCAGGAGGCACTTCTGCTCATCCACACTGTAGTACTGTGGACTCACTTGAAACTTTGGTATCTTTGCAGCTGAATAAGGCTTTGCTACCATTTATGCCTAGGCTGATTCCTATCCTTTCCTTTTCATAATTCACCAAACAACAACAAAAGTGAAGTAAAAATGGCAGCTGAAAATAATTTAAGAAGAAAAAAAAAATTTCCCCTAGAAATAACTTTGTCAAACCAGAAACAGAATCAACCTTACCCAAGGACATGCTGCCTAACCAGGCAGCACAAGTTCCACCAATAGGCATGAATATAAAACATGTTTGACACCATAAATGTGTGTGGGTTCACTGCTTTCCCAAAGTGATTTCAGCTTCATTTGAGGAGTGAAACAAATTCATGCTTCAGCAGCTGATGCATGGGCTGGGTGCACCAGGCAGTGAGCTGCTTTGTGCAGCCAGAAATAAGGCAAACTTTCTCAGAATAGTTGGCTTGCTTTCTGTTTAATTTCTTCCCATGCGAGAGGAGACAGACTTCAGGGTTATGGCTTCAAGAATATTTGAGTTTTAACCACCTCGTAATTCGCCTCATCTGCCTTTTTATACAACCTGGCCTCATGAAGCAGATGGATTTTTATTTATTTACTGTGGGACATAAAAACAGCTCAACAACTGCCTCGGTGTTTCGTTCGTTCAAACAAAGTTGTATACAAAACAAGTTCCATCAGAGAAAGTTCCATCAGAGTCAAAGCAAGTTGCTGCATGGTTCAGTTAAAATGAAGTAATTTTCAGAACTAAACCACAAAGTTGGGAATGTGAGTAAAGGTATGAAATTGTTATAAAATGAACTGGCAAATTCCTTAAATTCATGACTAGGCATTATAGATGGATCAAAAGAAGATTAAAAGAAAAATTTCTTTATTTATCATTGCCATATCATCAAAAGATGTTTAAGGCCTGGGTTTCCAATGTACTTTTTTTTTTTTTTTAATTACATTTAGCATCATGCTTCAGGGAAAAAAATTGTTATGTTTCAAATTCAGGTAAAGTATACTTTTGAAACTAAACATTTCAGTGCTATTTCTTTTGTTTTTAAACTAGTACTGTAACTCAGAAATATTGCTATTTCACAGCTCTTATATCCCAGTGTTTTACTCTAATAGAGGTAATTTTGACTTGAGACTGTAAGACCATTAGCTGTTACTTTGTTGGTTTGGGTTTTTGTTGAACACATTTCTAATAAAGCTTTTTTTCTTTGCAACATCTTGTTGTTATCCTGACGCTTCCTACCACATTCCCTCCTGCACATGCACAAACACATGCACAGATGTACAGTAATCCAAAATTCAAACCCCAGTTAAGGAATTACGGATTTTGGGGCAGGATGTGGAACCACTACAACATAGTCCTGTAGACATAAACACAAACATGCGTTGTAAATTTCGTGTCAACAGACATGTGACTCTTAGGCAAGAATGATCTTTATATTGAATTTTCTAGAATATATGGGGCGGTTCCTTTAACTTGTGAAGTAGCTAAGCGGGATGTTCTGATAGGCTTAAGGTAAGAAGAGGCAAGTTTTGCCTTGATCCACAATTGCAGAAGGAAATTTAGTTCTAAATATACCTGAAAGTGAAGATTAAAATGCACATGAGATTGGGAATCCAAAATGATAATACAACTTTTTTTTTCATGAAAGACGAAAGAAATAGCAAATTAGGGAAATGCCAAGAAAAAAAACATGAGAAGCACAGGAAAGGGGTTACTACCACAATGGGTCCAGCTCTGGCTTCTCTGTCAGGTGTGACCCCAGGCAGCCAGACCAGCAAGGTGGGGCAGGAGGAGCCTTGTAGGAGCAGCCAGGACAGCAAAGGACAGCAATGAGAGCAAAGACTCCCAACACTTTGTAGACACTGTGCCATGTTGAACATTTGTTTATTTTGGGGTGTCTTGCTGTAGGAGAGATGGTAGCAATGACATGTGCACCACCTGGACCCTCAGAGCAATGGCATGTCCATCACATCCCTCATGAACACCCTCATGATCTCTGCTCCCTTGAGGAGTCCCTGAGGTCCGTTATGTGTCCAGCTCTGCTGGAGAGCTGAATGAACTACCCAGAGCTGGTGAAAAATGCTGTAAATGCATGTAAAAATGCAGCATCAGCACCAGCTGCCTTGCAACAGGAGAAACACCTGTAGCTGATGCTGAGCCAGTGCAATGTGCTGATGGGTGGTTTGGCAACAAAGCCTTGACTTGGCATTGTGCAGGAGACATTCCCTTGTCTGACAAATCTCTGCATAACAGTTGTGCCTGGAAAATCAGTTCAAATGAAAAAAAGGGGTTTGGTTCTCTGTGTTTGCTTGGGTGTGTTTGGTTTTGTTTGCTTTTTGCTCCCACTTTTGCCATTGAGCTGCTGTGGCTGAGGCTGAGACATCCCTCCTACCCTGTCAGCAGCAGCCCGTCCAGAATCTGGGTAAAAAATATGAGCAAAGCAGCTGGAAACAGCAATGCATGGAACCCTACGGCTCATGAGCTCTCATGTCAGAGTCCTCACTGTGCCTTATGCTTATCAGCACCTCCTTTTCTGCACACAAAAAAGTGATTTTTTTTTTCTTTTTTTGTTTAAGAGCCCTTGAGAAGCAAATGTTCTGCTGAGATTTCCATGAATGCAGCTATTAAGTTCATTCCCGGGAAACAGAAAGTAAGGCCAGGGTAGCAGATCAGCTAGGGGCTGGTCACTCCCTGCAAAGGGCTTGTTTACAGTGTAGGAACACCATATTCCAGGATGGCTGTGAAGGGTAAAGAAAAGGGGGTCTAACGAAAAAAAAACCACAACAAAACCACAAAACAAAACAAAAACAAACAAACAAACAAACTGTGGTAGGGTGACTTTATGCTGCTTGTATCCCCAATCGTCTGTTCTGTTTGTGCTGTATATTCAGTTCTGTACCTTTAAAACTTGTTCTGGGAGCGAAGGGGGAGAGAGAAGCAGCAGCAGTTTGTTTTGAAAAAACCTGCCTGACTCCCACACGTCGCTCTCTCCGGCATTCGTCTGAGGCACGGACAGCGGTGGGACAGAAATCTCCTGTGCTTTTAGTTAGTTTTAGCTAGCTAGCTAGGGCAGAGAAGACTCCCTGGACTGTTTTTTTCCTTTTTCTTGGGACTGTTTAAATCTGCTCAAGACTGAAAAAGCCAGAGGAGCAGCAAGGGCTGGCACATGCGGCCCGCCGGGCCTGGACCTTCAGAAAGACTGAGACTGATGAGAGACTGAGTGAGCTGAGCTACACCCACAGCAAGGACTGTCTCTGTTTGCCATCTCTCTTCGGAGCGGGCAGAGGTTTTATTGTTTCATATTATTAATTCTTTGCATTTGTAAGCATTTTGTTTGTTAAATAAATAGTTTTTTCCACTTTTCTCCAAAGAAGTTCTTTTCCCAGACGAGCTAAGGGGAGGGGCCGTTTAAGTTTGCTCTTCCAGAAGAACCCCTTCGAAAGTTTTCTCCCAAATTTGCCCTAAACCAAGACACAAACAAAAAAAGGAAAACCTAACCAACCAACCAATTTAAAATTTTTAACTTGTTCTTGTTCTTAGATAACTTTTTTGGTATTTCAAAAATATATAAATTTCATAAATAGATCATTTAATAAATACAGAGTCAATGACACATTCATGTGTGAACTGTGCCTGGGTGCTTTTACCTGTCTGTCCTTTCATTTTATCATGTGAATTTATGACATTGAATACTTTTATCCATCACTGAATCTTGCAGAGATTGACAAAGGAAACTTTTATAGAGGCAGCAATAAAGTCACACATGTATTTTAAAAATACAGCTCTTAGCACAACCCAAGCACACCCCTGACACTTTCCATTAGTACGAGATGACCTCTACCTGGCAATAGCCTCTTTGGTCTCAGGCTGCCCCTTCCTGCAGCCTTTCCTTAGCATAGTGATCCAGTCACTACTCAATGAGTTAACTGCTGAGTGGAACCAGACTCCAAATCACGCGGCATTTGTGCTGTAATAAACGGATAGTGTAATGTTGGCTCTCACAAATGTTAAATGTATGTTATAAGGTTAAAAAACTGTTAAGATCTCATGGTTTTTTATCTAAGTTTTGCAATGTTGAAAGCTGATCTCTGACCATTGGGAAAGTTGAAGCAAGAAGGACTGCACAAACTCTGAGAGGCACAACAAAGTAGGAGCTGGGTCAGAAGAGTGACGTAGAGGAGTGTAGGGAGGGTCAGCTTACCAGGGGTTTGGTTTGTCAATACTAAGATAAATAAAAGACTCCAAGTTATGTTGTATGTTGTACTGTTACACCATTTGTAATGGGTGTTAAAAGGGCCATGCTGTGGTTGACCTGTGATTCCCAACTGTTTGTGTTGGATTTGTACCCATAAACCAGTTTCTTATATCCCAAATTGTGTATTCCCTTCCCCAAATCCTGAATTCCCCTTACCTTCCGTCGAGTTAGGCCTCTGCTGCTCCCCCCTGCCTGCTCGTCAGGGTGCTGACCCTGCCTAATAGGGAAATCCAGAGGCTCCCAAGATGCACCGCTCCAAGCGGACGTCCAGTTAATCCCAAAAAGACCCCTAAAACAACGAGCCGACCCAAAATCTGGACCTCCAAAGGACACTGCCGTGCGAGGAGGACATCCAGCCATCTGTGGAGGGCCTCCCACCTACTCGCCATGAAGTACTGAACAAAGGTGACATCCCCGAACTAAACCGAGCCAAAGGGTCTTCCCAAGGACTCCTGTGAGGCTGGAAGCCCCAGTCCTGCAGCGTGAGCAGCAAGACTGATTTGAAGCCGCCTCCTCGGAGCCGTCATGGAAGTGAGAGCAGCGGCAGTGCCGGCAACCCCTCGGGCCCCCACCCCACAGCTGATTCCTTAATAAAGGCATTTTACAACAGGAGCAGAAGGTCTCCTGGCCTTATTTTTATCAAATACCATATACAAGGCTTGTTACAGGTGTGGGCAGGGTGCCTCTGGCCCTGCCTTTGGCTGTGCCTAAGCACTCTTTAACCTTATTTTGTCCCTCGTTGAAGGTTAATAAACTTTTTTATATTTTGAGAAGGTAGTTTCTTATAGGTGCAAACAAAGGCAAGGCCTGAGCTGCTCCTTTTCCTCACCATCTTAGCTTGCAATGCAAAATCTAACCAGAAGTATGTATTCTATTACCATCTGTTAAAGCCAGGTGGGGCAGTGTTCTTTATCTCTTCCATGACCAATCCTCCCTCCAGGGCATATCTGCTGTTAAATGGGCCATTGAGTCTCACTGCATGACTGATAAAATTACATCATCCCATTGTGAGATGCTCCACCCAGGGAGAGGAGCCAAGTACTCCTATCTGGATAAAAATCTGAGATTTAGAACACCAGAGCAGCCTGTTTCCAGTGGATTCCCAGAGGAAGACCTGACCCATCTACATCACCATTAGACCTTCAGAGGAAAACTACACCCTTCTACAAGATCATTGCTTCAACAGAACCACATCTGTCACTCCAGGAAGACTGCAGCTACCATAATTAGACTGCTACCAACACCCTGATCAACAGGGTATGAGGCTGTATTCTAACTCTCTCAGTGGAGTTTTTTTAGTTTGTTTGGTTCTCGCACTACTGCATTTTTCATTTTTGTAGTAAAGAGCTGTTACCTTATTCCCATATCTTTGCCTGAGAGCCTCTTTATTTCGAAATTGTAGTAATTCAGAGGGAGGGGGTTTAAATTTTCCATTTCAAGGGAGGTCTCTGCCTACCTTAGCAGACACCTGTCTTTCAAACCAAGATACTCACACACATGCACCTGGAATATTCCAAGCCAACAATCATTCCAGTCTCTCACACTCGCACACGTCTGTCCAGTCTCACTCCTGACTCCTTTGGAAGCTTCACCCCAGAGCTCTTCCAAGTAGTTCTTCCATCATCATGAATGAGGGAACTTTTCCTGCAGCTGAGGAAAGGGGCTCCACCCTTCTCCGTGGTGGAGAAGCACCACTCTGAGACAGGAGAGAAAGCAAAGTCCAGGATTTCTCAAAAATAGAAGTTTATTTCCTTCTCCTGAACCTGGACTGTCTGCGCTGCCGTCTGTGGCGCCGATGGCTCCTCCTGCTGTAGCGCTCCAGGGCGTCGTGGAGGTCGCGGTGCCTCCTTTTTCGGATGCGCCGGAGCCTCCGAGGCGAGCGGCTCGTCATGCGGACGAATGGGGACGCGCTGCGGCCCTCGGCAAGGTGATCTGCCGCTGTCGCCGGCTGCTGCCTCTGCTCCTGCCCTGTGGGCACAGACACGGCTGAGGGTTGGTCGGGAGCCGCCGCAGGGCCGGCCGCTTCCTGCCGGGCCGCTCCCTGGCCGTCCGCAGCGGGGCCGGCCTCTCCTTGCCCATCCGCAGCGGGGCCTGTCGCTCCCTGCCCGTCCGCGGCGGGGCCGGTCGCTCCCTGCCTGGCCGCAGCAGGGTCCGCCGCCTCCTGCCCGGCCGCAGCGGGACCGGCCGGGCTGCTGCCCTCTGCGACCTCTGCCCACTCCTGCCGGCCCCGCCAAGCTCCTCCTAGGCTCTGGCGCAGCCGGGCCCACACGGGAACCAGTCCACCGAAAAGTCCCGACCCCACCCTGAACAGGAAACCCGCCGTGGGCACACGCTGAGTGGGATTTGTGGCGTCCGCGGAGCTGGTATCTGGCGCTGTCTGGTTGGTGGACTCGGGCAAATCTCCTGTCTGTGTGTCCATGGCCGCGGCTGCGGGGTACAGCCAGCAGCTCTGCAGGAGCCCAGACTGAAGCCACTCTGAGCTCGCGCTTGCCACAATATAAACACTGTGGGTCTTGAGGTCACAATGCCCCATCTGGTGACATCACAGTCATCCAGTGTGAAAAACGAGGTTCATTTTCTTGATAAATTTTAAGAAATAGGTTTAATAAAAAAATAAGACAATTAGGAGACAGACAAAAAGCAAAGTATGGCCAGACCAGGCCGGGTGACTTGGCATTCTGCCAAGTGCACGACCTGCTATTTCAGAGACCTTCTTTTAATACCCTTTATATTGCATCAGTCTGTCTTTTCCACAAACTAGTTTCCATATTCCCGGAACTGTTTAGCATGGTCCCTCCTTGGGTCCACCTTTTTAGAGCATGCATGTTTCTTGGCTGTGTCTTCTTTAGCTCCTCCATCTTGGGCCTTGGTCCATACTTTCCACAGACTGTCAGTGTTGGTAGTTGGCATGTCAGCAGCAGGGTCCCCATCATATCGTCACTGGATGTTATCCCAACCAAACAGGCCATCCAGTTACAAGTATAACCATGTATCTGCTATCCCACCCCATGTCCAGGTTTTGCTGATGGCAGAAATAAAGGCCACATCCTTACAGCAAAGTTACTCGCCTTAATATTTGCGAAAAGCCAACTTTGTTATATGCACTTATAACATCCAGTGAGGTTGTCCCATTGTGACAACATTGTGACCCCCATGCTCATCTCCAATCTGTGAGTTACAAGGAATTACATTATTCCTTGCTCTCTCACTCTTCACCCTGCAGTACAAGGAACCTTACACAGGCCAAAAGAGATACAAAAGACTGAGAAGTCTCCACCTGCCTGGAGAAAGAAACTGCGAACAACCTTCCTGATGGGAAGTCTGCACAACAGATGCAAAATATTCGTCCAGTCTATTGGCTTCCTGACCTGGCGATTCTGTGAAATAACTATCACATGCAGTCACACTGAATCATTACCCCAGAACATTTTGTGTGAATGCTCTTGGAACCAATGCCATTAGCCAAATGCTGGAATTTCAAAGTTGAATTGAATAGTATGTGCAAATTCTTATTTCATTTTTCGTGAGGCCTGCAAGTATTTTGCTATGTCTTTTGTTTACAAGGCAACACATATTTTATACAGCTCCTTCATGAGTTTTAGAAATGTCACAGGCTTCTATAATTTTTGACTTGGAGCAACCTAATAAATACAGCAAGTTCTGATTTTTTGGTTTACTTTTTTTTTCCACGCTGGTTGAATCCTCTCATGTTCTTGCAAACCTGTTGTGTTGCCTTTATAATTTTAGGGTAACTTTCCCGTAATGTTAGGCTGTACAATTTCTAAGAATGCCCAACAGTCCAGTGCAGTATTTCTGACTCCTGCCAGGCAGAGCTGTTGCATGAACTGCTGACACCTCTGCTGCCTATGAAAACTTTACTGAGAAGTTGTGTGTGCAGAACTAAAATTGTTTTTGCAATGTATACGTTCCTTCTCATGTTTTGAAAATTAAATTTAAACACTCTCTAGCCTCTCTAAGAAAAAATTTCTGCAACATTTTTGACTAATAATTAGCATTAACTCAATAAGTAATATTAGGTTAATTACAAATGTAACTTGGCAACAGCAGTGAACCTCCTCTTTGTATTTTTTAATTTTAAACTAAAGAAATTTCTGGAGCCCAAATCATGCTACAGTTAAAACTCATATTTGTAAGTGCATTTGATTAAAAATTTAGATCTCAGCAGTGTCTTTTCACTTGAAATTCATGTGAATGTAGTATCTTCTATCATGTCCAAGAAGCAGTTGTGATTCATCTTTCTTGTGTCTGTTATGTCAACAAAATGCAGCCTTTGCTCTTCTGACACAGTTCGCTCTGTTTGTGATTTGGGACGGCATGAGTTCTGATGTGCAGGAGTTCCTGAAAGGGATAGGGATGAGGATGCAGCAGGCACAGTGCCAAGTTGACAGAGGGATGATCTCTGACAGTGGCACTGAAGGAGAAGAGTTTCCAGGCAGGACAGAAAATGGCTCTCCATATTACCACCTCTGTCAGTGCTGCTAAGAATCGAGCCTTGAGCAAAAGTTGAGCAAACTGAGAACACCTTTCCAGGGCTGTGTTGGCTGAAGGGGCAGAGAGAACCCAGCAGGGATCAGACACAATCCAGCAATAGACTGAGCCCCTGTGGTGGCACACAGCAGCTCTGGGCTTTGGTCACTGCTTGTGACATTTGCTGTTCAACCATCTCAGAGGTCTTCTGTTGTGCTCTGTATTCCTAAGTGTCTGCCCTCAGGGTGTTGGTTGTCTCCTGCACCTTTATTTCTCCACATTTTCCTACCCTGTCAGCAGCAGCCCCTGTCCAGAATCTGGCTATAAAATATGAGCAAAGCAGCTGGGAACAGCAATGCATGGAATCCTACAGCTCAGGAGCCCTCATGTCAGAACCCTGACTGAGCTTTATCACCATCTCCTTTTCTGTGCATAAAATAGTGATTGGTGGAGTTTCTTTGCCTAAGAGCTCTTGAGAAGCAAATGTTCTGCTGGGATCCTCATGATCTGTTACATTCATTCCTGGGAAACAGAAAGTAAGGCCAGGGTAGCAGATCAGCTGGAAGCTGGCCACTCCCTGCAAAGGGCTTGTGTATAATGTAGGAGCATCATGTTCCCAGATGGGCAAGAAGGGTAGACGTACTCAAGTTGCAGCAGGTCAGGTTTAGGTTCACCTAGAGAGCAGTCAGAGGTGACCAGCACTGGGAGATTCCAGACACATTCCCCATGTTCCTCTCAGTGATGGCTTCAGAGTGTCAGCAGGCTGGATCCAGAGCACCCTGGGGAGCTCCTGGGGCTGGGTTTGCACTCAGGGTGAGGATGCCCAGGAGCCGCTGAGGCCGGCAGTGGGGATGAAGACTTGGGCTTGTGGGCTGAGAGGTGTGACTCTGGGGGCTGTGACATGCCAGGGCATGGGTCACAGTGGGAGCTGTGAGCAGGGGCACGGCCAGCCTGGCAGCTGAGTGACATGGTTCTGCTGGCTGTGACATCATAGAGGACAGGTCACTCTGGCACCTGTGTCCAGGGGCAGCACTGGGCAGTTGCATTCTGGCAGACAGTGAGTGCACACACAAGGCTGGATGGGGACTGGGAAAGATGTCCTGGGGGTTTAAACCCAGAGTCAGAGCTGGGATCCCCAGGGCAGGGCACTGTCCCCAGGGCTGGGGGAAGAGGGGCTTGGGGCTCTCAGTGTGGCAGGTGCCCAGAGGGGCTGTGGGGACATTCCTGGTGCCCCCAAGCCCCTGCTCCCTCCCAGCCAGACGTGCTGAACCCTCTTTTCTCCCACCAGGCCACGTCTCCAACATTGGCCTTCGTCCTGGCCCTGTTAGCCAACCACACTAGCATCAAGGTGAACATGAAAATGGAGAAGGATGAAGTTCAGCAGATGCAGGAACACGAAGAATATCTGCATCAGCAAATGACTCAGCTCCTGAAGGAGACTGAGGAGAGCAGTGGCATCATGGAAACCCTGCTCTCCTCTGCATGGCAACACCAGAGGCTGCTTTGGGTCACTGCGGCAGCCCTGGCTCTGGTTCTTCTCACTATGGGCTGCTGGCTGCTCAGGAGAAGAAGGCATGGCTCTGCCAGTTGCAGGGAGCAGGAGAGATGCTACAGAAAGGAGAAGGCTGTCAGCAAGGAGAAGGTGAGCAGTGAGAAGTTTGGCTATGAGAATGTCAATAGCAAGGAGAAGGAGAAGGAGAAGGTCAGCAGCCAGGAGAAGGGTGGCAGCAGAGAGATCAGAAGTGAGAAGGTCAGCAGTGAGCAGTAGGTCAGTGAGCTCAAGGAGAAGGAAGGTCAAGGGTGCAGTGGTGGCAGCACTTTGGCTGTGCCCACCCCATCACCAATGGGCACATCCAGGAGAAGGCTGGAGTGGGCTGTCAGCAACCTGATCTATTTGAGCATCCTCATCGCTGCAGGGTCACGCTGGATGGCCTTTAAAGGTCACTCCCAAGCCCAGCTGTTCTGTGATTCTGTGATTCTGTGATTCTGCAGCAGGGCCTGCCCAGCGTGAAGGGGCTGGAGGAGCTGGTGGACGAGCTCCTCGGCATCTGCCGAGTGCTCTCCTGGCGGAACTTCATGCCAGAGTTGCACCTGGCCACAGAGATGGACACCAGCCCTGAAGCCTGCAGCGTCCAGGAGAAGAGCAGCACCTACCGCCCGCTGGTCATCCTGCGGCCACCCCCCGGCCACTCCTTCAGGCTGGAGATCACGGAGCAGCCGCCAGCCGGGCGCATCCGTGTGGCGCTGGAGTGCCTGTGCTCCAGGGAGCAGCTGCTGGGGCAGATGTGCTTCCTGCACACCTCTGGTGGCCAGCTGCCCACGGATCAGGACCGGTACCTGCTGCACACCCTCTGCACGGGCTCCTGCTTGGATGCAGAGAAAGTCACCCTCTGGGTCCAGAGGTTGGTGGCATTGGCCTGGCTGCATCTGCCCCACTCAAGACACTGCCAGCTCAGGGTGCTGCCCTCCGGCAAGTCCTGCAGGTTCCAGCTGCGTGGCACCTCTGGCCTGCACTGCAGCATTGAGATGGCTTTGGCCGTGCAGGAAGGCAGCTCAGGTGCCTACCTGAGCCTTGAGTAGGCAGCAGCACCATGCAGGCCAGAGTGCTGCCGCCTCTCAGACTCACCGCCAAGGTGCCACTGCTACTGTGACATCATCTTACCAAAAAAGAGTTGAGGAAGGTGAATCAACCATTCCTCATGGGACATTTTTTGCGTTCTGTTAGAATCTTTTAGTTCCTTTATTATGTACTCTGAAAAGCTTACCCAGATCATAATAATTCTAAAACCTCCCAAGGCAGAGCTGGGATGGTTAAGATGACTTCAAATATGCAAGAGTTCTTGTTGAGAAAAATTATATATGCATAGGAGTTTTCCCACACCACTTTTTTTTTTTTTTTTTTTTGGTTAAAAAAATAAAATTCTTTATTTACTAAAGACTAATTAGTCTACCATCAAGTCACTTGTGATGAGAATACAGACAAGTCATAAACATCAGTAAATTGTCAATACATATTGTTAGCCGCAACTAACAATATGAGTGGGGAACAGTGAGGCACAGGCAAGCCTTCGCTGAACCTGATCCCAGGGCGTGGGTGGCTGCCACAGCTGTCGAGGCATGGGCAAAGGACACGAGGGAGGCTCTTTCTTCCTGAGATTCCGAGGTTTACTGTTACCAACGTGTTCAGGAAGGGTAAAGAGCAGTTAGGAGCTGCTGTGCACCAGCTTTTACATGGGGGTGGAACAAAGGGAGGTACAGAGCATCAACCAATGGGATCCTATGGGGTGGGGTTTACAGAGGGAGGTTCTAGGGGATACAGCCAATGGGGTACACACAAGGGTGTTCAGGGCCAATTAGGCATCGAAGAAGGGAGGTAGGGACAGCTGTGATGGGCAGATAACCGAGGTTGGGTCAACCTTTGGGGTATACCAACACTGGGGAAACAAAGGGGAATCGGGACATACCACAACAAATACAAGCAATTATGGTGGCAATTAAAAATTTCATCACTTCTCCCACAGCTCCATCTGAACTCTAGAAAGGTTTCTATAAAAAAGAAAAAGAGAAAATTTTGCCCACTGCAGACCCATTATTAAAAGGAAGGAAAAGCCTCGTAGGCTCTGTCGCCTTTGGGATAGGTACCTATCTAAGTGAAAAATGATCATCATATCTCGATTTAAATCTGCTGGCAGCTGCCCCACTCCCAGACTTGTTCTTCTGATCTTCAGCAGGGAGGTGACTGCGTTCCTGTCAGAAAACAACACAAACCTCCTGGGCAAAAGCAAGCTGTGTAACTGCATTAACGTGGGATCTTTCGGGAGGGGTTCCAACTTTTATTGTGTGAAGTGCCTGCTGCACTGCTCTTGCTGCTTCCCCCCACATTAATAACTAATACTAATAACTAATACTAATAACTAATATTATACTAATTGCCAACATACCTTGCCACCAGTGGTGAACCTCTTGTCTTCCTTCTGGGTTAGAACAAAAATAAATTGGAAGAGGAATAATCCCTGAAATTTTGTTCTTGTACAGCTCCATGCATCTAAATAATGGTTCTTTCTGACTAACAGAGAGCAATGGGCTATAAACTTTTCCAGAAGCTTTTCCATGTTATGGCTGCAGGAGCTTTTCCTGCAGCCCTGGGGTGCTGGTGGCACTTGGCTGAGGATGGAGCTTAAAATCATTAGAAATACCTCTGCTCAAATTAAATTGCAAATGAGACCGTTTTCCAAATTCAATAGTATGGATTTTTTTTTTTTTTTAATATTAATGATATAAGCAAGAGAGAGGAAAAGAAAGAAATAGACGTGATAGAAAGATAGTGATAGAGGCAGATTCAGTAGAAGATATCACTACCTCTTCATGGATCCCACCAGCATCCCCAATGATCTTCTCCAGCTGGTGGTGAGAGACCTCAAAGAACATAGAATCCAACGGATTCATAGATTTCAGGCTAGGAGGGAATGTCCAGGTACCTCCTCCAGAGGGGAGCAGAGGGAAGTTTTTGACAGTCTCTTGCAACAGGCTCTGGATCTGTGGCATCACTTTGAATCCCGTGCAGTCCTGTGGTGGGAGGCCTGCGGAAAGTGCTTCAGGGGTCTTTGATGAATTCTCACACCTCGTCAGCTGCCCCTCACAGGAATGTCCCATGGATTTAGCCTTCCCAGGGTTGGGTGTTCCACACTTGAGTCAGTTTGTGTAAGGGAAGGATGAGTGTTCCCTGTCTCTGACCAGAGGTTACACCACACCCAAAACTCTCCTCCAGCCCCCTTCGTTGCAGAGGGATTCTGTACAAAATTGGCCTCTGTGGACTATGGCCTCCTGCACCCAAACCCAGCCTGGGATGATTTTCTGCTGCCTGTGGCTTTCTTGAGGATGCATTTTTTTCCCCTCAGCCTTGTTTACTTCTCCCTAGACCTGAGATGATTGAACAGTAGTGTCCCATTGATCTTATCTAGGTGGTCTTAAAGTCATAGCCCAAAAGTTCCAGTCAGGCATCCTCAGTGAGGGCTGGGCTTTGGTGGCTATTGCTTCTTTATACAGTTTGGCCAGAATGGGCAAAACTCTTTCCTAACAAATGTGGTGAGAGCAAGCAGTGGAGGGGGAAGTTGCTGCCTCCAGGAAGACCAGGCTGACTTTCACAGCTTTGTCAGTAGGGCACTGAGCTTGTTGAGCCTTATGGGTGCTTCTTGTTGGGTTAGAAAGAACAGCTCTCTTCTGCCATTGGAGCTTCTCAAAGACATTTAGATCAGCTGTAATCCTCCCTAAGCCTTCTGCTGTTCCCACAGCTTGACCTCAGAAGAAATTCAGAGGGGCCAAGAAACCCTCAATTCAAATTTAGAAAAAAGAAGTTGTATATTTTAATAACAAGTAACATAATTTTATGGGTTTTGTTCTCTGTTGTAAAATGCAGAACTTGAAATAAAATCAATCCTATTTTATATTTTGTCTTTAAGCTCCTTGGAGTAGAAAAAAAGTTTGCTTAGATTGCATTATTTTCTACCAGTAAAGTGAGAAGTAGTTTTTATTTTACATTTCCTCCTGCCATACATTTTCAAATGTGTGATGAAAGATCTCTGGAGCCCAGATGCTCTGCTCCTGTATGTCACACCACTTTTGAGAAGGGACAATGACAGAAGCCAGAGTCCTCACTGGTGCAGCTGTTGGGGACAGAGAAAATGTAACAGAAAGTTCATAGCTTGAGATAAGGACCAGGAGAGATCACTCAGCATATATCATCATGGGGAAAACAGGCTGAATGTGGGGATATAAGTTGAATAACTAACAAATACTTATACTTGTTATATATAATTGCTATATATATGATATGATGCTGGTGCTTTTCAGCCCAGCCAGCTCCAGGCACCATCACTAGGAGTGGGCTGCCCCCAGAAAGCCAGGCAACCCCGGGTGCAGCTGTAGGGCACAACTGTTCTATGGCACAGGTGGAATGCATGTACAATGAACAGGGAGAGGCTTTCTGTGTGATTTCCAAAGGTGTTTATTCCCAGGAGGGTCAGGGACAGAAAAGGGGCACAGAACCTGGGCTTGCAGGGGCTTACAAGTGGGGCAGGTCTTGGGAGAGGATACAATTTCCAACCAATAAGGGTTACATGGGGGAGGAATATAAGGCAGGGAGTACAATGCACAGACCAATGAAAGAACACAAGGGGAGGGAAGAGTTCAACCACTGGGGCGTTGAAGGTTGGGGGATTGACAGGGAAGGGTCTAGAAGAAGGGGCAGGGTTAGGGAAGGATTGACAATTCTGTAGGAGGAGGGAAGGGCAGGTCTAGGGAAGATAGACAACCAGGGAAAAACCAACAATACAGGGGGAAAGGAACAATCCATTAGGGATAAAATATGCTGTAACAATACAATTGGGGGGGGGGGGGTGTGTTATAAAACTGACCATTAAAACTGAGCTGCAATTGGAAACACAATAAAAACGCACAGCATCTATATATATAGAGAGAGTATTTATTTTACATATATATCTAGGTATCACAGAGGTGTTAACACCATTTCTAATAGAACCAGAACTGGCCAGCAGTGGGTCCATTTTTGAGCTGCCAGGCATTGGCTCTACTGAACACAGAGGAAACTTCCAGCACCTTCTCACAGATGCCATCCCCATAGCCCCCTGCTACCAGAACCAGGTCATGCAAACTCAATACAGGTATTACTCAAAGAAAGAAAAGAAGAAAAACTCCTGTAGTGTTCCCTAGCACCCCACTGGAATATACACATCACTGACAGAACTCAGGAAGATGCACTAAACCAAACAATCATTTCAAAGGCTTCAGCAGGTTTTGGGGTAAGTCCTTAGCAGAGAGACTGAAATCTGAGAAAGTATGTTATTCTGAAATTTTCATCTCTGTTCCGGAAATAATTTAAACAGATTTACATCTGATTTGTTCCTCATAAAGAATCCTGTTGGTGACACAGGATAATCCTTCAAATGTAAAGTTTTCATATCTGCAGGTTATTTTCTAGAGCATATGTGGTAAATACAGTTGATAGAAAATGGGTCCCTTTAAGTTAAAGCAGCTTCATTTCCTCCCCAAACCTCTAATCCAGAAGGTGCTGCAGTTTTGTAAATGTTTCCATTAGGATCAAGGTATTGGGATTTTAAGTTGTGGATGATTTTGATCTGCTGCTTTGTCCAATTTGTGGTAATAACCACTCCAAAAATTGCCCTCTTCATCAGAAATAAAAAAGTTACTGCACCATCACTGGAATTTTAAATGACAGTTGCTTAATACTTGGAGGGGTTCACACCAGTGTCATTGCATTATTCTTTGCCTTCAAAGTGCCTGAAAATTTGCATATCACCACATAATGAGAACATTTGTTCTTTTTATTTCTATTCTTTACATCTGCTGCAAGGTCCTGCCTTTTACAAGAGGTGAACAGTCTAACTTCTCATGTCAGTGTTGTCTTTTCATTTTCAATTCCTCTAATTCTACTAGCTTTAAATTATAAATGAGGCTCTTTAGCTCTACCCTGTCTGAGGCTTAGTCCATTTGTACACAAATGCTCAAGAAAGAGGCAAGAGAAATCATTGAAGAAGGAAGAGTCTTGTGTCCTGTGTGGGAAACACTAAAAGTAAAAAGGATTTTTAGGAGCTGAAGAAGCAGGCCTCAAACAGAAAAAAGCAGAGAACTCAGAATCTGCTGCAACTGAAAAAAAAGTTTCAAACTGGAAAAGATACAGTATTATACAGTAGTATAGCAAACAAGGACATGGGAAACAAAAGCTTAGTTTCTGCGTTTGAATAAACCTTAACACTGTAGAAAATATGGGTTTGACAAGATAGTAGAAGGTCTTAAGCTTAATAAGGGTATTTTGTATTGTTAATAGAAAGGCATACAAACGGGTATTGTTTAAAACAGGTGTGCTATAATTGATTGGTTAAAACAACAGTCTGTAAGCTTTAGCAATATACTATTGGCTGAAAAGTTTTTAAGATGCTCTGTAACAAAGAAATTTGCAGCTGCTGCTGGCGTGCTGTGAGCTGTTGCTTTTGCTCAGTTGTCTCTACGTTTGTGATGAGACTGATGCTTCATTAAAGATAGAGAACAGCTTCCCCAGCATTGCCGTCCCGTTCCTGCCTGTGTCACCACAAACTGGTGCCCCTGGTGTGAGGAATCATCTCAGAATCCCTCATGGACTGTGGGTCATCAGCGTTGGAAGCCCCAGAATAAATAAATTAGGATTTTCTCCTGAAAGAGCTGCTGCTTTTTGCCATGGACTTCAGACAGAGTAAGGTGAGGAGGATATCTGGGGGACCTTAAGATGGGGCAACATTTGTCCTCACAGGAATGGGATGCTTTTTAGCTTAATACTTTTTTAATAAATCTCGTATAGATATCCAGAATGAAAAACTTGCTGACTTGGGTGACTGCAAAGTTTCCATCTATAAACTCAAAATCTGTCCTCACTTATGACTTCTGGAATGTGGTGAACTGGAAGTTGTATAATGCTGTTTCTCTTAACAGAAATGCATCTGTTGCAAAATCATTTCCTGTATGCCGAGCATAGCTGGAAATTTTTAAACACGAAAACCGTGACCCCACCCTGGTCCAACAGCGAAGCTAAGGCAAAACAAGAAGACTCTGTGCCCCTTTCCGTACGTCAGAATGAGCCTGTGTCTCCCACCGCACCTCCCAGCAATTCTGTAATTCAGAGCGGGTTTTTAAATTCCATTACTTCCCCTCGCGTGTCCTCGACTCCCCCCCCCCCCCCCCCCCCCAATTCTGCAAAGAATTTCTCCCGTCCTCCCTGTATACCAAATAGAGTGTTCAGTCCCTGTATCGGGTCCCTCCCTATCTTCCAGAGCTCAAACCGATTGTGTAAATACTTCTGGGTCGTTGAACCCTTTTTTATATCCCTCAACACAGCTCTCTGCCTCCGTCGGTTCTTTACAACCCTCCTCAATCAGTTTCGGTGCCTCTGCAGCTTCTCCCCCGCCTCTAGCCCCACCAAGCCCACACGGCACAGCTCTGCAGTCTCCGCTCTCCCCTCCTTCACCTACAGCCTTTCAAATCATTCCTCTTGCTACACGTGCAGCTCCACCGCTCGGGTCTCAGGGTGTCTCCGTCTCCCACCTCGGGTACCCTGCGACTGCGTCCCCTCCACCTGGTGTGACCAACCCCTCTCCTTTCTCATTCCCCCCAGTCGTCACCATAGCTGCTCCGGTTTCTTCCATTCCCCAACAAAGCCTTTTAATCCCCCGCCCCACCCCAAGCTCTAATGCTGTCGCACAGCCACACATTAGCTTTGCAAATTCAATACAACCCCAGAACAACCCTATATGCAGTCCTCTTTCATTTGTTGTATTATCTTCGCCGGTGCTTCCTGCATTAACCAGCCTGTATGCTCATAGTTCCCTGCTTCACCTCTGGTGCCAATGCAGTTTGCAGCCTCCAAGGCACCTTGCCAACTTCTACTATAGTATCAGCACAGCCTCCCACTGCCTTCTCTGGCACAGAGGCAGCGTGGAACATCTCCGTTCCCAAGGCTTGCCCCTCCGCCCCCGAAGCGAGTGGGAGCGAACTAGCCTCTGTTCCCGGAGCTGCGAGCTCTGCCGATTCTTCTGCTGCTGCACCACTGAAACAGGCAGAGAGAGTTTTTATTGTTAACAATATGGGATGTTTTCAAACTTTTTCTAATCCTCAACCCGGACAGCCAGCCCAAGTGCGTCAGCCTGAGGCCACACCCCAAGTGCCTCAGGCTGCAGTCACAGCACAGACACAGCCAATGCTTACAGCACAAATACCTGTCACTGCTCCTGGCTTAGGAGAAGCTAAGACACTACATACATCTTCTGCACAAATACAAGATACTGGAATAAATTCAAAGGGTGGTCCTGCCTTACCTAATTCTGGTCCCACAGATTTAACACAGACTCCTGATTTGTCCCAGTCCAATCCAGAGGCTTCCTCAGTTTCTGAAAAAGTGGGGAACCCTCCAGAAACCAATTCGGAAACTAAGATTGGTCTGATATCAAACCAAATCTTAAACAAGATAAGGATTCTGATTCTTAAAATGAAAAATTCCTACCCATGCCTGTAAGATATGGTAGGAATAACTGAAATCCCCAATATGAGACTATGTCACATCATGATATTAAAGAACTTAGACAAGCAGCTATAGTGGATAGTGGACTGACTTCTCCTTATTTTAATAATGTGGTGAAAAGTATTTTTAATTCTTATGAGCTTGTTCCAGCAGATTGTCGCAACGTGGCTTCCATGATTTTAACCAACTTGCAGTATATGTCATAGAGACTTGGAGTGGAGGAAGTTTCTCAACAGGTTACTTGAAGATTATGTAGGTAGTAGTCCTTATGATCATTTTACCATGACTCACTTAGCCAAAGCTACTCCATGTGATAAGCCCGAGAATCAGGCAGGTAAACTGCCTAGGTTGTGCTTGAAAATATAAAGAGTGCTGCTAGAAAGGCCTTACTCACTGTTGAACCAGCAAGTAGTCACATGAATGCTTACTCCACAATAACGCAAGGCAAAACTGAAGCCTATAGCTCCTTTCTAGATTGGCTAACACAAGCTCTTTCAAGAGCAGTGTCCAGATGAGCAGGCGCATCCCTATATCCTTAATACCCTTGCTTTTACTAATGCAAATGATGATTTTAAGCTCTCTCTCTTTTCTCTCTCTTTTTTTTCTTTTTTCTTTTTTTAGTTATACTGTGTATTTCTCTAATTAAGCTCTTTGATTTGTCCTTATAGTTTCTCTATGAGTAGATCCACTGCTGGTTCTTAATTCTCAAGTATTTTTTAAGACTCCCTAAAAAGATATTTGAACATTGTTGACAGCTTCCTATGAACTGCTGGTCTTGTGATTTCTTCCAGTTAGCATCTCTATTCTAAAAGAAGTTTCAGAGAAAATGAGATTCTGTATGGTTTGATTAAGTTTTTGTCCTAAATCTTATTTGTTTACTTTATACAAATGTATTCTAACAGTTTATTCTGTTTTAAGTGTTTTATAGCTATTACTGCTGAGAGCCTTGTTTTAAAATACGTTAAGAGACATCCCTCTAGTTTAGAGCCTGGGTCTTGGCCACACCCTGACCCCACCTAGACAGGAGATTTACCAACAGACTAAGTGTTTTCTGCATCAAAACAATATTCGTGTCACTTTTGACTTGACAATTGGACCTTATTAATATGACATATGGATTAAATTTTAAAATAACCTTGAGAGAATCATGATCTGGAAATGATTCATCCAATTCTTAACTGATTTGAGGTGAAGATTCAGCTGTTGCAGACCCTGGGTGACAATACAATATTTTAGACAAACAATAATTATCTACTTTTATATGTGTTATTAATTACATATGTTATTTATCTTTATGTATTTTAAGTTTCTTGTTTTATTGCATATGCTATTTTGTTTTAAAGTAAAAAAAAAAGAGTTAGTTCCTCAAGAACGCTTATAAAATGCATTGTATGTTCCTAATTTTTTGAATTGCTCCTTTGAATCTATCTATCCTTGATAGATTCTAATTCCCCAATTGTTAGTCACTACAGTAGTAATCTGCAACTACAGCCCAAGTAAAAACCCCCAATGCTGAAGCTAAACTACAGTGAATTCAGGAGAAGAACATGAAGTTATGATGTGCACAAGAATGCACTGCCAACTCCATGAACAGAGTAGCAGGAACACAGACGTGAGCAGCACAGAGACCATGGTTTACACTGGACACCCTGTGTCCCACCTGCAAGGACTGTGAACCTTGAGTTTTATGTGAATGTAAAAAGTCTGGGAATTGTTAGTTTTCTAGAGCTCTTTTGGCAAAAGTGTAATTTCCATTGTGTTGTGTTGTATGAACCTGTCTGACCACTCTGAATCTAACTACAAAAGCATACAAGAGCTGAAAGATCTAACAGCTCAAATCAGAGAAGATAATGGATCATGGTTAGATGATTTGTTCAAAGGATGGAACTTTGCACATTGATTGAAGGAACTTTGTAAAGCAGGTTTATATGTGTTGGTTATTTTAGTGGTGATATTAGTGGTGGTACCTTGTTTACTTCGGTGTGCTCTGACAAGCAGAAGCATCAAGGAAGTTCTTGTCATTCAAGGGATAGATGTAAAAAGTGAAATTACAGAAAGTACTCAGGATCTTACATAGGTAGTGGATGCAAGTTTAGACATAGATGAAGGGTTTGAGTTGAAACCTTGGAACAGAAGAGACTTATTGGAACAATAAATAACTTATACCAGATTTGATATAAAACTGTGATGGTTTAAGGCAAATTTGGGAGGAGAACTCCTAGGGAAAACCTCCCTCCTCTCCCCCCAACCGGTTTGGGAGAAAACCTCCTCAGAGAGAAAGTGGAAAGAAACCTGTTTATTAAACTGGCAAAAACACTCCCCCAGCACAATAAATTGAACAATACCAGATGACAAATTAGGGAAAACAAAGTCTCTCATGTAGATGGTTTCTGCTCTCAGCTCTTCCTCGCTTCCTCGCTGGGAAAAGTTGCGGCACTGGAGAGATCTTGGTGGGTCCCGGTGCAAACTCCCCCAGAGCCCCCCCGGGTCTTCAGTTTGGGGAGGTTTGAACAGTTCCAAAAAAGAGGCAGAAAAAAGGGAAAAAAGGAAAAAAAAAGTAAAAAAGGAAAAAAAAAGAAATCTGAAGCTCCTCAGCCCTAACTAAGCTACGCTAACTAGCTACAAAGCAAAGCAAAGCGAAAGTCAGTGCCGAGAAAAACCCTCGCTGTCTGTATGCCGGCAACTCCCACTCTTCAAGGTCAGTCCGAGAGGTTTCTGAAAACAAACTGTGCATTTCTCTCCCCGTTTTATTCTTGGGTCCAAATTAAAGGTACAGAGTGTAATATCCAACATAAACCCAATGGACGATTGGGGATACATCGTAACGTCACCCCAGGACAAAAAGCCTTAAGTTAAACTAGCTCTTTTACAGCATTACTTACTGTGCTTTAGAATTGCAGTGCTTAAAGCATGCAAGAAAAGTACCTTAGATGAGCAAAGAAGAATACATATTATAGTAGAGTTATGTAATGTAAAGTAGTAAATAAGAAACAAAGTCAAGAAAACTTTTTGTAGTTAAACAAAGTGGCAGAATTGTGGGAAACACTAAAAGTAAAAAGGATTTTTAGGAGCTGAAGAAACAGGCCTCAAACAGAAAAAAGCAGAGAACTCAGAATCTGCTGCAGCTGAAAAAAAGTTTCAAACTAGAAAAGATACAGTATTATACAGTAGTATAGCAAACAAGGACATGGGAAACAAAGGCTTAGTTTCTGCGTTTGAATAAACCTTAACACTGTAGAAAATATGGGTTTGACAAGATAGTAGAGGGTCTTAAGCTTAATAAGGGTATTTTGTATTGTTAATAGAAAGGCATACAAACAGGTATTGTTTAAAACAGGTGTGCTATAATCGATTGGTTAAAACAACAGTCTGTAAGCTTTAGCAATATACTATTGGCTGAAAAGTTTTTAAGATGCTCTGTAACAAAGAAATTTGCAGCTGCTGCTGGCATGCTGTGAGCTGTTGCTTTTGCTCAGTTGTCTCTACGTTTGTGATGAGACTGATGCTTAAAGATAGAAGCTGAAGATTAAAGATAGAGAACAGCTTCCCCAGCAGTGCCGTCCCGTTCCTGCCTGCATCGCCACATCTGTGGAAGGGATTTGCTCTGACCAGGGTTTGATCAGCAGGAGAGACACAGGAGGAGTTCCCATGACCTTTTCACTTGATGAACATAGGCCAGATTTGCATGTGTGATTCACCTGAATTTACAGTAAAATGTGCAGGAGGCTGTGTATGATTTGACCAGTTCTTTTTTCAGCTGTTGGAGATCAGGGGAATGAGTTCTGGTGTCAGGTATTTCAGATGCAGTTCACTAATGAGAGAATAATTCTTTCGCCCTTTGTGCCTAATGCTCATTTAAAAGGCAACTCTAATTTAAAGTATTTCACTGGTGAGTGTGAAAGTTGGCAATTTTCCACTTTTCTGCAGCATCTTCTATAATAAATGAGATTTTGGAGAGCTGAAGACTTTGCACTGGACTTCACCCAGCACAACTTGCTGTTTGCAACAGCAACCTACAGTGAGGGCTCAGAAAAATCCCAGTTGCCCACATGAAATCTTTTCAACATGATCATCAGGTAAAGTTAAAAGACAAGGAATAAAGAACCAGGACAATTTTTAACATTTAAATTAAGGTAATTATGGATCTTACTAATATACCTTAACAACCATGTGGAGAAGACTTGCTGTCTAAAGACAGCTGTGAAGGTGTTTTTAACATGTGGATGTGACTTCATGGTCACTTTAACTACACAGAGTAAACTGGTAGTCACCCTGTAAAGAGCTCTTTTATGTCTGAAACTGGTGGAAAGGATTGAGGGGAATTTTATGGGTTTTTCTGGGGTTTAGTGCAAGGAGAAGATAAAGTCATCCACCAATTTAAACTTCCCGTGTTTCAACTGAAAATACATAAACCCAAAACAATAAACCAAATAATTTGTAATTCAATCAATATTTATGTCACAATATAATTTTCATTTAGAAAGCATTTAATCTTATTCCAAACAGAGTTAGCAATACCAAACCCCAAAATATCGGGTGTGGCATGAATTTCTTCAGTTATTTTGGGTTATTTTGTTATTTTCCCTCCAAATTGTCTGGAGGTGAGGATGGGAAGAGGAAAACAATAGATTTGAGAAAACTTTTTTTTTTTTCAGACCACCTGTGGCTTAAATTAGTAATCTTGGTACCATTATGTCACATCTTTCCATGGTACCATTTACAATGTAAAATTCTTTTGTTCTCTTGAGAAAAAACACACTCACTGCTTAGGTGCCTGTTTCTAGAGTGATACCACATACTCACTTAAGGCTAATATTTACCTTCTGCTAATGGTCTGGGAGTCTGCAAAAACCTGAATTTTATGACACTCAGTGCTTTCAAATCGGTGGCTTTAGATCTTAAGCATTTATATAAGTCTTACCATTTTTGAGCACACACACTAATACTAAATCAATAAAAATATACCATCAAATATTCAAAAATTCCTGTAAAACTAATTCACATTAAATCTTCCCCAAGATCATAGGGTAGTTTTATGTGTAAACTGTTTGCTTGAAAAATGTTTCTAAAAAAATGCCCAGAAAATTTTTCAGGGGCAACCACCTGGTTCCATACCAAAGTTCTGCAAACAAATACCATTTCTACATTTCAAAATAATCATAGGTGTATTGTTTGGTTTATTTTTGGAGTTTCACAAGCAAGATACAGCACGATATAGGGGATTTGACAGATAATTGTAGACAAAAAAAAAAAAGGGGAGACATTGTATTTAATCCCATATTTGAGAAATCCCTATTGCCAAGCCCTTCTAAGTTCTGAATTCACTGAATACTATATACATTCATCAAAAGAAGACAGCAAGATGTCTTTCACCTAGTAGGAGAAAAATTGTAAAATAATTAGACATTGATAAATATTTTTATACATTCAGTGACAGAGGTGTGCACTTTCAAATATCCCAAAATAACAGGTAATTTGGAGCGGGGGGAGTTCACACAAACTGTTGCAAATGACAGGGGGTTACAAAAACCCACAGTTTTGCATTTGAAGAGAAATGGTAGAACACTGCTTTTCAAAATTCTGTGATCCATAGGCATGTAGAGGAAGCAGTATCTGATCCCAACTCAATCAGATTTTTCATGGGATGCATTTTTACAGACAACCCTGATTTCCATTTTACTGTGAGTCTGCTCTGCAGGTTATCAGAAGTTCATGTGTAGATTCATCTGGATTCACGTGAGAAAAAGCAATATGACAAATTTCAGTAGAAATTAGGGGTCATCATCCCTCATTTATGCACTCACAATGTTGATTGTGCTCTGTAATGCACAGAGCATTACCAAAGCTGGTTTGGTTTCGGTTTGGTTTGCTCTCCCTTTATCTGTGCAGAGGGAAGTACTTTCAAATATCCTATGCTCGAATATGTTCCATCACACAAATCATTTTTTTGAGGCCCTCTACCACTAATTCCACCAGAATTTGCAAACTTCTTGTTGAAATGTACTTTTTATTTGTCCAGTTTCATGTGTCAGAGCAAAAGCAAACACTATAAATTTATGAGGACTGCCATTTTCAGCTCAAATGAAGATTTAAATGAATTTTGACCTAGACCAGAGAACTGGTAACTAACTGTCCAGAATAAAAGCCTTATTGAAAACCATTTTTGTTATTAACCATGTATCTGAATTTGCTGGTAGCTCAGATATATGCAACCCCACAAAAATGCAAACTTGAGCTACATATTTCAGTCTCAAGTCCTTACTGTAGGGACATAATGGAATAAACCACCAAAACCAAATTGAAATGGCAGCCCGTTCACAGAAAGCTCTCCATCCTCAAACCTCACACATCTGGTCATGCACAACCTTTTTCTTTCCTTTTGGTTTTTAAATTTTTAATGAATTTGGGTCAGTTGGATACAGTCTGTATAAGATTTCAAATCACAAACCTTATCTGGTTCACCTGATCCGTTACGTAGCAAAATACTCTTCCAAGAGAGAGGCACTTCCAAATGGCAGGAAGGACAAACTCCAAGCTAATTGCATCTAGCTGGATCTTTTTTAAATTTCAATCCTGAAAAACTGGGAGGGCAGTACTCATGAGGAGTTGTGTATAAGTCTTCCCAGGTCAATTTCTGCAGTTCCTAAATCTGGCAATTTCAGATTTCATAGCTGTGTCAGCTGCTGGGAATCCCAGAGTTCCCTTTCAGGTCAGAAGAGCACTTTCAGAAAACTCATTTGGCTGGACACTTCCAGCTTCATAACTCTTAGCTTAAGTATGTATTTGTAATATTAAAAATGCACATTTTGTTCTGTTTCTGCTGATCTCCATTTTCATGTGCGAAGTAGTTTGTGACCTTCATTGAGGAGTTTGTTGTCTCAGATTAACAGCATTTCCTGAAGAGAGCTTAGCCCTGATTTTCTCCAATCCCTCAAATTGTAATTGGATTATTTGTGGTTTGAAGATGACCACAGATTTTAAAAAAATTGCATATATGGCAAAACATAATGAAGAATTTAATTACACTAACCATTGCATCCTAGCTGAGAAATCTTCATCCTGAAGAAAATCTCAAGAAAAAATCCTGAGAAATCTTTACTCCTGAAGTTGAAAGCTTGAAAAATACTGGATAAAGATAGTACTGGAATGATTCATTTAAACTCTGCCTTTAAAGTAAACAGGCAAGATAGACCCATAACAAAGCACATTCTAAACTACCCATATCTCCATTTGCTTTTTTTACCCCTGTATCTGCATTTTGCTTAGAAAAACACAAAGGGGTTCCAAAAGATAAAAAGATGAGAGATACTAAAAGTATAAATGGCCAGGAGGATCAAAAGCCTGAAATTTGATTAGCTATCAGAAGATGTTCCAACAATAAAGCATGGATTTAAGAAATGAAGATTTTTTTTTTTAAATATTGACCTTGAAATTTCTTGGCAATTGGAAAAGTGTAATTTTAAACAAATGCCAAAGAGTGCTTTCCCTCATTCTTAATCATTCACAGTGAAAAAAAATGTCCTCTAATTGATCCTTTTTTTTTTTCTTTTCGTGGAAGAATATTTTCTGTTTGTTGGATTTTCCTCTCAATTGCCTAGGGAATAATATTGCAACTTACTAATTATTTCTGAATTTTTTTTTTACCTTATTCAAAGAATTTTTAATTTCTGAAACTCTTCTTGGTGGTGATTACTGGGATTTAACTTCAAAAGCCTGACCCTTCAAATATTTCAAACTGACCTAACATGATAAAAGTTGTTTTCAAAAAGAAAAGTCAAATCAAAATCCTGCTGGGTTTTGTGGGGTTTTGAGATGTGTTTTGTTTTGTTCTGTTTTGTTGCTTTTTCTTCTATCTCTGCACATTCAGGAAATAAAACAACAGCTGAAAAATTATTGGAATTAATATCTGTGTGCAAAGGAATGAATCTTACTTGTCAACAAATATAAGAGGTTCTTTTATGCATTTTTCTTTTTAAAAAGACTGAATACGTGATTGAAAGTCGTGATGTAGGTTTTGGGATAGTTTTTGTCTGTTTATTTATGTTTTATTTTTATTGTAAAAGCTTACACTGTCAAGAACTGTCTGGCCTGATGTTTTATTCAGCATGTGAGATATCTGGCAAAGACCAGAGACAGCCCTGGAACATTTAATACATGTAAAGAGGGTGTCCAGATACAATAAGAGTAGAAACTGATATATCACTTAATCTAGGTCAATGTTAGCAGCATGAGAGTTTTCCAGTAGGTGCAAAAATGTTGGTTTTCAGTGGTCATTGGGAAAGCTTTATAAAAGCACAATCACCATATGTAGTGGGGAGATAATCTGAATTTTGGAAACTGAAACAAGAGATGTGCAATTGAAACTGTAGGAGGAGCATTGGTTAAATGGATACATTTCTCATGGGAATGATGCAGAAGTATATGTATTATACACAACATGTAGATGAGAGCAGAGACTTGAATATTTGCTTCCTATATATTTGAAAAAGTAGAAAAAACTGGTGTCCTTCCAGGTACAATTCATATTTAATTGTATTCAGTGTGGAATAGCTCAACTCAATGCTAAAAAGAAAAAAAAAATTATAATACATAAAAAGATTTACTGTATAAAGCAAACCATTTTCTGCTCAGTAAATTCACTTCATTGCACAGATAACTAGTACTATATTCACTTTTAAGTGGTGAGCATCTTTTAACTGCCAAATAAAACACACCTGCCTTTACTTACTATTTGTATTTCTTCATACATAGCATGGGATCATTAAATGCATCTGAAGAACAGCCAGCACCTATATAATATGTGGAGTAAGAGCCAAGAACAATGTGCTCTGTTGCTGTGTAGTCTGAAAATAACAGCTTGCTGAACAGAGGGGTTGTTTTGGGTTTGTTGGTTTGGTTTTTTGTGGGGGTTTTTTGTGGGTTTGTTTTTTTTTTTTTGTTTTGGTTTGGGTTTTTTTGGTTTGTTGTTTTTTGTTTGGTTTTTTTTGAGAAGTTGTGTCTCTTTGGAAGCTGAATTATAACCGAATCAGGGCTCAGTCGAACTTTTTGTAAGATCAGGCAGTGACTGGCATCTAAGCACAGAATGAAGTGCTGTGGAAAGCTCATGGTCCATCACGTGTGAAAGAGCAAAGGTGTAATGGGTACTTTGTGGCACCAACAAAAGATCAGCAGACAGGGTCTGATACACCAGAGGCAAGGAAACTTCCATGGAGGAGGAGATGTGGCTGAATCCTGTGATATTTCTGCATTTGAGCCTTTCCACAGCAGTGGATTCAACAGGGCCATGCTCCCAAGGATCTGTTCCTTAATTCTGACCTCTATGTTTTTTATACTTACAATAGATTATCATAATATCCAGTCACAGCTGGTAAGAGCTGCATCAGGGTGACATTCCTGGACCTATTTCAGTACCCTAGTGAAGAGGAATGAGAAAAATCCTCAGAATAAAACTGATCTTAATAGTTCTGACCACTCACTGGGCTTTTCAGCATGTCTTTTTCCTGAAGGTTTGTTTCATTTTTTCCGGTTTTATGAGACCTACATTAAGCAGGAAAGAAAAAAAAATCTATTTTTCTGCTTGGAAAATAAATGGAGGTGTAAAAAAATTGTTTCCATTTCCAGAAGCATTTTAAAGCCCTTCAGAGCCAAGTACTCTGCAAATCCACTTCAGGATCTGAGCATCAGTGTACACCATGGGGAAATGGTTTTTCTTGTAACTGCTCCCTCAGCCTTCGTCTAGTCACCAGCCAGAGGCTGTGGAGGTGCCAACATCTCTGCTGAAAGGCACAGCTCTTCTTCTTCTCCACCTCATCCTTCCTGGGTGCGTGGGAGTTCCTGCTTCCATGCAGGAATGCAGGAATAAGCAATATAATGCAACCAATTCAGGACATATTGGATGTCATCTGCCAGAGATCAATGCTTCAAGGTCAAATTACAGGAAAAACAGCACAACTGCAGAGATGAACTGAAGCTGTGTGTGTGTCACAGGAAGGGGTGTGCTGTGAAAGACTGTTTGGTCAATTGATATTTTTCAAATTTGAGGGGAAAATGGTGAGAAATAGGTCACTTAGTGCAAAGACAATATATAAGAAATGCAGAAGTAAGGACTACTAGTTCATAAAAACCCATTTCTATCTGCCATGTGCTCAGAGTGCAGCCTGGGTTTTACTATGATGAACCTTCCACCTCCTCTGAAAGGCCTGGGTTTGTATCAGCAAGTGCTCTAAGTTATGAAATAGGAGTTGCTTTGGTTGGTGGGGGAGTTATGTTTTTCTCTATTTTATTTCATTGATGCTATCAATGTATTACTGTTAAGCCACACTGAAGAGTAAATCAGACTGCTGAGGTGAGCACAAATTCATTTGTGACTGTATGTGCATAGTGGGATTAAGCAACAGGGCATGAAGGGAGTTTGATAAACCTGGCATTTTTTGCTAGTTTTTGGTCCATGTAATTTTGCTCAGTCTAGACAAGTCTGCTGTTGTGAGACTGACTATTTGTCTTATTTTTGTCTGCAGTTAGCTGTCTGGTGATAGTTCTCAACTGAGCACAGCAAGCTTAATTACAGGTTGAATGGGTATTTATGGGTGTAGTTTGCAAAAAAGGTGGCATGGGTTTGCAGCTAAAGGAACATCTAAGAAAGTCTTTGTGAGGCTGTCAGACAATTGTTCTTTGAGTTGATACAGTAGTTGGTGAATTGGTGAATTTCTACAAAATAGTATGAGTTCTCAGTTAAGAGATTTATGTAATGAGAACTAAAATCATAAGGAAGCAATAAATTTGGAATATTTTTTTCAGCAGTATTATAGGAGAGACAGTTTTGCGTTATCTGGTCTGTTGAGGAAGTCTGAACCACATTTCAACTAACATTTTACACAGGAAGCATATGAGAAAACATATGGAATGAGTTGTCTTTACTGAAACATTCAGGCAGGTTGTGAATCTGAATTGCTGCACCCATTCTGCACATTCCTACCAAGAGACACCAGCAAGAGGTGATCCTTGAGTGGAACTGTCTCTGCAGAGGTACTTTGCAGTGATTATTATGGGCCAGTGTTATGCACAAATCATTTTCTCTCTGAGCATCTATGGAATAGCCCTAGGAAGAATGGAGGTGCTACTACTGCATTTCAGCCAGGCTGAACTGGCACGAATACCAGGAAAACTAGAAGAAATGTGATCCCCATCCCATCTTGCCATGGCCATCATGAAAGGGATTTCCTTGAAAACAAAACCCATAAGGAGCTGGACTGTGCACCTGCACAACAGGGTAACAGAGCCAAGAACATAGGATGGGACATATTCCTTGGATGGTAGTCAGCCTCAGACAGAATCAGCTCTGTGGGTTATGGGGTACAAACACGATTTTTTTCTGTGGTGGGATGTTAAAGCAGGTCAGACCATGAGAATGTCATATGTCAGTCTTCATTCTCTCAGCTGCAGACAAGTACACAGAAGTATCAGGGAAAATCAGGCAATTAATTTTGGTATTTCTTCCAAGTATGTGAAACTCATACTCCAGTCAAAGCAACAGGCAGTAAAAAACATGAGTTGGGCAAATACTTCACCTACACCAGACTTGGCATGCATAAGTATGTGTCTTGATCAATATTCACACTTAGCTCTTTCCTAATCTTTATTTTTTCTGCCCCCTTGAATTTTTCCCCCTCTTTCCTCCATCGTGGTATTTAAAATTAATATGGGTATATCCCTAAATCCAGATTTTTCCCTTGATCCACTGGGGGCTTCCAAAAGGGTTTTAAAATACCCATCTTTGATATGAGGTCTTGCTGCGCCAATAAATCCCGAGGAGAATGGCAGCAGAAGAAGCTGGGCTGAAGTGGCGTTGATCTACAAGGCTCTGACATATTTCTTTCCCAGCAGTGCATATGACAAACCCACTCCACAGATGACAAGTGACTGCTGGGCTCCCAAATCTTTGATTCCCTGGCTGAGATCTCAGGAGCTCTGTTTTTGTCTTTGTTTAGCCTAAATGGCAGGGCTGTCTCAGTTGACCCTGCAGAACATTACCCAAGGTGGCAGCTATCATGGAGAAACACCTTCAGAGACATCTCAGATGATCCTCTTAGCAGCAAGTTCTGCCTTCTTGAGGCTCCCCTGGTACTGCCACTTGTACGTCTACCAGCAGGGAACGGAAATTGTATCTCAGAGCAAGCTATGTCTCTGCTCAGGTCATTCACTGACCAGCCCCCTTGGAGGAAGGTTTGTTTCCTTCTTGCTGGTACCTGCAGTGCCTGCAGAGCTCCTGTTACCGGTGAAATTCCCTGACTGAGCTCATGCTTGATAAGTTTTCTGCCTGCTAATAGCCATGTGGGACCTGGTTCTCATTTTTCTTCAACATGTCTTCCCTTCCACCTTCACAGAGAGAAGAAGGGACCAGAAATGACAGCTATCACTCTGTGGCTATTGGTACTAATGGATTTATAGCGTCTGACAGCACAGAGCCCATGATGCGAAAATCTCATTACTGCTAGAGATTTCCTGTCTTTTACTGTTCCTCAAGAATCAATATTTTCTAGAAAGTTTTCCCTCTTTTTCTTAATTATTGTTCTTTTTTTTGTCAGGTAATGGCAGCCAGCATTTCTTCAGCAGATCACAGGGAAACAGACAGGGGACTTACTTTGATTGATTTGTAAAAGTACTAATCAATTTATATTGTGGAAAATAAAAAAGATGTGTGAAGTTGTTGTTTTTTTTTTTTACCTGCTGTCCTTTCTACCATGTGATTAATAACTAAAAGTACACTACTATTTTTTTTTCCCATTTGGATGAGCAAGTTAAAGCACACCTGTATCTTATGTCACAGGAGTATGAGAAGAGGATTTTGGAGGCTTTTGAAGCTTTGAGAATTTTGACATTAGGGTTTGGTGTCTCACCAGCTGCAGTAGACCTGTGAGATACCAAGAGGTGACTTGCACTTCAAGACAATGAACAAGGAAAGTGAAGACGATATGGGGAGTCAGAGGGAGAGGGAATGGAGGGAAGAACTTTGATATCTGAGTACCTCTGGGGAACGTATAGTACTGTTTTCACATTTAGCTGTTGGTTTTACAGGTCACTTCCTCTTGTTTTCTCAGAGAGGAAGTGACCCTTCCTCAGAGGAAACTGACCCTTACAGTTTATCTCCAGATGAGGCAGCAGAAAGACCCCTTAGCACTACTTTGCTCCAGGATTGATCTAATCATAGTGTGTATTTGAGGTAAAAATTTCCTTCCTTCCTTCCTTCCTTCCTTCCTTCCTTCCTTCCTTCCTTCCTTCCTTCCTTCCTTCCTTCCTTCCTTCCTTCCTTCCTTCCTTCCTTCCTTCCTTCCTTCCTTCCTTCCTTCCTTCCTTCCTTCCTTCCTTCCTTCCTTCCTTCCTTCCTTCCTTCCTTCCTTCCTTCCTTCCTTCCTTCCTTCCTTCCTTCCTTCCTTCCTTCCTTCCTTCCTTCCTTCCTTCCTTCCTTCCTTCCTTCCTTCCTTCCTTCCTTCCTTCCTTCCTTCCTTCCTTCCTTCCTTCCTTCCTTCCCTCCTTCCTTCCTTCCTTCCTTCCTTCCCTCCTTCCCTCCTTCCCTCCTTCCCTCCTTCCCTCCTTCCCTCCTTCCTTCCCTCCCCTCTTCAACAAAATTTGGTTGTTTCATCAAAATGATGAAGAAAACCCACCATCTATTCTCCTTTTCTCAACAACAACATTCTCCTGTTACTCTGCTCCTAGCACAAAGCCCATTTTTAAAATTAGAGTCCTGATCCTTTGTGTCTCCATGTCCTGCCACATCCAAGGCAGACAGAAAGGTTGGTATCACCAGGAACATCTGATCACCAGACTTTGTGACTAAAATGTCATCAATTACCATGTCCTCCATTCAAAAGGCAGAGTGGCAGAGAGCAAGGTGATCTGAGATGTACAGGGTACGGAAACATCCATCTCTTCCTGCAATGCTGACCTCCAGCCAGGTAAACTGCTAACAAAGAATAAACCCTAATTGGAGATGATAATACGATTTGGGGCAACACGGAGTTTAACTGAAGACTTCCGTCATCCTGGAAAGGAAGGAAAGAAGATATTCCTTGTCTGCTCTCTGGAAAAGCTCTGGGAGAGGAAACTGGATTCTAATTTCTGTTACTCTGTGATGAACTAATGAGCTCAGAACGGATAAAAGCAAACCCATGAATGTATAGTTTCTAATCTTGCACTTTGTCAGATTTCACTCAGGTACTCCTTTGAACATTTTTTATGTATTAAAGTGGTGTGTGTCGTCTGTGTTTCAATTCAGTGTCCTTAATTTATTTCATTTCTTTTATCTTATCTAAAAAGAATTTTAAGGGCTTTGATTTTTTTTCCTGTTTGGAAAGGAAAAGTAAAGAAAAAAAAAAAAACACCAAAAAACCCCAATTTTCAAATGGTTCCATGACCAGGAATAATCCTGCCTCTTCCTCTGTTAACTTTTCTGAAAAATTTTGCCCAGGTTCTTCCCCTAAAAGTTCGAAAAATATGATGATGTCATAACTTTCCTTTTCATGAAATCACACAAAATGGGCAAGGCTGGTAGAGACCACTCGAGGTCATCTAATCCAACTTCCGTGCATGAGCACGATCTTTCCCCACTTTAAAAATAATAAAATCTCTTAAAAAATAATAAAAAAAATCTGACTCACACTAAGTCTGATTTTATACGGAGAAGCTACTGAGCATTCATCACAGCAACAGAAAAATATTTCTTGGGTGATTTTTTAAAGTTATTTCTTATTTTATTGATGAGTAGTGATAAACAGCACTGAAGTGACTTGCAGCTTCACACAAATCTCACACACTGTATATATCCAGGAGGGATGTTTTTGTCAGAGGGGGCTGAGAGGCAAAACCCAAGTGATTAAAATCCAAAATGATGCTTAGAATGGGACAATAAAACAAGCCATTTATTTAAAGAATACTCCAGGCCCACCAATATCATTAATATTGTCTGAAATGACAAAAAATATAATGAAGAAAAGCAGGTGGGGTGGGGATAGGAGGAAGAAACAAGACAGAGTGAAAAAAGCTATGTCTGTTTGGCAAAATTTTGAAAGAGTAAAAGAAGAATTATGTTCATAACAGTCCAAAGAGGGAGATTTATAAAATTAAGAATTCCTCAAGGAAAACAGACTGAAAGATGCACATACCTGAGGATTTGTGCTTCTGGCTGGTGTAGACTGGTTGAGTGCTTTGCACCAAAGGGGACCATGGGCTCTTCAGTCCCTGGAGCTGCAGCATGGAGGAACTCAGGCACCTTCTGTCCTGCTTCCCCTGGTACCTCCCACCGCTGGAGATCAGCAGTCAGTGCCAGGGGTGGCTCTAGAAAGGGCTTGGAAGCTGAGGATGGACAGACATCCTTCGGCTGGCTACAGCTTCAGCTGCTGTGGGGCCATCCCTGGGGACATCTCAGCTTAACGCTGAAAAAGCCATGACCCACGGCAGGGCAGGGCTCTGTGGGGATATTTTCTGCAGGACAGAGATGTTTTGGGGAGACACCAGTCTGTGGGGTCCTAGTTAGGCTGCAGCCCCTGCATCCCAGTAAGTGTTGGGTGCTTGGGCATGGCAAAACTTCACTGTTGTTGGTTTGGGTTTGTTGGTTTTTTTTGCTGTTGTAGCTACAATACCCCGAATTCTTCCTGTTTGACAGCCCATTTTGTCTATTTCCTGAATATCCTTGGTGCAGATTGATTGAGTCGTAACAAGAAACCATTACCCAATTAACAAAGAGCTTGTACATTGCAGAAAGAAGGCCAATAGATTAATTTAAAAATAAGTCCAGCAGATTCATTTCACACAGCTGCAATCTAAATTTCCATTAGTAACAGTTTAAAAAGACTGAGACCAAGTCCATTCAAAGTAACCAATACTTGGACAACCTACAATCCTCCCCATTTTGTGCCAGAGGTAATAAATTTTTCCTCTGCAGTCAGTGAAGCCAATTCTCTCTCAAGTGCCTTTTAAATATATTAACAAGCAATAAACTGCTGTCAACATGTTACAGAAATTGATTCCCTTCATAAAACACCTAAGTACCTCTCAGGAATAATTTGGTCATTTCTTTGTATATGTTCAAACTTTACATATTTAGCTGAGCAGAAAGAATTTCCTTCTGCATCCCTTAGGAAAAATTTCTTCACGGAAACAGCTAAGTGCTGATTTTTTTAGTTTTCCACCAATATTTAATACTGCAGAGCAGAGACAAGAAGAGAGATATTTTTTTCCCAAGGGATTCAGAAATATATATTTACTTTAAATCTATATTTTGCTTAGAAAATACCATCATATTTTTCAGTTGAAAAACCAGTCTTTTGAAGTTCTTTGATTGTGCAGCAAGAGTTTGTCAGCAATATTTCTGCATTCCTGCCTGTCCATTCTCTATCATCAAAAGTTATTGACTGGTTGAAACAGAGTCCTTGCAGCAACGTGCTGGGAGCAGTAAAAGCTCTTGCGTGAGACAGTCACAGTGTTCTGGATCTAAACTCAGTAATATTCGCTGAAAATACAACTCAGGAAACTCTTGCAATAGTTGATCATTACTTGAGCTGAAATATTCCACTTCTGCTTTGTCAAAAAGCCTTCTTTAATTCACCCGGCAACATTCCACTTTGGACTCACCTTTTTATCATCCGAACATACACTTCTCATTTGCAGGAGGCAGAAGTTCATTCCTCACAAAAGGATATTCCAACAGCAGCTCCTTAGTTCCTTACTTTGCTGTTCAGTCTCTCTCATGGAGGATCTTGTTGGTCTTCACTGGATGGCACCTGAACCTCTCAGGAAATTCACTGTAATCCTTCCAGCTTCTCAGTTTGCCTGGCCTGCTGGTTTTCCAGGCAGCCAGTTAGCCAAGCCTCTACTTATGGAACATCAGAGGTCAGTGGAAGAGTCGTCAGAGTGCCGTGGAAGTCTGCTGCAAGAATCAGGTCTTCAAAGTCATTGGCTCACGTTGGGTATTTTTCATGAGGGCCAATGACAGCTGGGCAGAGGGACTTTTTCTGATTCCCACCCAAAATAATCTCCATGGGTTTGCCCACCCAGGGCAGTGCTGCTGCTTAGATTCTGTGGGGTCCTTTGATGTCATCAGACCTGATGGGACTTCATCACCCTGCTCTATAGTCTCATCACGGGACTCTGCACGATGTGTTTTATACCACAAGCCATTGCTTCACTAAAACAATGAAGAAATAAAAAAACCTATGAATTGAGGATCAGGAGCACAATCTTTTCTACCCAGCTCCAGTGGCTTAATGTTTAGAATATGAGGTCAGTCAATTTCTTCTTTCCTTGTCTAAATCAGTGCATAATATTTATGCAATATATTAAATTAATTTACCTGTCTCAGCATTTGAACCCTGTGGAACCAACACTTTAGAAAATATTCTCAGTAAAGTTAGTGAAAAGCAGCAGTTAAAACTCCATCCATCCCACAGCTAATGCTGCTACATTGGAAAATAATGGCCAGCCACAGGGCAGGTTTCCTCAGTCTTCTGTTTCCCTTTTCAGACATATTCTTCAACTGTATTCTGAATCGACTGAGGGACGTAAAACTCACTATTTCCTCTCAATACAAACACCTCAATCACGTGGCAACTCAACCAACTTGCTGTTTTCTGTCTGGATAAGTGATTATTATTTTTACTATTTTCCTCTGTTGTTCAGAGTTCCATGTGCCACGCTGCCTGCTGGCCATAAAATGAGGCAGTTTTTTACTGAAAATGGCTTGTATGGATATTGTGGTGAGAGTTCCCTTTGCAGCAATGTGAAAACACTGCTAATAACTGGAGCCTCATGCCCAGGTTTCCTTTCTCCCCTGGTCTCCTTCTCCTTCTATTCACAGACAAAGTCTGACGAGGAGTTCAAGAGGAAGGCTGAGGGGGGCATTGAGGTGTTTTTTTCCACTTTCCTTTCTCCTGAAGGACTGATGCTCTGCAGCTGGACTCATCTACCATAGAAGCCAGTGTTGGGACAGGCTGGGGAGGCTGCTGGAGCAGAAATCCAGTATTTACCAGTTTGAAGTTCTTCCAGCAGAATACATACTCTGAGTTCATAGGTACCTCACATAATCAGAACATACTTGGAAATCCCTGTGAAGTAAGTGCTGTTACCATCTCCACCATCCCATGCACCCCTCCTGCACAAAACCTGTCTTTTTCACTGGACAATGAAGCCCAAAATACATTTTCAGCAGGATGAGTTAGCAGAGAGCTGGAAGCAAAAGTGAGACATGAGGGTTTGCTATAAAAAGGCTGAACCTGCCCTCAGAATTTTATCACAAAATTCTCCTTTGCTGTCCTCTCAAAGTCTGGATGCTGCCCTGCACCAAATGAGCAAAGGGAAAAAAGACTTCCTCATTACAGTGATTTAAAATACCCTTACCTGATAAACAAAAACACCACCAGCCTTTATGAAAGAAAGGACACACAGACCAACAAGTTCTCATGGATGTCACTATTTAAATAATGAGAAAAAGCCAAAAAAGGTACTGAGTTTGCCATCATATTAGATGAGTTATTTCTCTGGACTTCCTCCTGACTGTGTCTGACTTTCTGTTGCCTGGTGGAGCATCCCATGATGGTCCTGACACAATTTCTCTTTAGACGAGAGCTGTGAGTCTTTGGGAGGCCCAGGGAATGTGGCAACGTAGGACTGACTATGCCAGCTCAGGCCCAAGGGCCAGTAAGTCTAGGATCATATCTCATAAGCTTTTTTAAGGTATATTAATTATTCAAGCCTAGAAGTAATTTTTGTACTCATGGTTAACACTTTCTTTGCAAGCAGTTAAGCTTTATGTAGCATCAGACAAGACGTGTCACCTTGGGGCACTGATACAACTTCCAAAGTATTTTATTTTTGCTGAGCCCTTTACCAGTGCAGCTAGATTTCACCAGCTTGGTTGAGAACAAAGTCATAAAATGAGACAGAGAGGCTTATCAAGTAAATTAATTACATAAATTATTTACAAGTTAAATGAATGCCAGACAGCATGGAAGTTGTATTGTAAGTCTGGCATAAAACTGAGAAGGCCAAACGCTAACTACAGAATTAAATGTAAATAACCCTCTTTGATGTCCTCTAATTAAACATCCAGCAGAATGACTCATATCAAAAGCATGTGGTTATCAAGTCTAAGAAGAAATCCCAATATTTAGAGTGTACCTGTCATCAAAGTATGTACAGAAAGAAAATTACTCTTCCTCTGACGAGATTGAGCAGAAAAATGTCTTTCCACATGGCAAAAGCTATGAGAAATGACACAGTCTTAATTAAGGAATGGAAGTAAATTAGGGTAATTACGCAGTGCACTAGAGGTCATTCCTTCTGCTCTCTGAAACCAGACTAAGCTGCATTTGCAAACTAACCCCTGTGTACAGGAGCTGTGTCTTCCTTGGTGTTGGTCAATGAAGAAAAACAACTGAATATGCCCTCTTTTCAACAATTTTCTTTAGCAGAAACCAATTTATTGTCACCAAATGAAAGTGAAGATTAAACAATGTGCCTGAAGCTGGGTAACACAACTAGTCCCAGAACAGAAAGTGGAAATAGTTCTGTTTCAAGTAAAAGGGACAGAAATAGGTGACTTGGCTCCTCTTTGATACTGGACAACATAGAAAAAAACAGTGAACATTGAATTATAAATGCCTTTAAAAAGATTTTTGCAACTAAGCAAGGACACCTAATTAGTTTTAGAACGTATCTCATTACTGAGTGTAAATAACAGAGTGAAAGTAATTAACTTATGCAATGCAAACTGCCAGTTGCCAAATATTTACAGTTACAGCTTTACCAATAAACTTCAGACACAGCTACACACCAAAAGGAAAATGAAGGTTAAAATGTCTTTGAAAGCTCACATATTTTTGTAAGCATAAAATGAAACCAATCATGACTCACCAAAAAGTTATTAATTGCAAATTGCAGACCCATGTTCTCAAGTAGCTGAATTCCTAATTTCACAGCCCAAGAGAAGAATTCCTTCTTCTTCAGAGAGAAACAGCAGATTTTCCTCTAATGGGCCTGAAACACTCAGCTTATTAATAAAAAAAATGGAGTTGTAAGAAAATTTTGTTAGAAATTCCAGGGCTACTTCCCTCTTTGAAAATAAATGCTGCTCATAGCTCTGCAAAAAATACAAAGACTTGGGGAAGAAACACACTGTAATATTTCTAGAAGAGTTTACATTTTTTGCTTTCTGATCAAGGGATGCCATAGTTCAAGTTTTGCTGTCGAAGCAGCTATACTATTCATCAGGAAAGTACTCAAAAATCCTGAGCACTCTGGTAATTTGTGGAAAAACCATTTTCATTCCATTTTAAGTTTGATTCAGCATTATGCCTACAAAAGCAGAAGAGAATAACACAGATGAAACTACCTTAGAAGACTAGCTAGAAATAGAGAAGCTGTGTGGATGGGAAAGAAACGCTTGCCAAACTTTAGTTATGAATATGCTTTTATGTTAGATATGAGGATGGGAAAGAAATGCTTGCTAAGTTTTAGCTATGAACATGCCCTTATGTTAGACATGAATATCCCTTTGTTTTAATTGTTAAGTTAGGATAGTGCTACCCGAAGAAGCCCATTGTTTTAGAAGCTACTTTGTTAAATTAGATATGGTCACTAGGACAACGAAGCGTCTGCTTGGAGATGGCCAAGGTCTCTGGGTCGGACCACTAGGCCCCTAGAGACCACTCCCAAAGTTGCTGTGATTTGTTAGTGTTTAGGTAATTTTGCTGAAATGTATTAGATAGAGATGTTTTATTGGCTTATAGACTATGTACCCGCCCTCTGAACTGTCCTGTACAAAACCCCCCTGCAACTGCTGCCCAGGGTCTCTCTGAGGACACTGGACAGAGGGCAGGGAACCCCGTAACCCCTGAATAAACCCTCTAAAACCTTAAGTGTCTGGAGAGACCCCTCTTTCAACACCACAGCCATTACAGCGTAAGTCTAGACTGTCTTCTGAGCCAAGTCCCACAAAACAGGTGTGTGGGAGCGTAACCAAGCAGCTGGGGTGGCCCTGGTCACCCACCAGGGCCAGAGTGAGAGTTACGCGACCCTACAAAGCTGTGGAAAGAAAGGAAAATAAAAGCTGACAAAACCACAGCTTTTGGCCTAATTTCTGCACCATCAGGTGTAGCTGAAAAATGTGTAGAAAAAAAAATATAAGAATTAGGAAGAAAACACCACACCACTCATTCTCACAGTTTTGGTTAAATGCTTGCAGAAAATTTCACAAGCACAGGGCACATCCCATTCAAGGAATTATCAGTTCATTAGGAAAGGTGCAGATTTCTGACTGTGTCAGTTAATCAATTACTTTGCAGAAGGCCCCACTTTTGCTGATTACACTGCTCAGGGAACAACCCAAGGCAGGGATGTTTCAGCGAAGTGAAATTCAAACAGCAAGACTATATCACTGTATGCACATAAAGAAGATGGGATTTACCATTGTGTTTTTGCAGATTTAGATGCAGCATAAATACCAATACCAATGCAGTGACACATGCTTGCTATGATTGACTACTAAGGGAAAATGGAAAATAATATTTCATAATTCTACAGGAGTCCTAAGGCACGTGAAACAGGAGCTGGAGTACATTTCTGACCCTCAAGATAGGCTTTTCACCAAAGTTGACATTTCAGAGCAGATCATTCTGCTTTTCTCCTTAATGGGATTTCCTACGTAGTTTATGTAAAAAACAGAAAAAGCCCCCAAACCCAAATATCATCAAATGGGTCAGAGTATTATTCAAGTATTACTCAGTGTATTTATCTGGTCTCGTTGTGCCACCATTATCTTGCCACATAACTTCCAGATTAATATAGTTAAAATCAAACATTAACAACACCTGACAACAACCCCCAAAATGGCAAGTGCTCCTTTTTTTTTTGTTTGGTTTGGTTTGGTTTTGGGTTTTGTTAATACCAGCAGAGTTTTTTAACCAAACATTTGAGTGCACAGAAATTCAGTCACGGAACTCTTTGTAAAAACTAATGAATAAAGGTGATGAAGAGCGTTAGGGGAATTTTCTCCAAGCTCTTCTCTTCTCTTCTCTTCTCTTCTCTTCTCTTCTCTTCTCTTCTCTTCTCTTCTCTTCTCTTCTCTTCTCTTCTCTTCTCTTCTCTTCTCTTCTCTTCTCTTCTCTTCTCTTCTCTTCTCTTCTCTTCTCTTCTCTTCTCTCTCTCTCTCTCTCTCTTCTCTCTCTCTCTTCTCTTCTCTTCTCTTCTCTCTCTTCTCTCTCTTCTCTTCTCTTCTCTTCTCTTCTCTTCTCTTCTCTCTCTCTCTCCTCTCCTCTCCTCTCCTCTCCTCTCCTCTCCTCTCCTCTCCTCTCCTCTCCTCTCCTCTCCTCTCCTCTCCTCTCCTCTCCTCCTTTTTTCTTGTTCAAATCATCATAAAACCACAAAATGTGTAATTGTTTGGGAAAGGAATCACAATGAGAAAAGCAGGTAAGTTACAAAGTTTTTTTGACAGGTTTGAGCTTTTATGGTTGTTTTTAATTATTATGTTGTTGTTTTAAAAATTAATGTTTTCCTAAGAAAACAAGTAACTAGCCTCTGATACAGCGTTAAAAAATCAAGATATGAAATAATTTTTTATATGAAAGATAAATTAGTAATATTAGTAAAAAAAAAAAGGCTGTTAAAAAAAATCTTTATTTGTGGCTTTTTTATTTTCCAAATGGTATCTACAACTAATGGGAATACCAAGAAGCCCTTTAAAACATATTTGTGTATTGGGAGTGGTCTTGTTAGCAAGTGTCTGTCAATAGTCACATTGTCAGTGTTTCATCCCTGTTGCTTATGAATGCATTCTCTTCTTTATCTTTTCTTTCATAACTTAAAAAAAAAAAAAAAAAAAAAACCTCTTTTTTCTTTCTCCCCCTTTAAATAAGTGAACTTTGAGGTTTTGTCCCCAAATTTTCAGAAACTTATGCTTTAAAATAACAATTGTTAATAATAAAGCTATTTAGGACGATAAGTGTGTTTTTGTGTAGTTACAAGAATGATTGAATTGTTTGAGGGAAAATGTCAAGCAAGCCCACTGATCAAAGACGTGTGCTTAAAATTATTTAATAATTGAATATTTATTAAAATGATAGTATAAATAATATTTATACTAGATAAAACACTTTATTTAGTATAGTCTGTTAATTTAGAACTGTAGATTTAGTCATTATTGTTAAATTTTATATTTTTTTAATTTTAAAGATTTTTAATCTACAAAAATTTGGTTTATCTTTGTCAACCACAAAAATTGAAAGCTACTGAGGAAACAGAATTTTTAGTCAAAACTTAATTAAAAATAAATAAACCACAGAAGGTGAAAAGTAAAAGAACAAATCTGGTTTACTTTAAATATCAGATCACAATACTTTTCCACTTAAATATCATCACACATGTTGACAAAAAAGATGTGTTCTCAAGATTTTCCTCTTTATGTTTCTGAAATTTAAAAACTGAGAGGAAATGTTCCAGTGAAAATGTATGTTATCTATGTTCGGGTTTTCTTAAATCGATATTTCAAAATTAAAATCTGTGATAAGCCCACAACCTTTAGCAGGCTAACAGAAGTGTGAAACTCACTGGACTGATTCCTCAGTAACTTTCAATTTCTGTGGCTGAGGAAGTAATTTGAACTACCACTGAACATAGAATTCAGGGAAACCTTACCTATATATTTAGTAGTGTTAAAATGAAGCTGAAATGAGGGATATATGATATTAGCTCATGAACTGGCAGACCTCATTCAGAGGGCTTTAAACTAGGTTTGAAGGGGGAAGGGGATGCAGCTGGGCTATCTGGTAGCAGACCCAAGGGTGGTAAGGCCGAGTTAGGGGTGAAATCAGTAGCCCAGCTGAGGTGCATGTATACCAATGCAAGCAGCATGGGGAACAAACAAGAAGAGCTGGAAACCGTGGTACAACAGCAAAGCTTTGATGTAGTTGCCATCACAGAAACGTGGTGGGATGACTCCCATAGCTAGAGCACCACTCTGGATGGCTACAGGCTTTTCAGAAGAGACAGGAAAGGAAGAAGAGGTGGAGGGTTGGCCCTTTATATTAAGGAGACTTTTGATTGTTGTAGGAATTGAAACTAAGGAAGATGGAGTTCAATGCCTATGGGTGAGAATTAAGGGAAATGCCAACAAGGCTGACATCCTCCTGGGAGTCTGTTATCGTCCACCCAACCAGGAAGAAGAGGTGGACAACTTATTCTATAAGCAGCTGGAGAATGTTTCAGGATCATCAGCCCTTGTTCTTGTGGGCAACTTCAACCTACCAGACATCTGCTGGGAACTGAATACAGCAGATAAGAGGCAGTTCAGGAAATTTTTAGAGTGTATGGAGGACAACTTTTTGTCGCAGCTGGTGGGTCAACCCACCAGGGGAGGGACTATGTTAGATCTGCTGTTTGCAAATAGAGATGGGCTGGTGGGAGATGTGGTGGTTGGAGGTCGCTTGGGACAGAGTGATCATGAAATAATAGAGTTCTCAATATTTGGTGAAATCAGGAGGAGCACCAGTAAGACTTTTGCTTTGGACTTCCGGAGGGCAGACTTTGGTCTCTTTAGGAGACTTATCCAGAGTGTTCCTTGGGAAGCAGCCCTTAAAAACAAAGGAGTTCAGGAAATGTGGGCATGCCTCAAAACAAAGATCTTGAGGGCACAGGGACAGACTGTGTGCCGAAAGATAAGTCGACAGGGTAAACGTCCAGCCTGGATGGGCAAGGAGGTCTTGGAGGAACTTAGAAATAAAAAGAGGATGTATCATCCTTGGAAAGATGGTCAGGTCTCTCGGGAAGTATTCAGGGGGACTGCTAGAGCATGTAGGAAAAAAATTAGGGAGCCCAAAGCTCAGTTTGAACTTAGAATGGTGACTGCTGTAAAGGATAATAAAAAATGTTTCTACAAATATATTAATGGCAAAAGGAAGGGTAAGACAACTTCTGTTCTTTATTGGACGAGGGAGAGAACTTAGTAACTGCAGATGCGGAAAAGGCAGAAGTGCTTAATGCCTACTTTGCCTCAGTTTTTAGTGGGAAGACGACTTGCCTTCATGACAACTGTTCTCTTGGGTTGGTAGATGATGTCAGGGAACAGAATGGTTCCCCCATTATCCAAGAGGAGGCAGTCGGAGAACTGCTGAAATACTTGGATATCTATAAATCTATGGGACCAGATGGGATCCATCCCAGGGTGATGAGGGAGCTGGCAGATGAGCTTGCAAAGCCTCTCTCCATCATTTACCAAGTCTTGGCTTACTGGCGAGGTTCCGGATGACTGGAAGCTGGCCAATGTGACACCCATTCACAAAAAGGGTGCAAAGGAGGATCCTGGTAATTATAGACCAGTCAGCCTGACTTCAGTACCTGGCAAGATAATGGAACAATTTATATTGAGTGCCATCACACAAAATTTACAGGATGGCCAGGGTATCAGACCCAGCCAGCATGCGTTTAGGAGGGGTGGGTCATGTTTGACCAACCTGGTCTCCCTTTATGACCAGGTGACCAGACTGGTGGATGCAGGGAAGGCTGTGGATGTTGTCTATTTGGACTTCAGCAAGGCCTTTGACACTGTCTCCCACAGCATACTCCTAGATAAGCTGGCAGCCCGTGGCTTGGACAGGAGCACTCTTTGCTGAGTTAAGAACTGGCTGGGTGGCCAAGCCCAGAGAGTGGTGGTGAATGGTGCTGCATCCAGCTGGCGGCCAGTCACCAGTGGTGTCCCTCAGGGGTCTGTGCTGGGGCCAGCTCTATTCAATATTTTTATTGATGATATGGATGAGGGTATTGAGTCCTCCATCAGTAAATTTTCAGATGACACTAAGCTGGGAGCATGTGTCAATCTGTTGGAAGGGAGGAGGGCTCTGCAGAGAGACCTGGACCGGTTAGATGGATGGGCAGAGTCCAATAAGATGAAGTTTAATAAATCCAAGTGCCAAGTCCTGCACTTCGGCCACAATAACCCCCTGCAACGTTATAGGCTGGGGATGGTGTGGCTGAACAGTGCCCAGGCAGAAAGGGACCTGGGGGTTCTGGTTGGCAACCAGCTGAACATGAGCCAGCAGTGTGCCCTGGTGGCCAAGAAGGCCAAAGGCATCCTGGCCTGTATCAGGAATAGTGTGGCCAGCAGGAGCAGGGAGGTCATTCCTCCCCTGTACTCGGCACTGGTGAGGCCTCACCTTGAGTATTGTGTCCAGTTCTGGGCTCCTCAGTTTAGGAAGGACATTGAGATGCTTGAGCGTGTCCAGAGGAGGGCAACAAGGCTGGTGAGGTGCTTGGAACACAAGCCCTATGAGGAACGACTGAGGGATCTGGGGTTGTTTAGCCTGGAGAAAAGGAGACTTAGAGATGATCTTATAACTCTCTACAACTTCCTGAAGGGTGGTTGTAGGCAGGTGGGGGTTGGTCTCTTTCTCCAGACAACAACGGACAGAACGAGAGGACACAGTCTCAAGCTGCGTCAAGGGAAGTATAGGTTGGATATTAGGAGAAAGTTTTTCACAGAAAGAATGATAAAGTATTGGAATGGCCTGCCCAGGGAGGTGGTGGAGTCACCATCCCTGGATGTGTTTAAGAAGAGACTGGACGTGGCACTTGGTGCCATGGTCTTGTTGAGGTGTTAGAGCATGGGTTGGACTTGATGATCTTGAAGGTCTCTTCCAACCTAGAAATTCTGTGATTCTGTGATCATGTGATATCCAGGTGCCCACACCACAACACTTTTGCACTACCAGAAACATTCCAAGTAGTCACTAACTCATGGTCTCTCTGGCTTTGCAAGGAATTTTGGTACAACAGCAGCAAACCAGGGACTCATTGTCGATCGTACAGCTCTGTGCTGAAATTTATTCAATTGCAGTCATTAAGGAAGGTACATGGCAGAAGAAATAAAGACACGAAAGACTAAAGTGGCACATCCACAGGTATGAAACCAAGCACTGACCAGGGAGAATGGAGCCAGCATGTCCTTGCTCGCCAGCCAGGCCACTCTTTAGACATCACAATAATTCTGCCTACAAATGTAGCTAATTTCAAGGCCAAGAGATTAAATGAAACACACCACTGATCTGCCAGCCTCATTTCTATATGGAGTTTAACATCCTTGGCCTCTCCTTAGTTCAGCAAATATGAAAATGTACAAGGCAGCTTGGAGCATGAGGGAACAGCGAGACGAGCTTTTGCCTCTCCCATATTTCAAACATACCATTAGAGGTTTAACGACTGACATAATTATGATACAGTGCTTGTAAGATTCCAGGTCATTAACCTCCTCTGCCATGTGTAAAATGGAATAACTCTACGGTAACTACTGAAAGAGCTGTACACAGAAATAATTAATACCTATTAGAGGAGTGACACTGAAAATAGGTGGACATCAGTAGGTGCTGAGGCTGACTCTGACTGTGTAAGACCCTGCTGCCTTCACAGGAGGGTGGGATTACCCACCCTACAGAAGTTGCATGTTTTAAGACTGAGATCTCTGTAGGGTCCCCAGGGGTATCTGCCAGCTCTGGCTGGACACTCGCATTTACAGTCTGGTGCCACTTCCAGAGACTCTGAGGTTACCTCTGGTTGGTTTATCACATTGTAAACTGATGGGTCAAAACTTGCCTCTTCTTGCAGAGATGTGAACAAAAAAAATTTTGGCCCAAACTCTGTAAAAAATGTTATTTTACTGACCAAAAGGCTTGTTTTCGTCATTGTCATTGATGGCACTGTAAGAGGAACCTGATGACTGAATTCAGCCTGTGACAACTAGAGAGATCTGGGACAAGGCCCTGCTCTCTGTCACTGCCTCACATCCCCCAGCACCTGGAAATTGATAGATTTAACAGAGAAAAAAGCCAGGGAGACATCAGCACAAGTTATTTATTTCAATTCTTTCTCAGACATTCTACACAAGTAAATGGAAAAAAAAAAGGCAAATAAAAAATTCCTGTACACTTTCTGTTTTTTAAGCTACTAATCCCAGATGTGTTCTGCCAGCAGTTCCCAGTGACCACATTTAATCTCACTGAAGTATGGCTCAGTGACTTTAGGCTGGATGTTCCCAGCTGAATCCTACTGTTTGCTTTGGAGAATACTGTCCAGCTGGATCACCTAGAAATCACTTCCAGCAGTCACCCTGGAAATCATGGTTAGAACAGCTGTGTTCTGCCCTGCAGCACCCTCGCCTGGATGCAGGATCACTTCATTGTTTTCCAACAGCCCTTCCCTCAACAGGAACACAACAAAAACATTACAGCAGAGAAACACAAGTGAGTTTGGTAAACCTGTCCAGCCCTTTTAGAACTCTTGAAAGTAATGTCTCCCAAATGTCAGGTGGCAGGAAGGCAGGACCTGTGCAAAGACCACAGGTCTCACCCCAGACAAAAAAGTTGCTGCGCATTACTGTAGATCCTCATGGATTCTTAAAATCAATTGTAATACATTACAGATTACATTTTGTGAGCCTCAATTAAAATTTTAGTGAAAGGAACCAGTATTATTTGTTCAGAAGAAAGTAATACAATTTTTGGAACTGCCTATCTCGTTATGGATAACACAGCTGTACTACCCCATCAGCTGGGCTCAAGAGTGAATTTCCCAGTCATATCCATATATGACACACTCATTCATTTCATGAAGCCCTTTCAGACCATGATGGGCTTTCTTCTGGAAAAGGCTTAACCAAACCCTGACATCCAGACTCCTAAAATGCTTCACCTCCTGCAGCTTTTCAGTCCACAGGACCAGCCTAGGGTTAATATAAATAGAACACCCTGAATCTGTGTGATGTGGATGTCAACCTGTCTTGGTTTGGAAAAGACAGGTATCTGCCTGGGAAAGTTGGAGCTCCCCTTGGAATGCAGAATGTAAGTCCCCTCCCTCCAAATTATTACAATTTTGAAATTAGGGGCCTTCAGGCAAAGATATGGGAATAGGAATAACAGTTCTTTACTAGGATTATTAAAAAAAAAATACAAATGTAATAGTACAAAAAAACCCCCACAAACAGGCAAACAAACAAAAATCCTAGAAAAACCACGATAGAGTCACAGATATGACCTGACACCCTGTTGGTCAGGGTGTTGGAAGCAGTCCAAATAAATCCTCCTGGAGTGACAGATGTGGTTCTGTGAAGCAGAGATGATCCAGTAGAAAATCAAGTGATGGTGAGAAGGGTCTGGTCTTCCTCCAGGAATCCAGTGGAAAAACCGGATCCTGGTGTTCTTACGTCTCAGTTTTTATCTGGGTAGGAATGGTTGGCTCTTCCACACTGGGTGGAGCATCTCACAATGGGATGATGGAATGTGTCATGTTATTGGTGAGCCTTAATGGCCCATTACCAGAAGATATCCCCCTGAAGAGAGGATGGATCATGGAAGAGATAAGAAACACTGCCCCACCTGGTTTTAACAGCTGGCCCATTATCAGAAGGGATCCGTCCCACTCCCCCCTGGAGTTAAGGAAAAAGATAAGGAAAAACATGTCCCCAGCTGCTTTCAACAGATGAAATAGAATACACTTTTCATTTTTTGTTACATAACCCAAGACATAGCCCTGAATGTTTTGTTGTGCAGATCTGTTCCTTTTGCTCTGCAGTGTGTGCTAATGTACATACACCCTTGTGTTACTTCTGGTCAGCATAATTTTAGCTCAACTTAAGCCATATCCATAATTTCCCAAAACACAGATAATTGGAGTACCACACTGCCTATTGAAAGTCAACAATTACAGATAAGTCCCTGGTTATATTGCTTGTTAAGCCTGGAGTAGTGGTGTTACAATCAGGACAAAATTCTACTGCCCGAAACTAAAGAAGGCCGATTCCAAAAGTTTTTGGCAGAGCTACCAACATCAAGCACAGATGAGAAATGCTTCTGTACTCACACCAGTGTTCCTCTGTTGGCCTTTTATTTCCCTCAGCATTTTTAATGGAAGAGGGTCTTTTTTCATTCTGTTTCTTTTGGGTAAGTCACTTGTAGGGTAAACAGTCATTTGCTTGTTCTGTCTCTGCCAGAGAGGTGGGGAAGAGAATCAATAGGACAAAAGCATGAGAATCTCATGGGTTCAGATAAAGACCATCTAATAAATGAGAAGAGAATAAAAAAAAAAGATACTAAGTCAGTCACCCACCCACCTCCCACCAGCAAACTGGGGCCCCGACAGTCTCCAAGAACTGGCTCCTTTGGGAAGAGTTCATCTCTACCTCCTGCAGTTTTACCACTGAGCATGGTCCTGAATGATACAGAATATTGCTTTGAGTCACTTTGAGTCCCACCTGTGCCAAATCCCATCACTTTTCCAAACCCCACCTGCTCCCTGAGAGAGCACAGAGAAGCAAAGGAGGTGTAGATACTGTGCAAACAATGTTCAGCAACACTGAATCACTTGTGTGTTGTCCATACTCTTTTCATCCCAGATCTGAAACACAAGCCCCATATGTGTTGTCAGGAAGTCTCCACCTCAGCCCAGTGTGGTGCAGGAACATTACTTTTTGTTTTATTTAACAGTCATGGATGACACAGATGTCCTGAAACAGGTGTTTTTAAATTTTTTCTCAGAATTGTAATGCCTCAGAGAGATCTCCCTCTGCACCTTTGACTCACCTTTGCTCCCTCTGGCTCAGCCATACACAGACAGACTGTTTCTGTCAGTATGGGAAGTCACTCTGAATTAGCTGACCCCAAGAGTTTCTGGGCACTTGAACTTTCAATTCAAAACAAGGTGACAGTAATCACCTGGGGAAGGCAGAGGCTATTTTGAGGGTAGTAGACAGCAGCAGTCTTCTGGAAGCATTTTACCATGTCATGAGTCAAAGCTGGACAGTGTGTTGAACACGGGAATCTGTCAGTAAGAGTAAAGAAAGACACCACATGTAAAAGGACTTACTATAAAAGATACATGAGATTATCTGTCATGTTGATGTTAAAATTAGAGCTGGTCTTTAACATTTCATGGAGGACAAAGACATGCATGCTTTTGTAACCAAATTCCTGCCACTGCAGGATAGGCAGAGTCTGGTTCTAAGAGGGAATAAATATCCCTTAAGGTGGCACTTAATCTTTGTCATAAGTGTTCTTGTCACTTGAGACAGCACACAGTTTTAAGTCTTTTTTTTTTCCTTTCTCCTCATTTTCATGAACTGCATACAGAGAACCGAGACATTTCTCCACAAGAGAATTAGAGCATTTGTGTTAGGGCTAAGCAGTCAGAAAAGAAGTTCAAGGCCAAAACGACACACTCACACAAGATCTACTCTTCTAAATCCTGTAAAACATATGCAGAAAACTTGTGAAATCTGGCTTTCTAAATCCTGAGTTACTGAATATCATGTTTGATTTAGTTGGAGATCTTAGTGGCCAGAGACCATGGCAGCTATGTAGAGCCCCTCCCCCATTAAGAAAAGGGCGAATCTACTTGTGCCTCTTAATTGTACAAAGATCCAATTAAACCTCAATCCCAGTTCAAAGCCTGCTGACTGGCTGTGAGAAGTAAAGCAGTAGCACAAATAATGCATAAAGCAGCAATAAGAGGGTTGTGTGAATCACAGTTAAGCAGATCTGATTGCCTGCTAGGAAGAAAAAATTAAAAAAAAATTTAAAAAAAAAAAAAAACCAGAAGGAGGATGTAAAACATCCATTACTGTTGTGGTGTGTTTTTATTGTGTTTCCAATTGCAGCTCGGTTTCAATGGTCAGTTTTATACTCCACCCCCTCCCCCCCCACCCCCATTTTGTATTGTTATAGCATATTTTATCCCTAATGAATTGTTCCTTTCACCCTGTATTGTTGGTTTTGCCCTGGTTGTCTATCTTCCCTAGACCTGTCCTTCTTTCCTACTACAGAATTGTCAATCCTTCCCTAACTCTTCCCAACTGTTCCCTATCAATCCCCCAACCTTCAATGCCCCGGTGGTTAAACTGTTTCCTCCCCTTGTATTCTTTCATTGGTCTATGCATTGTACTCCCCCCCGTCTTATGTTCCTCCCCCATGTAACCCTTATTGGTTGGAAATTGTATCTTCTCCCAAGACCTCCCCCTCTGTAAGCCCAAGTTTTGTCTTTCTGTCCCTGACCCTCCTGGGAATAAACACCTTTGGAAATCTCACAGAAGGCCTCTCCTTGTTCCTTGTCCCTGCCCTCAACACATGCCACCTGTGCTATGGAGCAATGGTGCCCTACAGCTGCACCCTGCATTGCAAGGCTTTCTGGGGGTAGCCCACTCCTGGCGACAGTGCTGGGAGCTGGCTGGGCTGAAGAGCACCAGCATCGCATCACATTACCTTCCCCATCTGTTTTATGGAGTACACAGATGTTCTGTCCCACAAAGTTTTCCAATGCAAAGGTTTTCTCAACCAGATCTCACCAATACTTAGAGGAAAAAAAAAAAAAATTCTTCTGGAAATGTTATTTCTAACCCATTGTGAATCTTAAATGGTTAATGGTCAACATGATATTTTTGATAAAATCTTCTTTACCTAGCTGTTCTTAGGCTTTCCTGGGTTGTAGAAAGCCTGAGTGCATTGCATTCAGTGTCATCACAAAAGGAAGCTACAGTCTAATCAAAATAAATAGCTTCTCGGAACAAGTTAGCTGTGTAATTTGAGCTTCTTAGTTTTGACTGTAGCTGGAAACTGACAATAAATAAAATTCCTTTCTAATGCAGTGTTGGTCCACTTTCCAGGGCATAATACAGCTGCCATCTTGGCAGATTGTTAGTTCACACCACAATGCGCAGATGCATCCTAATACAAATATAATTCAGTCACAGATAAATGCTTGGTAAATACTTGAAATTTAATCCTAAAATGTTATGTTCTGTTGATAGACCAGCTTTGTTTCATGATTGGTTTGCACATGTTACTCAGATTCAGGACTGAAATGGTTGCATGTAAAACCACACATGCATGGGAAAGCGGAGCTACTGTCAATATCAAGATGTGCTCAAAGCCTTCCTTCTGTTACAGGTAACATAGGACTGAGTTCTGATGAAGATGTTTTTGCACCTTTTAAAACTTTTGCTAATTCAGAGTTGGATTTTTTGTCAGGAAAGCTGTAGTTTAAAATCTTAAAGCTTTGAAATCAAATAAATTCTAAAATAAACTCAGTTATTTAAAATTATGTCGATTTCAGTTCTAAAAAGAAAAATTTATTACTTTACCTTTTTAAACTGTTTCAGGCATTGGAAATTGTTATTTCCTAAAATAAGTAAGGGAATGAAAGTGGAAATTTTGAAATTTTATGTTCTTTTTAAAATTGGAGTTAAAGATGTACTCTTTCTCATTTTATGGTTTGTTTTTTTTTTTTTAATGAGCCTTTGGTAACAAAAAAGAATTCTGATTTTGATGGAGTAGTCCCACACAAGCCCATTTAAAATAGCTTATTCCTTGTTTTTCTTTTTCATATTCTAAAGTACAAGGCAGTTGAATTAGAAATTTAATTGTGTGCTCAAATTTTTGTTGTAAAGCTGTAAATGAGCTTTTTTGTGTCTCTTTGCATTTCCGTCTCTTCCCAAAAGCTTATTGCAAAAAGATTTAATGCAACTAATGATAAATAAAACCCAACTGTCAACCAGTGAGGTGTTCCTCATGTCTCTTGCTCTCTATACTAATTAGGGGGCACAAGAAATCTAAGCACAGGGATTTAAAAGCAAACAAAAGTGACACCAGTAGAGAGCAGATACAGGAACTTTCACTACAAACCTGCAGTGATAGATATTAACGCAATAAACTCTCTGTAACACTAAACCATTACTGACCTCCTGTTGTGCTGCAGATAAGCGAGTGGGAGCTGTGCTGCAGCACTGGGGCTAGCAGAGTCTTCTTAGAAAGCCTGCTGGCATCCCCAGCAGGTTTCCTGAAGGAGTCAAACAGAGAGAAGCAGCATCCAGCAAACAGCTGGGTGATCTGGTCCAGTGCACCAGCCAGGAGCCTCGGCAGCAGGCAGGTGTCTGCAGCAGTGACTGGTGGCAAGGTCACCCGTAACAGGCTCAGGCTGTCCTTGCCACACTCTGGGGACCCCGATTAAAGCATGCCATGCCTGCTTTCCTCTCCAGACCAAGGCTGCCTTCAGGCAGCACTTCTTCCAGGTGTGTGCAGAGATCATTAGCACAACAGGAAAGAAAACACAGGAGCTGCCTCATCAGATCAGATCAGATCAGATCAGATCAGATCAGATCAGATCAGGTGTCTCACTGTGTCCTGCATTGGACCAGTGAAACCAGTGTTTCACTACAGCCCTGTGCACCTTCCCCCGAAGCCCTTTCCAGAGGCTTTGGCAGAAGGTGACAGAGGCCGCCCATTGGAATGCAGTGGACTGAAAGTTCCAGAAGGAAGATGTGGCTGGCTTATCAATTCTCCCCCTCCAACCAGAAAAATAAAGAACTTATTGTGTTTAGGGTCACAGCTGCTGAGGCAGAAGGGAGTGAGGCTTAAATCTGTTCTGTGATCTGTACCAGAGGGAAGAGGCAGGGAAGGATGTTCTCGTTCTCTGTAGTAACTCTCACTGGTTCCAGTTGTGTGAAATTACAACAGCAACAACATCCTCACGAGGCCAAACACAGCAACGAATATTCACAGCACCACGTTCTAAGGCCAAGGTTTAAAACTAATGGGAATCCAAACTCCTGCTTTCTGGTGTTTAAATAGCCAGTTTTCCAAGCCAAGAATTTGTGCCATTTGACTGAGCCTTCTTCAGGAGCTAGAAGCCAGATACTCAGCAAGGGATCCATCCAGAATTTTGGATGGCTTTGAAAGACACGACTCTCCAGATTGTACCTTTTCCAGGCACCTGTGGCTGGGAGGCCAGCAAGGTGGTTTCTCACAGTGGATAGAAAGAAGCAAATGAATTTCAGAAGAAAAGTTATTTTAATTCAAACTGCATATGTAAATCTCTTACCTGAACTAAAAGTTTGGTCCAATCTAGAGAAAAGGAAAACCAGTATTTAACACTAGTCAGAATGGCTATGATCCATTCACTTTTCATATTCCCAGGGAGGAAGATACTAATGCAAATAAGCTTTAAGACCATCATTTAGCTAGATTTCTAGCAAGCACAATTTTGCAGTTCATCCCAGCATTAGCAGTGCAGATAAAAGCTATGCATTGTGATGAAGTCTTAAATCAGGAAGGAAAACAGAAAAAACCAGCCCCAAATGAAACAAACCGCTCCATGATTCACTCATAACTTACAAAGAGAAAGAAATTTCATACCATCTGAAAGCAGTGACAGACACTGAAAGCAGTGACACCAAGTGACTGCCAGCATTAACCTTTCCTTGGAATTCTGCTGCCTCTCCCTGCAAGGCCCTGGCAGAGTTTTACTGATGTTTGCTCTCTCGAACAAAATCACACAGAATTTTATTCCTTGCAGGAATGTCCTGGAGACATTTACAGGGCAAGGGCTGTGTGAGGTTGGGAACTTGGGGCAAGCATTAAACTCTGACCATTCATCACATCCTGCTGGAGAAGTGTGGGTGGAGAAACTGACCCCAAAATTCTGCAGAATTTGGGAGTGGGCAAGTGGATATTGCCACTGATAGGGTCCCACAAGAGGTGTGAGACATGCAGGGGTGGGGGAAATCCACAGGGACATCCCAGCTGACTCTCCTCCAGGGAGCCCTTCCAAAAATCCAGTAAATTCCTCAGCATCCTTGTTCCCCCTCAACCCACGCTTTCTGCCCCTCCCCGCCCCCCCCCCTCCCACCCCGGTCCACTGTCTCCAGGGAGACAGACCCAGATCTGTCTGTTTTTTTCCCAAAATTAGTAAGAGAAGTCCCAGCTGAGGATACTGGAAAGTCCAAGCCCAGGTCCTGGACAAAAACCAAAACAAAACAAAACAAAACAAAAGAGCTTTTAAAATTCATCTGGAACTGGGAAAAATGAGGTTTCTTAAAAAGCAAGCAAATGAAGGGGTTTTCTTTGGAAAAATAAGAAGAAAGGAGAGACATAATATTTTCCTGCAAAAAAAACCCCTTTTTATATGCCAGGTAAATAAGGAACAAGAATTTTTCCTTAAAATAAAGATAATAAAAGGGTTTTTTTCCCTTAAAAAATCCCTAAAAACAGAGAGATTAATATCCTTTTAGAAGAAGAAAAAGAAACCACACTAAAAATTATGGTGGTTTAAAGGGTTATTTTTTCCTTCAAAAAGTAGCATTCCAGTGTATAAGGACTTCTTTTTTTTCTTCCTGGAAAAAAGGCCGAAGTACATGATAAAGATTTTTCTTAGCCTCACAATATCAAAAATAAGTCCTCAAAATCCCAAATAAACAGGGATAGTCTTATTTCCTTCCTGATAATAAAAAGGGAGATAAGGGATCTAGAATTAAGTATAATTTGTAAAGGACTTTTTTGTTTAAAAAATTAAATCAGGGGATGAAAGTTGAAAGTTTGGAAAGGGGCAAAAATCGCACATAGGGTGAGGAGGGATCCAAAGGTGTCTCCAGAAGCCCAAAATAACTCAAAAAAGTCATCACTGTGCTTAAAACAATGCATCTGTAGGAGCCCAAAATCCCCAACAAGTGATTACATTTCTCTTTCTAAAGAATCCTGGGAGTGCTCAGAGAGATTGGATGGGTGGAAAGTTGGCAAATTACATGTTTCCGTATTTTTTGTTTTGATTTAAAAAAAGAGCAAGATGAGGCAAAAGCCAGCATTTGAGGGTGTTTGAGCTCATTTTCAGGCTGCAGTTCTTTACTTCATCAAAATCCAGGTGAGAGAATTTTTATTCTGGTGGGATTTTGGTCATTCCTTGGAACATCGTCTGTTTAATGTCCTGATTTTTCGTGCATTTAAGGGAGATTTGTGCCTTTAAATGACTTAAAATGCATGAAAAATGAAAATAATCCTAATTTTATTTAAAAAATCCTGAATTTGGCCATTGAAAGGGAAAAACTTCTTCAATACATGCACGCAAACGGTAAAAACTGAAGATTTAATTAAATAAAATTGAAATAAAAATCCAAATAAATTTGGAAGATAAAAATAACATTTGTCTGAAAACTCCATTAAATAAAAAGGCAATTCCTTTTAGAATTAAAATATTAAATGAAATTAAATAATGCCCACTTAAATAAAATTTTCATTTAAAATTCAGTCCTAGTAAACTTAAAAATAAAAAAATAAAATTTAAAATTTCCTGGATTAGATTTTATTAATACTTTAAAATGTACTAAAATTAAATTATAAAGCAAAATTTTCCAATATTTCAGTTCTTTAAAAAAATGGTTAAAATACCACACATGCACACAGCCCTCCACAAAAAATTCCTGGAAAAAGTGTGTGTTTGGTGTTTTAATGTGAATTTTATTTGCCTCTGGAACTTCATTTTACTGCATCATCTCTTCTGGGGAGGGTTTTTGGTTTGCTTGTTTGGATGTATTTATAGGGTTTTTTTAAAGTTTTCCTGTTTTTTACAGTTATTTTAGGGTCAAGTATGTCACCCACTGGAGTTTTCTTTCTCCTGATTTTAGGTAAAATTTTGTTTCTGAACAAGTGTTGTCTTTCCCATCCCTGTTGGAAAAATTATTTTCAACTCATTTTCCCTCCTATTTCTTCTCCAGGTTCCATGGTTGACACAAAAACCTCATCTGAAAAAGGTGAATTTTGGAGGCTTTGCCCTAGAAACCCTATATATCCACCTAAATAAAACTTTCTCCCACCCACATCATATAATTTTCCCACTGTTCTCCCAAAATCCATGTGTAATCCCCATGTAATTCTACCAGGGGTCATTCACTTTCACCCCAGTTTCACCATGAAAGCCCGGGAGAAGACACATCCATTTTTAGGTAACCAAGACCATGGGAACCCCAAATTTGATGGGTTACACCCCCAAATCCATGTAGTTGGGTGGGAATTCGGAGGCAGTTCCAAAAACCTGATTTTCTCTCAGGATCCCTGCTCTATCCCTACGGACCAGACCAGGGGGATGAAACCAACCCCAAACACGATGATGGGACATCTGAGGCAATCACCCTCTCCGTTCCTTTCACCTTCTATGGCAAAACCTACCAAACTGCATTTGTAGGTCACCCCAAACTTGATATTTTTGTGAATTTCCTCCATTTTTCTGAATTTTCCCTCCATTTCTACTTAATTTTTCACTGGTGTGTGTGGGTGAGTATGTGTGTCCCCAAAATCAACCCTTCTTGAGTTCATAGTGGGTTTTATCCTTGGACACTGGAACATCTTCAGATGGTTGGGGAACCTTGATGGGGCTAGTGGTATAGGAGGGTTGGAGGGGTTTGGAGGGTTCTGAGGATGTGGGTGATGGTGTGATCCTTTGTGGTTGTGTGGGGGGTCTTGGGGCAGTTGATTACTTTTGGGTGGTCCCATGTGGGGTGAATCTTGGGGTGTGTTGGTGGGCGTTGTGGGATCACATGGGTGGTGGATTTTGTAAGGGTCCTTGAGGGTTGGGTCTTGGGGGGATTGGTGGGTGTTGTGGGGTCCTGTGGGTGGTGGGTCTTGGGAGAATCCAGGAGGTGGTTGCTGTTAGGGGGTTCTATGTTCTATGGATCTGATGTTTGGGGAGTTCTGTGGGTGGTGTGTTTTGGAAAGCTGATGGATCTTGAGGGTTTCTTTGGGTGTTGGGGGGTCTTGTGGGTGAGGGTTCCTATGGTTGGCTGGTCTTGGGGGAACCCTGTGGACAGTGTATCTTGGGGTGTTGATGGGTGTTGGGGGGTCCCTATAGGTGGTGGGTTTTGGTGTGCTTGTAAGGTCCATCTTAAGGACCCACAACCCAAGTCAAGGTGTTGCACCCACCCTCTCCTGGTGTCACCTCCAGGTGAACAACAATGGGGTGATCTCCTTCGACGAGCCTGTCAGACAATACACCCCTGACCCCTTCCCTCTGGTGGACGGGCACCCTTTTGTGGCTCCATACTGGGCAGATGTGGACAATGTGCTGGGAGGGGACATCTTCTATCGCCAGACCACCAATCCAGCACTGCTGGAGGACATCAGCCGGGACATCACCCAGTACTTCCCCAAAAACCCCTTCACCCCCACCTGGGCTTTGGTGGTCACCTGGGACCATGTGGCCTACTATGGCTCCACCTCTGAAAAGGTGAGGTCCATGGTCCATGGTGCATGAAGGTCACTCAGTGGCTCTTGTTGACCCCTTTGATCGCCTTGTTGACCAACCTATCTTTGACCTCCAGAACCCATCCATGACCTTCATGACTCTTCCTTGACCTCTATGACCTTTCTCCATAGGGCAACACCTTCCAGGCTGTGCTGACCACTGACTCCAAGATGTTCTACATCATCTTCAACTACTGGGATATCCAGTGGACCACAGGAGCAGCAAGTGATGGGGATGCTGAAACAGGACTCGGGGGGACCCCGGCACACGTAGGTGGGGAGGGTGGAAGAGGAGGGAGAAGTTGTCCCACTCCATGTTCTGAGGATGATGATGGTGAAAGTCAGGGATTGGCCCATCCCATTTACTAGGGATGATGATGATGATGATCATGATGGAGGTCCAGGATTGGCCCACAGCATTTTTGGGGAAGTTAAGTTGTCTTGTCCCATCTTCTGGAGATGATAATGATGAGGGTCACAGGTTGGCCCATCCCAGGCCAGCTATTGCAGATGATGATGGTGATGATGATGAAGACAGGAGATGATGATCGTGATAATGATGGTCATGGATCAGTCCATTTAATTTCTGGTGATACCAAATATGTTCTCATCCTAAAGTCAATTTGGAGACTCTCTATCACTTTGGGTGGGGTCAGCCCTTCTAGATTCTGCCCCTGCCCTCCCCCCCACTCCAATTTTCCAGGCGGGATTCAATAGCGGTGATGACACCAACTTCTACAACATTCCCGGATCCCAAACTGATGCCATCATCAACATCACCCACACCTCCAATGTCAAGGTCCCAGGACGCTGGGTCTTTCGGGTGGATGACTTCCAGGTGACAGGTGTGGATCCTCCCCAGCTGAACAACGACTGCTGGTTGTAAGTTGGAGGAGAAAACTGGGAATTTTGAGGAAAGGTGGGAATGTGGGGGGAAAATTCAGGAGTGAGGGGAGAAAAGTGGGAATTTGGGGCAATAATTCGTGGCTGTGGGAAGACCACTGTGAATTTAGAGGAAGACAGGATTTGTTGGGAAAAATTAGGAATCTAGGGGGAACAGCGGGAATCTTGGTTGGAGTACTAAGAATTTAGGAGTAAATTAGGAACTGGAGAAAACTGGGTATTTGGGGAAAGGTGGAGATTTTACGGCATAATTGCGAGGAAAATTTGGATTTCTGAGGGGAATATTGGGATTTTTGGGGGGTATTGGGGATTTGGGTGGAAACTAGCTCTTGCTCTTGGGCTGTTGATATCTCTTCTAGGTGAATTGAGGGGAGTGGGCCGGAGGGACATCAGCACTGCCACTCTTACCACCAATGAAGTCACTATGCAGGTCAAGATCATGCCAACCTCTATGAGAGTAATAAAATTGCAGCTAAGACAGTGCAGTGTTCATGTCTTTGTCATTGTCATGTCATCACACTTATGTCACCATCACCCTCACTCTTCCCACAGTTGCAGTGGATCTGAGGGGTTTGGGGGTGAAATGTGACAGAATTCATCCAATTTTGCCTTTTTGGGTGTTAATTTCTGGGGTCTTGCACAATATGAAGTCACGTGCAGCAGTGTGCAGAAGAGACACAACACACAACAGACAGCTTGGCATACACCCCCAAAATGCTGCACCTACAACACGCTTGGACATCACAAGACACACAAAACAGACAAGACACAACTTTACCCCTCCCCACCCTTGACTCCTACTCACAGTATCACAAGATCATTAGGGCTGGAAGAGAACTCCAAGATCCTCAAATCCAATCTTTGAACACCCCATGTCAAGCAGACCACAGCACTGAGTGCCATGTCCAGGTGTTTCTTGAACACTCCAGGGATGGTGATTATACCACCTCCCTGAGCAGACCATTCCAATTCCCAATTACCCTTTCTGTGAAGAAATTCCTCCTGATGTCCAACCTGAACCTTCCCTGTAACAGTTTGAGACCATTTCCTCTTGTCCTGCTGCTAGTTGCCTGGGAGAAAAGACTCATTCCCACCTGGCAACAACCACTTTTCCAGGTAAATGTAGAAAGTGATAAAGTCACCCTTAATCATCCTTTTCCCTTTCCACAGGCTGAGCCTCCCACAAGCTCCCTCAGCCGGTTCTAGTTCTGCAGACCCTTCGCCAGCTCCATTCCCTTCTCTGGACACGCTCCAGCCCCTCAATGTCCTTCTTGCCATGATGGGCGCAGAGCAGCCCCCAGGATTTGAGGTGGTCCCTCAGCAGTGCCAGCACAGGGACGGTCACTGCCCTGCTCCTGCTGCCACAGCACAGCTGGGGCAGCCCAGGGGCCATTGGCCTTCTTGGCCACCTGGAGCACCTGGCTCAGGTTTTCCTGCTGTCATGAGCACCCCCAGGGCCTTTTATAATGAACAGCTTCCCAACCACTGTGCCCCAGCCTGGAGCTTCAGGGGGTTGTGACCCAAGAGCAGGACCTGGCACTTCCCCTTGGTGCTCCTCATGCCATTGGCCTGGGCCTATTGATCCCATCAATTCCTCAACCCACAAAATGCACGTGTTTTTTTTTTTAATTCCCCTCTCCCCTTCCCAATTTTCCCTTTTCCGTCTTTTTTACCCCAATCACATCCTCTATTTCTCAAAAAAATACACTATTCTTGCTCCCTCACCTCCTTGTTATTGTGGAATAATTTAAACCACATTGGGCAAAAATTCCTTGATATCTATTAATGCCAATTTTTGACATCAGTTTTGACAAAAAAAAAGCCCTTGTTTTTCTCTCTGTTTTCACCTTTTCTGGCCAAAAATTGTCTCACGTCATTGGGTGGGGTGGTCTCCTGGGGGTGCCTGGATTAGTCATTTTCTTTCCCCTTTTTCTGCCAAAATTAAAAAATAATTGAGGGAGGAGCCAGATTTGCTGTCCTGGGATAGTGTTTTCTTCACAGGTTTGGGGATAAAACGGAGCTCTTTGGGGATACAGAGCTAAGCTGGGGATCAAACGGAGACAAAGGCAGGTAAGGGGAAATGTAGATCAAATAACTGATAATTTTTTTTCAGGAAAGACCCTGAAGTGGGAAATCCACCTGAAAACTCCTCAAGCTCCCCCCTTCCCCCTGCTTCTCCCTGTCACTGCAGCCTTGGCTCTGGTCCTGGGAGCAGTGGGATTGGAACATTTGTGATGAGGTTTGGGAGAGAAAAGGGCAGGATAGAGAGATGGAAGGAAACAAGAGAGGGAGAAAAGGAAGAAAAGTAAGAAGAGAGAAAAAAAGGGAAAGAAGGGAAAAGGGAAAAAGAGGGGGGAAAGGAAAAAGGGGAAAGAAAGGGAAGTTGGGGAAACAAGAGAGGAAAAGAAAAAAAATGGGGAAAGAGTGGGATACAGGAAAAAAGGGAAAAGGAGAAGAAAGAAAAGGGAAGAAAATGAAAACTGGGGAAAGAAGGGAGAAAAGGAGGGGAAATGTGGGGAAGGGAGAAAAAGCAGAAAAAAAGGGAAAAGAGTAAGGCAAGGGAGAAAGGGGTAGAAAAAGGAAAGCAGGGAGGAAGAAGAGAAGAAAAATGAAGGAAGTGGAGGGAAAAAAGGGAAAAGGGGGAGGAAAGGATAAAAGAGTAAAGGATAAAAGGGCAAGGAAAAGAAAAAAGTGGAGAAAAGGAATAAAAAGAGGGGAAAGGGATAGAAAATAGAAAAAAGTTGAAGAAATGGAAATGCCAAAGGGGGATGTGAATGGGAAAATGGGATGTGGGGAAAAGAGGAGAAAATGGAAAAATGAAGCAGAAGAAGGAATAGGGAAAAAAAGGGAAAAAGAGGAAATTACAAAAAAAAAAAAAAGGAAGAGGAAAAAGGAAAAGAGAGGAAAAGGGGAAAGAAAAAAAAGAGGAAAAGGGAAAGGAGATTCAAAGGTACCTGGGATGGTGAGGGAAGGCATGTGGAAATGCCCCCCAAAAGCCAATTTTGGCACCAGGTGCAATAAAATTCACATTTTTGCAATTGAAGTAGTGAATTTGAGGATAGCTTGAATGAGAAAAACAGATTTTGAGGACAAAATTAGCACAACATGGAATTTTGGGATGAGTACAAGGCTGAAACACAGAGATTTTGGGGATTTGTGTGATTTTTATGTGAAAAAAAAGGTGAATTTTGGGAAAATTGTTGTGAGATTTCAAAAAACTTGAGAATTTGACTGGTTTTTTACCTTTTGCACCCAGAACATAATGGATGGCATCTTGGGAAAAGCAGATGTGCTGAGATGGTTCTGGATTGTTACGCTCTGGGGTAAGTTGAAACAGGGTGGGGAAATGCCTCAGAAGCTTTAAAATTCCCCTTAAATCATTAATTTCCTCAAAATAAGGGGTTTCCAGCCCAGAAGAAGGATTTCCCAGCCCAAAACCTCCATCTTTTGCCCAGAGAATTAATTGGGATTTCGTCAAATTCACGATTGTTCAAGTGGTTTGTTCCTGTGAATGATGATCCAACAGATTAATCTAATTAATTAAATATTTGTTCAGAGTTTACTCTCCCAACTGGAGTTTACTTTCCCAACTGGAGAGTGAGTGTACGAAAAATTAATCAAATCAATGCTCAAATTAATACTCCATCAAATCAATGATCTAACAAATTAATAGTTCATAAAAGCAACCAAGTCCATCAAATCTGTAATCCATTAAAGCAATAATCCATCAGATCAATGTTATTTTTTTTCTCCAGAATATTATCCCATCAAATCCATAGTCCATAAACTCAATAAACTGTCAAATCAAAATCAGTGACCCATGAAATTAACACTTCAACAAATCAATAGACTGCCTAATAAAACGTCCATCAGTTTATTAATCCGTTGACTCAAAAGTCCGTTGGCTCAATAATCTATTGAATCAATAATCCATTAAATCAATGATCCATCAGATGAATGTTCTAGCAAATGAAATCTATCTGAAATGAAAAGGTCTATCAGATTGAAAGTCCATCAAGCCAACAATTTATCTAATCATTAACCCATTAAGTTAATAATCTAGTAATAATGCACCAAATTGATCAAGTTATCAAATCAGTAGTACACCAAATCAATAATTCAGAAATCTGTGATCCATGAAAACAACTGTTCATCAAACCAATTATCCATCAAATCAATCAAATCTCCATCAATTCAGTAATCCATCAAATTAATAATCCATCAAATCAATAATCTATCAAATTACCCACCCCTCTTCTTCTTCCCCCCAGCCCTCTTCCATGTCCCCAGCATCACCTCTGAGATGTCACCACCTCACCTGGGTGACGAGTTCCTGGTAGCCTTCCTGCAGAATGGTGACCAGCGCACTCTTCGCAGTGACTTCCGCCTCCTCCTCCTCACGGGCCCTTCTCCGTCCACCACTGCCACCATCTCCATGAAGAGACCTGGATTACGGATGACGGTGCAGGCAGCTGCCAACCAACCAGTCCTGGTGAAGATCCCACCCCAAGCCGAGATGGTGGGAAGCCAAATTTTTGAAAACGCTGTGGTGGTGAAGACCACTGCCGCTGTCACCGCGGTGATGGTTAATGACAAACCCACAGCAGCTGACTCCGCCGTCATTATTCCGGTCCACAGGTGGGGGACGGAATACCATGTGGTCACCCCCAACCCCGGCCCCACCCGCAATGCCCAATTTGTGGTGGCTGCTTGGGATCAACCCACCACAGTCAACATTCACCTCAATGCTGATGTCACCTTCCGTGGACAGCTGCACCGACGTGGCTCCACCCTTACCATCCCACTGGAGCCATTCCAAGCAGCACAGATCCAGAGCATGGCCGACCTTTCCGGAACACGGGTGGTGGCACAAAGACCAGTGGCCATCTTCAGTGGTCACACCTGTGTGGGCAGGTTGAGCCGCTGCGATCATGTGGTGGAACAGCTCCACCCTATTGCCCAGTGGGGAAAGTCCTTCCTTGTGCCACCAGTGCCCTTCCAGGGACAATCCAACCTCATCTACATCACTGCTGCCCAACCAACGCGTGTCACGGGTCATGGTGAAGTCACTAAGACTACACGAGAGATACAACCCAGTCACTCACTGCTCTATGGCACCCAATCCCCACAAGGCTTGTTCCTCACTTCCGAAGCTGGTGTCCAGATTTTTCTGTTGGGCAGTGGTGAGAACAGCGGTGCGGTGACCTTTGAGCCATTTTTTGTCAGCATCCCAGACATAACTGGTTACTGCAACTCCTACAGTGTTGTTGCCCTGGAGGGATATGACAACCGCATCCTGCTGGTGGCCAAGACAGCAGAAACTTCTGGAATACTGCTGAACCAGAGGCCATTAGGGAGTGTGGCATGGGAGCCAATCCCTGGGACAAAATATTCATGGGTTGGGATAAATTTGGGAAGCGGATTTGGAATTCATCGTGTGGAGCATGAGACAGCGGCATTTGGGGTGTGGAATGTTGGGATGGGACGGGGGAAGCGCTATGGAACAGAAGGAGCTTGCGACAGTGGTGAGTGGAAGTGGACTTTGATATCAATAAATGATCTAGACTTATATTGATATCAATAACAGATATTTACACTAATTATATTTAATTATGTGTAATCATGCAAATGAAAAAAATCAATTAAACAAAACTAATACCATTACATAATAATATTATTGTATTATAATAATATATAACACTATATGATAACATTGTTATAATAATAACATTTTAAAAAAATACTAATATACAAACATATAGGAACAATGATAAAAAAGCCTAAATGTAATATACTAAATAAATTAATACGAATCTATAGAGAAATGCATAAATAATACATAAAATCACTATCTATAAACATATAATAATGGTAAATAAGTATAAGAGGCAAATATAGTATCTATATGAGATAACATGCTTGTGATAAATTTATATATATTATTTAGAATCATATACATTTATTATATTTCTAATAATTCTGTATGATGGAAATACATAAGCAATATGTGGATAAATAATATCTAAACAAACATAGAGATAATATATAGATATTTATAAATAATATAGAAAAACTTAGGTGTCATCACAAATCAGATATCAAACCATGCAAAATATGTGAATAAATATATACTTAGACATATCAATTATATAATCAGTTATAGAATTTAATTCTCTGTCACTAATATCCCGCAGACCCCTGCCGGCAGGTGCAGTGCCGCCCTAAGGAGAGCTGTCACCTGGACAAGGGCACACCCGCCTGCCGCCATGACTACCTGGGCACCTGCACAGGCTCCCCATCCCTGCAGTACCACACCTTTGATGGGGCCTCTGTGTCCTCCCGTGGTGGATGCAGGTACACCCTGGCCAGGTACTGCGGGGCTGACCCCACCCTGGAGTCCTTCACTGTGGAAGAGCAGCGGAGCCGGGATCAGTCTGAGAAGCCACTGGCCAATGTCTACGTCTACACCTACAATGTCTCCATCCGTGCTGGTGAGGACAAGACTGTCCAGGTTAGTTTCTCCAGGTGTCAGATCCATTGTTCTCAGTAAAACCATTTGTTGCAAGTGGATTAAAATGTCTGGGTGAGTTTGACCTTCAAAAAACCAGGAAAAACATCAAAAAAAGTGTGAGAGGATAAATCATTGCAATATTGATGTTGATCTTAAAAAATAAGTAGAACCACCACACCTGTGGAATCTGGGGAAATTTTTCCATTCCTAATCAGTTATCCAGGTGGAATGTGGTGTTTTTTTTTTTTTCTATCCTGGTCTCCATACAAGCAAGATTAGCTCAGAAGATATAGAAAACGGTTCAGATTGGAGGTTTGAGCTTTTCTTCGTGTGAATCTCCAGGAAGAAGGGCAAAAATTCTGATTTATAATGCAAATTGATTATTCATAAAATAATTTCTTCCTCTGTTTGTACTTACATGCTTTTTGTGGGATTGGGAACCACCTGCTGAGGTTTAACCCTCCTTCTCATCTTCCTGCCCCACAAGGTTAACAACAAACCCATCAACTTTCCAGCCACACTGGAAGAGGGAAAAGTCCAGATTTTCCAAAATGAGGGTCGGACTATCCTCCAGACAGATTTTGGGCTGCAGGTGACCTATGATGAGGACCAGGTTATCATGGTGGCAGTGCCCAGCAGCTATTTTGGGGCCAGCTGTGGCCTCTGTGGCAACTTCAACGAGGATACAGACGATGAAGCCATGGTTCCCAATGGTATTCCTGGTGAAGGTGGTGAGGATTGGGCAGAAAGCTGGAGAGATCCCTCATGCCAGGAAGATTGTGGAGACCAGGAGATTGCACAGGGCACAGAGGGGTGTGGTAAGTTCATGTGGGGGTCTATGAGGATCTTTGGGAAGGGAGAAGAGGATCCATGTGAGAACTTAGCTGTGAGTATTACCCTAGAGCAATGGTTGTAGGCATCAACACAATCAATGTGTCTTTTCACTCCAAAATATCCCAAAATCCACCTATCCGCCTAATCTGACCCTAGGTGTCCATAACACCTGGAATTGTACCAGCATTTCCCTGAAGGCCATCCCTGCATGATGTCTCATGGACTCCACAGCCCTTGTAGGCAACAACAAAACCAGTGGGGAAGGAATTACCTCAAAATCTACCTGATCTCACTCCAGCTACCCAAAAACTAGGGAATTATGCTGAGATTTTTCTTGAGAGTTGTCCCCATGGAGTGTATCTTGAACTCTAAATTATTTTAGGTGTTAATGTAACCAGAACCTCACTTACAAGGAAGGATTGCATTGGTTGGTTCTCCCTAAAATACTTCTAAGCCCTCCTGATTTGACTTCGGGTGTCCACAACACATGGAATTCTACTGGGGCTTTCCTAAGGACCATCCCTGTATGATGTCTCACAGACACTTAAATCCCTTGTAGGCATTAAGGCAACGAACAACCCCATCAGCACCACCTCTGCTTGTTTCCACAACAATCGCTCCTACAAGCTCCACGAGGAATTTTGGGAAGATGGGAGCTGCCAGAAGCGGTGCCAGTGTGAGGGTTCAGGGGCGGTGACTTGTAAGCCAGAGGGATGTAGATCCCATGAGAAGTGTGTCATGGTTAATGGCATCGCCAGGTGTACACCCAACAAGCACTACACTTGCATTGGGACGGGTGACCCTCACTACACCACCTTTGATGGCGTGAGGTTTGACTTCCAAGGTTCCTGCATCTATCAGTTTGCTGCCCTCTGCACCCCCAAGCCCACCCTGGTCCCCTTCAATGTCACCGTGGAAAACAACCACCGTGGCAGCCGTGCTGTGTCCTTTACCAAGACTGTCAACCTGGAGGTCTATGGGAGTGTCATCAGCATGAGCCAGGAGCACCCACGCAAAGTCAAGGTGAGCAACACCTCAAAGAATCCCTTTCATCCCCAAATTCCCTCATATTCCATTTTTTTCCATTCTAATTAATTTTGTCTCCCCAAAGCCTTCCTCCTTCCCCTAAAGTACCCTTTTTTAATGACAAATTCTCCATTTTCCCACAGATTCTCCCTTTTCTTCACCTAAATCCACCTTTTTATCTCTTAAATCCCCTTCATCTCCCCAAATACCTTTTTTTCACTAAGTATCCCTTTTCACCCCTGGACGCCCCCTTTTTCCCTCAAATTGCTCTTCATTTTCCCCCAAATTCCCCTTTTCCCAAAACATCCCCAATTTGCCCTCCAAATTGTTCTTTTTTTTCCTGCAAAATCCCCTTTTCACCAAAAAAATTCTTTTTCTCCCCTAAATGCCCCTCTTTGTCTGCAAATTCTCCTATTTATCTGCCCAAGTACCATTCTTTTTACTCAAATCCTCCTTTTATCTCTCAAAGACTACTTTTTCCCCCCAGATCAACTCTTTCCCCTAAAAATACTACTTTCCCAATCCTTCTAGTTCCCCAAATCACCTACTTTCCCTGAAATTCTATTTTCTCTCCCATGCTTTCCCTTGTTTCCCAACAAATCCTCCTTTCCCCTCTAAATCCAATTTTTTGTCACAAATTCCCTCTTTTTCTACCAAATTGCTAATTTTCCCCAGTTTTTCTCCAAATTATATTAAATACATACTACATTAAAATTGAATCGAAATATTAAAATAATTCAAATAAAAATACAAAAAAGGAAATAATAATAAAAAGCATAAAGATAAAAATGAAAGCAAATAAAAAGTCAATAAGAAGAATAAATGTAAAAAGAAAAAAACTAAAAATATAAGCTAAATTAAAATAAAATAATAATATTAATAAAAATACAGTAACAAAATAAAACTACCAAAGTATGATTTCAAACCTCTTCCCTCCTTTCTCCACCCTTTGTCTCCCTCCTCTTCCCACAGGTGGATGGTGCCTTTGTGTCCCTTCCCTTCACCCACCCCCACTTTTCCGTGTTCTACCGCGGCGTCCATGGCTTTGTCACCACCGACTTTGGTGTCACTGTTACCTTTGACTGGTACAGCTATGCCCGTGTCATCCTTCCCACCACCTACTCTGGTGCCGTTTGTGGCCTCTGCGGCAACGCCAATGGTGACCCTGATGATGACTTTGTCACCCCTGGTGGCCACCGCGCCTCTGATGAGACCCAGCTGGGTGACAGCTGGAAAGTGGGGGATGTCCCTGGTTGCTCAGCTGGTTGTGGCTCAGAGTGCCCAGTATGTGATGCAGTGAAGGTGCAGCCCTACCGTGGGGACAGGTACTGTGGGGTGATCGCCCGAGCAGGTGGACCCTTCCAGGAGTGTCACCGTGTCATCAACCCGGAGCCGTTCCTGCAGGACTGTGCTTTTGATGCCTGTCACTACAAGGGACATCGTGACACTGTGTGTCAGGGTATCTCTGCATATGTCACCGCGTGCCAGAGTCATGGGGTGGTTGTGGAGACGTGGAGGACGGTGGAGTTCTGTGGTGAGTATGGGTGGGATAGGGGCGCATGGGAGCCTCCCCTCCCCTCCCCTCCCCTCCCCTCCCCTCCCCTCCCCTCCCCTCCCCTCCCCTCCCCTCCCCTCCCCTCCCCTCCCCTCCCCTCCCCTCCCCTCCCCTCCCCTCCCCTCCCCTCCCCTCCCCTCCCCTCCTTGAGGGACTCCCCTTCCCTTTGGATATTCCCCTCACCCCCCATTTCCTTCTTTTTTTTCCCCAGCTCTTTCCTGCCCCCCTCACTCCCACTATGAGCTCTGTGGGAGCGCCTGCCAGCCCACCTGCCACACCTCCTCCAATCCCAACTCCTGTCCTGTAACTCCTTGCTCCGAGGGCTGTTTCTGTGACCCCGGTTATGTCCTCAGCGACTCTGACTGTGTCCCCCACTCTGAGTGTGGCTGTGAGTACCTTGGTCGCTACTACCAGAAAGACACTGAGTTTTACCCCTCATGCCGGGAACGCTGCCACTGCAGCACCAATGGCACAGTGACCTGCCAGGAGGCATTCTGCGGTGCCCATGAGGAGTGCCGGGTGGAAGATGGAGTGTTGGGATGTCACCCCACGGGTTATGGCCGGTTAGTTGTGTCAGGAGACCCCCACTATGTCACCTTTGACGGACGCACCTTCAATATCCCGGGATCCTGCACTTACATTCTGGCGCGGGTGTGTGAGCCAGCACAGCGGTTGGTCAACTTCACAGTGTTGGTGGAGCATGAGGCAGGCAGTCACGGTGACCCAGTGCTGATGAAGAGGGTGGTGGTATCCATCCATGGGTACACTGTCACCATGGAGCGGGGACGGAGGTGGGAAGTGACGGTAAGTCTGGAGACCCCCATAGTGATGGGGTGATGATGAAGAGGGTGGTGGTGTCCATCCATGGGTACAATGTTAAATGTGGAGAGATCCAGTGATTCCCATTGTGATGACATGATTACAAGGAGGTGTTTCCCTCCACAGCTACACTGTCACTGTGTAGTGTGAAGTGGGATCTAATGACTCTATTCCAAGTGTCACACATGTCACTCTCTTCTCATTCCAGGTGGACTTGGAGCGCTACACTCTCCCACTGGTGACAGAGGACAAGAACCTCCGCATAGGGCAAGAGGGGAGTAACATCGTCCTCCACACTGCTGCAGGAGTCCGCATCCTCTACAACACAGCCACTTTCCTCCTCATCACTGTCCCCGACATCTACCGTGGCCGGCTGTGCGGCTTGGGCGGTGACTATGACGGGGATCCCAGTGATGACTTCCGGCTGCCCAGTGGGGCACTGGCAAAAACCACCCAGGAATTTGTCACGTCCTGGAAGGTGCCAGGGAAGGGCAGAGCATGCAGTGATGGCTGCGATGATGGCGTGTGCAGCAAGTGTGACGTTGCCAACGAGGCAACATACAGCAGGAACGGATCCTGCGGGATCATCCGTGATGCAGAAGGGCCATTCCAGGCATGCCACCCACGCATCAGCCCCGTGGAGTATTTCACCCACTGTGTCCATGATGTTTGTGCTGCCCACGGGGACCGTGCCGCCTTGTGCCACGCACTGCAAGCGTACGCCACCGCTTGCCAAGCCGCTGGCGCTACCGTCAGAGCATGGAGGACAAAGGAGTTCTGCCGTAAGTCAGGAAGAATTTTATGACTCAAAAGCTACATTTTCTCCTGGGGGTAAAAAAAAAAAAAAAAATTGGGAAAAAAAATCCCTCAAGTTTTGGAAAAATAGTTACGGAAATAATTTCCCCCAGCTGGGGAAAATTTTCCTCTTTTTGGAAAGCGTTGTCTCAAATTTTGAAAAAGTTCCCCTGTGTTTCAAAAAATCTTCACATTTTGCAAAAATTCCTTCAAGTTTTAGAAGATATCCTCCAATATTTAAAAAACCCTAAAAAGTGAAAAAAATTCAAGTTTCACAAAAGCCTTCTGTTTTTAAAAGAATTCACTGAGCTTTTAGAAAAAATCCCTTATTTTTTGGAAAAAACCAAACTTCCAATTATGCAAAAATTCCTTTAAAATTTGGAAGTTCTCTCTTAATTTTGATTAAAACCTTTCATTTGTGAGGCCTCAAAATCTGAAAAAATTGCCCACCATTTATAAAAATAATCAAATTTTTAAAAATTCTGTCTGGTTTTGAACTTCTTTCCTCTAATTTTGATAAAAAACCTTTCAGTTTGGGAAAACATTTTGCAGAAAAACTGCCAATTTTGCTAAAACCGTTGCAAAAAAGCTCAAATTTCCTGAACAAAAAAACCCTCACATTTTAAAGAAACTATCCATTTAGTAAAATGAATAATATGTTACTGAAAACACTCTAATATGGAGGAATAATAAGTTTGGAATGATGCCCTCAAATTAAAAAAAAAAAAAAAACAAACAATTTTGATGAGAAAAACCCCTCAGTTTTGATGTAAATGCCTAAATAAGGAAAAAACCTCCCATTTTGAAAAAGACTCAGTCAAATTAAAAAACACAACTTTTTTTTTTTCTGAAAACCTTCAAACTTTGACGAAAACCCCACATAGTTTTGGAATTGTTCCAACAACGGGTTTTTTTCCCTTTTCCCCCAGCCCTGTCCTGCCCCCCAAACAGCCACTATGAGCTCTGCACCCGCAGCTGTGACCTCACCTGTGCTGCCCTCGTGGGCCCCGCGCCCTGTACCTGGGGGTGCTTTGAGGGATGTCAGTGTGATGAGGGGTTCGTCTTTGACGGGGACTCCTGCGTGTCACCTGAGCGCTGTGGCTGCCTCCACAAGGGACGCTACCTCAAGGTCAGGTGACAGGGCAGGTGACACCCAAGGCTGGGGACTCATGGGGTTGGTTTTCTGGGAATCAGGTTGGGGCTTGAGCTGCCCCATCTAGAAAGTTCTGGAGGGTTGTGGGGGAAAAAAAGGACAATTAAGAGCAAAAAAGGACAATTGGTAGGGGAAAATAAAGGACAATTAGCCAGGAAGTAGCCAGGAAAAATGAATTAATAATTAATGAGAAAAAAGGAATGGTGAAAAAGGGACACCAAAAATTTGTGATTGGCAGGGAAAAAGTTATTATTAACTAGTTCGGGTGCCCAAAGTCCCCCAAATCTACCTGAATTTCTCATTCTATAGGACTTCTCCTCTTGGAATTTGGGAAATTCCCCCAAGATTTGGGAGACTTTGCTTAACCTATGAGATTTCCTGTTCCAGGCAGGTGAGATTGTCACCTTCAACAACTGCTCCAAGGAATGCCACTGTCACCCATCACGGGGGCTGGTGTGCCGGGACACGCAATGTTCCCAGGACCAGGTGTGCATCACCCGTGATGGAGCACACATGTGTGCCAGGAGGGAAGGTCACTGCTGGGTCATGCCTGGAGCCACCTTGACCACCTTTGATGGTGTCGCTGGGCCCCTGTTGGCCAGTGGCACCTACAAGGTATCAGCCCTCTGCGATGAAGAGGCACCAGATTGGTTCAAGGTGGTGTTGGAGGTCAGCGACTGTCGTGACGTGAATGTACCTGCAGCCACAGCTGCCATCATCTTTGTCCGTGAGGGCGTTGTAAGCGTCAATGGCAACATGGAGGTGTGGGTGAGTGGAGCAGATGAGGGGGTTTTGGGTGGTTTGGGTCAATCTAGAGAGATTTGGGCAAAAATCTCTAAATTTTGCCTGGTAGTGAGCTACTTTGATGTGGAGTGATTTTGCCCAATCATGAGCCATTTTTGCAAAAAGAGAAGAGTGATTTTGGCTCTAGCCAAGCTGGATCTCTTTGCCCAAGAACAAAACAGTTTTCTATCGTGTTTTTTGTAATTTTCTGATATTTTCCAGGTCAATGGCCTCTTCACCCGGCCCCCCACCACTATCTCTGACTCTGTCTTTGTGGCATCATCCCCTGAGAATATCACCATCACCCACAGCTCTGGGATGTCCATCACCATCACCCAGGATGGGAAGGCGACCATCACCGTGACCTCAGGCCTGGCCTCCCGTCTCTGTGCCCCCTGTGGGAATTTCAATGGAAACCCCAGAGATGACCTGAAGCTTCCAGACGGACGTGATGCCCGAAGTATTGGAGAAGTGGTGGATATGTGGAAATCCCGGGATTTTGCTGGATGGTGAGTAATACCTAATTTATTACCCCAAAATCCAAGAAAATTATGTTTTCCCACTCAGAAATTTGGCAATAATGTCAGTGGGGGAGGGGCTGGGCAGATCCTGGAAGGAATTTTCCAGTTTCTTTGGTTTCATCCGCAGCGACTGAGGCAGGATCCTGTGGGAACGATCTGGGTAAGCAACTGCTTTGCCAAGAAATGAGCCATCTTGCATTATAAGGGGCCTTTTTTTGCCCAATAATGAGATATTTTTCCCAATGAGCCATTTTGCATAGTAAATACCCTTTTTCCCCCTCAATTAGCCACCTTCCCCAAATCAGGCCATTACACATAATGCTGACCCACTTTTGCATAAAAAGACCCAGTATTTGCATACTAATAATACATTTTGCATAATACTTCCCCATTTTTGCCAAAACTGACACATTTCTGCCCAAAATGATGTATTTCTTTCTCTTCCAGCCACATCTCCCACCAGACCCGTCAGGAAGTTGATGCTCCTATCTATCCCATCCCATAGGTGGATCACCTCAAATCCCCCAAATTTGGGAAAGTTCTGGATTTTGCCTCAAATCCATGAAATTTTCCTGGATTTTTCTCAAATAGATTAACTCTGTGTGGATCCTAATGCCCTGATGTCCCATCCACCCCCTCAAACTCAGAAATATATCAAATTCACTTCAAAAAGGATCCAAATCCTAGTGTTTTTTCCCATAGAAAAATTATATTGCCAAGGGCTGGTTTTGATACAACAGTCAATAAATGCTTCTAAAGGCTTTTTTGGAGTGTGAATTTGAGGTTTATTTGCTAAGTTGGAAAACTGAGGGGTCACCATCCCAATGGGTAGGGATATTTTTCCTCTAAATGTGGGTCAACGTGACCCCCAGGTGTGGGACACTGGGACCCTTATGTGGGGCATTGCAGCCCCAAAGTGTATGGCATTCTGACCCCAAAATCCAGGACACTGTGACCCCTAAATTTGTAGCACCATGTCCCTCAGTACAACCCCAAGCATGGAGCATTTTGACTGGAAATTGTGGTACCATGTAACCTAAAACTCACTGGGACCCCTAAGTGTGGTATGTATGACCCCAAAGTGTGGTGCAACGTTACTCCAAAGAGTGGGGCACTATGAACCCAAATTGTGGGGCAATTTGACCCTGAATTGTGTGGAATGTCCAAAATAGAGGGTACCATGACCCACAAGTCCGGGGCAAAGTGAAGCCTATGTGTGGCTCATTGTAACTCCAAAGAGTAAAACACCGTGACACCCAAGTATGGGGCAGTGTGATCCCCAAGTGTGAAATGTTTTTACCCCAAAATGTGGGCATTATGACCCCAAAATGTGTGACCTCCAGGTTTGAGATATTGAGACCTCCATATGTGAGTCGCTGTGACCCCAAAGTGTGGCACATGGTGACTCCCCCAAGTGTGAGGTGGCTTGACAGCAGAGTGTGGAACAATGTGACCCAAGAGTGTGTGGCACTGAAACCCCCAAGAACGGGGCACTGTTAACCCAAGCATAGGGCACTGTGACCCTGAAGTACAGGGTATTTTGACCCCAAAATACATGGCGTTCTACCCCTAAAGTGTGAGACATTGCAGCCCTTAAGAGTGTGGCATTGTGACCTCCAAGTGAGGGACATTGCATCCCCAAAGAGTGTGGCAATGTGATCCCCAAGTGTAGGGCATTTTGACTCCAAAGTGTGAGGCACTGTGACTCCAAAATGTGAGATGATGTAACAACAAATGTGGGGTGCTGCTACCCATAAATGTGGAGGACTGTGACTCCCATGTGGGGGGCGCTTTAACCCCAAAATGTAGGATGTCATGACCCCTAAGTGTTGCATTTTGGCCTCCAATTTTGGCATGTTTTGACTCCCAAATGGGGTCAATGTGACCCCAACATTTGGGACAATGAGACTCATAAGCATGGGACAATATGACCCCCAATTTTGAGGTGTTGTAACTCCAAATTTCAGGGCATTGTGATGCCAGCGTTTGGGGCACTGTGCCCCTCCTTCCCCAGACTCCCCCCTCCATGCTGAATTGCCCCTCTCTCCCTCCACATATTTTTCCCTATTTCTGCCCCATTCCCACTTGGATTCTTGACCACCTGGGTTGTGGGGTGGGGACTCCCAATGCTTTCTCATTTACCTCCATGAGAGCAGGACATCCGGTGTCTCCCACCATGCCTTGGGAAGTCCCCAAATGTCTGAGTTCTTGCCTCAAAAATAACAACAAAATCTTGGCAGTGGGATACAAAATTCCCAGAAATACAGGAGGACCTGGCAGAATTCCCAGGTATTTTCGCAACAACTTGGGGCAAGCAAAAAGCCCTTGGAATTCTTCTGAAGTAAAAGCTCCAAAAATAAGCATAAATGTTTTTAACCATTTTTTGCCATTTTTTCTCTTCAAAATCTGGCATTTTTTGGGTAGTGGATGCAATTTTTTTGAAAAATAGTGGGGAAAGTTGTTGTGCAGGTAATTTTCAAGGAGGGAGTAGTGAGACTGGGGCTTGTCTGGAGATGTGGGGTGTCCCAAAGTGGTGGGAGGAGTTTGAGTTCTTTTGGTGTGACCCAGGGTGGGAGGTTGGAGGTGAGGGGTTGGGAGAGGGGTCTGGGAATGGGGGGGTTGGTGTACTCCAGCTGTGTCTAAGGGTTTTGGGGTCCCCCAAGGTGGGGGGAGGAGGTTAAGGTGAGGGGCTGGGCACTGGAAGCCCTGGGAGCACTGGGAGACAAAACTCAACTGGCACATTTCAAATATTATGTTACTCAAATATTCCCACATTAAATCAATATTCAAGCATTATTATTGCAGTTGTGTTTTTTATTTGATTTTTTGTATGATACAACAACGTAAAAAGGGTTTTTAAATTGCCTTCTGAGTCAACAATGAACATGGTCCCATTTTAAAATGAGAGTTCTTGTCACCTTCACCATGATCTCCACATGTGAAAGGAATTTTTATTTTGGAAACATGCTAGTGGTTTCTTTTTCTTTCTTTTTCTTTTTCTTTTTCTTTTTCTTTTTCTTTTTCTTTTTCTTTTTCTTTTTCTTTTTCTTTTTCTTTTTCTTTTTCTTTTTCTTTTTCTTTTTCTTTTTCTTTTTCTTTTTCTTTTTCTTTTTCTTTTTCTTTTTCTTTTTCTTTTTTTCTTTTTCTTTTTCCTTAATTTTTTTCAACTATTAAAAAATTTTCAGGCACTTCTTTATGGTGGTTTCTGAGCCCTGGAACACCTAGAGTGTGGAGGATGTCTCAGAAGCTTTTTTAGGTTGTTGTGTTGTAAAAGATCAATTGCAATAAATCAAACCTTGATCAATATTTTGTCTTTTCCTTAGGGACAAATTTTTCTTTGTGTTTTAATGGAGAAAAACTTCTCTGACACAGGGGTTGATGTTAACTCTTAAATCATCCTTATTTGATAATTTATTTGATAATTTGATATAAATTTGATAATTTAGTCTGTTTCAAGTATTTTTATAACATAATCACAAAAGATGCCGAGTCTCATGGAGAATGAAAGCTGTTGCTTTAAAGGTATTAGGAGAATAAACTAAAACCCTAATTTCAAATTTAAAAAATTAGAAGATTCCTTTAAAACAAGACCAGGAAGAGCATGCACAGTCCATGTAGTGTTTTGCCACCTATTCCAGCCAAGTATCCTGCAGTAGTTTTCCAGGAGGAAAAACTCTCAAACTCAAAAGTACAGCCAGTTGTTTTTATGTCAAAGACAAAATGCAGTTAGTTTCTGGCTCAAAATCAGCAGTCTGAGGAAATTACTCCATTTAAAACAAACAAGTCTCCCTTTGTTTTGTTGTTTTTATTTTATTTTATTTTGCCTGTAAGCACCAACATTTTCATTCTTATGTTTAAGAATGCACTAGCTTTGGCTGTGAGGCCACAGTTTAATTTACTCCTAAGTTGCAGCCCAGTCATTCAAATTTTGAGTAAATTAAACATGCAACCTTCAGCTTCCACTGAAAATCTTCTCAGAAAGGAAACGTACAGCTTTGATAATAAAGCACAGAAACGTAAAAGGTATGAATCTCACATTTTTTTCACAGAGGACCTATAATGTCATCAACCTTTTCATCTATCTACTTGTTAGAAAAACTTAATTTAGGAAAAAAAAATGTAATAGATTGCTGCAAATTAGTATCACCTTCTCTCCCTGTTATTTGTCAGCAGATCTATCCATAGATCCATCAGCCAGAGACTGATGGTGACAGCAATGGGAGCATGAAGGAGATGGCACATACAATCACAGAGTCATGGAATGGTTTGGGTTGGAGGGGACCTTAAAGCCCATCCCACCCTTGCTATGGACAGGGACATTTTTCACTACCCAGGCCTCCAAGCCCCATCCAGCCTGGCCTTGGACACTTCCAAAGATGGGGCAGCCACATATTCTACCCTGATTTTTGGACTCTCAGTGAGTCATAGACCTTTGTTTTGCTCTAGGATTTTCAATGATCTTTTCTATTTGATGGTTCCACACACTCTGCCTGTGCAGGGGGAGAGCAGAGTCCCAGCAGAAGCAGAGTACCTCCAGTTTGTACCCCTGTGCCATGGCACAGGATATGTGCTCTGCTTTCAGAGTATTTCCACAAGCAAAACCAGTGAAGGTTACTTCTGAAACACAGCGAATTTCTTCTCCTCTCAGTGGAGAACTTTTTGTTTAAATTAAGCAGATGGTTTCCCTTTTGGAATTGAAAGGGCCCAGGAGTAAACCTAGCTCCTGTCTCAGAGACTGGGTCTAGGACCTCTGCAGTCATTCTCTGTCTAAAAATTCCACAATAAAAATGCCAATGATATTTTCTTTCTGCAAAATAAGCTTACATGTTTAGATACATCTTTTACTGTAAAATTCCTATCTATGAAAGTGGATGCAGTTTGGAAGGTCACATTGTTCATAATGTTGATCCAGCTCTGGGAAAGAGAAGCAGCTGTAAAGATGTAGCTGAGCTGGATGGAAAAATACAAGGCCAGACCATGGAAAAGGAGGAAATGATGGTATTGCCCTATATATGACTGCGATTTGGCTCTGCTAAGGCTCAACCCTGTCAGAGCTGACATAATATTCTGATAGTGATGCCTTGCCCAGTCTAATATTGCAAATAAGTACAAGAATTGAGACCAGCCTTTTATGCCATCTGAGCCAGAAAAAGGAAAAGCTTTTACTCCAGTGAAACTGTGATGCAAGTGTGTTCTGTGTGAGTAAACTGATCACTTGCCAAAAATACCTGTTTTCCACGACTTCATCCTCCCTGCTGTTTGCCAGCAAACCTTCTCCTTCTGCCTCTGCCTCCAGCCCTGGCATGACAGAGAGCTGGCAGGGCAGTGAGTGAGGCTGACATTATAATTCTATTGTGTTTTACAAAGTCTCACACAGTTTTGGACAGAACTTTCATGCTCTTTGTTGAAGTTGTTCAATAATGTCTTCAGACAGCAGAGCTGGGAATTATAAATCCAGGGCCAATTGCAGACCAATGCAGTCAGTGCAGAAAAAGTCCAATGACTGCCTTGCTGGTAAAGCAGGAGCGGGAGCTGGTGTGAACATGTACTGTGCAAAGAGGGAGATATGCCTCTTCATTAAAAAGAAACCAAAAATAAACCCAGAAGTGTCCTTTTCCACTGATGAATTGTGTGGAGGAAGATGGAAATGAGATGTAGAATACAGAGGAGGAAAGGTGTGGAGAACTGCTGGAACATGAGAGCAAAGCACCAGGAGAATTTGTCCCAGGCCTCTGAAGACGAGCTTCAGCTTCTCCAGCCCTAAATGCAGTGAAGAAAGGAGGGGCAAGGGAAGTGGGAATATCTCTCAAAACAAGAATAAGCCACATTTTTAGCGTGCCTGTCACTGCAGGGAAGATGTCTCTTGCAGCTTCTGAATCAATGTTCTGATGTTCTGTCATGGAAACCCGTCATTGTGTTTTGTGCACAGCAGCATCTTGTGACTCTGCTGTCACCAAGGCCACAGGGACCCATCTGGGACTGGTTTAAATGCCTAACTTCTTTGCTCTGTTGTGTTTTGGCTGCAGCAAGCAGGTTTTAGAGATATCACAGGCTGTATCCCTCTGGAAGGGCCAGGGGAAAAATGTAATAATCACCGATAATTTGTAAATATCTTCCTTTGCCAGGCACAGTAGTGTCTCTTCTGCACTTGCCCTTTTTCTTCTGAGGGCAGGAGTTATGAATCATCAAGGAAAGAAAACAATATAAACTTATTTTTCCATTAATCGATTCTGAACCACCCTTGGAATAATTTTGGCAGTCCTGGATCCACAGCAACTCATATAGGACTTGACTCAGTCACAAATCCAAAACCTGTGGAGATAAACCTTCAATTTGGGAGTGTTGTGATAAGATCATGCAGCAACAACCTCACCTATTTCTCTCTCCTCCCACAGTACAGCTAAAGAAATGTGTACAGATACTTTTTATTTGCTTGTTTACAATTACTTCTCAGAGCACTGAACTGTGCTTCACCCATTTGTCCGGAATCAAAGGGAAGTGGGAGGAGGAATTGTGTTTCTGTGCCAGTCTACATATTTTACTGCTTCTTCAAGATAAAGGAAACAAGGATCTCTCTGTCTGCCTGATGCAGAGTGTGATTCACACACCTGTTACAACAGAAACAGAAAGCCAATATAATTAAATATATAGTTGTAAAGCAAATATAATTAAGACTGGGTATAATTAAAGAATTGGCTGATGACAGACACTACAGCCCTGCACAGCTATTCTCAAAAGAGAATAGACACATATTCTCTCTGTTAAAAGGTACCTTTTTGGCAACTATTTGAGCAATCCTGCTCAGCAGATTTAATTTAAACCCATGGAGATTATTATGTCATGTGAATCAGAATACTTCTGCAGAAGCTTTCAAGTTACAAACTTTGTGTTATGGTCTCTCAGCCACTTTTCTCTGCCCAAGTAGCACTATGACTCTGATGGCTGTGTAAAGTAATAAATGAGCTTATGGACATATAAAGTCTTCCTTTGTATCTGAAAATGATTAAGAAAGGTCTTAGTATGACTGAGAGGGAAATTTACAAAAAAAACAACAAAAAAAAAAAGCACAGAAAGGTCAAATCTTCTGAAAAGGGTCAAGAAAATGCTTGCTTTTTTTTTTTTCCTTAGTCCAGAGAGAGTGATATTCATAGTAAATCCACATGGCAAATTATATTCATATTTTTTCACATCTAATGAGATTACAAGTGCCATGAAAGAACAAGTCAATGCAAAACTACAGGTGACCCTGCTGCTGACAGCCTCAGCAGATGCAGAAAATTAATCACTGTCCCTACAGAAATGCTTCAGGGTCCTGCTTAGTGCTTAATGCCTTCCTGACCTGCTAAAAATAAATCAACATTAATTCTGTTAAGGAAAAAACTGCCTTTCTTTTGAGGAGTGAAACAAGGAGTCCCGCTTCGGGCAGTGGGGAAAAGAAGAGACGCCACCTGAAGAAAAGCCACAGAATTCCTCAGAAAAACCATGTGGTCCAACAGCAGCAACCACCCTGATAAAGGAAAATGTGTGCAACCTCAGTGATCAGCTGATGTAGGTTTCATTCTTTATACAAAAAAGCAACAAACAATATCACAGCAATGGGCAGTTCAAACAAGAGTCCAGTACACCTCATTAGAATACTCAAACGTTTCTCCCACAAAAGAAACATTCCAGCATGATTATAAAACCTAAGCTCTTTCTGAGGGCTAAATCAGGTGCTTCAGGGGGAAAACCAAGGCACAAGCCAGGTAAGGATGAAAGGGCTGCTCTGGTCTCTCTCATCCCCCCACATGCCCAGGAACACCTGGCTCAGTGCTAGCAGAAGAGCAGTGTCCCCGCTGCAGGACAAAAGGAATTTTGCTCACACATTCATGGACTCTGAAATACCATGTGTGCTCCAATGGCTCTGAATTTTACGGCACACACTTGTTGAAATTATACCAATCTCCAGCCCAGACACTGTGGTGCAGATCAGATGCCAATGACTCACTCCTATTGCAGGTTGTGTAGCCTTGTTAAGAGTGGAAATGGAACGGGGAAAGGGGCCAGGAATTGTTGAGGTATGGTGAGAAAGCAGGCTAGATTTGCCTGTGGGATTTTGCACAGGATAGCATATGTCATAGAGAAGTGATCAAAAGAGGAGCAACCTAAGCCAAATCGCCTCATGTTTGCCCTAAGCTAGAGACACATGCGTAGCTCCCTTGGCTCAGAGTGACTGGGTTTGAGTCCGTGGCCATGTCTGCACAGGTTGATGAATATCCAGTCTCTCCAGAGAAGAAAACCACATATTTCTTTAAACTGCTCTTTTGACCCTGCAGAGGGAAATGACCATTTTTTAAATACATGCATCATGAGAGTCAAGCCATTGTCCTTGTCCTGTGTGTACCAACTATTTTTCTCTCTCTTTGAATTAACTGCAATTTTCATTGCAGCTTGGACCAAGAAGCTCGGAATATCACCAGACTGTCATCCTCAGGCAGCTGGCAAAATCCTGGGCCAGAGCAAATCCAGCATCAAACAATTCAAAGCCACCTAACAGCACTGCTTTAACTAAAACACTTGTACAGAATCTGCTAATCTTTCACTTGGAGCTGACGTGCTGAAAGGAGCAGCTGTGATCCCATGTGGTCTTTGTGATGCAGGTTATATGCCTTTGATGTGTATTAAGCATAAAGAAAAAGGAAAGAAATATAAAAGAACTTTATGCATAAGATTAAGCAACTGGGATCTCTAAAATTCCCTTTTCAGAGGAGGGCCTATGGGGTTATTTTTGTGAAAGCAGGAGGCAGTGCAGGCTGAACTGTGTGGTCCAGCGAGCATCTGGGGCAGCTTGTGCACCAGGGTTCGTCATGTACTTTCACACACCAAGTCTCCTAGATATCTACTTGTTGCAGACCAGACTTAATTGCATCCATAAACTCACTGTTTCCCTGACAATCTGGGGGAATGATTCATATCAAAGCTTGAGTGTAAGAAGTGCAAATCTCACAGACTGGCCATGGGGCAAGAAAACCTGCGAGGGGCAAATTTTATTCCAAACCCTGGAGGTCAGGAGGCTGAGAAGGACATGAGCATTGAGGATGCAATTGAAGTATTCTTTTCATACAGGACATAAATAATTCGAGTGTATAAATCAGAGTGATGGATGGTTGAAAAATACCTGGAAATAGGTGTCTTAGTGCTGCAGTGGAAAAGCCCCTTCAAACAATTTTTATAAGGAACCCCACAGATATAGTTGGCCATGATATTTCTCATATTTTGCTATGAAGTTCTCCTAAACTTGGTGTCAATATTTTTATTGCTCTCACCCCTCATCATTCAAGAGCAATATTGAAATTTTATCTGTATTGAGGCCTTCTCCCTGCTAAAACAGTTTGCTATGCAAATATTGCCTGCGGCTGCAGAAATCAAAACCTGACTTCAGCAGGGCTGAGCTATCCCCAGCTTGAGCAGGTATAACTGCACCTGCCACCAGCCAAGGTCCCCAAGTCAGACATCTGTTAGAAGACTGCAAAAAAAGACAATGTTTTCTTTATTCCTTGGGTATCTGAAGCATCCATTGACAAGAAAAATTGAAAAGTTTGCAAATTTCAGTATAGAGAAGGACTGGCCTACACAGTTGTTACAAGTTGAGATGTTGAAATTCTTGGAGAAATTGAATAAAAATTATATTCTCACAACTTGTCATTCATTATTACATTTAGTAAATTTGAGGTTCTTGACTCTCAAGCCTGATCGATGCACCCCTTTGTATGTGTAATGAGTGCTAGGAAAGCAGATACTTTGTAATTTTCAGAATTAAAGAGAACCAATAATTTCATAATTTATTGAAAGCCATCTAATAAATGTACTGCTCTGATGTTTTCTGCATCACATCTGTAATTATAAATAAATAGCAGATTTCATACGCCCTTCTTAGAATACCAAATATGGCTAAATACTGAACAAGCAATGTTTTCCATTCAGATCCTAGAGCCTTTCCAGCCATGTGTGGTGGATTTTACCCATATAGGAAATAAGATTTTTTTAAAGTGTTTGTTGGGTTTTTCCCCCATAAAATTGTGTAGAGATAGGTGGTCTCAAAACAAACAAACAAACAAACAACCTAGGAAAATATTTAGGAAGAAATGTGTGTGTGTGGGGGGGTGTCCAATATTGACACATGTAATATTTTATTTATTATACAACAGCTCCAAGAGAGGCAAAATTTCCAATGTGAGAGCAAGACAGGGCAATTTGTCTTTAGCTGATCAAGCATACATTGCAAATAATAGCTAACAGTAAAAGTTTCCAGGAATTTAACTGCTCTGAAATTAAAACTGCAGCGAACTTAGGTTTGGGATATTTTTTTTTAATGATTAAAGTGCTGATTTCCAGCAGTTTCCAAACAAAAAACAACCTGACCTAAATCAGCTACTCAGAACACAGGATTTCAAAACTGCAAAGCAATTATCCACAACCATGGAGAGACCTGAGCTGGGAGGTTTGTCCAGGGACTGAGGGCAGATGAGAAAGCTCTGCCGGGAGCCCGGAGGAGAAAGAGCCAATGAGAGGCAGAAATTGGAGATCTCTATGATGGGAAGAACATCTGTGACTCCTGAAAAAACTATTGCACAGTGGAAGTACTTCTGAAGTTTAATTTTATGTTAAATTGAGTACATTTGGTCTGCCAGGAATAGCACAGGGCACATAGACAACCTTTCCTATTCAATTGCTGGGAAAAAAAACCGCATACCTATAGCACAATACAAATATTTTCATAGAAACACAAGCAGGTGAATGACATTTAATTCAAAATGTGGGAAATATCTCATGCCAAAACTTGGAACTGAACATGACTTTTACTTTCCCAGCAGATGTTATCCCAGCTTTTTTCTTAAAGTTTGCTAGGAATGTGTCTGGTACCTGCAGTGTGTGAGAACTCATTGGATTTAAAGACAGAGCAAGTTTCCCATGCTGTATTGTCCCAAATTTACCTGTCCTTGCAGGTGCAGCCCCTTCTGTTGAATGGATGTTAAGCAACATCAGGTGATGTCTTATTATTTTTTCTTCTAAAAATATAAACTATGAAATCTCCAAGAACTCAGGTCAAGTGGGTATTTGTAGGCAGCCCAACATGTGAAAAGCGTGCCATATATTCTGAACAGCTACATCTTGTGTTATTGCTGGTGTCACTGTCATCTCTCTTGATTTCTGAACCTATAAATAGAGGAGAACTTCTGTTTTCTCCTGATAGATGATTATTAACAACCAACGAAGTGTGCAAACACAAACCAGTAACAAAATCATCATTTTAAGATAAAAAAAACACAGAGCACTTCGCATCAGAGGGATGCTGTAAAAACAGTGGCATGAAATTACAGCTGTAGTTATAAAAAAAATACATAAATATAAATATAAAAAAATAAAATAAAACATTAAATCCTTGTACCTCTTTTCCAGAATGAAAGCAACCCTCTGCCTTTCATGACAGAAATTACATTAGGGCAGTTTTCTCACTATGGGAAAGTCATCAAATATGTGTAACCAGCTTATTGTGCAGTGGTGACAATGTATGAAATGCATGAAATCAAGCCCAAAAGATGGGGGGTTACTATTGTTGATGCCCCACGAAAGATCCAGATTGGCCTCTAAACATCTCCCTCATGCTGCATGATCTGCACTGGGACCCCTGAGGTGTCCCAATCTCTTTCCCTGACACAGGATGAGGAGGCAGCAGGTTCCTCCTCACAGGTATGAGATAAGTGTGGGATACCTGGGGGTGCCAAAGGGGCCAACCCGGGCTGGGCAACACTTACAGGGGACATGTGGTATGCTGGGTTTTCTTCCCCAAAAATGATATTCAAATTCTGTTTCAAGCAAACAACCCACAATTTTTGTGGGGAAAGGTGCTCAGATTGATGTACTCCCAGTGTTTGTTTGCTGTATGAACACACTGGAACTCAAAGACCCCATTAGTATGTGCAGTCATGGCAACTAATAAATTTGGTGCATTCAGAGGAGCAAAATAACCATATCAACATTTCCCCTGACTTTGAAAAATGTGTTTAAAGGTCAGCAGGCCAAAAAAGAATATTTTAGAATATGTTTAGCTGAGAAACCTATGCAAATTGTGTGTGGTAATTCATAGCTGAAACCTATAAATGTCTGAAACCTCCCTGTAATGACTCCCTTAGCAGATACAATTCATGCCCTTTGTGCACATGCAGGATGGGGAAGTGTCAACTTTTGCTTTGTGCCTCGTTTAACCATCATATATCTATAAACTGCCATGGAGCACAACTTTATCCCTGAAGTTCCAGAAGCTCAGAGTGAAATTTAGACTAGATATACACCAATAAAAATTGTAAAATAGAAGTGCAAGGCCAAATGCCAGAAAATATTAGCATATGTCACTGAATTAAGTTGCCACAGATGTTGCAAGGAAAGAAGGGGAAAAAGAAAAAAAAACCTTGACTAATCAAACAAACACCCACCAAACAAACTAACAAAACAAAACCAACCAACCTAAATAAATAAATAAGTAAATAATCCCCCAAAAACCCTCTCAAAACCTCCAAAACCAATACCAAAAAGATGAGGAGAAAAAAAAAAAGGATGAAAGGAAAAGCTTCAACTGAGCCCTGTGTAAAAGCACCTGCTTATTTGTAGGTTTACAGTTACATGCCTCCAGAATATGGAAACTTTCCAGTTTTATGGAAACTTTTCTGCCTGCTTCTGTGAAATTCCACATCTATCTCACAGTGTTGCAGTATCTCACTGCTTCACACACACCCCGCCACCCCCAACATTTGGTTCATGTCTGAATGCTGGAGATCCTGCCCATCCATGTCCAAATGAGCACTGCCAGGTTATTTTACAGCAAACCCTTTCCCACAGAAACAATCAGGAGTCAGCACACCCAGGAATTTCAGAAAATGAAAATTCACACCATGAAATATGCAGGGCAACATGTGTGTCTGCGTGTGTTCAGGGGAAAGCCTTTACACTATTAGGATAGCCTTTCTTTGAGCCTCAGGAGGAAAATCTTTTGTGGTAAGTTTTTAAAGCCTTTTTAAAAAAGTTTTTCTGAAAGCTTTGCAATGGGAATATTTTAAGCAGCTGTGTTTATTGATGACATGTACTATATGCATAGATATATACATATATACCTGTAATGCAGGTGTAAGCAAAAAGTTTAGGAAGCAAATAAAGATGTTATACAAGGCTCTTTAAAAAAATTGGGAAGCATTTTTCATAAAATTCAGAAAAAACTTGTCACAGAAAGACTGAATCTAGTCATAGTAGCTAAAGATGTGCAAGAGAGAGATGGAGAGAGGAAAAAATAGTAGCACTTTCAGTTTCCCATCCTCACAGGAGCTCCTGTGAGATATATGATATGTGAGATATATTCCATGTTTAGAAGGAAAGACAAAATAAAACAAGACAGGTGAAGCACAGAGTAAAAAAATTTTTCAAACAGAGTTCTCTAATGAGAGTGTTCCGGAGCTGACCTTATTTCTGCAAGTTAACATTAGGAGTGAGCAGTATTTAACAGATATCCCCAACTCCTTTGAAATTTTGATCCTGTCAAGAGCATAATGTGCAAAAAAATACATTTTTCAAATGAGGCGACACTGTGCCATGTGACAAAATAAGTTAACATGATGGAAAAAATAATAAAAAAGAAATTATAGGAGGCAACTCTATTAAAAATTAAAGAAAATATGTATAATTTTAAGCTAGTTATTCCAAATGACATCACACAGAGAGGATACCAAATGCTTGGTCAAGGTGAAAATGTTGGCTCTGCTGTCGCCTAACAAATCTTCTCAAGTCCTGACTTTGGTTTTGGGGTAAGATGTGAAAAGTCAGCTCTGGAAGAATAGTTTCAGAAGTCTGTTGGGGAAGATCAGTTTGTCTCGATGGCATTACACTCCTCATGAGGAGGAGCAAAGTCACTGATAAAAATGTGTCAAGAGGCAGAGCAGTGATCCCCTGGCAGACGTGCAGAGGGACTCGAGGCATGCATGGTTACTGCAGCGGTGTGTGCTGTGTCTGTATGGTCAGACGCAGAAGACCAGAATAAAGCAAAACCAGAACACTCAAAAGAGAATGGGATACATCTGGTAGATGAGAAAAATGCTGCTACTTTTGGAAGGAATGAGTACAAAATGCATAAAAACCTGAAAGGCCCCTGGCACTCTGATGAGTTTGTGACGGATGAGTTTCTGTTGCAGACTCACCTCTCTAAATCCTTGCTCCTCTTACTTCCTAAAATGGGCTCCTTTGCCTCCATATTCTATATGTTATTTTTGCAATGATGTTGTTAGTGTTGGAAAAACATTTCTGTGGAAAATCTGTGGGTCATCTCCACTGGTATCACAAAGGTCTCTGGACACGGGAATTTCTACTCTGTAGAAATGCATATTGTGTTGATATCCACTTTTAAAAAAGAGAATTTATCTTTCTGTCACACAAAACATGGTAACTGATTTACACTTTCACATGAATCCTATTCTATTCTAATTCTGCATAACAAGTAAAGGAATAAAACTGATTAATCAAGTGCTGGGTTAAAAGTATCTCAGTGGGTATTATAAATCTGCCATTTATTGCAGTGCATGACCCCTTTATTCCTGACAATGACACCAAACCCCAGGAGTTTCCCATAGTGATGGAATCTCGCAGTTCAGTGGGTCTGGGACTGGAGACTGACATGGAGACGTTATACAAAGTAATTCCAGGAGTTCTGAGAAAGCCTGTCACTATCTCTGAAGATGAGGATGACAAGCAGGATGCTCTCCTAGGGTCTCATCAGAGGCAGAGTTTCAGTTTAAGTCCTTGATTACAGCAGCTTTAATAAGGATAAGTTGTGACTATGTAGCTCTGAAAAGGAGAGAGATTTCTAGGACAAATGCCTTATTCAACTAGCAAAAAGGCTGAGAAGACACATTTATGCCGATTTCGAGCAATTGATATTTAATAAAGACTTGTAGCTCGTTTTGGTCTCAGTCTAAAGCAACTCTGTTCAACTTAATTTGTCTTCATTTCAAAGCATCTGGTTTAGAGTGCACTCCCTGAATTGCCAAGTCATGATCCTCAGCCAGAAATGAGAAATACAAAAATACAAATACAGCCTCATCTGAATGAATCCAAGGAAAATTAATCTATCGGCATAAGTTACTTTCATTTGAACAGAAAATTGTCTGAAAAAATTCATACATTTGACAATTGATACATTTCTACTCTGTAGAAATGCATATTGTGTTGATATCCACTTTTAAAAAAGAGAATTTATCTTTCTGTCACACAAAACATGGTAACTGATTTACACTTTCACATGAATCCTATTCTATTCTAATTCTGCATAACAAGTAAAGGAATAAAACTGATTAATCAAGTGCTGGGTTAAAAGTATCTCAGTGGGTATTATAAATCTGCCATTTATTGCAGTGCATGACCCCTTTATTCCAAGCTGGCTCTTGTATTCTATGTTTGAACCCTTTTTATCCATAGACAAATTTTTGCAAACATTAACAAAAGCAATGACTTAGTCCCAAGGGCCACAAGTTCATGTTTCCTGAGAAGGGCACAGAAGGGTGAAACCAGAGATGACCTTGCAGTGACGTCCATCAGGTTCAAAACCAGCTTCAGGGATTTTATTGCATTTTGGTGGCCAATGGATTGCATTCTCAGACATACTAATATGAATTTTGTGGTGAAGTTTGATGAACTTGACAGGGTTTAGTGCTTCTCACTGGAGAAATGAGATGCACACTGCATCACTTCAAAGACAGTATGTCAAGTTCTGTCTCAATACTGTTCTGCATCCATTTCCTTTATGTGAAATGATAACTTGAACTCTTCCAGGACTCACCTTTTCCCCTACAGGGCTTTGTATGCTCATGTCATTTCATACGGGGACTAATTACACACGGTGTCATGCTCCACTGGAAAAAAATGAAGCCTTGTTCCAGAGAGTGATGTCCAGAGCAGAGGTATCTGAGCCTTACATCTCCAGCACATGGAAAAACAGGAGCTGTCAAGTTGCTCCCTCTATGTTATGTTGCTCCCTCTATCTTTCTGCTGCTTGACCAAATGGACTGTTTAACTTTTAACATCTGCACATGTATCTCTGTTTACACACTCAGAAATGGCTGATGACTTAATCTGTTTTGAGCATTTATGACATAAAAACTCCCTAGCTAAGAAAATCCAAACAGCTGATTTTTTTTGTGTGTGTGTCCCAGAAATACAGGATTTTGAATATATCACTGCGCCCTTACTGTGTACATTCATGGTCTGCAGAGGCAAGGTTTATTCACTGCAGTGGCATAGGAAGAGGAGGACAAGCTGCAGAACAACTACCTGTGGGACATGTGAGGGGATTGTTTGGACTAAGTTGGCCAGAATTCAGCACAAACTACCTGTAAATGCAGAAAAGAGAGAAAAACAAGTTAATGCTTCAATTCATGGCTGCATGCATAGTGGATCTTTACATCTGACTGGGGCTTTGGGAACTCTAAAGGCATAACAGGACAAAAATTGAGTACTATCACAACCACCATGATGCAAGAGATCTCACCACTAACAGAGGCATTTATCCCTTTCCTCAAAATCAATGTTGCCTGGCATTTAATACTGTGTTCCAGGCATTAATTCACCACTGATTTATATGGAAATCCAATAAAACTGTAAAAGAAAGTCCTCTGAGACCAGATTATGAATGGCTGAAAATGAAATTACAGGAAAGGGAAAGAAAGGAAGAAAAAGCTTTGCTAGAGAGAATATTTTTTTCTGTTTTCTGAATATAGGTGTAGGTGGAGGAGACTCTGAAGTTGGCATCAGTTGTGCCACTAGGTCACTGTGAGACCAGCGGTAGAATGAGGTTACACTGGAGCTGGTCGCAGCATTCTCTGTACCCAGAGGAACTGGCAGTCCACCCACTGCCCTCACAGCCCTTTCCTGAATGTGGGTGGTTGTTTCTCTCCTCTGGCTTCACTGAACATGTTCAGCCTTCTCCACCAACAGTCTGTAGCAGCCACATCATCCACATAACACTTTTGCTTTGACTGGATTCACCTAAGCCTCCATCAACAATAAAAATTTAAAGGGTGGTTTTCTATGACAGCTTGAATGCATGACTTTGGATTTTGTCTTCTGCGAGCTCTTTTTGCCCATAGAACTCTTCTCTTCAGGCAAGAATTTAGGGTGACACCATAGCCAGGTGAGTTCTGAACTTTTTTTAGACAGCTCTGAGCATCAACCTGGTCTGATAACTTGATCCTCATTGCTACTACAGGCTCAATGAACACTTCAGAGAATTGATTTACACTAAGAATTTACACTAAGAATGGTGTTTCACATGGAAACAAAGCATTGCATTTGTTTGGTTCCTCTTTATAGAGCTTGCTCTGTGTATTTTCTTGAGGTATTCATCATCATGATTTAACTAAGAAATTCCTCTCCCACTGACAGCACCTTTCTCAGGTGCTGATTGGAGACACACAGTTTTTTCAATGTCATTTTCTGAAGCAGAAAACTGTAATTTGTTTGTTTGTTTGTTTCTTGTTAACAACTAGAATTGACAAGGACAGATTTCACCTCCTATTCAATGTATTCCTTTGGACACAGCTACTTCCTTCAGCCCAATAAAAGTGAAAATTAACACTAAAATGAGATAAACATGATATGAGATCTTCATGAATACAAAAAGCATTTCATGCAGCATATATCAATTATATTGGCCAAGTCTTAAAATGTTTGTTTCTTAGTGCCTAAAATGACGTTCTCCTCATCACTGGTCTTTTGGAGGAACTTCAGAACTTCAGAGGTTTGTGTTTGTCCTCACCAGATTATTTCTTTTTAGTCTTGCTGACTTCAGCTGTCCCACTCAGGATCCAGCTCATACATTTTCAGGTGTAAGGTATTTTTTACCCACAGGTCTCACAGTATATAGAGATTTTCCTTTTGGTACACAGATGCAATTTCAATTAGGATTTTTCTCTTCCAGTTAGTTTATTTTAACCAAAGGCATGCACATTTTTTTTTTTCTCCCTGTATGTTATTTTCCATACAGCATGAATGTATGCATTATGTAGAAATGCATAAAGGAAAAATAAGGATCCAATCAGCATGGCACCACTTCCTTCATCTTTTAGCTTGTCTAATACATTTATTTGCCCTACAATGTGGTGTAGTTGTCTTCTAAGTGTAAAAGGAAATCCTTCCTTACTAGCCCTATTTTTTTTAAACTTCTGGAGTTACTTGCACACTAAAAATATTTTCTATTATTACATGTGAGCACAGCAAATTAAAAGGCAGAGTGTCTCACAACATAAATGTGACTTCCTTTTTAAATTACCCTTTCAGCCCCCTCCTTCAAAAGTGCAGTGTGAGCCTGGCTCTGACTCTGTGAACACCACACAGTGACCACATCAGAAAACCTAATGTAAATAAAAAAATCACCAAATGTCTCTTAAGAAATATTTGATTTTTATTCTTCCATAAACAAGTAATTTAGTTCACCACAATGGTTTTTCTTTTTTAATTTGCCTGTTTCTAGCAAGTGAATGGCTCAAGGATTGATTAACTGCATTGCCTTCTGACATGCACAACCACAGCTGATCATGGGGAAACTTTATAGTCTGAAGGTTGGTTTTTTCATGATGTTCTTTGGGGAAAAAACCAAAGGTCACTATTTACCATTTCAGAAATTCTTCTTTAGATGAGCCCTGATTCTGTACACTGAACGAAGGATTCAGCACAAAATGACAAGCAGAATTTTTAATACTAACCTTTTGAAAACCATAGATTTCCTGTAGCTCCTTAACACAATAAATTTTTATTTTTATCTGGGTCAAAGCAGATTGCTCTTGGAAAGAGAAAATCTGTCCCCTGGCATTTTCATGGCTGATAGGGCTTGATCTGAACTGCCAAAATGGTTAGAGTTTCTCTGAGGAAGTAAAAAGAAATACTGATCTGGGCTGAATGACTTCAAATACCCGTGAAAGAAATGCAGCCTGGCTAATAGGCTGGAATTGCTATGAGGAACACATGACATTTTGGGTATAAAAACACAGGTTTTGTTCTTAATGAGAACCTAATCAGGTAGCTAATAAAACTGGCTTAGCATTCAGATATGCATAAATGAAACAACTGCTCTTACAAAGTGCAGAGGCAGGGAGGATAAATCTGCAGGCACTGCATTTCACACTGCTGTGAGCAACCCTCAAGAACACCTTGTGCAGGAAAGGAGAGTTATCACAGACTGAAAACAGGAGCCAGCCAGGCTAGAGAAACAGCCCATTAGTTAATGAAGATACTTTTAATTTTTCATCAGAGCAAACATCCTCAGAAACCATGGAAACTCTTGTTACTACACATTCTACACATTCACCTTTTGTCTCAAGCCTCATTGTGCCTCATTCTTTTTCCTGCTCTCATTGTCAATTTACACTGGCTTTCTATTGTTCCTCTTTTTGTAATTCACAGAGGAGTCAAGCAAATAGATATCAACATCATATTTTTCATGTTTCGAATTAGTCAAGAAATTATTTTGTCCATAATTTGTAGGGGGTACACCTTCAGCCTCACTGCTAGCTGGACCTGGAAACTGGAAGCTGCAGCAGCCTCATGTCTGTCAGATACTGCATTCAACAGTTCTTACAGAAACTGCTTGTATTTTTCAGTTACATGTTTGTGAGATGATAAAAATAATCCTCAAGTCCACACTTTCACAGAAAGAGACTGATAAAAGAGAGACCTTCACTTCATAACTTCCTAGAGGAGACTTCCCCTGAGCTGACTAGAAGTCTAAAGTGCCCAGGGTAAGAGGAAACTCTGTTTGCCTTGTCCTCTCACTTCAGTCTGGGAACTGAAATGGCTGAAGATCCCCCCAAAATGGGGATCTCTGGCAAAAAGCTCTAGAAAAAAAAAAAAAAAAAAAAAAGTGACTTATTCAAATAACCAGTTCCTCAAAATAGTTTCCAAAATCCTGTCAGATTTGAAACAAGAAAACTGTTTTCAAGTATAAAAAAGAAGTCAGTGGTCACAAGGGGAGGGACAGAAGAGAAACTTCTGCACCGGGAGGAGATTTTGCTTTTGCCAAAAGTATAATGCGTCAGACTTGCTTAGATAGGAAATGGAGATGGCTCCTCTCAGTGCAGAAAACTCTTCTGTGGAGGAGAGCCAGCTGACAGGAATTAAGTCTGACCACAGACTCTGTGTTCTTTATCAGCTGTGAGAACACATCTAGCACAGTGGTAAGCAAGGGAAAAGGATTAACAGTTCTGGTAAGTATTGAAACAAAACCCTCCGCCTGATTTCTCAGGAAAGCCCATTTCTCAACAGCACAAACAAAAATTACACTGGTGGCAACCAATTCACTCCTCCCCACTCACAGCTGGGCTGTCTCTCCTCTGTGAAAGTGGCTCTGACTACTGCCAGGTTTTGGATTTTGAAGTGAGGGGAATAAAAAGTCTTAAATATATTTCTGTTGTCACAAAGGAAAATGTTTTGCCCTTCTCACACCTGCTTTTTTTATCCATATGTCCTTACACATAGAAGACTCCAGCATGTCTACACAAGAAGTTTTCTGGAGAATCACTGTGAAATTACTGGTAAACCCAGCAAAATACTGACACACTTTGGTACTTCATGAAAGGCCTAAGCCCATGACCCCTACATCAGGCATAATTTTCTTTTGCCTGAGAAGGCTGTGGATGAGGAAGGAGCACAGAGGAGAGAAAAGGGGTTCTCCTTACATACAGTATCAGGATATTTACCAGGGGCATTTACAGTCAATGTGGTCAAAGCTGACTGTTTCTCCATGTAGTTTTATCATTTGCTTGGGAGCCTTTTCAACATTTTATTTTAAAAAATCCAACAAAAACAACAACAACAAACCCACAATGTCAATCTTGGCTTATAGGCCAGCATTTATCTTACTGCAATTCACTTTCTCTAAGGTTGTAAGATTTAATCTAAGGAGTTGTAAATGTAATCCAAAGTGTTCTCACACTGAAATGCTGAAGGGTTTTGTTGTTGTTGTTGTTGTTGTTGGTTTTTAGCTACCTTTAATATCTGCTGAAAGAGATCCACATGGGAGAGATCCTAAACTCACAAGCTGGTTTATTTTCCTGCCCCCTTGAGTAGAATTCTGCCCAATCATCCTGGAACATAGTAGTTGGCAGTTCTTATGTCTGCCCAGGCTGACAAACAGTATATAAAATAGTAGGAATAATACAATCCTGCTCTGACTATCAATTAATTAATAAAAAACCCTATTTGTTACAGACTTGAACAGTATTCATTTACTTTAAAGATAATTCTCTTTCTTCCTCTTATCATAAGGTATTATACTGTATTTACTCTAATGGATAACTTAAATAAACTAAGGAACTTGGGAAATATTATATTTTACAGAGTACCTTTTAAAATGAAGATCATATTTTTTTCTTTCTAAAAAACAATAAACACGTTTATTTCTTTGCTCTTTCATGTCCCTAAAGCTAGGTCAAATTGTTACTATCTGCCTAAAATGGTTTATGATCTCTTCCTCACAAGGCTATTAATTATCTCATAACTGAATATAAATTTTCTACAATGCTGTCCCTAAAATTTCTTGACTTTCAGTAATATCACACCACCTAGGTGAAGGAAAAAAAAAAATAATAAAAGAGAGAAGCCAAGTCAGAGAAACCTAAATCTCAGTTGTTCTGCTTTGGTTTGCTGCAGCTAATTGAGAAGGAGCAAGTAAAACAAAAATTGCTCAAAACCCCAAAACCACATAAAGCAGATTCATAAAAAAGCATTGCTATACTTGGAGCAGAATGGACTAAACACCACAGGATTTCTCATGAAAAAGAGCTGTGGGAGAACCATCCCTCCTCTGAGCAGACCGAGGTGAGCTTCACAGTTGCAGGGAGCAGAGGTCTCTGGGCATTTTCTTGCTGACACTTTTTACTCCTCTCCCCATTACTAAGACATATCTGAATTGAATGTTTCTGGTTTGGTTTTCCCTTCATGTCTTTTTGGTCTGTTTTAGATACCCCTTTCCATCCCTGCAAATAACAGCTCCATCATGGTCCTCTCTGTGCTCTGCAGCAGCTTCCAGAAATCCCAGAGCCCTTTTACAGAGATCTGGGGCTGTCTTGGCTCTTCTTGAAAATCCCTTGTGTAATACCAAGAAAAACAGAAAAAACAAACAAACAAACAAACAAACAAACAAACAACAACAACAAAAAAACCACAAACAACCCCCCCCCACCTAAACAAATTTTACAAAGAACCCTAAACAAATAAAAATAAATCAAATACACTCCTGATAATGAACAAGTGGAGGAGAAGCCAACAGACAAACCTGTGACAGAGTCTCCTTTCCTCTCTGTCAAATCTCTGGTTGCACCATTTGGCCTTAGTACAGGAAAAATAACATTTACTCAGCAATATTTAACCTTCTAAAAAAATTCTGATTTACAGTCTTTTATGCAATACCTATCTTACCTAACATTTTAGGTTTCTAACGTCACAGTAATGGGTCTCTGGGGCCACAGTGCTTAATCCATAATCCCAGAGCTTGCCCTTAGCTTTGTGTTTGGGTCACTCTGGCAAACCTCTCCCTGTTTGCTATGCAAAACAACATTTTCAATGTGAAAACCAGCTAAGATGGGGGGGGCGGGGGGGGGGGAATAAACAGTTTTTATCTGGTCAGAGACATTTGATTCTGTCTGGCTGCCCTTTATGTAAGATAAATATTTCATCTGAAGTGAGATCAGATGAGGAGACTTCACAAACTGGAGATAAAACTGCAGTGTAACTCCATGTGTTTCTGCTGCTGCCAGCACAGAACAGCACAATGCTCGTGTATGACAACATCAAACGAGATGAGCAAGGGAGCCTAAAAGCTATTTATGTCTTCCTGCAAAACACACAAAAAACCTCACCCACAAAACACAATCAGACAGAGATTGCACTGCCTGCACGTCCTTGTAGAAATGAACACAAAAACTTTGGTGTGTCCCATGCATGTGGCAGGTGGAAGAATTGACCAAGGTGTGTGGTTATATCCCTTTAGAAGGCAGAGTGCTGCCTCTGAAAACACACCTGCTTCCCTGCACAGTTTCCATGGTTTCCCTGAACTGCCAAGCAGGATGAATCCCCACCTGCAGCTCCTGTTTGGGGTTTCCTGCCAGGGAAAGCTGCAGCAGAGAAGTGGGGAGGAGCAGGGCAGAGGGACCACAAGGGGGGTGAAATCCTTCTTGGCCTCCCAAACCTGCCTCAGAAAAGACTCAGCTTCAGAAGGAGGAAAATGTATCTGTTTGTTTTTAGGGCTTGTCATGCAAAGGACTGACAGTGACAGTGAATCTTTCTTGCTGTTCCATGGCTCCTCAGAGACCTTTGGCACTGACATATTAATACCAATACAAATTCCCAGAGCATGTGCAGTGCCTGCAGGAGAGCAGGAGCCTGGGCTGTTTGGTAGCACTCTGGGGTCTCCCTTCATGTGTTTGTGTCTGTGCCTTTTCTTCCTGGTGACCCAGGAACTTGTAAGTCAGATGTGGCTAGAAGATCCAGCTCTCACATGGATTCAGCTCCCTGGAATGTTGCGACAGCAGAAGGTCAGGCAGAGATGAAACATTCCATTAATGCTCACTCCCAGGCAAACACAAGGCTCATCTCTTATCCAGTTCCTTCATGCACAGGACACAGATATATGAAAAACCTTGGTTCTTTACTTCCTCTTCCCACATTCTTCATTATACCCTTGTAAAACAACCAAAAAAGTTGTTTTTCTTAGTCCAGAAAAATACTGGAAAAGTCTTTGAAATTCTTCCTTGTTGGCTTCTATACAAACTCAATTTTTCACAGTTCTGCACAATCAGTATGTAGGAAAGCAATGAGCATTTCAAAACTGGAACTTTTTGAAGAGCCTGTTCTACAGTTTGGCAAAATAACCTTTGAAGAGTTTAATCACAGGGAGATTTTTTTAAAAAGGTCATTCTGTGTCCCCAGATCTTTACAGAAGATAAAGCCAGGCTTTGTATCAGTGTGAACTGATTTGAATTTTTTGCTTCAGGATTTTTTACTCCTCAGTGGGAGGCCAGGGTGGGGATTTCTCTTTCCTCAGACTTCTCAGCAAACTCCTCATTAGATGATTTACTGGAAGAAGCTGACCCAAAGCAAAATCTGTGCTGGATTTTTTGCTCTGTCTTTTTGAAGGGCAGATTTGAGGAGCTTCAGTGGTCCCTAAAATACCTCTCGCAACACTTTCTGGGTAAAATACTCCTACGTATTTCATCATGATTAATCATTGGTTTCTTTTTGCCACACTTCAACAAAAACAGAGCAATCCCATGGAATTTTTTTCTTGTCAGCCATGAATTTTGAAATTCAGTGGGTGGTAGGGGGTTTTAACCCAGATCTTAACCAAAATTTAGAGAATTAAGAGTTTAATGATGCAGAATTTTGACCCTGTAGACCATTCCCCCCTGCCTACTGGAAGAATGGGAGAGACAGAACATTTCTTCAAATTTTACCTGCCATTTTAACCAGACTTTATAGAGAACCCCCTTATCTAACCAGTTGTCTTTGTGCCTCATGGCCTACATCTCCCACTCAAATTCTAAAGTGGGAAAAAAGCTTACAAATTTTGATGACAACAGTTTCATGTCTTTTGGAACTTTACTGTAGACTAATTCACTTCCTGGGACTGATAAAACCCAAGTACTTTCTGTCTCTGTCTACTTCTATGAACAGAGAGTCCCATTTGCAGACTGTGCTGGACACTGCAAAGATTTATAACCTGTGGGTTGCTTCCTGCAGTTTTCATACCTTGATGTCAAACAATCCTGGGGGGATTAGATCATGCAACTTTTGTGATTCCTTCAAAATTCAGTAGTTGTGTTAGCTTCTGACCCATTATTGTTGTGCTTGGAAGCTAGCCTAAAAGACAGGTATTGCCATGAAATACAGACACTACCATGAATACCAGAGAAAAAGCTACTAAATTTGGGGTTGGTGTGTGGGTTCAGGGTTTGCACTTCAGGTCAGCATCACTGCACTTCAACATCTCTGTTGAGGAGATGTTTGGAGGAGAGTTTAGGAACTGCTCTCCCTTCTCATGCCCTGATTATTGTTCTGATCTGAAACCAAGTAAAAACATGTATCTGCTTAACTAATTACAGAAGCTGAGAAAAATTTAGGGTGAGATGTTCCCAGAAACACCTATGATGACTGTGCTTTTCAGATACTTGATAGCATAAAATCAAGTTAGAAAAAGAGGTGATAATTTGAGATTGATGGTTCATTTTGCAAGTCTCCAAAGAAGTGAGAGGTGCTTGGATGTAAAGAATGTACTGAAAGTAGACTGCATTTTTTTTTCCTGTCTTAGTTTCACATCAGTATTTTAACTATTACACCACTTCATGCTGAAAAAGGCTTTAGTTACATTCTTATGTAGTAAACAATAATAAGTAAGTAAATCTCTGATCTCATCAGTGGGCATTTTTGTTTCTGTTCAAAGTTTGAAAAGAGTTGTCAGAGACACAGAAAACCACCCACGCTATGTTGAGAATGAGGATGGTGCACTCTGAAGGATGTATCCCAGGATCTGCAGGAAACTCCCAGATCAGCAGGTCCTGGTGTTTTCCTCATCCTGAACCTTAGCTGCAGGACATCCCTAGATTGGTGGTGATAGAAGAGGTGTGTGACGGGACAGATCACACTCAGCCTCCAGCAGCATTTGAAGTTTTAAATCAACCTATAAAGTCAAGAACAAACTTTGGATCCAGTCTTGCCTATTTTTAAAAAGTGACAAGGCAGCCTGCAACTTCAACAGTTACACTCTCCCTGCAAAAATTTTGCTCATCCACACAAGATTTACTTTCTCCATCCTGCAAAACTTCCATGAAGTTACCAAAAAATGTTCCAAAACCAAGGTTTTAAACACTGTGAAGGGGCACAGAACTGAGCTCTCCTACCCCTACCCATGTCTGTCTGAAAAAGAATTAGATGGTGACTATGGAAAAAAACATATAATCCCCCCAAAAGATTTTTAAAAATCCTTTCTTTTTTTTTTATTATTATTATATAAGCCATCTTCTATCTCAGAAAAATACCCAAACATCTCATTACTGATTTTACTGTGATGTTTCAATGTCAAGTGAAAATTTTTCTGATAATTTATTGGAGGGTGAGAGAAAATATCCATACAAATGCACTTATTAAACAAGAACCTGTTAAAAATTGGCTAAAGTGGTATTAAAAAACTCCCGGAGACAAAATTACCATGTGTCTGATTCCTAATTAGACTCTTCTAAGGAAGCAGAAGGAAGTTTTAGGAAATTTGACCTTGCAACTAACTGATTTATGGTAATTTTAAATAAGAATTGTAGTTGAACCATTCTCCCACTTTGCCATGTCATTACCTTGAGTCAGCTCAGACTGCAGGTTTTCTAACAGCGGAATATTAAAAAAAAAAAAGTGTAATAGTCACACCTAGAGTGCAAGAAAAGGCTGAATCCAGGGCCACTATTGAGGAATTTATCATTTTACATAATAATGTTTTTATATTAACCAGACCATGTCAGGAAAAGTAATTGATAGACTGGTACAGTATGGCAAATCCTGTCTTTATCTGTCTGTCTGAACAAAAACATGAGGACTAAATTATTTTCGTTTCCTGGAGAGATGAGGAACAGGATGGATCACATATGATAAAATGATGTCATGTTTTCTAGCCATTCCTTTTCCCACAAACTATGAGATTCACCTGCCTGATGATTTATCTATGTCCCATGAATCCATTCTGGTCTCATTATGGTCTCACTCCATCCAGCTGGTCATGGTGGCAGAAACAAGTTCCTCACTTCTGTCTGTGCTGTAGCACAGCTGGGATATGTTGGGATTTTTTTTCTTTTTTTTTTTCTTTTTTTTTTCTTTTTTTTTTTTTTTTTTGTTGTTGTTGTTGTGGTGGTGGTGGTGGTGGTGGTGGTTTTTTTGGTTGGTTGGTTTTTGTGGTTTTTTTGTTTTGTTTTGGTTTGGTTTTGTTTTTTGTTTTGTGGGGGGTTTTGTTTGTTTGGGGGTTTGGGGGGGGTTGGGTTTTTTTTTTTTTTGTTGTGGTTTGTTTGGTTGGTTGGTTTGGTTTGGTTTCGTTTTGGTTTTTGTTTTATATGGACAATGCTTTAGGAGCAGAAAGCTGTTTGTGATCACTGTGTTAAACTGGAGCTGTGCCCCCAAGGACAGTGAGATTCCATCTGTTTCTTGGGCCCAAGCAGAGACAACAAGTGGTTCTCTGTCTCTCCGTAAACCCAGGAAGTAATCTGAATCCTACTGGGTGCTAACATGAGACATTTCAGTCAGAAGACATTCTTTTAAAAATAAGGACATGGAAAAATGGCTGTGCAGACAATTGTGTAAGGAAATGAACAACTGGCATAAGAATTTGGATAAAATCCATAACATTTGCCCCTCTTGTTAGATTCCTTCTTTTTATTCAGGAGGTCTGGGAGAAAGTCTGTATTGATCCCCTTTCAGACAAGTTGCATGACACTACACTCTCATTTGAAAGAGCGTGTTTACAGAAGTAAATTGTTTTTTCAGCAGTTGTTTCCATGGGAATTGCTGTGGGAACAAAATAGTATTGCAAGGCTGCAATGGAAGATTTTGTGGATCCCCTTAGCAACTCCCTTTTGCATATCCAGTTCTGAACTGCTTCCATCCCTCCATCCATCCCTCCATCCATCCATCCATCCATCCATCCATCCATCCATCCATCCATCCATCCATCCATCCACCCATCCATCCATCCACTTGCTTATTTCCTGGCTCCAGCAGAACTTCTCTCCCGAGGGATATGTTGTGGTGCACAGTGGAGTGACTGGAGGGTGTCCATGCCCTGAGGGTGAAAGCTCTCACTGCTGAGGGCCAGTACTGGAGGAAAAAGCCTCTGTGTTCCTCACCTGACCCATGGAGTGTTATCAGTCCTGAGACACTTGTAAGCAGCTTTGATGCTGTAACTGGAGACTGAAGTAAAGGTTTCTATAATTCAAATTCTGGATCTGGTAACTCTCTTGGTGGCTCTGCAGTTGGCTTTGCTGTGGTGTACCACATGTCTTGCCCTCTCAGAAGCTGCATGCTGCCCTGGCAGGAGGAGAATTTTAATGGAGCTAGGGAAAACACAACACACCCTTTGATTTATCTGCTTTATTTTCTATTTCTTTACTAATGTCTATGCCCTCCTGCCACCTGAAAATCCAGATTTTCTGAATTGCCTTTCTGCTGTTGATGTTAACAGCTTAATCTCTCATGCTATATTCACTCTGTCTTGTAAGGAAATGCTGCCAGAATTCTTTGCTTCCTCATTTAGCAGTGGCTCATTCCAGCTCCACAGCCACTCACTCAGGCTTCTGCACACCTCGTGTCACCTCATTGAGATTCTGCTGCGTGTCCCGCTTTCTCAGACGTCCAGCCCCCACACCTTCTCCTGCTTGTCCAAAGATCCATTATCTCTTGGTCCCTTTATCTCTCTCACAGCCATATGCTCTATTCTCCCCTTTTCTGTGTAAGCCATTCCAGAGCTGAGTGTGAAGAACTGCAAGCAGTCTTCCAAATGAGGCCTCTCCAGCTGGAGCAAGACCAGTTTCCAAATCTCATGGCTGATAAATGTGTGTGTGCATCACGGGATGCTGTTGGTTTTATTCAAGCAGGTATTAAGCATTGTGCCAGAGATCTCACACTTTATCCACCACTACCCCTCATTCCTACCTGAAATTTAACAGCATATGGAAATAGTGCTGGGTGTGTAATATGACTCAGTAAAAGGAAATAATAAAAAGCTAGGAAGACTGGTTATATTCCCATTTGATTTAAAAAACTAAAAGAAAAGAGAATGATGCTAAATTTTCTTTTTAGAGCTGAGAAGTGTTCTGTGGACCGTGCACAGTATCTGGCAGTACTTTCACTCAGAACATATCACCCTGAAGTGACTGAGAATTAATTCCTTCATGGAGTTTGAAAAACATTTCTCCAGGGTTTGTATACAAAAGTTTATAAGGTTACATGCCCTTCTTCTCAACCAGGAGATGCCTGAATTTTATGGTAAATATTTCAAAACGTTGTAAATCTATAAATATAAGCACATGACAGCTTTAATCAGACTGGGTTGGGTAAAAAGTTGCAGTGCAGCAAGGGGCATGGGCTTTGACAAATCCCAAATGTCAGCTGAGATCCTCTGAAACCACAGGCTTTTGGGGAATTATGGTGTAGAAACAGTTAATTATAAACTGAAACCCACGGGAAGACTGTTCTGCTACATAAGAACCTCAAATTCTGCATGGAGAAACTGGTTGTCTCAGGAGAGCTTTTGGGTAATTGGCTGGTAGTATTTCATTTGGAGGGATAGGACAGTATTTAAACAGCAAAAATTTGGAAGAAACAGAAATCTTGTGGACACACATTAAAGCTGTAATATATGTATATATGTAAAAATCATACTTTCCTTCAGGTAGTTACAAATAGTCCTTGTTTTATTTCTATTTTTAGTTTAAAAATCTGCTATGAAATAAGAGCAAGTTGAAAACTAAAGCTGTAATCGGGCATTAATGTTCTCTGGAGCATGGATGGGTGATATTGTGATTGAAAAGGAGAAAATAAAAAGTGGCTGGAACTTGCCTTGGCCCACTTAGACCTTCAGAGATGACGGCTGAAATCCATAAAGTGGTGACCCTCATTTTGGAGAGATGACAGAGCTCCTTCTAATAATTTTAGTGGGTGATTTTTGGTAGTACTGAATATGACATACAAATGCAATTACCATATGGTGGCTAAGTCCAAGGCTGTGAGGGCAAGCCATCACAGTTTATGAAGGAAAACAATTCCTGCAGTTCTAATTTCAGTATGTGAGATGCACAACATTAACTTCCTTAACATGCCTTTGAACTATCTCTTAGTATATGTCTTCTAATTTAAAACTTACTAAAACAGAGTGGAGAAGGGGGCGAAAGATACAAGGGAAGATAATCCAATGCTTTCAGCACCTTCACCCTGAGGCAAATATAATAAAACTGCACCAGTAAAATTACACTGATACAAACCGAAAGCACAAGAAGGTCAAACAGCATTCACATTTTGAATGAAACAGTTTCAGACCTGACCTTGGTATTTTACTTCTTTTAGCAGGATTTAAATGTTTGATTAAAAAAAAAAAAAAACAAAAAACAAACAACAACAACAACAAAAAAACCCTTGACAATCTCACTGAAGAAGTGTCCCAAATCAAACATATTGTCTAATAATGTCTGACTATTAACCATATTTTTATGATTAATTTATTAAGTAGCTTTGATCCTCTTGCTGTGTGCTCATCTGTTTTAAGGAGAGTAACCTCTGGAGACCAGTTTTGATCTCTGCAGAAGCCAGAAACTGGAAACAGAACAAACACTTAAAATAGTAAGAAAATTGAAACAAGAGCTCAGTTCCATAAGTAGTATGTAAAACATATAAATATATCACTTATGATAAAACCCCTAAAATACCATAAAATCCAAAAGAGATGCATGTGTACATCTCTGTGGATATTTTATGTGTTACTGAGAACTGCATAGATCCACTGCTGCATGTGTATAGGCATACATATTGGCATTTTATAAAATAAATAGGCACAATAAAGAAAAGCAATGTGACTTCTGATATTACCATGGGCATATGCAGTGTGCCTCTTGGACCTGCAAAAATAAAATTATGCTTTGCACATATCTATGTTATATATTTTAATGCATAAGTATTCACCAATATTTTTTTCATTCCATATAAATTGTATTATCTCCATCTTGATTTTTTTTTCTTTTTTTTTTTTTTTTCTCTTTACGGCAAAAGAATACTTAAGGAGGTTTACTTGGGTAGTGAACATCCTTTTATAATTTCTTTCCCCTCTGGAAAAATAGAAAAAGAGGAACAGCAAAAGGAAACTGCTCTGAATATTATTTGTCTTTTATTTTGTTAATTGGAAAAATAAGAAAACACAACAACAACAAAGCAGTTGATTGAAAGAAATACATCAATTTCTCTGAGAGTGCCTGTGACCTGAGGTGTGTGAACTCACCCACATCAAACACACTGTCAAGTTGTGTGTCTTGCCAACAAGAGTGAAAAAAACCTGTTCTGCTGGATTCAGTGAGATCATTCCGATGTGTAATACAAGGTTGTTGGGAGAAAAAACCCAACCCAACACTACAAGCTCAATACTCTGGAGTATATTTCCCTGGCTGTTTTTCTGGGCCCAGATGATTTACTGGTGATGGTTTATTTTTCCCCAAGAACTGCAGTGCAAAGGTAATAACATATTTATTTAATCTCACATGCTTTTCCCATGAGCTGCAGTGCAAGGAAATAACATATTTCTTTAATCTCACATGTTGTCCTGTGCAATTGGCAGCTTTTCCAGCATCGACTCAGAACTCAGGGGAGCACCTAACTCCAGACAAAAACCTCCTTTAAAAAAAGAAACTGAAAGAAGCTGCCAAATGCTTCCTTAAGGCAGTGTGGTTTTGGGAAGTATTTTATTATGTTTTGTCATTATTCTTCCATCTGCTTGGTTTTGAATCAATCCTTGGGGTTGAATTCTGCTGCCAGATAACTCAGAGTATCCAGCAGCAGCTGCACCAGGACAGCATACAGAGCCAGCAGCAAAGAATCCTGTAGTTCCCTCTGCTCTCACAGAAACTCTGCTCCACAGCAAGCTGGGGAGCAGCAGCCATGGTCCCAGCTCTGCCAGGACACACACAGCATCTCACCCCAGGTTCAATGTCAAGTGCAGCATTCGTGGCCCCTGACGGACTGAACCTATTTCTGTAACGCAAATGTCCTGCAGAAACTGACTGGGGAAACAGCAAAATGTGGATGGTGGAGTTGCTCCCAACCAGAAGTCTGGGATGAAAAGGTATATGTGTAATTCAGTGGTTCAGTTTGGTCTCTGAAGGAAAATGAGGTGCTAGTCCAGTTAGTCCAGGTGTTGGGGTTACCCTGAAGTTTTTCCCGCTCTAGCCCCTGCTAGACAAACAGACACCTCCCTTTTCAAGCTTGTTCTCAAAATAAGTAATGGCACTATGTCTCCAAAAGAGGTGAAAAATGAATTAGCTCATAAAGATACAGCCTACTTTTCCTAGAAAAGGGAGGTGTCTGTTTGGACATGTCTGTCATGTAATAATTCCTACATGAATCTCTTTGTCAAGGTTTAAGTTGGTATTCTTACCGGCTTTAAGTTTGTATTTGATTACAGAGCAGAGATAATGAGAATTTTTGTCTTTCAGGATTGTCAAAGCGAAGAGCCAGAGCAGCTTCAAGCAGAGCTGTCAAGAGTGTAAAACACGTGGCTTGGGTTCAATCCACAAGATTTGTACTCAGGACCATTCATGGAATGAATGAGATATTGACAGTACATCAAGACTAGCTGCATTTTCAACATTTCAGTAATTCTGTGGGTTTATGCTAATCACTGCACAGATAAAAAAATCCTGGTTGTTGAAAGCATCAGTGCTTGTGCAAGTGTGTTATGGATGTTGCCTGTAAAAGCCTCAAACACTACTGATTTTGTAAGCAAGTTAACGACATCGCTTCTATTTTAACAGGCAATAACCCAAATTTAATATCATATAAGAGGAGGGAGGGAGGGAGGGAGGAAGGAAGGGAGGAAGGAAGGGAGGAAGGAAGGGAGGAAGGGAGGAAGGAAGGGAGGAAGGGAGGAAGGAAGGGAGGAAGGGAGGAAGGAAGGGAGGAAGGAAGGGAGGAAGGAAGGGAGGAAGGAAGGGAGGAAGGAAGGGAGGAAGGAAGGGAGGAAGGAAGGAAGGAAGGAAGGAAGGAAGGAAGGAAGGAAGGAAGGAAGGAAGGAAGGAAGGAAGGAAGGAAGGAAGGAAGGAAGGAAGGAAGGAAGGAAGGAAGGAAGGAAGGAAGGAAGGAAGGAAGGAAGGAAGGAAGGAAGGAAGGAAGGAAGGAAGGAAGGAAGGAAGGAAGGAAGGAAGGAAGGAAGGAAGGAAGGAAGGAAGGAAGGAAGGAAGGAAGGAAGGAAGGAAGGAAGGAAGGAAGGAAGGAAGGAAGGAAGGAAGGAAGGAAGGAAGGAAGGAAGGAAGGAAGGAAGGAAGGAAGGAAGGAAGGAAGGAAGGAAGGAAGGAAGGAAGGAAGGAGAGATCCAAATTTCATATGCACAGCAGATAGAGACTCTGCCAGTGAGCTCCAAAGAGCTCTTTAATTAGCAGGAAGGAGTAGACAAACTGAAAACTAAGAGCACCCCAGAGCAAGCAGCAACATCAGCCTTTGGCAGCAAGGTTTAATCCAAGGGCACTGGTCTTGCAAATGCTGTCAACTTGTTTGGGGGTAGTAGTGAATTCTAGCAAAGAAAAGAGCAGCAAAAAGAAATTCTCTCTCTGTGAGAGACAAAGAGAAAACTCACCTCAGCTTCTACATGCTCTCAACTCAATCCCAAATAAAAAAAATGTTGGGAAAACAAATCAAATGGCATTATGTGTCCAGAGAGTTGTAGACCTGCAGTACCTTCAGTCTGAAGTACCTGTGAGAGAACTTAAGTTTTCTTTCTGGAGATTTAGAAGAAAAAATGTTGATAGTAGTTGCATAAAAATCATGAGATATTTTCAGTTTATAAATTTGTGCTGTTGTCAGAAATAAAAGAATTAATGAACCTCAACTGAAAACATCATTTGAACTCCATTTTGGATTAATACACTATCTACATGTCAATTCCTTAATTGCAAAAATGCACCAGCAAATTTATAGATATGTACACACATGAGTGTGCATTACTTCTCACATCTCACAAAAATAAATCAGAAGCAAGGAAATTGTATATTTATAAGCTTTTGTCAATAAATTCATTTTTAGTTTGAGATCTTGGTACACCAAGTTGCAGCCTGAAGCAAAGTTTGTGGTCTGGGAATAGTTGTAAATCCCTAAAATTATTGTAATGGAAACCATGACAGACCCTTAATTATAGCAGTAAGAACATGAGATTTAGCAATACATATTAATATATCTCCTTGGAAAACATAATTGTAAAGCAATTAGGCAATAGGCTGCCTGTCTACCAAATCCTTCTCTCAGGAGAAAGATGAAAGTGATATTAATTTTAAATCACCTAGAAAGAATCATGCTCGGTCTGCAGCACAGCAGAACATCACATGTCCTTGCAATATTCCACTGGCCTTGGGGCACTTGGCTGCAGACAAAGATGTCCCTGTCCTATTGAAGGACAGGGGGTGGGGCATGGTGTCACTCAGGGCTGCTTGGTTTTTGGCTGCTGCTCGTGGCATCTGGAGCATTTTTTCCCTGTCACCAAGCTGTGGGGCACAGTGATGCCTTGAGAGGCTACCTAGAACAGAGGCTAGAGAGTGTTAAAGGGATAAAGTAGATAATTATTAAAAGGCCTTTAAAGGATACACCTTGGGCAGTACAAGAGCCCAGTCATGGCCCCACCCAAGAAGGATGATGGGTCATGAGTTTTCACACTTTTATAAGTTTTGGTCCATTTACATGTTGGGGTTAATTGTCCAATTACAGCTTCAGGTTATGAAGTGCCATCCTCCCAGATTGCTCTCCTCAATTTGCTGTTGTTTATGTTTTTTGGGCACAAAGCTGCAATGGTGTCCTTGGTTCTCAGACTGGAAAAGAATTGTTTTGCCTAAATACACTGTGAAGAGAACTTGCTAACACTTTATATGAAATTCATAGTTATATACTAATGCAGTACAGAATCTGGGAAATATGAAAGCTAAAACTTAAGGCATCAGCAGCACCAGTCACCCTGGCTGTTGGGGACCACCACGTACCTCTCAGGGATCAGACAAAGCTCTGTCCTTCCCCTCATGCAAAGAGGTCACCCTGAACAAACTACTATATCAAAAGTCAGGTGCTAGAGGTAGTTCCTTGGGCACATGTTCCAGAATGTCATCCTTACTGCTGGTTTGATATGAGATAATATGAAATGTACAAAGGTCACCTTAATCTGGACTGATAAAATCCAGTCAGGAGATGAGAGAACAGACTTAGGAACTGAGTTTTACTGGGTTTTTTGGATCCAAAAAGTGAGGAAAGACTGTAACCTCCCTGAATATGACTAGTTTTAATCCCTGGCATGCTTACATGCTATTTCTCAACACCCCAAAAAGCTACCATGATGCAAATTCCAGTGTTACCATCTGTTTTTTCCCTGGATGCTGGGCAGGATCCACACCCTGACTGATTGTGTGGAAAATCCCATGTCAGGGCTGGTGTCTTGCTCCATCCTGTGCAGCTGTCCTCAAACACCTGTGTAGCTCCAGTACCCTGACCAGTCCAGCCAAAGCTCCCTTCCCAGTCACTCCTTGGATTGCTTTCAGTTGCCATTAGGACAAAGGCAGAGTTCTGCCTGACAATGAAGACACTGAACAATGTCTGCCTGTTCATCTTTTTATGTTGGTGTTTGGGATGAGGTGGAGAACATATCCACAGAGAATTAGCTGCTGGCTATGTGTCTTGGGTTATGGAACCTAAAATGTGTATTCTATTTCATCTGCTGAAAGCAGTTGGGGAAATGTTCTTCTTTATCTCTTGTAACTCTGGAAGGAGGGAGGTGGGTGCCTTCTGATAATGGGCCAACTGTTCAAATCAGGTAGGGCAGTGTTTCTTATCTCTTTCACCAACCGTCCTCCCTCCAGGGGAATATTTTCTGCTAATGGGCCATTAAGACACCCCTAAAAGCACACATCCCCAAACTCTACCCTCCCCAAGATAGTACATCCACATTCCATCATCCTATTGTGAAATGCTCCACCCAGTGGGGGGAGCCAACCATTCCTACCTGGATAAAAACTGAGACTCAGGAACAGAAGGTGTCTGGCTTCACCCAATTCCTGGAGGAAGACTGGACCCCCTCTCACCATCACTGGACCCTTCTCACCATCACTGGACCCTTTTCTACAGGATCATCTCTACTTCAACAGAACCACATCTGCCACTCCAGGAGGACTCACTTTTGGACTGCTTCCAACACCCTGACCAACAGGGTGTCAGGTTGTAGCTCTGACTCTGTCAGGGTTTTCCAGGATTGCTTGTTTGTTTGGGTTTGCTTGTTTGGTTGGGTGGTGTTGTTTTCTACTACATTTGTATTGTTAATATTCCTAGTAAAGAACTATTATTCCTGTTCCCAAATCTTTGCCTGAAAGCTGTTAATTGCAAAATTATAATTTGGAGGGGGTGAGGGGTTTACATTCTCTATTGTAAGGGAAACTCCAGCTTTCCCTGACAGATACCTGTCTTTCCAAACCAAGACACAGTACAGCAGCTAGTCCTTTTGCTCCCATCCTTTTGCTCTTTCTCCCTTCTTTTCCCACTTCTGTTCACCACCTGCTATTCCCATCACATATTTCCACACTGATCCTGAAACCTGATTTGGCCCAAGATGAGGATGTGGGATGAAATTTCTGATTATAGCTCCTATTGCCCTTCCTTCTTGTTTTGTCATAACCATTGAGCTGGGGGACATATCGACATTCCCTAAAAATCCTATTTCTCAGCTCCCTCAGAAGCTGTGGCAGGATTTGGGTTGGAACTCATCCCCAAGGATGATCTGTTCATGGTCTGAGCAAGGTGAGCTGTGCCAGGGAGAGTTTTACCCGAAAATTCCTGCAAATCACAGCTCTCATGGTCCCCTGGGGAGGCTTGGTGTGATTGGACAGACTCAGAAGAGCACTCCCCTGGCAAAACCACTTTGGTTGCATAGTGCAGTTTGAACCTGTAAAGTACCACTAATAAGAGTACCACTGTCCTTTTTAGTGAAATTGACAGATTCTAGGCACTCCAACAGAAAATAAGCATTTGTTTCTGTTTTCTTTATGCCTCCAGCTTCTGTAACTACAACAAAATGAGCCTTACACTATTTGGCTTCAGACATGTTTATTTTTTCATAGGGAGTTGAAGATCTTGTGTTTAAGCAATGCTCACTTTTTAACTAGCTAATGAAATATGCTATAAACTAGCATAAGTACATGTTTTTATTCCTTTGTGGGGAATTTACAAAAATCTGCAAAAGTGCTGATTTTCAGGTGCTGTATTGAAAAGGGACTGATGATGAGGGTGGGGGAAATGGGATTTTTTCCTGAGGCTGGATACAAACTCACTGAGCAGAAGGCCAGTATTATTATTACAGATGTTGTGAAAGCAAAGGAAGATCATTGGCCTTTCTTCCTCTAATTAATAGCTTAGCTTTTACATTTCAGGATTTGAATGGATTTTATACCACCTTTATATTTTCAACATCCAAAATTATAGTTAAATGAAAATATTTAATACATTCAAGTAGAAATGCCATTACCCAATTATATTCATATAGTGAAAATGCTGTCTTGCAATAAAAATTTCTATTTTCATCCTTTTCTCATAATTTCTGATAAAGAAACTACTGAGAAAATACTATGAGATTGGAGAACATGTCAGTAGTCAGTAGGAATTCTAATGCAGAGCACTGACAAGGCCTTAGTCTGACAAGTTAATCAATTTGAGTATTAATTGATCTATAAACTACTGGAAGTGGCTGAAACCTTAGAGTCTAAAAAATTCAGTGGATTTAGACACATATAACATTTTTACATACTTCTTTACAAAGAATAATTTACTAGCTAGAAGAATGAGAAAAAACAAAACCAAAACCAAAACCAAACAAAAACAAAAACAAAAACAAAACAAACTAACTCAACCCTTATTCTATATCAACTTTTTAGACAGGAAAAATGGATGTTTTTCCACACTGTGTTTCCACTAAGATACAGCTCTCTGTCAGCATGGACAGTCCATGAAGCCTGTAAGGAAGATGAAATTTGCAGGGATGCTCACAGAATAATACTCTTTAAAGCAGGATTCTTATATCCTGAACACAATATTATGAATTCTGCTCATGTGCATTGGAAAAAAAAAATAAAAATGTTTAAATGCTTTAGCATTCCCCATGCTTGGGAAACAACCAGTCTATAGGAATGTGGTTTTGTGTGGGTATGAAAAGCCTGAACATCTGTTCCTTTGGCATAATAAATGTAATCACTCCTCCTAGGCCCATGATCTTCCCTCCAGCTCCAACCAGTGCATATGAAAGTATGAAAACATGATTGCTCTTCCCTCTGAAACCAGGGAATATTTCCATTTGGATTTACAGTACACAGTGAAATAGGAAAGGATGCCCGACCAAAGGAGAGGCAGTTCACCTGTAAATGCTAATCTGCCATTCTCTCAAGTGCAGCTTTTCCTGCTGGACACAAATCCACATATCCTATCCTGCCTGGCAATGGTTGTATCTGTTGGGGCTGCACAGGCTTGTTGGGGACTATGCTGCCTTTTTCTAAATTTACTTTGCAAGGCTTGAATAGAAGCTCAGCTGGAGGGTAGAATCTCATCACAGAAAGGAAAGGATGTACCTGAAGCAGGGCAGCTCCCCTCAGAGAGGGAATGGATTTCTTCTGGACAGTGGAAGGAGTGAAATCAGAAGCATAAGCACTGTTATCTGAAGATTTGTGAGCAGTTCTGGCTTTTTTTAAGGAATAACAAAAGGTGATTGCTTTGCTTCCAATGCCACATCTCCAACAACATCATTTCCCATTGTTCCAGCTACCAAATGCAAGAGACCAAATGCTCTTCTAGACCATCATCAAACAGCAACACCTGGCTCCTAGAGACACTTTGAAACAAAGGGTCTGTTTGCCTGTTCAGGAAGATGATGAGCATTATTGCAACAGGAACAAAGTTTGACCTTCTCTTGCCAGAATGTATGACTTTACACAAGCCATAGCATAGAGAGGGTGTCCTGGGGTGACCATATGATGCTTGTACCCCAGTTGTCTGTTCTGTTTACGATGGATGTTAAGTTCTGCACCTTTAAGACTGGTTCTGAGAGTGAAGGGGAGAAAAGGAAGCGCACAGTTTGGTTTCAGAAACTGCACTTGCTCCCCCACCTTTTTTTTCCCTTCAGCACGACTGTTGTCTGCAGCACAGACATGTGGGACAGAGCTCTACCTTGCTTTTAGTTAGTTTTTTAGCTAGCTGAGGCAGAGAAGTTCCCTGGACTGTGGTTTTTCTTTTTCTTGGAACTGTCCAAACCTGCTCTAGACAGAAAACCCAGAAAAACCCCAGGAGCTCACACCTGTGGCCCACTGGGGCCTGGGACACTGCATTCCAGCACTGGAGGGACTGATAGGAGACTGAGCGAGCTGAGCTACACCCCATGAAAAGGACTTTCTTGAATTTTCCATCTCTTCCAAACAGCAAGAGGTTTTATTGTTGAATATTATTATTTTTTTTATGCTTGTGGATACTTTGCTTGTTAAATAAACAGCTTTTTTCCACTTTTCTCAAAGGAAATCTTCTCCCCAACCAGTAGGGGGAGGGGCCACCCCAACCTACTTTCTAGAGGGATCCCTTTTCGAGGTTTCCTCCCAAAATTTGCCCTAAACCAGGACAGAGGGGTAGCATTTGTGTAAGAGAGAGTTAACTTCTGTTAGTGGATCCTCAAATATGATTGGCTGAGTGTAGGGAAATTATCCTTATCATCAAGGGGAAAAAACCAACCCTGTGAAGTTTAAGAGTGACTCAGCCTGAGCAGTGAAACCACCCCCACAAAAGAGAACAGCTGATGGGCTCATTTGTGGGTGCTGGCAGCAAGTGACACCCTGCTGCGCAGGCAGAGGGAGGAAAATCAAAATATAAGAAGGAAGATGCTTTGTTTGCTTCTGGAGCCTCTGCTGGCTCAGAGACACACAGATGAGGGGCAGCATTCCCTGCATCTGGTCTGCACCCCAAACCACCACACTGATGACCCCAGTCACAGAAAATGTAGCAGAAAGGAAATAAAAACCTGGGAAAAATGAGAAGTCTGTTACAGATTTGTCTATATCCGATCACTAACAAGTTATCTTTTTTAACAACAAGGTTAACAAGTAACCTTTTTTAAGGTCAAATGTAATTTTTTAGTATTGATGGATATGTTCTTCCTTTATGTTTTAAGCAAGACACAAGTTTCTTTGAGGAATTTAAATATGCTTCATTTGCAATGCCATTAAGAGCAAAAAATTAGATAATCTCCTTCCCTGCTTCTTTTCACTAACATTTGGTTAATTAAGAAAACAAGAAAATAACTATCTACAGTATTGACTGTGAAGTTCTGTAAGTAATAATAATGGCTTTATTACAGAAATAACAAAACCTGCAATTGGAGAGTAAATCTCTTCATGCACAAAAGGTCAAAAGGTTTCAGCAAAACAGCTATTTGATTCTCTTTCAGAACACTTCAGTGAGAATATTTTAAATGCCTGTAGATTCGGTTTTCATTTATGGATCCCTGAGAATTTTCTTATCTCAAGGCCCAGTATTTCCACATGACTTATAAGTCCTGATAAATACTGCAAAATAATTTCAGCCATAACTTACACCTGGAGCATTGTCAGTAATAAAAATTTGATACATATTAATCACAGATCTCAGGAATGAATTCAGCATCTCACAGAACATGAGCATGTCACTCACAATGAAGTTAGCACCAGTCGCCTGTTTGCAGGAACCTTGTTTCAATGACATGATCAAACTCTTTTGTAGGTCTAAGCATCTTTGAGGCTACTGGGACCAAACAAAGACTTTGGGTCATATTCACAATTATAGTATTCTATATGAAAAGAAATTTAAAATGTGGGGGGTTTCTGCTTGTTTGTTTGTTTGTGAGGGGGTTTTTGCCTAATGAAAACTGGATGCACTCATTTTTTTTACATATAACAGCCAGAGTTTCAAGAAAATACAAGAATTTGCACTGTAATATTCAGATACATTACAGGTAAAGTATTTGGATTTGCCAGTATATTCCTCTTCCATTCCAGTTGCAGAAAGCTGAAGTTTCTACCAACACTTGTAATAAATGTTTAAGACTTCCTGATAATTGCCTGAATAGAGACATCATCTTGCCATTTACCATTCCTACCAAATTATACAGCTGTGAATAAACCCCTGTATTTAAAACAAGGAAACTTAAAGTCTCAGGAGACAAAAATCAGTTTGTGTGAAAAATAAGCATGCACAGTTAGAATGTTTCAAAAGAGAAATGAAAATATTGACACATGCCAGGAATGAGACAGATCCATATCTCTAGAACATCTCAAGGGAATCAAAATTCAGCAAGGAAGAGAAAATCTCAAAAAAAAGAATAGATTAAACTGAGAAGGTTGGAAAATTTCTACACAACAACTTTAGTTCTGGTAGTAGACAGAACTCCAGGCCCCTGGAAGTGCTGTTTAGGACAAATCAATTTTTTAAACTTATTCTGCTGGTTCTTGATTATTAGCTTGAGCTGTGGGTGCGCCAATTTTATTTTTGCCTTTTTTTATTTGTGCTCAAGAAAATTTATTTTCACTTCCAAATCCAATAAAGAGAATTGCATTAAGACATCTAATAAAAAAGAGCCTTCAAAATTGAACTTTTTCATGAATCTCATAAATAGTAACCTACTTATCCCCTGACATATATAGTGGGAATTAAAAAGCAAAGTGTTTATTTAGGCAGATATGGAAGTCCTGTGTCTATACAGATGTTGTAAAAGTAGCAATTCCAAGAGCAGTGAATAAAAAAAAAAAAAAGGCTCATTGCTGTTAAAATATCACTGATTTGATTTCCAGGTGTTTTTCCTATTATTTGTTTATTCAAAAGGTCTTGTTCTGTTAAGCTGGTTCTAAAAGGATCAAGAATGGAAAGTGGGTGAGGGGAGAGGTGGGGGGAGACTAAAATTGACCTTTGCTCACTCCAAATTTCACCTCTTTGGAAGCTCTTATAATGCTGGAATGCTGCACTGTGAGCTGAGTACAGCAGTGGAAGCAGTTTAAGTTGATGATCAGAGTTTTACTGTGAGAAAAAACACATACACTCAAAATAAACCATAATATCACACCACTGAAAGCTATATCCAAATAACCTCCTCTCTGAAGAGCTCTGGTTTGTTTTATTTTTCCCAGTATGGAGAGATTATGTAAATAATTGGAAGCTGCATTTTCACTCGGAGGTTGACTTTGAACTTGGTAAAGTCCTGTGGCTGGCATTATGCAAGAGTAAGGCACTTCTAGTCATAATCTACCAACAGAAACAGAGAAGAAATCCTAACTTTCTGTCCTCCTGCTCATTTAGTGTGCAGCACAGACTGATTAAAGACTGTGCCAGATGAGGCCTGTCCTAATTTGAGATTCCAAGAATGAGGTGCTATGGTCTGACAAACAGATGGGAAGAGTCCACTCAGGTGGGAGAGCTGCAAGCTCAGCATCCGTGTCTCTCCTGGTCTGACAGGGCATGTCTTCCAGATTCCTGTTCTGTACTCACTGGACAGCAAGCACCAAGCAGCCCTAAAAACGTGGCTGGATATGTGAGGGTTAATGAGTCAGGAAGTCTGAAGTCATATTGCCATTTTCTGTTCAAAAGTAGATGAAACTTCATAATTGTTCAGAAATAAAAAAGATGGGATCACTGAGAGAAAACACCAGCTCAAGTGAAGGGGATCATGCCTGGTGGAGGAAAGCAAACTGAAAATTGGTTATTTATTGGCCAGGGTGGAGTTGCTGTAACAAATGTTCAGTCTGTGAAAGAGCCACAAGAAAGTCAATGCTGGTGGCACACACCTGCTAGAAAGGCACAAAACATTCATCATGGGGGCTGTGGTTTGTGCAGTATGTGGTGATGTGCCTGAGGAACCTGCAGCTCATCTGCCTAGTAAACTCCTGCGGGTTTTCCAGCATTCCCAAAAATGTAGGAAGCATGTCTGCTTAAGGCATCATTCACAGGGAATGATAAGTTGTGGTTTCAAAGCAATTTCCACAGTCTGTGGGTAGCCTCCTCTCTCAGAGATGCACTGAGGTCAATCCAGCACTCTGGAGACTGCCTGGACAGGAATCAGGGCTCCAGAGGAAGGCAACCATTAAAATCCTGCTTGACCACTCCATTTCAGGGCTAGTAAAAACCTGTACTAATAGCAGGCTGTGTTTAGTTACTGCCCTAATCACATACTGTTGACTTTTTTTTTTTTAACTGGAAAAGAAAATCTGACACCTCAGTCAAAGCTGCGGTTAGAGAGAAATATATTGATCCTATTAAAAAAAAGTCCAAAATTAAATATTTTTAAACCAAGCACAGCATCTTTGATCAAACATAAGAATTGCAAGCATTTATTAAATCCCCCCCAAAAGAAATAGACTTAAAAATGGACATATCTTAATCTCCTTAATCAAAAATATTTTCATTCCAAAGTATAGCAGCAGTAAGGGAAAAAACTGAACAACAAGCAAACAACAGAAAATCCCACAAATTCCATCAAAAAACCTCTACCAAACCAATCAATTAAAACAAGTCCAAAAGAAAGAAATAACAATGTCTAATTCAACAAATGTAATCCTAGTATGTTCTAGAGTATTTTTATTTATTATATTTATTTAGTATATATATTATATATATATATATTTATTATTTAAATCCAGATTATTTTTATGGAACCCAACCAAGATTTAGCACAAACAAACTGCAAGATCCTGAGCTTGCATAGTAATATGAGGTTGCTGTGCTGATTTGCTTAGGAGGAATCAGGAATAAAATCCCTGCACACATTGAATCTGATTAATGCCCAGTAAAATTTATTTGGCACTGTTTTTCTGTCAGAACAAACTTACTTTGACAAGCCTTATATAAGGGATTGCACAAAATCTAAAATGTTGAAATGCTGAAAATATTCCTAGGTATGCAAATCATTCCGTTTAAAAGTATTTTCCCATTTTCTTGTGACACTTAATAGAATGGCATCCTGATAGTCACTGGGGTAAAAATAGACTTCATTAATTTATTCCTTTAAAATATGTTGACAAGTCTAAGGATGTTTGAGAGAAGACGTTCTAAAAGATTTTCTGAAGGAAGCATCTGCATTGAGACTGTGTTAAGAGTTTTGGCAGCTCTTTGGACACTGGAATCTGTTAATAAATTGTTTGGGGTTTTTTTCTTTCTCTTTTTTTTTTTTTTTTTTTTTTTTTTTAACTCTGACAACCTTCCCTGCCTGTCTGCTAGGAAAGCAGGAAGATCCCTCCCAGCTGAAGAAAACAGATAATTCCATCTTTTCAGTGTGAACAACAAGCTGTGTAACTAGGTATGAACAGGCTGTTTGCTGCTTGTACTATTTCATGTGTGACTCCATGGAACATTTTAGGGACCCACATTCCCTAATGCTTTTGGGGGGAAAATGCTGGTTAACTGTGTAAAATGGAAGATAAAAACCTTAACTCTGGCAAGGCTAAGCAACTGAGGGTGCTGGTGGGGCATGAGGATTCCTGTGGACTGAGCAGTCACTCCACTGAATTTGCTGGAGCCATGATCTGGAACAGCACAATGACAGCAATTTCAGCAGTGGAGCTTTTCCCTACCAGGAAAGCAGAAAAATCTGGCTAACAGTATAGTTGAAAGTGGTTTAGGGATGATTATAACTATCCCTCATTTATAAAAAAGGCTGTTAAGTTATACATTACTAAGATTCAATTTACAGATGAGATACCCTCATTTCCTGACTCTGCAATATAATTAAAATTCAAAGCAGGCAAAAACTTGCAATGAATTCTGAAGGGTTCCACTCACTATGTTCTTTTGTGAGCCATTTTTTTGTTCAATATTATAAAGGAAAAGGAAGATTTTCACACACTTTAGGCACTGGGTCTGGAAATGAGGAAGAAAAGGCTGAAGAGGGTAAAACCATACATGGGTTCAGAGTATATCTTTTGGAAGAAGTCCCAGTATGTAGTATAAAGTATAAATACTAAGCAGTTGTTGAACATAAACCAGTATCAATTTTTCATGAAGTAATTCTGCAGTGGGAGTTGATGCTTGTGGCAGGTGATCGTTCCCATTTCTCCAGTATATAAAAAAACCCCACCCTTCTTTTATTGTTTTCATGGTTCTTCCAGTGATTGTAAATTTCTCCTGGACCGATGGACAGGGACCATAAGTAAATGCTGCTCACACTTATTCTCTCTTTTGGGGCATCCAGAGTATTGACACAATGTCATAGAACATCAGCAGAAGGCAGTTCCACCATTCTTCTCTAGCTAAATCCCAATGATGTGTAAATACATCCCCATTACAGATATCTATGAGCTCTCTGCTTTTGCTTCCTGGAGAAAGAACAGCTGGTTTAGACTCTCAGAAGAAAAACATGAGATGAGGACAAGGGGAAAGCTGCTTCCAAGAGCTCCCTTCTGCAGACATCTGCCCCTTTTCTGTTACCAGGATGCTGTGGCATTTTGGTCCAGGCTCATTGTTTTTTGTGGCATGTGTGAAAACTTGTTCTTTCACCTTGCACACATTAGAAATGTTTTCTTTTTGTCCTGGAGGAACGAACGACACTCCCACTCAAGTCATGTTGCTAGTTGTGGCTTTTTACATCCATGCTGTAGACCGAAAAACATTTAAACATTTGAAAAAAATCTCTGTTATGTAGCCAAGTGTTTGGAAGTCCTCTGCCCCATAATTGTGCATGGCCTGACAGAATTCAGCTAAACTGAATTTTCAGTGGATTTTCCTTTAAATCCTGAGATATTGGTGTGGGGCACCCTCAGCTCACAGATTCTCTGCTCAGTTTTGAACATCTGTAGCTCAGAAAGGATGTGAGCATGTCCACTGACATTCACATCACTGATTTGGTAGTAAGGACCTCACTTATTTCCAATTGGTCAAATGAAGTCAAGACAACTATGTTGTGTTTTAAAAGGTTCAAAAAGACCTGATGTTACCAAATCACCTAGGAGGAATATCAGAGTGAAGGATATCCTTTGCGCTGAAAGGGAACTGAGTAAATGTGCAGTTGTAATATCCAGGGGTTCAGAGCTGTGCCCATGCTTCATATTTTAAATTTTTTCTGAAATAATTCAAATAAACTGAGAAAAAGAGAGCTGAGCTTAGAAATAGAGATAGAAATTACTGGCCCTGCAAATGGCACAGAAGGAAGACCATTCTGATTTTCGGTTAGCTCCCAAATATGATGCAGGGATGCCAGGAAAATGAGACACAATCAGGGGCACAAACCCTGGGAGGCTGTGGAGGATCAGTCATTTAACCATTGATAAAAAGGAAATAATAATGATGGGTTAAATATATATGTGAATAAAAACTAGCTGAAGATCAATATGATCTTTGATGCCAGGAAAACTGAAAGCCTCCAGACTGGGGAAAATCTAAAAGGGGGAAAAAGGCAAATCTGCTGAGGATAGAGTTAAATATTTGTTGTCCTCAGCACTGTTAAAGATTTGACCACATTAATTATGTGTAGGAAAGAAGGACTGACAGAGGACAATTATGTTGAGAGTTGTTAATTTTTATCTGATTCCATTCTCCAAGGTTGGTTGGGTTTACTAAAGACAATTGCTTTCATTTGCTGATTAATGACATAAAAAGGTGATTTGTGATAAATGCACCTGTAAGAAAGCCTCTTTGAAAAGGCAGAACATATGAAATTGATCATTTGATACAAAATGCTGCAATAACTGAGGAGGTAAAATACAGTCTCCTGAATATTATAATAGTTTATATTGGTAACACAATCCGGCAATAGATTGCATTTTATTTCTTGTCATTTACTGGTTTTGATAAGCTTTGTAACTAGCACAAAAATTTACAAGGTCCAGTACCACAAAAAGGCTGCAGTTACATTATAGAGTCCACTAATGGGAAATAAAGTAGACACCTCTCATATTTCTACCCTTACAGACACCTGACCAACAAACCAGTATTGGCAAGGCTCCTTTGGTGAAGACTGTGCTGTCAGTGTGGAAATGCTACCTTGAACTTAGAAATCCAGGGAACAGAGTTACCAATGGTGATGCTCTAAGCTCTCCCACAAAGGCAAATGAGCTCCTGAAATTGTTGGTTTACTACTCCTTAGCATTTATTGTCTTGGTTTATCACAAAACTGATTGAGAAAAATTAAAATTAACATTTTCCCCTTTTTTAAGATCTTGTTCTGGGCAAAATCATTCTGTGTGAAGTTCCCTCACCAGCTCCCTTGGGAAGATGCAAAGAATTTCTTCCATCACACTCAAACCTTTCTGGAAGCTGAGCAGCCTCTGTGTGCCAGTGAAGCTGGAGTTTAAACTATTAACAAAGTCATTATCTACTAATAAAGGACAATAAACAGATGACCTTAGGTATTTTAATTAGCAAAGCATGACTTAATACTACTTGGACCCCAGAACAGAGCAATAAAGAGGCAGCAGTTCTGGTTACTTTTCCAGTTTTTCCAGAGGGCAGTAATTTCCCTTCTGCTGCTCTCAGTCAGCACAGGGGTGTGCTGTCTATTTCCATCTGTGCCTGAAGAGGACATTCTGTCCAGGTGGAAACCCAAACAGCACGCAGAGTAAGCAATGAAAATGTGGTTTTACTCTGCTTACCACTTGGCAGAGGTGCAGATACACCCAAATATTTGTTGAAGGTTGTTAACTCAAATATTGAAACTACAGAGCTGAATGCAAGGCAGGAATCAGTTCATTCCTCTTTTCCTTTTTCCAGAATGCATCTCTCTAGGTGATCCAAGAATGCATCTAGGTGTCATCTCTCCTGCTTCCTCAAGTCAGCTTTCTGTGTTTGAAAACTCCAAAATTCTTCAGCCCATCCTCATTCTGATAATGACTACAGACATCACAGTGGTGAGCCTGTAATGAAGTGCTGCAAAGAAAAGATTTCAGGAAGAGCACTTTACTTAAAATTATCCTGGTTTGCTTCGTTGGGAAAGTTCTTGGAACTTGAACCACCCAGTTATATTTATTTTTTTTCATCGACGTGCTTGAAAAATGACATGAAAAAGCCACTTGACCCTTTGCATGCTTTCTCACCATAGGTTTGTGTAGATGTCTTGATTTCATTTTGGGGGCATTTGGTTTATTCCTAGAGGCAGGTTCTTACTGGGGCTTTCTTTAGGGCCAGAGTTCATTAATAACCTGAAAAATCTTCCTTTAAAGGTTTATTTACAACACGGATTATCTGTTGATCTTCCTTTTAATAGACAGATCTTGCTCCTTCACCACATGCTGCAAAATATTTTGAGAATCCATTAGGAATTTTAAGACTTTATCAATAGTCAGTCAAGGTTTGAAACTTTCATTACAAAATGTCGACATTAATCATTGGATCACAGGCACATGTCTTAGCAACACTGTATGGATGTTTCCTATATTATGCTGCCATCTTTTTGGGCTAGATCAGTAAAAATAAAAAATAAAAATATTCTCAGTATGATTCAGGTTTTTCCTTAAAACCAAATCAAGACTGTATGTGTAAATTCCTAAATTAATTATTTATTTTCTATTTTTAATCAAAGCTTAGAATCCTCTTCAAAAGTGTTGTTGGTCTCCTAGAAATAGTGGGGCATTTTGCCCTTTCTTTCAGAAACACTGGAACTAGTTTCAGGGACAACATGTCATCAACACCTGCAAAACAAATCCTGGCACATTCTCATCCATTTTTTTGAATAAATGTTAATTGGCAGGACTTAAATACAGCTCAGCTAGGCAATGACAATAACTTAATCAGTGTATGCAGATAAGACTAGAGACAGAGATTTAGCTGGGTTGAGTTACTGATTTTATTTTTTCTGGATAATTTCAGATATCTTTACAAGAAATATTGCAGTCTTATTCAAAGGAATTTAATCAGAGGATTGGTGAACTACATAGTATTTTATTTTATAGTGAATATCCTCAAAGAGGCAGGCACACAGCACTATATTAATTTTTTGGCTTGCATTGGCTTTATGGGTTACAATAAATGGACATCAGTCCCTCAGTCCATTTGGCTTCACATGCACTGTGTTCTTATTCATATATTTACTGTACTATAATTAATCCATTTACTTCCAGAGAAAAGCTATCCACCAGTAAAAAGCAAAGCAAAAACCATTTAATCAGGCATTTTTATTGGAGAACAAGATATCAGACAATTCTTTTGGCATTGGATAAACCACAAGAACCTGCTATCTTTTCTCTTCAGCCTTCATAACACTCCCTGCTCTGAGGAACAGACGCAGCAGGAGCAGGTGGGAGCACAGGAAATGGCACCTGTAGATGTGGAAAACTAATAAATTACAGTGGGAGAAGTCACACACGGGGACAGATGATCAGAGAGGCTGTGGGATCTACACCCTCAGGGATATCCAAAACTTACCTGGAGGCATCTCCAGGCAACTTGCTCTGTTTGAAACTTGTCTGAGAGACATTTTGGGCTGGAGATCTTCTCATGGACCTTCCCACACTCTTGATTTTATCATTCTGTAAAGTATCCTTTTCGTCAATTTAAAATGGGAAAATAGTTGGGGCCCAGGTGGGTGGGGTTTGTTTGTTTTTTGTTTGGTTGGTTTTATCATTTTGGTGGGGGGTTTTGTTTGGTTTGTTTGTTTGCTTTGGGTTTTCGGTGGTGTTTTGTTTGTTTGTTTGTTTGTTTGCTCCTGCTTGTTTGTTTTTTAAAGCCACTATGTTGTATTTTAGAGGTATTTCCACGTAAAATTGCATTGCAAATGGCTGTTCAGATGTGGAACCCAAACCCAAATTCCTGCTGTTGGCTTGCTGAAGAGTAGGATCTGGAAGAAAAATTGCATGGAGCACTCAATCTGTCATTTGTTATATTTCAAATACATAGAGATGTATCAGCAAATACATACTAATAAATGCTAAGAAAAGGACCTGCTACCAAGTTATACAACATCAATATAATTAAAAGTACCTCAAAGAATGAAAAAAATACCAATATCAAAGAAAAGAAAGATAATCAAAGGTCCAATAATTTTCCTCAAAGCATATCTTTATGTTTTCAACCAAAGGGGCACAATTAAACATCCCCTGCCATGGAAATGTGTCTCTCTGTACTCCAAGAGATGAGACAGTGGTTTTGGATGTGCCTTTTCCAAAACTGGAGTCCTACAGGACTGACAAGAAACTTGCTCTTAAGCCTCCTTCTTTGAACAGATCCCTTAGCAGAATGTGAGGAGAAACAAACATAGAGCTTACATGTCTGGCAGTCACAGAACTGTAAAAGGACACAGAGTCCTACTCAATATATGGGGAACTGACAGTTTTACAAAGGGCAGAGCACTAAAATATATTTCCTAAAATAAGCATGTATATTAAAAAAGGACTATATTATAGTTAACTACAAATACTTGTCCATAACATTATTATGAGTTATAAATTCTACACAATTATAGTAATAAACTAATAATTTTATCACATTGGGGTTTTGCCTTAACGTGCATATAGTGCATATAGTGTTGCCTTTTTTTCAACTGTAAATGAAACTCAAGATACTTTTAGTAAGGAGGTAATATAAAAGGGGGTCTTTATTTGAAGGTTTTCATGGGCAGTTATGAAAAGATGTCCACAAAAGCCCACACCCCCAGGGGGGAGTACATTTTGATAGGTTTTACGAAATTAGTATAATTGATAAAAAACACCAATTAGGAGGACAAGTAGTGATGCAATTGTCACCTCCCCCCCCCACCCACCCCCATCAAGTTCCTTGTCTGGAGTCCCCCCCTCAGCACTGGCTGTGCTCTGTCCATGAAAATGTATCTCTAAGAGTTGTTCTTTTCCTTGTTTTCCAAGAAGAACCAAGAGAGCACTGGGGCCTTGCACACCCTGAGGCTTGGAATTCTGGAATTTGTTTTGTCTTTCTGCTTAGGAAAAGGCTGTGGAAAAGTACTGGGAAAACTAACCACTAATAAAATAGGCTAGAGAGCTACAAATATGTGTGAGAATACAAATATGTTGTCATGGGTTAAGAATGGTCCAATCAAAAATCATTTTTATTTAATTGGCAGATAGTTTGACCATTCAAAAGTAGGTTACGACTTTTGGGTAATACTCATATAAGCCGAGAGTGTGGGGAGGAGCTTTCTCTTTTCTTCCGGCTGAATCACAGGTAACATCGAGCAGCACAGAGCCTGGCTGGGCTCAGCCCAGGCCTGCTGCCCCTGGCCGGGCCCGGCCTGGGCCCCCTGAGAGCGCAGCTTGGCTGTGTCTGGCCCCCGGGAACAGCAGCAGCGGGGGAGGGGAAGAGAAGCCCCAGCGGCAGCCGCTTCTGTCACCAGGGCCAGGACTGAGGAGTGTTCCACCGTGGCCCGCCCCCCCCCCCCCCCCCACCCAGGCGTGGCCCCCGGGAACAGCAGCAGCAGCGGGGAAGGGGAGGAGAAGCCCTGGCAGCTACAGAATGCTTCTCCCCCGCCCCCTTCAGGCCGAAAAGAACAGCGCGGCCTTCAGACTTTTTTAGTTCCCGCTGCAACAAGATCATGTGAGCAGCCTTGCAAGTCTGACAAGTTTAACTCTTTCTCTGCTAGCAAATGGATTTCTTCTGAGCACCGGCCTTTCTCTGAATGAAGGACAGATCTAGTGATTAGACCATAAGGAGACACAGCATGGAGCTGAAGTCAGTGGAAAGAGAGTGAAAAAGATTTTAAGGTAGAGGAGGAGGAGTGGCTGAAAATTCTAGATGGACTTCTCTGGAACATAGAGACGGAGCTGGGTTGTTCCTTTAAACCATGGAAAGATCTGCAATTTGGGGAGGTGATTGTTTTATATGTAGATTTTTGAGCAAAGGTATTGTGTGATAGACTGAGTAAAATTGATTTAATGAAGAAAAAACCCTTTGCCTTGGATGAGACACCTTTAAAAGGCGACACCCCAATGTTGCAGTGTATTTGAGTACAGGGCCCACGTGTTCAGTATTGAGAATACTGTAAGTGGGTAGGATTGAGTTCTTTGAAGTCCTTGTAGACAAAGTCTCTATTGAAACGGAGAGGCTCCTTTCCTGAAGAATTGATGAAAGATTATCTTAAAATGGTAAACTGGCTAAGGTTGCAGGTTATGTCTTTTTATGTTGAGTGTAGAAAAGTGAAAACTCGGAGAGGGAGGGAAAGATGTTTTGAAGGTTCCATTTGTTGTTTTTTTTCTTCCTATTTTCATCCTTTCAGTGTGTGTAAATAAACTATCTTTGTAATTTAAAGATGAGCCTGTTTCACTTTTATATTCTCCCAGTCAAATGAAATATAGAATGTGATGAAACCATCACAACATATAAAAGGGAAAAGACAAAAACAAAACCAACATCAGTGTGTGCATAAAGGACATTTTATTCACAGCTCTCAAACAGAGCTTTGAGGCTCTCAGTGGGACAGAGATGATCTGGGTCAGACCTCTGTTGAAAGGGGGTAACACACTCTGCTGCAGGGGCTTGGGTTGGTCCCTGCAGGCCCAGGCAGATGCCAAAGCTGCTCTTCACATCCTTCCACCTTTCCCTGCCCCTCTGCCAAGTGCAGGGGGCCTCAAGGACTGAAAGGACCACAGGGAGTCAAAGGGAGACAGTTGCACCTACCTCACTGGGGGCTCCTGGAGAAGCACTTTCCTTTAGAAGCAAGCCTCTCACCTCCAAAGGCATTTCCCCAAATGTGCAGATTTCCTGGGGAACACCAACACAGACTTAAGAAACCCTGGCAAGGCTGAATTACTTCTCATCCTTGCAGCATAGGCAGTCCAGCTCGAGCTCATCTTCCCCCAAGTGTGTTTCCACGTGTTGGTTCAAGCACCTGAAATTACAGCATTCCTTAAGCAGTTTTTACTATAACTTTACTCCTTGTATGTATGGATATGTAAGAACACTATTTTACAATTGATGCAGTATAATTTTCATTTAATTACTTCAGCAGGAATAAGTGCATAGAAACAGGAAGGTTATGGTGAACCACTCTTTAAAAATTATTTTTAACAAAATAGAACTACTTATTATTTATATTAAATGGAAATATGCTTATCTATTGCTTCTTCCTTACAAGTCTAGTGAATGTTTATTGTCACTCATTTGATATTGTCCACTGTGTTGGTTTAGGATAAATTAGGGGAAGAACGTCTAAAAGGGAGTCCCCTAAAACAAACCTCCACCACCCCTCCCCCCCAGTCCTGGGTTGGGAAGGAAATTCTTTGGAGAAGAAAAGTGGAAAAAAACGGTTTTATTGACAAATGAAAAACTCTCCCCACCCCGAGTGGAAGGAAAAGCTCAGGTTACTCAGGAGGGAGGGCGCAGAGCTTCTTCCGCGGGTCCTGGAGTTTCCCAGACTTCTCAGGTCAGGTCAGGCTCTGGAGCCAGTCCAAATCTTCAGGGGCGGGGGGAGAAGGGAGAAGGAAGGGAAAAGAGGGGAAAAAAAAACGGAAACAGCGGAACACAGGCAGCAGAAGCAGCAGCAGCAGCAGTAGCAGCCGAAGCAGCAGCAGCAGCAGCAGAAGCAGCAGCCGAAGCAGCAGAAGCAGCCAAAGCAGCAGCAGCCAAGCAGCAGCTCAGCCCCGAGCAGCAAAAGCCCCACGAGCAAAGCAGCTGCTGCTAGATATAACAAAAACAGTCCACAATATGGGATAGAGGGCACCGCCAACCCAGAACATCCACATGGAACAAGCTCTTTTTGCTCAGATCTTGCACATTGCAAGCCTCACACACCAGGACAGAAGAACGTTCTGTGATGGGACCTGCTGACTTCCATCATGAAGAATTTCAGAAGGTCCAAATAGGATACACTGCTCTGAGGGATAAGCATATGCTGGGAGTCTTGCCCTTGCAACATTTCTGTGTAGGCAATAAGAAAACATTTTCTGAAATATGGAATATTGCTTGCAGCTGTCTCTGTGGATCAGGGATGAAGTATTAGGGGCTGAAGTACTTTTTACTACTTGAGGTTATTTAAAAATGTAATGTAATGCTGGGATAGAGAAATACCCGCCCTGTGCACATCCAAGTGCCTGCTTGTAACCATGTGTAACTGGGCATCTCTACCTTCAAGTTTTTCAAAAATTAAAACATTGTTTTAATATATAGTGGAACTTCTTTATATTCCTCTAGTAAAGAATACTAAAATTACCTCTGGCCATCATATATGTTGATTCTTCAGAGGAAGACAGCTACATTTTTGCCCTTTTATTGAACAGATCTTTAGAATAAGGAGGTCCAGGCTGGCACAAGTAATTTTACATAGCAAGCTCTTAAAGGTAATTTTCTGCTAACTAAAGTTGACAGCCCAACACCATCAAGGAAGCATTTAGTAGCACAAAATTACATATAAACTAACATTTAGTTGCACATTTTGCCAATGTCCTGGGTTATGGAATCAAAAATGTGTATTCTATTTTCATCTGCTGAAAGCAGTTGGGGAATTGTTCTTTATTTCTTGTAACTTTGGAAGGAGGGGGACGGGGGGGAGGGGCGGGTGCCTTTTGGGTAATGGGCCATCAACAGACTATACCCCCGGACTATACCCGCTCCCCCCAGAGCCCCAGAAGCCCCATTTGCATGCATAGTCCTATTGTGGGATGCCCCACCCAGTGGGGGGAGTCTACAATTGCTGCCGGGAAAACTGAGCCGGCCGGGGACAGACTTCACTTGCTTCACCCCGGATTCCTGGGAGGAAGACGGCACCCCATCTCATCTTTGCCAGACCCCATCTCATCATCGCCGGACCCCATCTCACCATCACCTCACCCCTGGACCCCTCCTCATCACCCCTGGACTCCTCCTCATCACTCCTAGACCCTTTTTGGCTACAGGATCGTCCCTGCTCCAACAGAGCCACGTCTACCACCCCAGGAGGACTCACTTCTGGACTGCTTCCAACACCCTGACTAACAGGGTGCCAGGTGGCAGCTCTGATTCTATCAGGGCTTTCCCAAATTGTTGTTGTTTGTTTGCTGGTTTGGTGGGGTAGTTTTGTTTCCTACCACATTTGTATTATTGATATTCCTAGTAAAGAACTGTTATTCCTATTCCCAAATCTTTGCCTGAGAGCCCTTAATTGAAAATTTATAATTTGGCAGGGGTGGGGGGTTTGCATTCTCTATTCTAAGGGAAACCCCAGTTTCCCTGGCAGACACCTGTCTTGTCAAACCAAGACAGCCAACAACCTGTGAAACCCACCAAAGAAATTTCTTCATTTCCAAGCTCTTGCATGCAAAAGCCATTGCAGAGTCATCAAGGTGCTTCCACTAAGTGTTGGACCATTGCTTTGTGATTTGAATTTTGTACAGGAATCAGTGATAATCTGGTCATGCCATGGGGAATACCATCAGCACCATTCTACCTCAATTTTCCCATTACTCCATTCACAGGAAAAAACAAATCTTCTGAAGGGTTTTTCCAACTAAAACACTCAGTGAAAGTCTCTTTTCCCTGCTGACAGACAGCTCACCATTGGGCTGCAATCAGATTCTGTTGTTTTATGAAAATTAAAACCAGAACAAATACTCTGCACTCAAAGGAACAAAAGTTTATTTTGCCTTTGCATGAATTCTGGTTACAATCTAATAATTTTGTCTGTTCTTCAGAATCCTGACAGTCCTGCCTGACAGTCCTGTCTTACAACAGATGTTCTGTACAGCTTCCTGTGATTTCCAAATTGAAACATTCTGCAATAATCTGAACACTGCAGATGGGCACTTAATTTTTATATTTTCAGTTATACTGGGTTTAGAATCCAATATCCCTTGCAAATAGTCACATTAAAGAAAAACTATATTCTAGATAGAGAGCTTTTTCTGGTTTTGTCCAGGTTGTTTTTAAGAGCCATTTTGTAATTCAACATGACAGTCTCCTACTCTGTGCCAATCACTCTAGTTGCTCACTAAGTAATGCTTCTGACACATCCATTCAGTTATTTTTCCCCTTCTTGGTGCATATGATCTTCTGTTCTCCTTTGCCAAGTGCTGCAATAGTCGAACAGTCACTATTCACAAGTCCCTTATTCCCAGATAGGCAATCACCCTCCCTGAAATATCTATATTTACAGGAAAACAGTGCATTCATCAGAGAATTAGATCTAGTCTCTCAGCATTCTTATTACCCACAATATTGCACATTTAAATGAGAATTAGTCACAGGGAGCATGCTGCTCCATTCATTTTCTTAATCACTTCTACATTCCTAAATAGAATTAGATATTTAGGATGCAATGGCAGAGAATGGGCATAAGGAAATATTACTGCCACCAGCCCTGACTGAGAGTAGGTTAGAAAGACAGATTCCATTTCTGCAGATGAAGAAGCTGGCATTTAAATAAGCTGAGTTTAGCAGTCATTTGCCTCTGCTGAGGTCATGGCAGGATGGTTTTATTTCTTGATAAAGCATCCTTCCCAACTGCTGCCCTAGGTGGTAGCAACAGCCGCCCCTCAAGGCAGTCTTCAAGATTTTTCTCCTACAGAAAATAGATATCCTCTCTCTGTTATGTTTGTGTTACTGCTTCATCCTTCAATAAGCACAAGGACACTTCTCTGGGAGGGTGTCCACATCCACCTCTGGGTCTGTACAGTAGGAAGGGGACTGCAGCAATTGAATGCCTGCTGGAGTTTGCTGCAGAAAGCTATAACCAGGAGCCTTTGTTTTCCTTCACACTCAAAACTTTGTCTAAATCACTTTTATTCTTCTGCCCTGTTTTCTGTTTTTAAAACAGATTTCTGGTATTTAATGTAATGTCTCCAGAGGAAAGTGAGATATTTGCATTTCTGAGAAAGAGCAGAGAGATGAAGGTATTGGTTTGTCATCTGCAGAGGTCAGTGCAGTCTCAGACTGATTGTGAGGGTTGTACGGCTTCCAGCTTTTCCTTTCTTAGACACTGGAGAGTGGAGGCATCAGAAACACTCTCAGAGAAACACTGCTGGCCAAGACATCTCCATAGCAAAGTGTCCCTCTCTGTCAGAAAACACTTCTACACCAGCAAATTAGCATGATTCTTCTTTCTTCCTCATTTGTGGATTTTTACGTTCCCCCAAAAGCAGTAGATATGACTCTCAAGATCCTTTTATTAGTGAACTTGGCCCCTTAGGGGTTAAACAATTCAACAGTACTTCTATATAGGGATCCAGCCACAACAGATGAATCTGTCTGAGCTTTGCATGTTTTAGTAATTTTCTCTTAATGTATTTTCTCATTATCACTGCACTTCTTGATCTAGTCCCTGACACCTTTTTCATCTTTGGCTGCTCTTACATTAAAAGAGATGTCACTGACACAAACAAAAAAATATGCGTTTAGTGCTAAATCTCTACTTGCTGCAGATATTCTTTTAGTTTCCCTGCGTCTTTCAGCAGACAAAAGCCTGTTTTGCCCAAATGTTCTTTTTCAGGCTTGATGAAGTCTTCATAACCATCAAGAATTTCTTGTGCTCCTCACTCTGACCTTCTGTCCCACTCGGAAAGGGGAAGATTGCCTAGGAGTATCAAGTAGATTTAGTTTCAGCCCACCTTTCTCTGGAGATCACTGCCTTTTTGGGTGCTTTTGGCTGTGTCTAGGGCCTATCCCTGTGAATAATATTTTTCCAGTACTAAGTTAATAAGACCTCAGCAGCAGCCTTGGAGCCAAACAGGCTGGAAGTGACCCCAAAGGGCACATGTTGCTCTTTGCCAGAGCTGCTTCTGGGGTTTTTGTACTGGTGATTTGTAACAGGCCTGTGCTGCTGTTGTAATAGCAAGAACCAGTACAAAACTGTCTTCTTTTTAATGACTTTCTACTTGATAAGGTGTACCTGCCCAGAAATCACCAGTTCCTGTCCTTGTTAATCTTGTCTCAGAGAGATCACACCCCTGTAGAAATGGGTATTCAGTGCTCTAACCAAACAAAACAATTAAACCCCCTCTACTACTGCCTGAAGGATGTTCAGCCTTTGTCATTCCCTTCCTTTTCTCTGTCATGATGAAGTAGTAATGGGAGGTGAAGGCCTGCCTGCCTTTCTTTCCTTCTAAAAGAAGTTATCCTGATGGTTCCCTAAACTATCCAGGATCTGAAAGTAAAACTCAACAGAAGCCCCTCCCAGATGGGAACAGCTGTAAACCATTCCACTCAGTGTCTTGCAGCCCTTAAATTCTGAAAACAAACCTAGGTAAGGCTTATCTAGATGTTTTCCTGTGCAGTCCACGCAGGAAACAAAATTTCATTAACCTGTTTGATGACAGGACACCTTTTTCCAAATCCCTGTCAGCTGTGCTGCTCTGGAAAGAGCTGAACTTACACTGGGGTTAGAGTGCATTGGAAAATTGGGAAGGGAGGGCAGTAATATCTCCAGCTGGTGGGGGGGGTCCGTGGCTCAGAACCCCAAGAGGCTGTCCACCCTGAAAAGTATCTCCTCGGAGACACTCCCTAGGGGGCCAAGCACTCTCTCAGCTGGCGGGTAGCGAGCTCAGCAGGAGGCAAGTATCCAGCTCTTAGTGATTTCGCTCTGTGATCTCAGCTTTGCCTCCTGTGAAGCTTCGCTTCCCCCTGTAGCCGGCTTCGGGTGTAGAGAGAATGAGGGTCTCGTCTCAGCAAATTCTGCAGAAGCAGCTTTATTGTGGAGACTTCAGCGAAGGGAGCCGAGGGAGAGAAAGCCCTCCCGTCAGGGGCTATTTTGGGGGTTTTATAGGGAGCTAGGTGGGAGGGGGGAAGGGTACAAAACCAATCAGTTACAATAAATCTACATAAGTCCCCAGGGTGCTTGTGGGTCTTCCTGGGGAACTCGTGGTGACCGGGGAGATGCTTGTCACTTCAGGGTCTGTGAGGGGTTGCGAAACTTTCCTTCCCTCCAAGGCAGGGCCATCTGGGCTCTGCCCACCCCCACAGGGCAGCTTAACCTGAGGAGAGTTCTTCCCTTCTTCTCAGCCAAATACCCAGCAGTATAATGAATAACAGATCTGTGGGTGAAAGAAGAGATTTCCTCCACTTGCATCCCTCTGAGGGTGGCTCAGCTGGGAACAGGTCTTGCAGAGTGATAAAAAAGAACTTAGGCAAGGAACCACGGAGATGCTGTGGATCACAAGATATCTTAGCATTGTCTCTTGGAACACGGTTCAAATATGTAAACATTCTCCATGGAAGAGGAAAACAATCTACTGTGTTTATTTTCTCCACTCTTTTGTTACAAAATGTTGAGCTAGAAATTCCTAAATTTTTTTTTTTTTTTTTGGTAAGGCTGTCAGAGCAGAAATTAAGCATTTGAACATTTGACGATTACTGAAAATTAAATCCTCTTCCATAGGCAAAAGTAGAAAGTCCCTGCTTATCAATTCCTGGTAACATGTTCAAATAGGTAAAATAATTAATGAGAGTGGGGAGCTGGCCAGTTTGTTGGTCAGCTCCTCAGGTGAAATGGAGGAAGAAAATCTCTCTATGTCCCCTTCCTTTAAATCCCAAACTCAATCCAATTTCAAGACTTGGTTCTTAGACAAACTCACCTTGCCTTGCATGCTGCTGCGCCTAGACTACTTCATTAATGTCTTGCTTTGTGGAATGTTCTTTATTCCTTCATTCTATCTTCCCTCCTCCTTAAATCTTGCTTCCTATTTTCCTTGCTCCATTTGTCACACTCATCTTCGTGCTGCTGTTGCAGCACATTTGATGTCACATTCTGTTCACCTGGAGACCAATGCAAATTTCACTGAACTGCGGTGGCACTCAAGGGAACAAGATCCTCAGGAGATGTTGGAGGATTCTCACAAGGCCATACCAACAATGGAGCATGACAGAGTTCAGTTATGCCCACTGAAGCAAGGCTCCTCAGGGTCTTCTGAGCACTCCAGGAATGAAAAACAATTTTCCCCTTCTGATCCCCTGAGTTACAGCTGTTCATGCCAGAACCTAAGGATGAAAAAATATTTGCTTCATAATGTGAACGAGTTTTTTTCTGAGAGGAAACCTTGTGTCTCAACCCCTCCTGGGTCATTCTGGAGAACTGGAAGCTCTCTCCAGAGTCAGATGACAAGTGCACTCTGTTGCCAAAGAGGCCAGCACCAAGAAATACTGTGGTACATATCTGTTTGAGCTTCTACTGTCATTCTTCCCTGCCAAACTGCTGGGGGCAATTGACTGCTGAAGTGTGGTTTGTTTAGAGCTGAGCAACTCTTTTAACCATGACCACAATGATAAAATTTTGGGTACACGTAGCACAGCTTTCTATCAGCTTTATTTTCTAGCAACCATCATTGAGAGGGTGTGCAGGCTAGCTGCTCCTGAATGACCTCTTGGGACAGATCTCCAGCCACTCTGAAATAACTGTCACTAAGCAGTAGGGTTTCAGCTGGAAGTTTCATTGCCCCGTACAAATGTAGGATCTACTTTTGGGAAGGAGACAGGCAGAAAAATCTGAGGAGTGCACTGGCATGCCATTTTCCTGAGACTTAGGAGCTTGCACTTTGCCATGAACTGTAGCACTAAACTCGCACCAGCAGTTTATAAAATACAATGCAGCTTCACAACAGCAGGGCCAAGGCACATGTACATTTGGTGCTAAATGCCCCTAGTCTGCAAATTGCTTATAAAATGAGTGTCCTGGGTTATGGAATCAAAAATGTGTATTCTATTTTCATCTGCTGAAAGCAGTTGGGGAATTGTTCTTTATTTCTTGTAACTTTGGAAGGAGGGGGACGGGGGGGAGGGGCGGGTGCCTTTTGGGTAATGGGCCATCAACAGACTATACCCCCGGACTATACCCGCTCCCCCCAGAGCCCCAGAAGCCCCATTTGCATGCATGGTCCTATTGTGGGATGCCCCACCCAGTGGGGGGAGTCTACAATTGCTGCCGGGAAAACTGAGCCGGCCGGGGACAGACTTCACTTGCTTCACCCCGATTCCTGGGAGGAAGACGGCACCCCATCTCATCTTCGCCAGACCCCATCTCATCATCGCCGGACCCCATCTCACCATCACCTCACCCCTGGACCCCTCCTCATCACTCCTAGACCCTTCCTCATCACTCCTAGACCCTTTTTGGCTACAGGATCGTCCCTGCTCCAACAGAGCCACGTCTGTCATCCCAGGACTCACTTCTGGACTGCTTCCAACACCCTGACTAACAGGGTGCCAGGTGGCAGCTCTGATTCTGTCAGGGCTTTCCCAAATTGTTGTTGTTTGTTTGCTGGTTTGGTGGGGTAGTTTTGTTTCCTACCACATTTGTATTATTGATATTCCTAGTAAAGAACTGTTATTCCTATTCCCAAATCTTTGCCTGAGAGCCCTTAATTGAAAATTTATAATTTGGCAGGGGTGGGGGGTTTGCATTCTCTATTCTAAGGGAAACCCCAGTTTCCCTGGCAGACACCTGTCTTGTCAAACCAAGACAGATTTTGGCGCCCAAGTGTGGGGCACAAGGGCATTGAGACAGAGGAATAACAGTTCTTGTGTACTAGATAGAAGTCTACTGCTCAAAATCATGTGGTCCAGCTTTCCCTGGTTTGGCTGGCACGTGGTTGTGGCTGTATTTCTGCCATTTGCTGGCCCTTATCTAAACATGGGCCCTATAACCAAGGCTACTGTGGCTGGCATCCAGTTTATTTTGTGGGTTAATAAGGTGAGGAATTCGTGGATTTTTAACTTCCTTTGGAAAGCAGGCACATGGATTCAGGGCTATCATAGACTAACTCTGTGTTTCTGGGGTTACTTTAATAATGGTACATATTGTGAGGAAATGGCACCTGGGGAAATTTTCTCCCAATCCTTCACTCAGTTTTTTGGGTCTACTCCACCAGCTTTTCAAGGGTTAAATTTCCCTCTGAATGCTAATGACGTCATACAGTGGTTGGTGCTGCTTATAGGCCTATTCTATTTGGTATTCAGAGATAAAGGGAGACTGGCCTGGGTAAGCACTCTGATAACTACCCCAAAGAATAATGATGCTGCCCAAGAGCCCACCCCTGTCCCACAGCCAGCCTCAGGCATAAACCACCCGGTTTGGGTGAAGGCTCTGATAAAAGAAATGCATGAGATGAACCAGATGCTGAAAGAGTACATTTCCCCAGCTGGTGAGAAACCTTCGCCCTGCCCTGACAAAAGAGAATCTGATACAGAACCCGCAGACATTACAACTGTCCAGGTTCCAGCTGACACACAGGGGCAGTCACAGCCAGCAGCAGTTGCCCCTGTGGAAACAAGGAAATCTAAAGTGAAAACAGCAAACCCAGAGAGTAAAGATAAGAAGGGAGGGCCCTCACAAGACACAAGGGAATCACATGTTCAGATCATCACTGAGACCCTGTCGTATGAAAGTCTCCGTAATCTGCAAAAAGATATTGTACGGCGGGGACGTGAGGCTTACACTGCCTGGCTACTTCGGGTTTGGGATCTTATGGGCACAGGTGTCCAACTAGATGGTGGGGAGGCCAGGAATTTGGGACCGTTGACCCAGGACTCAGGTATAAATCAGGTATTTGTAAGGGAGCCTGGACCTCTTTCCCTCTGGCAGCGGCTTTTAACGAGTGTGAGAGAAAGATTTGTCCACAGAGAAAGAATGCAGGAGCACCACCATAGAATGCGCTGGAAAACTCTGGAGGAGGGAATCCAACAGCTGAGGGAAGTGGCAGTACTAGAGGTACTTTTTGGGAGGAGTGGACAGCATGATAATGATCCTGACAAGGTTAGATGCACAGCGCAGATGTTATGGAACCTGGCAAATCTGGGGCCATCTCAGTATACTACATTCATTGCAACCATTAATGCTGAGGACAACCAAGTGACAGTGGGGGCTGTTGCCACTAAGCTTAGGAATTATGAGAGCATGATCAATGGCCCGCTGCAGGCTCATATCTCTGCCGTGGTGAAAGAGCTCAAAGAGGAAATGAGGGAGGTGAGGGAGGAGATGAGGAAGAGCAGTTCCAATGTGGCACCGGTGCGAGTCACAGGCCCCAGAGTCAGAGCCCAACGACCCCCAGTCAGAGAGAGAGGGTACACCCCGAGAGCTGACCTGTGGTTTTACCTGCGTGACCATGGGGAAGACATGGGAGTGTGGGATGGGAAACCCACCTATGTTCTGGCAGCCCGGGTGCGTGAGCTCAAGGAGAGGAACACTCACCAAAGGGGTGCCACTAAAATGAAAGTATCCTCAACCTCCTATGCCCAGGCTGTCAGTAGTCAGGATGCTGGAACCTCTAGTATGTATGCTCAGGGAGGGAATAACCAGTGCTAGAGGGGCCCTGCCTCTAGCCAGGTAGAGGAGAGGGACAATCGGATCTATTGGACTGTGTGGATCCGATGGCCTGGCACATCTGACCCACAGAAATACACGGCTTTGGTTGACACTGGCTCCCAATGTACCCTGATGCCGTCGGGGTATGTGGGAGCAGAGTCCATTTCTATTTCTGGAGTGACAGGGGGGTCCCAGCAGCTGACTGTATTGGAGGCCGAAGTGAGTTTGACTGGGAATGGGTGGCAGAAACACCCCATTGTGACTGGTCCAGAGGCCCCGTGCATCCTTGGCATAGACTATCTCAAAAATGGACATTTCAAAGACCCAAAAGGATATCGTTGGGCTTTTGGAGTAGCTGCTGTAGAGACGGAAGCAATCAGACAACTAAATACCCTGCCTGGTCTCTCCGACGACCCCTCTGCTGTGGGACTGCTGAGAGTTGAAGAACAACAGGTGCCAATCGCCACAGCAACAGTGCACCGTCGGCAATACCGTACTGACAGAGACTCTGTGACTCCGATCCATGAGATGATTCGTAAACTGGAGAGCCAAGGGGTGGTCAGCAAAACCCACTCACCCTTCAACAGTCCCATTTGGCCTGTGCGTAAGTCTGAAGGGGAATGGAGATTGACTGTGGACTATCGTGCATTGAATGAAGTGACTCCACCACTGAGCGCTGCCGTGCCGGACATGCTGGAGCTCCAGTATGAGCTGGAGTCCAAGGCAGCAAAGTGGTATGTGACCATTGATATTGCCAATGCCTTCTTCTCCATTCCTTTGGCAGCAGAGTGCAGGCCCCAGTTTGCTTTCACCTGGAGGGGCGTTCAGTACACCTGGAACCGACTGCCCCAGGGGTGGAAGCACAGTCCCACCATCTGCCATGGACTGATCCAGGCTGCACTGGAGAAGGGTGAGGCTCCGGAACATCTACAGTACATCGATGACATCATTGTGTGGGGAAACACGGCAGTGGAAGTTTTCGAGAAAGGAGAAAAGATCATCCAGATTCTCCTGGAAGCTGGCTTTGCCATTAAGAAGAGTAAAGTCAAGGGACCTGCCCGAGAGATCCAGTTCCTGGGAGTGAAGTGGCAAGATGGACGGCGTCAGATCCCCACAGAGGTCATTAATAAGATCACCGCTATGTCTCCACCGACCAGCAAGAAGGAAACACAAGCTTTCCTAGGTTCCATAGGTTTCTGGAGGATGCACATCCCTGAGTACAGTCAGATTGTGAGCCCTCTGTACCTGGTTACCCGCAAAAAGAACGATTTCCCCTGGGGCCCAGAGCAGCAACACGCCTTTGCCCAGATCAAGCAGGAAATCGCTCATGCGGTGGCCCTTGGCCCAGTCAGGACGGGACCAGAGGTAAAGAATGTGCTTTACTCCGCAGCTGGGAGCCATGGTCTGTCCTGGAGCCTTTGGCAGAAGGTGCCTGGTGAGACTCGAGGCCGGCCACTGGGATTCTGGAGCCGAAGCTACAGAGGGTCTGAAGCCAATTACACTCCCACGGAGAAGGAGATCTTGGCTGCCTATGAAGGAGTTCAAGCCGCCTCAGAGGTGATTGGCACTGAAGCACAACTCCTCCTGGCACCCCGACTACCAGTGCTGGGGTGGATGTTTAAAGGAAAGGTTCCCTCCACCCATCACGCCACCGATGCCACCTGGATGGTCAACACCCGAGGCTCCATCAATCGAGCTGGTCCTGCCCAGTCTACCCCTTTGCACACAGTAGATGGAGATAAAGTCCCTGTGGTGCACATGAGAGGTATTTTAGGAAAGACTGTCTGGATTAACCCCACCTCAGGCAAAGGCGAACCCATCCGTGGGATTGTTTTTGCTCAAGGACCTGGTTACACTTGGTGGGTAATGCAGAAAGATGGAAAAACCAGTTGTGTACCCCAAGAAAACCTAATCCTAAGTAAGAACTGAGTGTAGGGGTTCATTTTGCATAGTAGTTCATTGCTTTAGGTATGATGCAGATGATAATAGAATAAGGGGTGGATAATGTCCTGGGTTATGGAATCAAAAATGTGTATTCTATTTTCATCTGCTGAAAGCAGTTGGGGAATTGTTCTTTATTTCTTGTAACTTTGGAAGGAGGGGGACGGGGGGGAGGGGCGGGTGCCTTTTGGGTAATGGGCCATCAACAGACTATACCCCCGGACTATACCCGCTCCCCCCAGAGCCCCAGAAGCCCCATTTGCATGCATGGTCCTATTGTGGGATGCCCCACCCAGTGGGGGGAGTCTACAATTGCTGCCGGGAAAACTGAGCCGGCGGGGGACAGACTTCACTTGCTTCACCCCGATTCCTGGGAGGAAGACGGCACCCCATCTCATCTTCGCCAGACCCCATCTCATCATCGCCGGACCCCATCTCACCATCACCTCACCCCTGGACCCCTCCTCATCACTCCTAGACCCTTCCTCATCACTCCTAGACCCTTTTTGGCTACAGGATCGTCCCTGCTCCAACAGAGCCACGTCTGTCATCCCAGGACTCACTTCTGGACTGCTTCCAACACCCTGACTAACAGGGTGCCAGGTGGCAGCTCTGATTCTGTCAGGGCTTTCCCAAATTGTTGTTGTTTGTTTGCTGGTTTGGTGGGGTAGTTTTGTTTCCTACCACATTTGTATTATTGATATTCCTAGTAAAGAACTGTTATTCCTATTCCCAAATCTTTGCCTGAGAGCCCTTAATTGAAAATTTATAATTTGGCAGGGGTGGGGGGTTTGCATTCTCTATTCTAAGGGAAACCCCAGTTTCCCTGGCAGACACCTGTCTTGTCAAACCAAGACAATGAGTTAAGGAAAGACCTACAGCAGCATATGGGCAAACATTCTTATAAGGGAAAAACAGGAGCAACAACAATCCTGTAGCAACAACAAAGCCCTGCAACGTACCCCCTTGAGAGTGAGGTGGTCCATGCTGAGTGGAACAGGCTGTCTGTCCTGCAGTGCCACAATCTGTCTCATCCCACCAGCCAACTGCTAAAGCTGCTCAGGCTGCAAATACCTCCTCAACACTCTCCACCAAATGCAGAATTTCCTCTTTTCATCCCTGAAAAGTGTTTCCACTCATTAGATCCTGCTCAGGTCCTACCAACTCAAAAAACTGCTCCCACTCCAAGCATGGCTTCTCATACTTCCCTAGAACCCAATTCTTCTGTTCAAGATTTCCTAATCTTACCTCCTTCTGCTATCCAAAGGGCAGCTTAAGTTTGGATTTCTGTCTACATAAACCCATAGGGAGATTTATGACAAAGTCATCATTGTTTCCCTTTGGGCATTCTCTATAAAACCCTTAAAAATCCTCTTAAGCATATGCTGATGCCCATGGGATGCCAAATCCTTTGACTCCAAGAGATATTTTCTCCTGGCACTGTTTAAGAGCAGGAATACCTCTGTTCCAGAGATACACGCACTGAAATTTTTTACCCAGTTCACTTGTCCTTTCCTAGAAACCACCCTTAATAGAAAATACTCACCAGCACTACATGCAAGGTTGTTCAAGATAAACCAGAACCAGTTGCTCTGCCCCAACTAAAGCAGTGTTGCTCCACACACTGACACAGCCAAAACCTTAAAAAAGTGGTGCCTTTATGTTACTCTTGCAAATAAGGCTTTGTTTTCTTTTCTTTCCAGAGAAGAAGGACTTGAGATTACTCTTAACTGCAAGAGGTTTCTTGCAGCAGCAGTGTGGAAGGAAAGAGGCAAAAGATAATAATAATAGATATTTGTTAATCTTCTATTCCTCTGCAAAACCTGAGAACATTTAGGAACATTTCTCTGTGTCCTTCTCCTTCCTCAAGTTTGGTTCTAGTTAACTGTACAGGGAGGGAAAATGCTGCAGTGAAGTCTGATATAGACAACAGAATGACAAATTGCCATGTCTTCCAAGGATGGCAATGTTTCAGCTATAAAACTGAAGTGCAAACATAAAAATTCTGCCATTCATTCTGACTCCATAAAGTTTTGCCATTTCATAGCAGCAATTGTGTTTTACCGCCTCTTATTACCACAGAGCTGATCAGAATGAGAAATGAGAGCCTCAGAACAGAACATAAACTTTAAGTTACCACCCTGCTCTGTACTTGACCCTTCCAACACCATCCCTTCCATCTCCCTGTTCTCCAAGGAGCAGGGCAGCAGTGTCAGCATTTCCCAATGCCCATGGGCTTGGTCAGTAAGAGCCCTATGATGCCCAAGTTCTTTCCACTTGTCTCCCTTAAAGGAATTATGGTGTTTGTTCCCCTCTCCTGGGAACCCAAAGATCCCTCCAAACAGGTGTGCAGATGCAGAGCAGAGCTGGCAGCCAGCAGCTCTGAGCCTGGGGTCAATTCCTTCCTCAGGGTGTCTCCAGGTGACTACAGACACAAAGTAAGGGCAGAACATAAAGGCACAAGACAAGAGTCAGTGGATTCAGGTATTTAACCACTCTTTGCATTTCACAAAGCAGTAACGTCTATGTTATCTCTGGGTAAGCTGAAAACACAGCACAGGGAGGCTGTTCAATGCCTGTAAAGGTTTTGGTTCAAAACCAGGCAGAAACACCAAATTATGTAATGGTTTCACATTTGCCAATTTTGACCTTTCCCGGCCAATGCACCAATTATGCCATGGCTTCAGTGTTTGCTATTTTTTAGATATGACTAGGAGAAAACAAAAAGCAAAACAGGCTTACCTTACAATTACAAAGATGGTTTATTCACACACACTAAGAAGAAAATAAGAAACAAACAAACAAACAAAAACCGAAACAAAAAACCAAAACAAACAAACAAACAAATTTGCTTCCTGCAAATCGGTGACTGAGGAGTTAATTAATTCACTTAAGTTAAGTTGGGGCTACCTACAAATCACTTAGAGAGTTGTGAAATCCCTCGCTTTCCCATCCTTCAGTTTCTGCCTTGGCGTCCCCTTCTACCACGGTCATCTTTGAGGTGCTGAAACACAAACAATCTAATTAATACAGGAAATCAATTTGTGGCAGAATTTGTAATCTGCCCTTCACATGTCTATCTGGGTTAAAACCACCTCACTGTGCAAACAAGGGCCAATATTGAATGTGGGCTCATAAAGAGAAGCCCTTGAATAAATGCAGAGCCTGCAGCTGAAGTAATCTATGGCAAAGAAAGGTCGTGATCCAAAAAGGCTCAGTGACTGACTCTCATGAAGGCAATTACGTAGTTTTGGTCATGAGGGACGAAACCCCTCCCAGTTTGTTTGGGTTTTTTAAATGAAAATATAAATTAACACAGTGAATGGAGGTCATGAAGAATGCAAACAACACATCCAGGGCACTATAGCTAACACTAATTTATATTTAAACACTGACCCAATGCAGAGCATTTTCTCCCAAGGGGAGCAGTGTCTTGTGTGCAAAACTTTGTCTAATTACAGCATTTCATGAATACAAACACCAATCTACAAATCTCTTACACACAGCCCTGACGAGACTCACCTTAAATCATTTTCCCTGATGAAGTGCATGTGCTAAATGTGGTTCTAACAGCACTACAAGAAAGTCTTCAGTCAGAGCTGCTCTTTCCCCTGTAAAAGAACAGCCGATACAAACTCCTTTCTACCTGTTTCAAGAGGTTTTGGGTCAGCCCATTTCTCGTTTAAGGTTATTTTGTGTACAAGGTATAGGCTGAAACTAAAGCTAGAAGTGGAAATGAGAGGTTACCACTTGGACATCTGTCAGCTGGTTAACCTCTGGGATGATTTAATAAATCACTCCATTACTCGATATTTAGTTCAGAATAAATTAATGAAGCCTCTTCCTTGTCCTTAAACAGCCATTAAACCTTTAATGAACTTTTGATTACTGATTATTGCATGGAGGAAAAGTGCTGCAAATAGGTAAACCACTGTGGTGGAAACCTTTGTCTCACTGAAGAAAATAAAGAATTTAATTGATTACATACCCATGGCCTCAAGGAGACAACTATTTCTTATACCCTGTATTATAAGTGACCAAAATTTCACAATGTGGTAAGCGAAATACTGCTTCTTATCTTTGATCTAGCTGAAAACCTACCAGATTTGTAAATAAATATTTTAAATAAATTTATTTGCAAATAAAACACAGTGGGTTTTGAATAAAGAAGCTTTCAAATAGTTTGCCCTTTTTTTTTCTTTTTGTGCATTCTTTTGAAGAGACAGATCTATTTAATAGGGTCTTCAATTCAGTGTGATGAAGCAGTTTCTATTAAAAATTTTAGTTTCAAGGTAACTCGAAACTAAAAAACCTACTCTGCAGGAATGTGTCACCTGAATTGAAACAGGGGAAAATAATCACAACTTCAGGCATTTTTAGTTATTGCATAATAATCTTTTACTCTTAGATTGAAACGAGGTGTATATTTAGCATATCATCCTAGCATTTTATATGTACCATGCAAACTTATGAAAGAAAAATAATAAAACCTTACAATGTTCTTTTTTAGAATTTGTTTCAGTTTTGATATTGGTCTAGGCAGAGGCTTTGTTAGTTATTCTAGAATAAACAACACTGAAAGAAAACTCTGGTGAAAGGACTGTCCTATGCTGGATTGTAACTCCCTGTACGGAAGGTTTTTAGTGTGCTGCAACCAGGACAAAACCATGTTTGTGTGGAAAAAAATCACACTTTACCAGAAAACATATTTGATGCACTCCCCTAACTTATTTTCTGTGGGATAAGAAAGCAGTAAAATAAGATAAAACATGAAGGCTGGAAAAACATTTCTCTTTTTTGCTCTGGCATGCTGCTGACCTGCGTCAAGAATCCTTGCAAAGAAGATAGTGCATGTATTTATGCGACACTGTTTCAGTACAGACAGAACCTCATCTGGAAAGGCTGGTGACGAAGTATTCTACCAGCACCTATCATATTAGTTATTAGGTATAATGAGGAAAATCAGCTGAAGTGGAATGGCTGGTCTCCTAGCGACCCCACATGTTTTTTGCTCTAATCAGATATTGCAAACTAATGTGTTGGTAAGACATAACTGTAATTCCATCTGCTTGATGCTGATTTAGAGACTTACTGAAGCTCACCACTAGAGCTGCAGTCAGGGATCTCATTGATTATTTGTGGCAGATTTAGAGAGATACACAGGACAGATGATGAATGCATTTAGAAAAACACATTTGGATAAGCAGGTTGTACCAAGACACTGTGGATGCCCCATCTGTACAAGTGTTCAGGGCCAGGTTGGATAGGGTTTGGAGCAACCTGGGACAGTGGAAGGTATCCCTGCCCATGGCAGGGAGTAAAACAAGATGATCTTTAAGGTCTCTTCCAACCCAAACCATTCTGGGATTCTGTGTTTTGATAATTCTATTAGAATGGCCTCATATGTTTGAGATACTGCTCAAAGCCTGTAATGATGTCATCCTTAACCATTTAAAGTTTTTTCTTCTAATAATAACGCCATTAGACTGACAGAAATGGCACATTCTCTGTGAAACTGACACTGTAAACAGGATGCTTTGTTCGCATGAGGGAATATGGATAGGGGTGGGAATTAGGTAGAACAGATGTCACATTAATATCTGCCTGATGAGGAGACAAATGAGTCATTGCAGCATGGAAGCATTAGATAGATTGATAATGGGCTTTCCAACACCTGCTGCTGTTGTTTCATCCTGCTGGACTGGATATAGCAGTGACATAGAGAGGAAAGGTGTACTACAGTTCATAGTGCTCAGTAACAGTCAATAATAGTCACATTCAGCAATTTATACATGTGCTTATTCATCATTGTATGCACCAGAATACAATAACAACAAACCCAAGAAATCATTAAGTTTCTGGAGAGAAAAAAAAAAAAAAAGAAAGAAAAAAGTGAAAAAAATTTTAAAAACCTGCAGAGCAATAAGTTATTCTATTTTGCTGGAGGGAAGCTCATCCAAACCCAAATAATTTGCAGTAATGAAACACCCACGTGACTTTTAAAATATTTCTTTTTTCCCAAACCTAAGTTAGCAGTATCACTTTTCCCTGAGGGCTTGGCCCAAAGAGGTGTCCCAGTGCCAGCCACTTGCTCCAGACCCTGCTTAAGGTGTGGGCTCAGGTTCACACTTGGGTGGTAAAGAAAAATTATTGGGGCACCATAAGCATTACTATGATCTCTGCTATGTTCCTGCCAGTGAAAGTGGGGTTTAAAAATGAGGGCAAATGAAGTCAGACTTATTAAAGAATCATTTCTGGTATCTGCAACGGCGCTGACAACACAAATTAAATTCCAGTTCCAAAGCCCCAACTGGGAACTGTTCATTGCACTTGAGACAAGAGCTCTCAAAATATTAATTCTTTTCCTGGTCCAATTTTACCATTCTCTCATTCTACTTTCACCATTCCTTTTGCTTCCTTAATAGTCTACAAGACTGACTCCTGGTAAGTTAGAAACAGGCTTGCAACCAATCTCTTGGCTGTTTTCCCCTGCAGCAAGCCCATGCAGTTTTCATTAATCAAGGAAATTAAGGGTGGTTAAAACATCAGGTGACATGAACTCTGTGTGTAAAGAGAAGGAGGGCAGGCTGGGCTGAACAGCTGCAGGGGTCACACCATACACAATGTAGGTCCCACCTGTGCACACGCCAGCTTTTATCTCACATTGCAGCAGAATGATCAAGGGTTAATAATTCACGATGTATCAGACAATGACAGTTACTCATCAGTTGCAGAGATGAAAACCTTGTGCTGAGGTTCTTGTCACTTCAGATGGGCCGCTGAAAAATGTTTCCTGCATGATGTTGCTGTAACTGGAGATGATAACCGTGTCCCTCATCAGTGATCTAATTGACAGGATCTTGCTTTTTTCCACTCTCTCAACATGAGGTCATTTGTCTAGTAAAGTAATAGGAATGCTGCTGGGACAAAGTAGCTTTAGAACCCTGCAGCAAAGTGGAAAAAATCTTGTGTTAGCGGTGGGGAGAGTTCTGCTACTGACTTTCCCCATTATCTTGAGAGAGTCATAGTCAGCGCTTTTTTTGTCAGTCCCCTCATCTGCACACCTCCACCCCAAAAATTCTGTGTGCAGGTGCACAAAGGTTATCTCTGCAAGCTGACTCCAAATTCTCACCCTGTTCCAGGACTCCAGAAACTGCCAAAATATTAGTAAGGATTTGCCTTCTTTTATGGCAGTCTGAGGGTGCATGAAAAAATCAATCATGCCCTCCTGCACATCTTGCCAGTTATCTCTGTGTCCTGGATATATTTATTTGTCTTTCCAGCCTGGCAGATGTTGTACATGAGATCTTTAACTCAGTGTCACTGCAGATCTCTTTTAACAATGTTCAAGAACTCCCCAGGCCTGCAAACACAGTGAGCTCAGCTAAGCCGTGTCTTATAAATCAAATTATCTTAAAGACCTACAGCAAAGCACATTATCCTCAGACTTCTGCCCAATTTCCAAGGTACAGAGGCCAGGCAGATCTTTCTGGCCAAGTGGCACAAAGTCAATGGAGAGCTTTTACTCCCTCTCTTTTATCCATGGAAAAGTAAAAGAGCAGAGGTAGGTCCATGTACTAATAAAAACCCATCCAGGCAGGTGTTCAACTTATCCCAAAACAAACATTCACATTCTAACAGAAGGGATGAGCTCCAGACAGCTTCTCTTCAGCTTTCTGCCTGGCACCTGTCCTGACAGCCCAAGTCAACATTCCCAGAGACTTTGGAGTGCTTAGCATTTGGAGGAAAAATGCACAAATAGGTATTGGAAAGAGACAAAGAAACCCTGCCCAAGGCAAAGCCATAACACCTGGCTCCTTCTTCTGGTCACTGACTAGTAACAGCAGAATTTTATCAGCACTGCCCTTTCTTTTCAGCAGCTCAGAATCTGGTAGGGTGATGAGAGGCAGCTCATCTGCAGAAACTCCTCTGCAGAACAGAGGTCCTGGAACTCCTCCCTGTTTGGGTTGCCCTGTATCTTTATAAAGACTTTAAAAGGCTGCAATCGCAGTTCAAGACAGGGATGTGCAGGAGAGGTAACAGCTGAGGATCCAGGGAAGAGCCAGCTGAAGGAACACTTCCCTCTTCATCTCTTGGCACTGATACCTCTAAGAAATTCTTTATTCAAAATAAAGCAGTGATGCTGCAGCACACATCCAACAGGGCTTTGTACATTCTGCCATTTAGTTTGGCAGAGTAGTGCCTAATGATTTGAAATTTAACAATAAATGCTATAACTAGATTTTTACAATGGCCATCTCCCTGGCATTCATATTCCCAAAGCGGGTTCAGTTTCATCAAATAAAAATAAATAAATTTAATAAATTTAATATATTTAATCTTGGTCTTTCAAAAAATGATGTTTAAGTGCACTTTTTTTTGACTTCTCTCTGAGTCCACAATATAAAGGAAATGTAGAATGTAGAATTAATTTTAATTCTGCTGTTTAGGACTCTCACAGAAATGATGAAGCCTGCACTGATGAAACTATTCTCCTGTAGTTACAGTTGTTACAGGCAACCTAATCCCATGGAAAACCTACTCCAGCAGCCTCGAGTCACTTAGTATTTCAACTTGCCCCTACCAAATTTAGGATTTCCAGTAAAATACCAGGCAATGCATACAATTCTGTCTTTTTCTGGTGTTCAGAAACTTTACTTCCCTCTAGCACTTGTAGATGCAGAAAGAGCAATTATTTAAGAAACAGATTTTGGAAGTGTACAGCTCCAGGAGCCAGAAAGTTATACACCCTCAATCTGCAAAGTTCTGTAAGACCTACAATGGTAGAGGTTACAGAGACATGGCAAATGCTGCACTTCTTTGGCCATTTAAGGATTCATTTGTATCAACCTGCACCAACCTGTGGGAGTGGCTTCGGTCACCTTGGGACAGGGACAAACCTGTTGGGTGCTGTGATCTCCACTGGCTGCACTCTGAGATCCGCTCCACACTGTGCTTAACAGCAGGATTAAAACTGAGCCATCAACATTTCAAAAGCATTCAAGCTCCCCTTGAGATCTAAAAAACTCTGAGAAACAAGGAAAACAAAATCAAGCATGTGTGCCTCTACACAAGCATAAATTATTGAAAACCTTCCAAATTTGCCATATCGAACTGTTTTATTCTAAACATTTCTCATTATTTTCTAACTGGAACTCACAGTAGACTGAGGGGGATAAGGTCCAAGTTCATTACTGTTTGTTTCTCTGAGATTTCATTGAAGGCTTAATGCCTTGAAATATGTAAATTTTGTGCTTAGTCAGAACAGCATCAGTTTCTACAGTCCCCTTTCTAATCACTACTGCAATTACAGATCAACAAACTATACTCAAAAACAGGCAGTAGTTTCTGATAATTTTCTGACCCTAAAATTTCAGACCTAATGAGAAAATTTTGTAGCCCTTTTAGAGGAGCAGAAACTGTCTAAAATATTATTTTTATGGCAGTGGAGGGAACAGTTTATTTTAATTTTTATGCAGTCAAGCTTTCTTACTGAATATTCTTTTGAACGGAATATGTTTAGCTTTCAAAATATTGAAAAGTTTATTCTCATCTCTTATTTGCACTTTTTAAATAGAAAATAACTTCCAAATTTCACTTAAACTCGGAAATATTTTAAGCATCCTAGCTATCATTGAAACTATGGTTATGTGCTACCTATGACATTTTGGGATTTTTGCATTTTTTTCAGCAGAGTCCAAGGAGAATTCATCTTATGCATCTTGAAAAATCTGGCACTTGTGAAGGACTAAAACATACTCTTACTCTGGAATTCTACAGTTAGCATATTATTGGTGAAGATTTGATTACATAGGAAGAGGAAAAAGATCAGCAGGTCATTCCTCTATTTGGCTGTGATTGAATATGATCAGGTGTCTTCAGAAAGAAAAAGACAATTTAAATCAATGTTTGTATTATTGTAATAATAAATAAAAACATACATAAAAGCAACAAATGTTTTAATCAGGAACAAGAAGGCCCTTGTTTTTAACAGCAGGCCATTTCATGTCTTTTATTCAGAATATCTTAATGTTCCACCAGCAGATCTGGGGCATACTTTAAGGTGTCCAAAGTTTTAGGTAACTTAAAGTTTTAGGTAAGGATGTCATTGAGGACAAAAGAGTGAACAATTAACTTCTGTGCAGCAGGTCTCCACCTGTATGAGGCTTGTTAGTTGCTTACAGAACCCACTACTTCGCATACCACCATCGAATGAGATCGTTCTCCAAGTCCTTACAAATTGCAATCTTTTTGCATAGACTTTTGTGTGAACAGCACTCAACCCTCCTGATCTCGATTCTTCCAAAATCTACACATGGAATTTCCAATCAGAAAAAATAAAACCTGACAATCAAACCTTCGACAGCACCACCACTCTGCTAATTTTCCAGGTTTTTATCATCTAATTTCCATTACCCAAATTTGCACAGTCCATTGCTAATGTAATTCTGATTAATTGTCACCCTGGAGAGATCTTGAATAATTGGAATTCCTCATAACTCATAACTTAAGTATCTAAAATCCCAAACCAGTCAAACATATTGGAGGTATCAGGAGTTACAAACCCAGATCAATTCCCTTACGTGAAGACAGCATGTTTTTGCTCTTGGTCCCCATATATGGGTGGATAGCAAAGGGCTTTACTCTTCAAGCAGCACTTTGTCATCTCAGTAAAATACCTCTGCTAGAAAAATTCACCAGGTAAAACTAAGTGTAGCTCTGAGTTCCACAGTCACTGAAATAGTGGAGCTGAAACATGGCTTGCCAAGCTACGCTAAACACCCTGTAATTATCCCCTACTTTTCTGCTCCCTGAGCTCCATAATTTAGCAGGAATTCAGCACAGGAAAACAAGGCATAAAGCAGAGGTGTACTGAACAAAACTCTCTGATTTATTTTAAGAGCTAAACACTGAGGCACAAAAGCATGACTGACAAGCTGGTTAGTGTTTTAAAGACCTAGAAAGGAAAGAGGTTTCTTAATTGTGACCGAAGTGACACTAAAAGACTCCCCTTAAATCCTGTTATCTGTGGAAGAATGACAAGTGTGTGACAGAGTTGTATTATACACAAAGGGAGGAATATGAAACTAGAGCCACGTTGCAGTGTTTGATGAACTCCTACAAAGCAGTGAAGCTTCTGCACTATTTATGGGGAGTCAGGAGGAAGAATGGGCAGAAAAAAATTCTCCTTTGCCTTGACTTCTCACCTAAGATTTCCATAATGCAAGTCTCATGCCCAAATTATACCCTGCTTCTTGAAAAGAGAGACTGAAAAAATAAACTTTTCAAGCAAGTCAGACTGGCCACTGATTTTGAGTCTTGTCTATGAGTCACACTCTCACAGCTCTTATAATACATAATGGACACCTTTCTTCCAATGTTGTGCTTCTGAAATCAAAAACACTTCAATGGTTTCCTCTTTTTCTCTCAAAGCACTGGTTTGGGGACAAGAAAGATTGATTTACCTACACATCCTGCAGCAGCACTGTATTTTTTCATGAGCAATTATTTTGCCAGCATTTGTTTTATGAGTTTTATCTCTCTTTTAATGGTAGAGGAAAGAAGAAATAATAGTTTATATATTACCATTTGTGACTTCATCTTATCAAAAAGATAAAAAAAGGCAGGAGTGATGTGCTACAATGAATTGCCAGTAATGATGTCAGCTTTGTAACATATGCTTAATATTTTCTATAAACAGAAAAGTTGTGGTTTTGGATGCAACTGTCCAAAATCAGCTCAAGGCACAGCAACATGTACATGACACCCAAAACTTGCCAGAATCATACTGATCCTTGGTTGATTTGGAATCAAGAGACCAGTGACTAAAGTGTCAGTTAATTCCATGAAATACCCTTCACTGGTAATATTTGTAATTTGTGACTGAATGAAAGCTGGAGTCTGAGTAGAGAGAGACTGCACAAAGCACAGTATAAATGTTTAGACTGAAATTATTCCTGTCTGGACAGGTCTGTTTAAGCACCCATTTCCAATGCTGCTTCACTTTACATCACATCATCCTGTGTTTTTAACCACAAAAATTTTACTGCAAGGCGTGTATCAAGTTAGAAACGTTGAAAAATCACTTCTACTTTAAATTCATGTCTCTTCTGCCAGGATTCAAGGAAGAAAATAAACTATTTAATTGCCTTTGACATATTCTTGTGACATTTCTGGCTCACTTACCTGCTACACTCTTCTTTAATGAAGACATAAATGAGAGTAGCATGTTACAGGAAAGCTGAAGTCCAAGAGGTCCTGTTTTAATTTGTGCATTATTATCTGTTATTCTCACAGTGAAGAGGCCATAAAAACAAGTATTTCTTTTATGATCATTATTGGTATAAAGCCAAGTTATGGAAGGATGAACTCAGTCCTACAAAGGAGTGACGTTTACATGTGTCAAATATTTCTCATGTATCTGAGCATGTCCTTTAATTAATACATTTATGCTAAGTGTGTTAATGAGATACAGGTAGTTTATCCTTGGATGAGTGGTGCCCAAGACAACTAATGATTTGTTGAAGGTCAAAGGTGTTGGTTGTGATAGAATACAAAATCCTCATACCCTCAATGTCCCAAGATCACATCTTAACCAGGGCTGTGCTGGGACAGAGGGAGAAAATCACCAAAGATATATCCTGGTCTTTCCTCGAGGGAAATCAATACCTTCCCACCAAAGAACCACCTACTGAAAGGATGTCATACAAAATCAACCTCAAGACACTTAAATTACATCAGGTTTTGTTCATTTGTTTGTTGTTTGCAGTTAATAGTACTTGCTAGTGACATACTATTTCACTAGTTTAAACTTTTTTCTGGTTTTATGGACTGTTTTCTAATGCTCTTACCCATATATGCTGTACATGAAGGTGGTAGGACAGAACAGGCCCTTCTGAGACTAGTTTCTGTTCCTGGCAATGAGGGAATGAGAGCTCCTGCAGTGAGGGTATCTCAGCACTGCTCTTTTGGTCCACTGATGCTCCCTTATACTGGCAGGAATTTTGAGCCTTCAGCCCAATGAATATGCTTTATTTTTTGTTGTCACTGAATATTCTACTTAGTCAGAGAATTTCAGGGTGTGTTTTATTTGCTATCTCAGGCAGCAGAGAGATCAGGCATCGAATTTAGGGAAACTAATTCTGTAACCTTGGATCCAAGCATTATTCTTCTCCATCCTCAGCAAATGCAGCAGCTGAGACTCCAGCATGGGACAGCCCCTGCCAAATAGAAAGCCAGTAGCTTGTAACTGTGCTGTGCTTTTGAAGAAACCTCCCTCACAGAGAGTCCTTCATACAACAGCAAGATATTTCATGTCCTGAACAGTTTGGCAATCAGCCTTTTGTGCAGCATTGTCATCCAGGAGTACCAGTGTTTGATTTGGAGATGTGGTGGAGAATCCCTTCCACAGGTCAGAATGCCAAAGAGGAGGGATCCTGCCTCCCACACCGCAACAACTGACACTCAAGTAGTCCTTAAGTCCTGAAAACAACACCAAACTTCTACAGATTCATGCACTGAGAGGCTAAATTAACTCGATGGGATCACTGTACACTGCTTGAAATAAAGCCCGTGTTTAATTCCTCTGGTTTCACTGCTATTTTGATATTCTTTTTGCTGTATTGTTTGTATTGTTCAGTTGCCAATAGACCCAAGTTATGGTTACATTACAGAACAGATGCTAGAATGTCCCCTCAGAGCATAATGAGCCACAGGTCAGGTACAGACACATTTTCCTAAGCATCCCAGTCTGACTGGCATTGCCATTGAGCCTCTAAAATGGCTCAAATATTCTTCCCCCCTTACAAAGCAGATCAGTGCATTTTTGTGATTAAATGTTAGCCAAATGCATTAAACTCTTTCCTCAGCTTGGCATAATATTAATCACATTGTAAGATTCAGTGTTAGGGAAAGCTATATTTATTTATGTCTTGATTGGGTAGTTGTCAAATACACTGACAATGAGAATGAGTCCTCTAAGAAATAATTAAACTAGAGAAATTAAAACAATCACAGTCATGCTACAGTTCAAGGCAATATCCTACTAGTTCAAGGTAACATCTCCCCAAGACCACCTATATCCAAAAGGAAATGGTATGTTTGTCATGGAAACAAAGACAAAAAAATAGCCTACCAAATTATGCTAAGACTCAGACATTGTACGAGCATTTGTCTTCAGTATGTAAAAATACATCCTGAAGTATATGAACTTGAGTTTGTTGTTCCTAAATAACTAGCTAGAAAGACTTTTTTTTTTTTTTTTTTTAAGAAATGAAAACAAATGTGAAAATTTTAACTTGCATTGATTTCAACTCCAAATAAGACTGCTGTGGTGTTACACAGAACATGGAGAAAGTTGCACCATATATGGCTTTAAAAGATACAACTTCTGGAGGGAAGAAGAGCAATTTGAGCAGTTTATGTGACCAGTTACAGAATTTGATCACGCAGAAATTATACTCATTTAGACTCCAAAAGCATATTTTTGCTGTAATCAGCTACTGCAGTTCTTGAGAGTCTTTTATCACACAATCTGTGTATTTTTAAGCTTGGTTTATGTCCCTGGCTCATATGTCTTTAGCAGTTTTACTTAACAGCAACAGAAGTGGTTTACTCACAGGGAAGAAAGTCATCATAATCCTAAACCAACCACCATCTTAACTATCAAAATTCTGGTTACAGCTGAGTACTACCACACCATTTTTTTGCACATCCATGTATTTTCCCAGGCTGCCAAGAATTGGTAGCTTGCTGCAATGATCATTTACTTTCCCAAGGTTGCAGACAGCTGCAGACACAGTCAGACTTCTATAAGAGAACAAATGAGAGATGGAACAGGAGGCATGGTGGAGTTTGTAGATGGAGATATCTTGGCCTTGGTTGGGTACATGCCATAGTGTGGGTGACCACAGATATGAAAAAGAACTGGAAAAAGAACTGAAAGAACTGAAAAGAATATGCAATTATCAAGGTCTTTGAAACTATGTAGTCTTGTAAAGGCTGTCAAATAATGCGAACAATAAGCTGTCTGTAGTTTGTGGGAAAATTCTTGTTTAAGGATGTGAGTATTAGGATTGTGGCCTATTTGAGCTGTAACAAATATATAACACTGTAATGTGAGAATAATGTCTGACGTCAATTATTTCAACCCTGATTTCAACTCCTTTTTACCCTGACTTCAGCTTAGACTTCAATAAACTTTAATTTCAATTCAAATTCTGACCTATTTTTCTCAAGCTTTGGCTTAAGGCTCCCTGCTTGGATTACTTTTGCACCCCCTCTTTTGAAGTCTCTCAGTTGTGTGGCAATTGGTGCCTTCCATGTGACAAGGCGAAGACAGCCCAATCTGTACAGGCAGCTGGTGAACCACCCCCAAAACTGAAGTGCTGCTGGGAGAAGCAGGATCAGGCCCAACACAATCCCTCCTGAGGAATGGGAGGTGAGCCAGGGAAAGGAAATACGGGCCAGGGGAGTTCGGCCCAAGAGAGAGATGTTTTTCTGCTTATGTTTGAGTTGCTTAAGAAATACACTAAGTGTTTACCATCTCATGAATTGAAACTTGTACTGAAGTGGGCAGCAGCTAAGTGAATAGTGTTACTGCATCTACTATCTTTACCAAAGACTTTTGGGACAATAAAGGGGTAAATTACAGGACCATGCTACAAAAGGGAATAAAGTGGCAGCTGGGATACTCCCATCTTGGAGAGTGATATACGATGCTATAGAAAAGCAAGAACAGCTTCAAGCTGTGGCTAATGATCAACCATGATCAGCAGACTCGCCTAAGGTAACTTTAGAACAGCCATCCACTCCTCCTACCCCACCAGAGGCGAAAGAACAATATCAGGCACCGCAATCTGTGACAGCTTTCACTGCCGGCCAGTGTCCTGGGAATGGAGGGGGGAGGGTGAAAATGACTCCTTTGATCCTGGTTCCATAGACTCTGATGATGAGCAAGATTTGTTTTCCCCAGACCCACACGAGAATTGGATTAATTTAAAAAGAGAAACTTTGCTTGCGGGAGACTTAGAGATAGGTAACAAGATTGTAGCCCCTGTCATACATCATGGCCGTAAACAGCATAATCCTTATTGGGAGGCATTGTCTTTTCGGGAGGTAAAAGAATTAAGGCAGACAGCAACCGAACACGGCACTGAGTCCCTGTACTTTGGGAGTTTGCTGAGCTTTATGCTTTCTGCACATTTAATAACACCCCACGACCTTAGATCTCTTGGTCTAAGAGTATCTAAGGGTATCTAAGAGTATCTAAGATTATCTGCAGGTAGCTGATACTGACCTCTACATGGTATACTTTGTGGGAGGCAGAATGGAAAAAGGGTCTGTGAACCCTTCTTTTGACTTATGTGGGACACAGAAATTGAGATTTAGCTGCATTAACACTGGATCACCTTGTAGGGGAGAGACCATGCATCGACCCTTCCGATCAAGCTCATGAATGCTCAGAGGAGGCCCTTGAGGGGATAAGAGAGGCTGCAAGAAAGGCATTTTTAAAGGTCCCTGATGCAAGGATGCCTCAGAAAATTTTTACAAACATAATTCAAGAGGCAAGAGAGCAATTCATGCAGTTTATTGACAGGCTGACGCAGGCTCTAGAATGGCATATAGACAATGAACCGGCCTGAGAAATTTTGCTTATAAAGCTTGCAGTTGAGAATGCAAATGGGGACTGTAAAAAGTTGCTTAAATCACTGACTAATCCAAATCCAACACTAGTAGAAATGATAGAAGCTTGTAATCGCCTTGGTATACTAGAGCATACATGTGAAACCATAGGTGCAGGAATGGCTGCAGCTTTTGCAGCCCTTAAAGGCCTCTTGGGGGAACTGAACATGCTTTGGTTGTGGAAAACCCAGCCATCTGAAAAAGGATGCTTTTGCTCAGAACAGGGCCAAAGAATAGGCACCTGGCATATGTCTCTGGTGTTGTAAAAGAAGACATTTTGCTAACCAGTGCTGTTCTAAGTATGATTTTCAGGGTCATCCAATCCAGGGAAACCAGAGCTAGAGCAGGGCATGGCGACATGCTCAGACACAAATGCTCCAGCCAACACAACAGCCACCACAGCAGATACTGCAGCAGGGATCACCTCAAGTCTTCACCCAGCAACTCAAGGCAGTGCCAGACTGGACCTGGCAACCTCCAACGTAGTAATATTACTTGACTCTTTTGTTCGTTTATTCCTTACAGGGATTTTTGGACTATCAGACTCACAGAGAAGTGCTCTGTTAACAGGGAGATCTTCCACCCCCATGTCAGGGCTTTTGGAGTCATAGATTTGGACTCTGTTGGTGAAATTAAGATTATGGTCTGGACTCCTTTTCTACCTTTTACTGTCCCTAAGGGGACTCGTGTTGCAAAATTGATTCATCTCCCACAAACACTAGCACTTGCTAAGGGAGACTGTCCAGAGAGGCTGGGGGCTGTGGATCTACAGGAACTCTTCAATGGGTACAAGTAATTTCTGACAAATGCCCTACCTGTAAATGCACCCTGAGGTAACAAGGATATCATGTAATGCTTACAGGTATCCTAGATACTAGAGCTGGTATGACTGTCATTTCTCAGGCTAAATGGCCACCCTCCTGGGCCCTCACAGAAGTACCCCAACCCCTTACAGGGATTGGGACAAGCAGTCGTAGTTATCAGAGCTGCCACCTGATTCAGGTGGTGGGGCCAGAGGGCCACACAGCTTCTGTAAAGCCATTTATTTTGCCTGTACACAAGGTGTTATGGGGGTGAGATGTACTTTCTCAATAGGGTTTCAAAATTCAGTCTGATTTTTTAATAAGTGCCATTGAGGTGTGTGACACCTTAAAGTTAACCTGGAAATCTGATCACCTTGTCTGGGTGGATCAATGGCCCCTTACACTGATCAAATTGCTCACACTCATTGAACTTGTCCAAGAACAACTTCAAAAGGTACACATAGTCCCGTCTACCAGCATGTGGAATTCACCTGTGTTGCAGTGCATATTTTTACTAATGGTTTGTCCCCATGCTCTCCCCTGCTTTTCCTTGAGGTTCATTTGCCCCTGAAGCCATCCCTACCCCTTTTTCTGTCTATCAGGTTGACCCTGCCCTTTCTTCCAGAACCCTCTCTGTCAATCCTCAGTTGTTGCCACGCCTTGCTTAAACCCCTTCTTGGAAATCCCCTAAACCTGGAGGCACCATTTGCTAACCTGAAATTGTATCCACCCCCTTTGTTATCGCATTGGTAAAGGGTTCTGGAACCTCTCCTTGTACTCCTCCTGTGCTAGATTGTGATCAGTTGTTGCCTTGTGTCCACCTACTGTTCCACTCCCAGTTTAAAAGTTGTGTGCACCCCTGTTCGGGGCTCTCTTCAGCTCCTCACTCCCTTCAGTAATAAACTCCTGTTGCTGGAACCTCATACTGAGAGCCTCCCTCTCCTCCTTTGCCCGGCCCTTGATAGAGCCTGGATTGCCATCCTAGAGCTCTTAGCTCTAAGGTTCTACCTGCAGCCAGTTCATTGCTGAGGCAGTTCTCCACACCTGGCACAGCACCGGTGGGATACCTAGAGCTAGCCAGGACACCAGTGACCACTCGGCATGTGTCACACCTGTATTTCTTATAAAGAAACAAACTGGCAAATGGCACCTCCTACAGGACCTCCAAAAAATTAATGCTGTTATAGAAAATGTGGGAGCTCTGCAACCTGGTCTCCCATCCCCTACCATGATTTCTTGAGACTGGCATTTGACAGACACTGATGTAAAATATTGCTTTTTTAACATCCCTTTACATCCTGATGATGCTCCTAAATTTGCCTTTTCTGTTCCAAGCACTAATATGCAAGCACCTTTGCAAAGACACCACTGGGTTTACTTCAAGGAATGAAAAACAGCCCTACTATCTGCCAGTGGATTGTTACAAAGGTCCTTAGTCCCATTCGCCATTGTGCCACTACATGGAGGATATCCTTGTAGTGGCAGAAAAGCAGGTGATGGAGGAAGCCTTAGCCTTTGTTATTACTGCTGTAACTCCAGCATAATTTTGTGTTGCTCCTGAAAAAATTCAGCATCAACTCCCTTGGAAATACCTTGGCTGGCTTATTAGGATTCAGACTATTACCCCTCAGCCTTTGCAAATTCAAACAGACATTTGGGGACAATTAATTGAGTTTGTCCTTTATTGGGAATTTTAAACACAGATCTGGACCCTTTGTTTGCACTGCTCAAAAGGGAACCAGACCTCCTATCGACTAAGCAGATCACATCAGAAGCTTGCCAGGCATTGCAACAAGTAGCTGGTGCCATCTCAAATCAACAAGCAGCCCGATGAGGTCCTGAGCTAACCTTTTCTCTAATAATTCTGAACCGAGCTAAACAGCCTCATGCTTTGATTTACCAATGGGATCCTAAAGCGCCAGACCCTTTGGTAATTACTGAATGGACTTTTTTTTGCCACACCAAGGGACCAAAACTATAAGCACCCAACACGAAATGATTGCATTACTTATTATCATATCACGACAGAGGTTGACTTCCCTTGCTGGTGTGGAGTTTAGGTCGGTATTTCACCATTACCACTATCTACTTGCAATGGCTGTTACAACAATCACAGACATTTCAAATGGCATTGACTAACTTCACAGGGCAACTTTCTATACATCCCCCGAGGTACAAGTTGCTTACTGCTAAGTTTATACTTTTGACAAAACCTAAGCAAAGTGAAATTCCTTTGCAAGCTTTAACTGCTTTTACAGGTGGCTCTGGCCACACTCGCGAATCGGTAATGCTGTGGTGGGACGCGAATTTTAATCTATGGGATTCAGACATTACTGCTGTTTCAGGTTTTCCTCAGATCACTGAATTGGCAGCTGTCATATGGGCCTTTCAGCAATTTTCAGCCCCTTTCAGTTTAATCACAGATTCTACTTGCGTTGTAGGAATTGTTGAGAGAACTGAAGCTGCTGTTTTAAGAGATGTGCCTAACGAAAATCTTTTTTACTGGCTACAACAACTTGTTTTTCTTTTAGATGGTAGGCAACACTCTTATTTTGTGATGCATATTAATCCCACATTATTTTACCTAGTTTTATAGTGGAAGGTAACCATCAGCCAGACCTGCTCACTTTAGATGTTCAGGAAGTCTTACCAGACCACTTTGCTCAGGCTAAATTAAGCCATTCATTTTTCCATCAGAATACCCTTGCATTGGCGTGCTCCTTTGACTTGACTAGCCATCAAGCTTCCAGTATTGTGGCTGTGTGCCCAGACTGTCAGAGACATTCCTTTCCCTCTGTTGCTGGAGAAGTTAACTCTAGAGGGCTTCAGAGCCTTCAATTATAACCAACAGACGTCACACATTTTGCTGAATTCGGCCAATTCAAATATATTCATTCTTCTATAGAAATGTTTCAGGTGCCTAATTTGCATACTGTCATACCGGGGAGTCAGCAAAAGATGTTTGCTGTCATTTTACCAGTGCCTTTGCAGTCTTAGGTATTCCCTTGGAAATTAAGGGAAAATGGCTCAGTGTATACTTCCCAGAGAGTTGCAAATTTTTTGTCCCTGGGGGTAACAAACAAAACTGGGATTCCTTGTTCCTCCACAGGTCAATCCATAATCAAATGAGCTCATGGCTCACTCAAGAGTCTTTTATTACAACAAACGCTTACAGAAGGCATTGTATGTTTTTAATTTTTTTAACTGCTCCTTGATGGATCCTAATCCTCTGATTGTCAGACGTTTCAGTAGTAGTCTGAAATTACAGCCCAAACAGAAGTTTTTGGTGTTGGTAAGGGATCCAGAGACAGGTAAAGTTGTGGGACTTTACCTCTTGTTATGTGGGGTCGAGGTTATGCTTGTGTTTCCACAGAAGCTGGACCAAGGTGGATTCCAGCAAGGAATGTGAAACTGTTCTGAGAATCCTTGGCAACACCACCTGAGGATCCAGTCCTGACATTCACCTCTGAGGATTCATGATTTCGCCCTTTGAGGATACCTGTGAGAAGAGCCTCATCAGCAACTGCATGACAGGTTAACATGCCCTTGGGAAGATAGTTTGGGTTACCTAGGGATGTTAAGGTCACCAAGATTGAGTAGTCCACTTTAGGAGAACTGCTGAACAACACATCAAGGGTGCCATGCAACTGAGAGACAGGACTTCAAAGAGGGGGTGCAAAAGTAATCCAAGCAGAGAGCCTTAAGTCAAAGCTTAAGTAAAAATAGGTCACTAATTGAGTTGAAGTTAAAGTTTATTTAAGTCTAAAGAGTTGAAGCCATTGAAGCTATTGAAGTCATTCAATTCAGGGTAAAAGGAATTGAAGTCAGATATTATTCTTACAGTACAGTGTTATATACTTGTTACAGCTCAAAATAGGCCACAGCCCTAAACAGTCAGAAATTTTTTCCCACAAACTACAGCCTATTGTTCACATTATTTTGGCAGCTTTTACAAAATTATATAGTTTTAAAGACCTTGACAGTTACATATACAACTCTCTTCCTAGTTCTTTTTCATATCTGTGTTCTTTCTGCACCATAGCCTGTACCCAACCAAGGCTACAATATCTTGATCCACAAGCTCCACCATGCCCCCCTCTTCATCTCTTATTTGTTCACAGAGACTGGTGGAACCCTTACTTCCCTAAAGCACACATATAGCCCCAGGAATCAGAGCTTCTTGGTTCTATGAAAATGGATTTCTATGTTAACTATATGGGGAAAGCTCAGTCAAAATTGTGGGATGTTTCTATCATCCTGTGTATAAGAATCAAAGTTTTTGGTGCAACAGTACCACATTCAGAGTTTCCAAGTCCAGTAATACTACTTTAGGATTGCCACCAGGATTGTTTTTGGTTTACGGGGATCAAGCCAGAGTGGCTATCTCCTCGTATATCAAAGGAGGTCCCTGTAGTTTAGGACAACTGTCCATATTGACCCCTAATACATCTATGATTTTTTGGCACAGATATCCTTGTAGTGATGTGCAGTTTGCAAGCATTCAACAAAGATGCAGTGACCAACTTGACTTTTGGTCTAAAGGGCAGTGCTGGGCAGCATCGTTTTTTGCCACTGGAGTGACTGCAGGGAAGGCTTTAGGGTTGCTGAATAAATTAAGTTGTTGGCTCGCTAAACAGACAAATGCCACTTCCTTGGCTTTGACAGGGCTGCTGACTGATGCTGACTCTGTTAGACACACTACTTTGCAAAATAGAGCTGCAATAGGCTTTTTGCTTTTAGCGCAAGGCCACGGATGTGAAGATTTTGGTGGGATGTGTTGTATGAATCTATCTGACCATTCTCAATTTATTCATGCTAGCATTCAGGTGCTGAGAGACAGTGTGAATAAATTACAAGCTGATGACAGCTTAGATTGGTTGGGACAGCTTTTAAGAGATTGGGGGCTTAGCAGCTGGATAAAGAACTTAGTAAAGTAGCTGTTTATGCTTTGGGTGTTATTTTGTGCATACTTGTTGTAGTGCCTTGTATTTTGCAGTGCTTACAGAGACTGTTCGACAAAGCAATGAAGAAAATTTTATTGGTGGAACAAAGAGGGGGAAATATGGGAGAATCAATGGAAGGCAGAGCAGGAAGTATAACTGAGCTTGTGGAGCAGGATGTTCTGGCCTTGGTGGGATACAGGCCATGGGATAAGCGACCACAGGTATGAGAAGAACTAGGAAAGTACAGAATGTGCAGATATCAAGGTTTATGAAACTAAGTAGTCTTGTAAGGCTGCCAAGTAATGCAAATAGGCTAATTCTGTAACTGGTGGGAAATTTTTGCTTAAGGATGTGACTGCTTAGAGCTGTAACTGCTTAGAGCTGCAACAGTACATAAGATTGAACTGAGAGGAAAATAAACAACTTCAACCCCTTTTTTTGCTTGAACTTCTATGACTTCAACTTGGACTCCAAATTCTTTTACTTTCGGCCTTTGATTTCTTTTTGCTTGGGCTTCTTGCTTGGACTAGTTCTTGCAGCCCCTCCTTTGAAGTCCCGTCTCTCAGTCATGTGACATTTTCTTCATCTTTGTAGAAGCATTTTGTTGATGCTCTATGCTGGCAGAGTAAGAATCTGGGCTAGACAATGCTTTCTTTTGTAGGAACCAAAACTCCTATGTCTAAGAACCTTAGATGTGGAGAAGAATCCAACTCAATGAAGGAAGAATTTGACTCTATTCTCCAGCAGACTATTCTGAATTTTGAATTAAGTGCTTTCCACATGCTGTGCTCAGGTCAACTCTAATGAAAGTTTAAAAAAAAAAAAAAGTATTTTGGCCAACTCCTTTCACCTCTGGTGGGAAAAAGAGCAGATATGCCACCAGAGCTTGACACTCTCTCTAGAAGTCATTGCACAGGATGTGTAGGACATGTAATGGGAGCTGGGAAGGATTTTAATGAGTATGCATTTTCATTTCATAGCTACCTTTTCCTTTAACCAGTGGAGCAGATATGTTTTCTGCTTACTGGTGAACATTAATCCTTTAATTAGAAGAGAGATCTCATGCAAGGTGGAGGCTTTCTGAGGGAGCAAAATCTACTTATCCACTGTAATGAGCCAAGCATTTCCACTGTCACCACCACAGGAGGAGATTTTTTCATCTGTTCCTACTTCATTTTCTTAGCTTTGCCTGCTGTCAGCAGGTACAATATGAGTTGCAGACACTACCAGTAATCACTTACAGTAGAATATTCAGTGCCATGTTGCTCCAAGGCCTGTAACAGTGCCAGGCCCTATAACAAGCATCTCATTTCTCCTGAGCTCCCACAAAAAGCAGCAGCATGTTTACAATCAACACCATGAAACATCAAAACGTCACACTTGGCAATAAAGGATGAAAGTTTCATTTATTTTAGATCAGTGAGCATGAGCACATATAATGGGATTGAGAGAGAAAATTCCTCACATCCTTCTGTACTCATAAGCACTTTAGGCAAATTCTTCTCATCCCCAAATGAGCACAATTAAGTATGTAATCCAAAGATCCCTAAAAGGAGGAGAAAAGGCAGGTTTATCCCCAAGTATCCCTGAACTACCACTACTTGTGAATTTTTTTGTCAAAACTTTGCCAGAAAGTGTTCAGAACTCCTAGGAAACTCACAATTGTTTCCCTCTCCTGCTGACTGCAGTGAGTAGGGCTCTTGGCTGGCTGTGGGCTTAACCTTCAGCTCTTGAGGTTTTATAGTATAACTAAGGGCAGATTTTGGGTTTCAGTTCCTCTTACATGTGAGTATCATAATCTACAGGAAGGTGTTTTCCAGAAACAAATTCTGGCGTGGAAGAACTTCATTTCAACATGATGCTTCAGACATCTCATCATGGGCTCTGTTGCAGTGTCTTGTAAATAACAGTCTGTAACAGAATTCTGCTGCAGTGTTTTGACTGACACATGTCACATACTTTCTCTATAAACATCCTTTTTCAGTGAATTTGAAGGATTGTTATTGTAGCCTGAAATGCAAGTGCTATTTTAATTCCTGTCCCTGTTGAGAAACTTCCTTGACATTCAGTGCTATTATGTCCTCCCAACACCAAAGCAAAAAGCAGGAAAATTTCTTGGCCCTGTCACAGGCTGCCCAGGGTAGGGATACAATCCTGGAAGGATTTAAGGATGCATAAGTGTGGCACTTGGGAATGTGTTTTGGTGGTGGGCTTGGCACTGTTAGGTTACTGCTTGGACTGGATGCTCTTAGAGGTCTTTGACAATCTGATTCTATTCCAAGCTGATTCTATGGTTCAAAATTCTCTACTAACTGAATTTTCAAATTTGTGAAGAATCATGTAGGGAAGAAAAGCTGAAAAAGAGTAGCCCTACCTAATGTAAATGTAAATCTGACAGACACAAGTAGAAGAACCAAGGGTTACAGGGCTCAGTAAATAATACCTTTCTGGAAATGCAAATTTCCCCAGACAAATGCATCCCATCCAGCTTGTAAACAACAAGTGGCTGGACAGAACAAACCAGGGTCTGACAGTCAAGATCCTCATTTACAAGGATACTCAGACAATTCCCTGACAAGGAGACAAATGGTTGGGTATTTTTTTTTTTCTCCTCTAAAGAGCCAGAACCTTCTAGGAATCCGTAAGAGTTCCTGCCCGTAGGAATGAGAATGATCCACGATAGGCCAGATCCTTGGCACTGAGTGGGGTCAGTGCATAAGAAGGAGTAGAGGCAATGTTCAGACTGATCACACCACTGCTGCAGAACCTGAGATAATAGGCTCGTTCTCCAAAGCAGCAGGAGCTCTGATTTAGAATTTTCAGCTCATACTGACATCAGAAAGGACCTGCTCAGCCAGCACTGACAGAAATTAAGTATTTAGGGCTGAGGAGGGTGAAGTTGTTCAGACTGCTGTGATGTGCCCAGGGCTTTTTCCTGAGAAGATATGTCAGAGAAGATGGGAATGGAGAGGTAAAGAAGCTCTCCTGTTGCTTAAAACTCTCCCGTTGCTTAAAACTCTCCCCCAAGACAGGCTTCCAGTTGTCACTCACTTGGTCATTTCCCGTGAGCTGTGGGAAAACCCAGCAAACCGGGAGGCACCTGAGGAGGACCCTGCTGAGAGCCTGGCCATACTGATTTACAGCTCCCTGCACATTATGGATTTGGGAACACAGCAAAAAAAGACAGTTCCACCCTTGTGGAGTGGCCCCACTTCCTCCCAGGAAACCTTGGCAATGTGTCAGGAGTGGGGATGAGACACAGGGCCAAGGACATGTGATGCTGGTGGCTAGGTAGAACGAAATGCAAATGTAGAAACTGAAAAAAGGAATTGGTAATTTCATTTTCTCCTGATACTGTGTGTCTGCAGGGGTGGACATCTCATTGTAGTTTCACTGACTCATGGATGGTGAAATCACTGAATGTCAGATTGTGACATCTCCAGGGGATTTATTGTGACATCTCACTGTATGTCAGCAGAGCCTGGGCCAGTCTGACTTGGGACAAAAATGGCCACCAAGAGAGATGGCAACTGCCCCATCTGCCAAGACTCTTGGAAAGACATGGCTTCTGCTCTGCCCTGTCGCCACCACTTCTGCCTGGGCTGCATCCTGCGGTGGACACACAGAAATCCCTCATGCCCACTCTGCAGGACACTGATAGAAACCATCAGGTTTTCTGAGCAGGATGAATGGGACTATGTACAGCTGGTCATCACCTCCCCTGCAGAATCACCAGAAGCCCGTACCCCAGCAGGGAGAACTCCTCATCAGCTGGATGAAAACAGGATCCATGGTCCTGAGGCATCCACTCCATCTTCTCCACAGGGAACACTGTCCCCAGATGAGCAGGAGGCTGCAGGGCCAGAGCCTGTGGGTGGCCTTCTGCCTGAGGTGTGGGCCAGACTATTCCAACAAAACCAGTATCTCTTGGAGCCCGTGCGGCCCTGGCTGTGCCAGAGGCTGGAGCGAATATACCGTGGCCGATGGTGGCTGGTTGAGGCCACAGAGAGCTGCATCCTGCGCTATCTCTGCATCTGTGGTCTGGATGCAGAGGCCTTGGCCTGGAGGCTGCTGGTCTTTCTTGAGGGGCACACAGCACTGCTGGTCCATGGCCTCATTGAGGTTGTTGCAGCCCAGTGCAGTGAGGAAGCCCAGAGGCTTCTGTATTCCCACACTGCTGAGGATGAGGACAACAGTCAAGCAGAGAGCACCAGCTCCAGCAGATCCAAGTCCAGCAGTTTCAGCTCCAGCAGCTCCCAGGAGAGCACTCCCACCAGTGGCTCCAGTGTGGAGGAAGAAGCTGGTGCCTCAGATGTCACTCACCATGGGGTTCCCAGCCACCCCTCACCTGTGCCCAACCCTGCAGAGTGGGACCAGCCCCAGAAGGAGCCAGGGCAGCCGGAGCAGCCAGCAGTGGCAGGTCCATCTGCTCAGAACAGCAGCTGCAGCCACTCTGGTCCCAGTCAGGGCAGGGGCTACTTGCCTGGGGTGACCCAGTGTGCCCAAAAGAGGAAGGCCCCCAGGCCTCTGGGTTCTCCTCAGCCCAGCAAGAGACCATGATGGGACTGAGTTGACCCCTGCAGCTCTAAGGGGGGTCATCATTGTCATAATTTCAGATTAAATTATGAAACTTCATCTCTCTCTTTTTTTCCTATTTCCCATCCAAGGCCAGTGCAGTCCATGATGCCTTTGGGAAGTGACTTCACCTTTCCAGGTCTGACTTCCAGAAGGCATTTGTGAGGTCTCCATTAGGTCAGTCCCACAGATCCAAGGGTCTGAATAAATCTATAAATTTTGGAGTCCCTTGGTAATTGAGAGAGTCTGACATCCTTAAATGCAAGCACATTTGAAAATCTTGCTTTATATGTGATTTGGCATGTGAAAGGAAAGTCTGAATCAAAAAGCAAAAAAAAGAAAAAAACTATGGAGAAACAGGATTCCATTAAAGCTCTTAGTTCTTTCAGTTTTATGAGCTAGTTTGAAATAGATTGTTCAAGTCTGTAAGCAAGCACCGAAACCAGAACCCAGTAGTTGCTAGGCAGCAGCGCCTTTGCTCTGCAAAGACTCTGCTGTGAATGTGAGGTCAAGGGCAGTCTTATGATGGTTGAGTCAGTTATTTTGCTTCAATCAGCACAAAAGGTGTTTTTCAATGATCTCCAGGGTCAGGAGGTCAATGTCTGACAGACAAGGTGAAAATAAAGATTAATAAAATGGTGACCAGAAGTTTACTGTTATTTTTTGACAATAGAAATTACTTAAATTTGCAATGGCAACCCAACTTACACACAGAACAGTGTGAACAGTGCTTGCTAGACACAGCTGGACAGAGTCCACTTGAAATAACATATTATCTACCATATTAGTAACGAGCTACAATGTGCCCCATCCTTACAGCAGTGGTGCATGTGTTAAAATAAAGTAACCTTTTAATCTCTAATGCTGTGGCTGATTATTTTGTTATATGACACTGTAATTATTGCACAAGTTGTTCACTCAGGTGGAATAATGGACAAGGATGAGTAGTTTTCTTAATCACTCTTCTCTCCTCCTCTCAGAGTCTTGGTGCACATTTCCTCCCACCCTTCTCTCCTTTGTCATGCACAGGTGTGTTTTCAGGTCCTGGAAACCTTTATTTTAATGTTTAACTTTGCAGATACTGGTTGCTTATTTTTGTTGTACCTGACAGGTATAGGATACCACAACACAAGATGGAAAAAAAAGTCATGGTGAAAAGCTTACACTTAAAGCAGCTCATGCATAAAGAGAACTGCACATATAGGAAGGAAGGCTTTTATTTTATCTTGAAACCAGTGGGAGCTTCAATTTGATATGTGACATTTGACCTGGATGTCTCTGGAGTCATACTCCAGGACACCTAATTTTAATTTTGAGGAATTCCTTCATAGCATGTATCTACCCTGGAGCTGTTGGTCCTAGAAGTACATAATGTCTTGGAGCAGTGTTTCAGGGGTCAAGATCCCCAGACTCCCAGCTTCCCCATCTGCCAGCCTCCAATGACCTCAAGTGACAGTCAGGCACCAGTTTCTTTGTTATTTGTTTTTTTAAAATCTCAGTTCAGTTCTTGCTGGAATTGTCTTTTGGTTTCAAAAGACAAGCCATGTGTGTAAAATTAAGTGGCCAACAGTACTGGCCAGCATTATGGCTTGAACAACACAAGTCTTCTCAAAGTTATTTTCACCCATTTTCACTTTTATTCCTCAGCAAAGATCAATTCTTGAATGCTTTTTATATACATGGAGGTTTCACACAATTTTTTCAAACAACTCTGCTGATTTTTTTTCTTTAAATAGAAAACAACCTACCTGACTGAAGAGATGTGACCTACAAACCATTAGATGAAGGAAAAAACACAGGATAGCAGCTCTTTATGCTTGTTTTGCTCTTCAGTTTGTCACTCTCTATCTGTTGTTTCTCTCTTTTTGAGGCAGGCTGATGAATGACAGGGTTTAGTAAACATTTGATCTGACACAGTAAAACAATTGTTTTGGGGGTTTTTTTGCATTCCATTCTGGATCTGGGGGAACTGTCCCAGAGAAGTCTTCTGTTGCAGGTGCCCATTCCTATTGACTCTGCTTCAGGCTTGCCATTTAGGGACACAGTTCTGCAAGTGCAACACCTTACCAGAACTCAGGGCCTTAGTTGAAAGTACCAGAACAAAATCTACAAGAGCACAGAAATTCAGGCAATGAAATGCTTTCCAGCTTCTTGGCATCCCAAATGAAAGTGTTTTCTGCAAGACCCGCAATAGCTTGCAGAGAACTCCTTTTGTGAGAAAGAACTCCCAAAGATAAGAAAAGCTAAACAAAAAGGGAAACATAAAAGCAAAAATCTCTGTGTTGTAGAGGTTTAAGAAATGACTGATAGAGAATTATAATGGAAGCCTTTAGGCAAACTTTGCAACAGTCACTAAAGCCCCATTCCAGCTGGGAGTTCACTGAGAACCAGTGCAAGGGTTTTATCATCTGTCAAACTATGGGCAGCTTGCAAACCAATTAGATAAATGTCTTCCATCCTTGAAACATTCAAAGAAAACCAAGCAGTCCTTTTACCCCAGAGGGGGTTTTGGCAGAAATGAGGAAACATAATTAATCCAGCTGTATGCTGGATATATGATTTGTGTTATATCAAATGGAGCATTAAATGTGTTCCAGAGCACATGGGCTCTTAGCCACAAATCACCTAAACCTGTGAAAGAAGATTTGGTAAAATTTTGCATAAGAAACAACAACATGAGCATCTTTCTGATAAGTGTCCTTGAAGTATAATCTAAATTTTTTAAGAAACAGCTCTTTTCCATGTCCATTTTGGTCCATTCTTCTTGGAATTTGGATTTCACTGATGGTTCCCCTGGCTCAATGCCAGCATCCAGAGAGATCACTCTGCTATAGCCTTCTCCTTCAAACCTTGAAGCAAGTGCCAGCTCCTTGTCATCATGGCAATTCCCATCTGTCTTCTCTCTTCAGCCATTTGGCCTCAGGATCTCTGCAACAGTCCCATCAAGCTCTGCAGGGAGCAATAGGGTATTTGTCTCCAAAGTTCTCTGTCACTCACTGGACCAACTTACTGTGAGCGATTTCTAAAATGCAAGGAGGTGCAATGGAGACAAAGGACATACGGTCATGAAGCTCAGGGAATATTTCAGTGTGTGGATCCTCTTCCTGTCTTCTGGAAGAAGGATGCACTTATGTTTGTAAGCATCACAGAGGCACAAGAGACACATTTTGTATTTAGTTTTAAATTAAGTGAAAGGAAGTGGAAGATCACATGGAAAGTTTAACCAAAAAAATTAACTGCTTTGCCCCTCTGCAAGCCTTAAATCTTTCTCTGCAAAAGAGAAAGCACACTCTCTATTCTTATTGATTGGTTGCTTTCAAGAATTTCCCCAGAAGTATGACACTGCCCATCCCTTTTTAGCCACTCAGATCACGTCCCTCTGTTCTTCCTTGCCCATGATTTCCTTGCCTTGCTGTAACATTCCCAAGAAAATCTGTGGATTTTGGAGGTGCTGATGTTAATCCAACCTATAAATAATACAGTCTTGCGAAGAACACACTGGACCATAATATTTGAATATTATTTGGTCCAAATGACCTTGCTCTGATTTTCAGAGGATCATTTTGTAATTTAATGGTTCAGCTGAATTCCTTGTCCTAAAAGATTAAGTTTCTCATTGTCTCATTTAATAAAGATACAGCCATTCCAGACCTTCTCAAGATGAAACCAGCCATGAGAATACCGCACATGTATGTGGATTTTCTGAAGTGATTACTTTTCTTGTCTAATCCTACAGAAAAATTATAGTGCTGAAAAACAACTGCTGTAATTGAACTGAAAGGCTGTTAGGTAAATTTTATTCTGAAGTATAAGTTTAATAAAATTATATGTAAAGCAAAACATGAGTATTGACAAAGAGTCTTTGTAATGCTATTCTACATATTTTGTGTTGATGGCAGAACTTCATGTGGGTTTTTTTCAGTCCCTCAATTACAAAGAATACTATAAAGCAAATTGCAACCGAATATTTTCAGCTCCTGCAAAACACATTTAAGCAAATTAGTAGAAACAGTTACATTTGAGCTGCATTTCCAAAGCCAGGGTTTTACTTTCATACTTAAGGTCAGAGAAGGTAGAGGGAGAAGGTCTGTTTTTTGAACATAAAGCCATAATGGAACTGTGTAAATTTATTCTGTTCCTCCCCCAGGTGGATATTCTTATATTCAAAACATCATTGAATATTGAGGCCAAATTTCAAGTGATTTTATTTCAATCAGCTGTGTTAAACCATTATAAAGAGCATTCATAATCTGGCTTAAGAAGTATCTGAACAAAAGATAAACAGAAAAATCTGCACATTCAAAATGATACTTTCTTGAATAAGTCAGATTTTCCAGAGAATTCAGAAAGCTGGTTTGGGTTTGTTTGGTTTGTTGAGGGGATATATCTGGTTTAAAAGTGAAAAGACCTCATACTTATTGTAGGTGAGCTCGAGGAAAACTGGTTTGAGGGGTCACTTGGCTACTACTGAGGACACAGAGAATTCTGAGCATTTCCAAAAAGTGCATCCTTTACTTTCAGACTCATGAGACAAAATGCATAATCAAAAAAAAAAAAAAAAAAAAAAGAATTAAATAATTTGAATTCAGACATTGCTCTACCCTCCATTAAGCCACAAAATTACACTGTACCATTCTCATTAATACAAACACAGAAACACTGACAGCCTTGGTCTGGAGAAAAAGAAAAACTGTCACTGCCATCATGGTAAGAGCAGTCGGGGTTGGCAGAGCTGCTCTCATTTAAGTCTCCAGCCATCACATTGACTTGTATTGTATTCACACTAGCTGAAAAATGCAAAATAAACACAACATTTACCTCCAAATGAGACATTGTGAATTTAAATCTACTTACTTGTTTGTCATCCAGGCATTTATGCCAAAAAGGAATGTAACATGTATCCCACAGAAGACTCCTTTTCACCCTAATAACACTATTATTTTATTGGTCATTTAAAGTAAGTTATATATTTTAAATATCTGTGCCTGTGAGCTCTGATGATTTATATCTGCATTTCCTAGATAAATCCAACTGCCATTTTACATTTGTAATTCTGTCCTAAGGAAGGAAGATCGTGTAAAGCAAAGAGGTGAAAATACAACTTAAAGATAAAGCTCTAAAATATTCTGTCCATTTAATATGTACAGAATTAGTTTGTAATTTAGTTTAAAATTATTTAAATTAATTTGGAATTTAATGTGTGGGAAAATTCTGCACATTTCACAACACACCTTTGTGATGGAAAATGGTCTTTTAAGGCAGCATTAATTATGTAATAGATGACGTTAGGTGACACTAGAGCACTCATTCAAATCCCTGATATATCGCAAACTCTACTTTTAAAAATTAAATAATCCAGGCAGTCCCACCACAAGTTCCAAGCTCCATCCTTACAGTGCTAACCTAAGCAGTGTGCAGAGCACATGGATAGCCTGCCCACCCCTGGAAGGTGTCTGAAGCCGTGCTCAGATCTTGGCCAATGACTTGGTTTCTTTCTGTTCGGTTTGCATGGATTATTTTCCTGCAAACTGAGAAAGACAGCCCTGTGCTGCTCTCTGGTTGGCAGCAGCTGTATGACCTGGGTGACGTGGAGACTCCAGCCACTGTGTGTTGCCCCTTAAAACAGTTTTAGGCACCATCCCAGTCACACTGAAAATGTGTTCTGCTCAAGGAAAGACTGATCCCACAGGGACAGGCTCCAGGGATGTGAGCCATGCAAGAAGAACAAAAATAAGGAGACATGGAAATTGAGGTGATGTCAAGCAGAAAAACTAAAAAAAATACATTTAAATTCATGTTTTAACAGAACAGTCTGAAAAGATGTTCTGAAAGATAACATCAATTGTTAAAACTCTGAAAACTCTTTTACTGGAAGTAAAAGGACAGATCATGTCAGTTTCATCTGGATCACTGCTCTCATGGATTTATTTTCACATTTAAATAATCCACAGTGTATTGATTTAATGAAGCCTCTCTCACAAACAGATTCTAAATTGTAACAGGCTGCAAGGTGCCTAATCCTGTGCTCTTTATTAAAGAGTTCCATCCATTGCTTAGTCACATTTTCCTGTCCATGAATCCAGAGGCAAATACGATGCACTGCACAGTGAAATGCAGATTACATGTTAGAAAGGTCTGAAAGGACTAAAGCTAGAGCCAGAAATACAAGTTAATTTTGACATCTAGACTACAGACAATCAATTTCCAAGGGAGACCAAAGGAGGAACACTCATTTATCTGCCACTCAAAAATTAGAGGTAAAACTGAATAAGTCTGAGGGACTCAGTTTTGGTTGGCAATTCCTGGCTTTGAAAGGGGCAAGGTAAAAATTTAGGCTGCCCTGTTGTACCTCAAACTGGGCAACCTAATCCTGAGACATGTCCAAATAACTATTACTTGTGAAAATTTTGCTCATAAAAGCATCTGGCATGTCTTGGGATGCCAATGCAAGCCTATTTCCTATGCATGTACTCTCTTCAGAAGGGACGTGTTCCTCCTGGTTGGAGTGCAATCCAATGCCATGGGAGGGATTTTTTTTCATTCTTTGCAATGAGCTTTTTTAAATAATTTTTTTTAATACTCACTTCATACATTTCAGTGCAGTTCAGGTTGCAAGTTGGTGAAGAGATTGAAACTCTTTCTGCCTTTAGAAATTTGAGGTAGCATTTTAGTAAACACCAGCTGGCTGAAAAGATACTGCTGTTGTTTGTGTTATTGCAAGTCAAGTGTAGTTCCATAAAAGTATTTTTGGTGTAAGCCAGCACTAAGCTCTTGGTTGAGTTTAATCAATGGTAGTGACCCTACTTCATTGCAATTTAATTATATGAAATCTTGGGAGAGAATAAAAGTTATAGTATGCAGGGTAGAAAGAGGTCAACATTATTTGTTGTTTCCACATGGGTCTCTTTCAACCTGAGCTGTAGTAAGTGGTTGTTGCATCTTCCTCTCTGCTACCTCATGGCAGCTCCCAACAGACTAAAGAGCAGATGAGAAGTTTTGCACCCCTCCCTTTGTTTGTATAGAGACTGTTTCAATAATTCTTTTGTCAAGGTCTGAGCCAGAATACTCTTGGATCAGACAAATGACCGCAGTGCTCCTAAGGAAGTTTACTGGCTTTCTGAGAACCTGAAATCAAGGCTTGTATGGTTGCAATACAAACTATAAAGAGAGTAATTCTTTAGCACAGAGAGCATACAATAATAAAACAAAATTCTCCTCACTATTGCAGTCAAAGTCAGAAACAGAAGTCATCAACTCTCTGGGTTTTTCCTCTCAAAACCTTTTAGCAAAACACTTTCCAATTCACAGAAAAAGAATTAATAGGATCTAATATTTCAAAAACCAACAGCCTAAGTAAGATTAACAGATTTATTTTTCTTACAATTAACTCCTTTTGCAGCTGAATTAGAAATTACTGGTTTGACTAGAACAGTGAAGCTCCAGAAAAGGAGAAATTCAGATGCCTTGAGTATCCTTAACCAAATCATGTCAGAAATTCAGATATCCCTCCCTGGGTAACTGTAATATTAATTTTGTATTCCACATCTTGTAGATGTGTCCAGTGAAATGAACAAGGTGTTGTAAGACATCTGTTCTTCTGCTCAATTTTTATTACTTGTGACCCTCCTTCTCCTTTGGTCACCACCACAGATGAAATAATGAGCACCATGGTTTGAGCTCTGCCAGCATGAGGAAATTCTCACCTGATCCTCAGTATATGGGGAAAGAGGCAGGAGGAATGCCAGCTCCAAGGCTCTCTCTGAGGGGTGTGTTATGGGGGTGCAGAGGTGTCCAAGTCCTGCCCTGCAGGGGGATGACCACCTCTCCCCACAGCTGAGTGAGGACAAAGCAGAACTTCAGAGGAAGCCCTAGAAGACAAGAAGGCTGCACAGGGAATGGCCAGGCAGAGTCAGACACAGATCCCTAGGGCTTTGGCTCAACACACAGAACTGGAAGGCAGCCTTTGCCTGAGCAGTAATGAGATAGTTACATCACCACTATGTGACATTACAGACTCTCCTTACAATTATATAGAAACCTTCACTTTTTCACATACATTGACTTCTAACAACTCTTGCTATAAACAAGAATTTTATTAAAATGTCAGGTTTCAGCCCCTGAGGGTGCATTAAAAGGTGACACAGAAATCACTGGCTCCAAAACAATTCCCTGAAATCTGTGTGAAATGAAAGAGGGGAAAAAAGAGCAAGGCACAAAACACAAACTTTCACCACACTTGGAGCCAGATATATCCCCCTCCTGAGCCCCTCTAATAATTCATTTCCATTTTTCAAATATGTTCACAAATTCTTCCTTTCTCATGAGTCAAAAGCCTGCTCGACCTTCAGCAGCATCCTCTTATCCTGTTTGTTTTATTACACAAATCTTCCAATCACCTAAAAGTAGAGATGAGGAACAGAAAACTAAGACAAAGTTAAGCCTGCACCTGAGGTCTCTTTTTATCTACAAAGTACCATTACATATTCACTCCAATTTTGCCATTCAAAGTGAATTAGAATTCCACAGTTCACAGAATCCCAGAATCCCAGGATGGGTCAGGCTGGAAGGGACCACAGTGGGTCATCTGGTCCCATGTCCCTGCTCCAGCAGGGTCATTCCAGAGCACATGGCACAGGATTGTGTCCAGGTTCTGGAATGTCTCCATGAGGGAGACTCCACAGCTTCTCTGGGCAATCAGTTTGGTGCTTGGTCACTGCACAGGGAAGAAATTCTTCCTCATGTTCAGGTGGAACTTCCTGAGCATCAGTTCCTGCCCATTCCTCTGGTGCCATTGCTGGGCCCCCTGGAACAGACCCTAATCCATATTCTGAGCCCTCCCTGCAGACACAGACAGGCATGAGGTCCCTTCTTAGAAGTCCCTCCTTGAGGCTGAACCACTCCCTCAATCTTTCCTTGTAAGAGAGATGCCCCAGTCCATTTTGCGCCTTTGTTGTCCTCTGCTGGACCCAGAATCTGTTTCATAACCTCTTGCACAAGGCATGGTTATATTTGTGTCTCTTTACATCCTCATTGCAATCAAGTGCCTGGCATCTGTGTCTGGTGAATTGTCCAGTGCCACCAAAACATTCAGCTGCCATTGCTAACCCTGTAAAGCAGCTGATCGAAACCTGGAAGCCCCTGTCCCCACAGGAGCTTATGTTACAGTCTTCAGGTGCTGATCAGGAGGAAACAGTGCGCAGAAATTGCTGGCGAGGGCTCAGCTTTTCCCTTCTGTTATTCCAGTTCTCTTCTTGCAGTCTCATTCAGAGCAGAGTTGCAGCATTTCCAGGAACAGCACTTACAAAACACAAACACTTAGAGTGGAGATCCAAATGAATCTTCAGCTTGTGGTTTGTCCACAATAAAGAGTTTTAGTGTGGTTTTCTGGCAAGCATCAAATTCTAAAAGATCTCTTTGATCTTCCTCCATCTCCTCCCAACAGCTGAAGGTAAGTCACAGCTGGTTTTGAGTTTCTGCCGTGTGAAGGGACCACTTGTCAAAGGCCACCTGGGGATGGGTTTTGAGCACCCTGCATCTAAGGGCCTCCTTCTCTCTGCTGTCTGCACTGGCCCCCTGCAACTGCTCAGCACCTGATAGGATGCTTTCCTGTTAGGCATTTCCTTCAGGAATTACTTGCTTTTACAAATACTCTCTTTTGGCATAGTTTCATGACATTTCCAACTTTTCCCCTCATATGAATTATTCTTTATGTATTTTCTTTCTGGCAAGTGTTGGTCTATTGGTGCTGCATCCCAAATAAGACCCTGTGTTGAAAGTCCATCCAGAAACAGGTGAATTTTATGGTATTCCCTGAGCTTTCCTTCCAAGCCAATCAATCTGGAGGGGAAACAACAAAATAGTAGGGGTGATGAATGGATTGAGAACAAGCCTGTGGAGAAGGACTGGGCAATCTTTCAGAAGGAAACACTGGGTATGAGTTGGCAATTTGTGCTTGTAGCCTTGAAACCCCTCTGTATGTGTGTCTAAAGATGGATGTCCAAGAGATCAAGGGAAGGAATTCTGCCCCTCTGCTCAAGTGAAACCCAGGAACAGGTTGCCCATGGATGTTGTGGATGTCCCATCATTGGTAGTGTTGAGAGTCAGGTTGGGTGAGGGTCTGAGGAACCTGATCTAGTGGAAAGTGTCCCTGACCATGTCAGGGGGCTTGGACTACATGATCTCTAAAGGTCCCTGCCATCCCCACCCTTTCATCATTTCAGGTCACACGGGACAGGAGGGAAAAAGAAATTAAATGTGATCATGGCAGCGAGTTAATGGGGGATGATCTAGGGCACAGGTATGCAAGGAACTCAAGGTGAAATCAGCACCTTGCGGAAGAGTCCTCTTAAAACAGAAAATGCATCTCCTTATCTATGGCCTTAGTTTCCACAGGAAAAAAAAATCTTGGTACTCTGAAATTCCAGCTAAATTCCAATTCGAAATATGCCTGCATATTTAGACCTTTTAAAGTCCAATTCCAAATGAAAAGGAATATAAAGGCATATTTTAAGAGGCACTTACTCAAGCAAGGAGAAACACCCCTCCCAGTAACAACACAAAGAAATCCTGGTGAACAAACCTCCGTCTTCTACCATGTGGATTGTTAAGCACCAAAGTATGGCAATGGACATCTTGATTTGCACAGGTTTGAAGAGAGATCTCTGCACCCTGAGGCAGAGCCACATGATGGGTGCACACAGCATCCTTGACTCACACCAGCCAACCCTCAAATTACGAGAAATTAGTTCCAAGTGAAAAAAAGAACCGCTGGGCTTATGACTCTCAGGGATGACAATAGCCAGAGGCAAGAAGGGATGGTGGCACAGCAAGACCCATGTGGTGATGTATCTTGGGCTCTCCAGAATCATGATATGGTTCCTCTGGCCGTTGTACCCCATTCTGGAGGGACAGCAATTCCAGCTCCTTCCTGAGGCTGTGGGGAGGAGCATAAAGGCACTGTCTTCCAGAAACACAGAAACTTGGGAAGAGGAGAGGAACCTGGAACTGTGGGCAAGTCCTAGTGGGAGTGGATGCAGATGGAGCAAAATATTCCTTTCTGCTTCTCTCTGAAGCAGAGATACAACCCACAAGGATGGGAGACTCACCCAGGGCTGACCACCAGCACCCAGGTTCTCCAAATCTCAGCATTGCCCAGGGAAAAGCAGTGACAGGATGAGGCATCATCCAGCCACAGGCACTCCATGCTGACTGGTCCCACCACTCCACTCCTCACAGAAAACCTTGGAAAGGTGTCAGGAGTGGGGATGAGACACAGGACCATGGACAGATGATAGAGATGGCCAAGGGAGAGCAATATGGAAATTTAGAAGTTGAAAACAAGAAAAATTATCTTCTTCTTTCTCCTAACAACATGCACTGTTGGAGACATCACCTGCTAATGGAGGGTGACATCAGCGAGAGGCAGATTGTGACGTCACCAAGAGCAGGACTGTGACATCTCACCCCTCACTGCTTAAATACAGATGTAGGTAGAGGCACTGACAGTCTGGCTCCAGCCTGAACTCCTACTAAATGTGACTGTGAGGTGTAGAGGATTGAGCCAGGTTCTTCTGGTGCTGAGTGATGCCTGTTCTTGGCAAGTCCCAGTGCCAGTCCCAGAGCAACCAGCAGGGTTTCCCCAGCCCTGCCTGGCTGGGGCAGTGCATACTTGCAGCACTAAAAGGAAACATCCCCTGGTCGGATGTGGGCAGGTGAGGGGCCTTTAGGGAGATGGGAGGGTATCCTTCTCCTTCTTCCCCTCTCCTGCAGGGTGTGACAACAGTGAAAGAGAGCAGCTCCTGATCCTCAGCTCTCTCCATGTGCTGCAGAGGCCAAGTATGGCCACAGAGATGGGCGGCAACTGTGCCATCTGCCAGGACACCTGGGATGACGTGGCTTCTACTCTGCCCTGTGGCCACCAGTTCTGCCGGGGCTGCGTCCTGCGGTGGGCACAGACAAATCCATCATGCCCACTGTGTAGAAGAACAATAGAGACTGTCAGGTTTTCTGATGATGCCGGTGACTATCTAGAGATTGTCATCACAGCCCCTGAGCAGCTGCCAGTGGCCATGAGCCAGGCTGCTGGTCCTGGTGGCCAGGACGAGAACAGCCCCCATCCCCCTGTGCCAGCCCATCCCTCTTCTCCTCAAGAGATGCCAGCCCAAGCTGTCAGCAGTGCCCTGCCTGAGGTCTGGGCACAACTTTTCCGTCGACAACGGGAGCTTCTGGACCCTGTGCGGACTTGGCTGAACCAGAGGATGGAGGCCATCCAAAGGGACCAGTGGTGGATAGCAAGGAGCAGACAGAGTGCTATCCTGCATGCTCTCTGTGTTTATGGGCCAGACCGGGAGATCATGGTTCAGAGTTTGCAGGGCATCCTGGAGGAACACACAGTGCCACTGGTCCAGGGCACCATCGACATCATTATGAGACACTGCAGCTCAGAGGTGCAGAGGCTGCTGTGCTCTCACAGTGCTACAGATGATGATGATACCCCAATAACCAGCAGCAGTTCCAGCAGCTCCAGTTCCAGCTTCTCCAGCTTCTCCAGCTTCTCCAGCCCCAATGACTCCAACTCCTCCAGCCCCAACAGCCCCAGCTTCCCTGGCCCCAATAGCCCCAGCTCCAGCTCCTCCAGCTCTTGGACACAGACTCAAGCCAGCATCCCTGAAGTCTCTGCAGAGGAAGAAGAGGAAGCTGCCACAATGGAGGCCAGCAATGCCAGGGGTCAAAGCCACCTGTCAGTTCTGCCAGTATCCCCAGAGCAGGATCAGCCCCAGGAAGAGGCAGGTCCTTCTGTCCAGAGCACCAGTCTCAGACCCTCTGGTCCCACCCAAGGCAGGCGCCGCTCACCTGGGTGGCCCCAGCGGTCCCTAAAGAGAAAGGCCCCTGAAACTGAGGACTCTCCCCAGCCCTGCAAGAGACACCCCCACCAGTAGTACTAGCAAGGTTCTTTCAACCACTTATTGAAGAAAAAAGAAATAAATTGTTATTTTCTTCACACAGTCTCTGGCCTCTGCTTCCTCAGCCTTACCCTTGTGCCCCGCCATGGGTGGCACCCATGTCCTATGGGGCACAGCCTTAGGACCAGGGCTAAGAGGACAGCACCTTTTCCCACAGGAAATCCAATGCTCCAATCTCTCTGGATCTCTCTGCATGGTGTCTTGTCCTCCAAGAGAGTCAACAGCCCCTTCCAGTTTGAGATCAGCAGCAGCCTTGAATTGGGACATTTAACTGCAGCATCCCAATCTTTGAAAAATCCCAACCTTCTCCTCCAGCTAAGCTTCCAGCTGTGACTCACTTGGTGAGGGACAGTTCCCATTAAGTGCCCCACAACAACACAGGGAGGCCCACAAGACCCTGCTTGGGGCCTGGTTGCACTGATTCAGACATATTTTTATTTATTCCCACAGTTCTGTAGCTTGGAGAATAGGAAGGGGCTTTTGCTTGGTCAGCAGTGAAGTGTCAGACTGCACCTTGCTGGCACAGTGCCTTTCCCATTCTTCAGGATTCAGGTGGTCAGCACAACTCAGCAAAGGCAGGAGGAGAAAAGGAGGAGAAAAAAACCTGCACCCCTGGGGCACCATTTGTGTATTTGCAGATGTCCTTTGTTCAGGGGCCCACATGCTGTCCTTTGGAGTGTATCCTTGTCACCTCACTGTGCCAATGAAAGAACTGCTGCTGAAACAAAAGGCAGAGAGAATTCCTTCCTGGGTTTGGAGCCCCCCTAAATAGGACCCATTTTACTCAGCAAGCAAGGCTGAACAGTCCCACAGCCCTAAACACAGGTGCAAAATGTCATTGTGCCTATCGCCCTTGATCCAGCAGGACTGCAGAGAAGACAAACTGACACTAAAACCTTGTACAGAGCCTGGCTTGAAAGGCCTGGATGTGATGACTTCTCCCAGGGAGGTAGACGAGAGGCCCTTTGAATAGCGACCAGGACTGTCCCCAGGGGACCATGGCAAGGTGTCAGGGGCAGGGATTAGAGACAGGGTCAAGGACATGTGATGCCGGTGGCTGAGGGAGAGCATCATGGAGAAGTAGAAATTGAAACTAGGAAGGGGTATTTCCTTTTTTCTCCTGACAACATGTGACTGCAAGGATAGAAGGCAGTGTCATTACAGTATTAGAAATGAACTAACTTTTAGATACAATTAAATGGGGACAAAGTCATCAAAACAAAAGAAAACCGTTTATTAGTTACAATTCACCTGAGCCATATGTATGCTGCCCTCTTTCCCCCAAGAGCCAAACACATATACTCTCAAAGAAAAATTACTTCATTTTATGTCCTTTCCTGGCCGGGGTGGTCCCTGTCCCCATTCCCATTGGCTGGGTACTAGGCAATTTATATTCTCTCCTGACCACTACTTTTCTGTCCCCTCCCTTCTCATCCTACTTCCTTTTTGGTCAGGTCTTCAACCTGGCCGCTTTCCAAGCTCACAGCAACATCCAACGTATTAACTACAGCAAATCCAAACCATAAATAAAAACATACTTATGGTTTCCAAACCAAGAACTTTCTTACCTAAAAACCTTTTTAGTTCAGCAAAATATTACCTCATCTCTCACAACAGGGTAGAGGACTCTGATGTCACCAGCCTCTGGACGGAGATATCAAGCAGCACTGGATTGTGACCTCACATTCCCTCACTGCTTATATGGGGGTTCCAAAGAGTTTCAATGCCTTTGGTGCTGTCACTGGGGGTGGAGGCTGGTGTCAGAGAGCAGTGGACAGTGACATCACAGGGGGATGGATTATGACATTGTGCCCCTCACTGCTTTCATTCAGACATTGGCAGCGCCACTCTGGCTCCAGCCTGAACTCCACTGAGCGAGACTGCAAGGCTGAGAGGATCAAGCCAGACCTCTCTGGTGCTGGGCATGACCTGTTCTTGGCAGATCTTGGTGCCAGTTCCAGAGCCATCACTCCTGATATGGCCACAGAGACAGATGGCAACTGCCCCATCTGCCAGGACTCTCAGAAGGATGCGACTTCCACTCTGCCCTGTCACCACCGCTTCTGCCTGGGCTGCATTCTGCGGTGGGCACACAGAAATCCCTCGTGCCCACTCTGCAGGACACCAATAGAGACTGTCAGGTTTTCTGACCATGCAGAGGAGTATCTGGAGACAGCCAGAACCGCCCCTGAGCAGCTGCCAGTGGCCACCAGCCAGGCCGGGAGAGCTCCCGGCTGCCTGGATGAGAACAGTCCCCATGGCCCTGTGGTGTTCTGTCCAGCTGCTCCACAGGGAACACCGTCCCCAGCTGAGCAGGGCCCCTCAGGGCTGGAGCTCCTGGGTGGCCTCCTGCCTGAGGTGTGGGCCAGACTTTTCCGTGGGCAATCGCAGCTGCTGGAGCCGCTGCGGCCCTGGCTGCGCCAGAGGCTGGAGGGGATATTCCGGCACTGCTGGTGGCTGGTTGAAGCTGCAGAGAGCTCCATCCTGCACGACCTGTGCGTCAGCGGGCTGAATGCTGAGGTGTTGGTCCAAGGCCTGCAGCCTGTCCTCGGGGAACACACAGCTCCACTGGTGTGTGGTGTCATCAGCATCATTGTGGGCCAGTGCAGCAAGGAGGCCCAGAGGCTGCTGCACTCTGGTGCCATCAGGGAGAACAACGGCCCTGTGATCGGTGTCCGCTCCAGCTCCAGCACCACCTCCAGCTCCAGCAACAGCAGCTCCCAGACCAGCAGCTCCTGGATGGGGGCTCCCACCCATGGCCCCAAAGTCTATGATGTGAAGGAGGAAGCTGGCACATTGGACACTACTTTCCCAGGGGGTCCCAGCCACCCCTCACCTGTCCCCATGGAGTGGGACCAGCCCCAGGAGGAATCACGACAGGAGGTGGTGACAGCAGCAGGTCCCTCTGCCCAGGGCAGCAGCTTCAGCCCCTCCACCCCTCTCCTGGGCTGGGATCGATTGCCATGGGGACCCTTACAGCCCATTAAGAGAAGAGTGCCCAGCCCCCAGGACTCTCCCCAGACCTGCAAGAAGTCAGCCCGCTGGCAGCTCTAAAAGGACTCTTGCAACTCTTTACTGAAAGAAAAGGAAATAAATTGTTCTTTTCCTCACACAATTGCTAGGTGCTTCTTTCTCTCCCCTCTAATGCTTTTGCCTCCTCCTGCCTGAACATGGGTTGCACTCAGGTGCTGGGGGGCACAGCCATAGACTCACAGAGCCTCCAGACCATGTTGGCAGCACCTCTTCCCACAGGAAATTCTGCTGCAGCTGCACACTCACAGAGCAGCAGAAGCCAAAGGCGGAGTGGGCAGCAGAGGCAGAGATCTTGATGCAGGACCATGCTGTCAGCCTGCCTTCAGTGCTCCTCTCAGTCCAGCCACTGGCTGCTGGACATCTGCTCTCCTCTGGTTTCTCTAGGCTGCATGATGCTGACTGGGGCAATCTACAGAGAGTAGATTTTCTGGCAGGCAAGCAAGGTCTAGTGTAAACTTGATCCTGAATCATAGTTTTATCTCTATGACCCAATCAAATAAAATAGTTTTAGCACAGATTTATTGTTATTGATGATATTATTGAAGGGTAAAGTAATAAGTTTGACTCCAACCATTATTAAATATTGGGAAAATACTTTATAAAGCAATAGTCTTCATTTCCTATTAATAAAAAAGCTGGAGTTGCTCAGTTTGAGGGAATTTACTGAAATTACATGTCAAGTAGATACACTATCCCAGGAGAGTAAAATAAAAATTACTTGTTCAAAAAGAAGCCACTATAATAGTGCTGAATGGGAACTATATCTCATGGGTAACACATGACTAATAATGGGGACCCAGAGATTTAACAGCAGAGGGTTCTGTTTTGTTTTTCAGTTTGCAAGAGAAGAAAGTTTAGAAGCCACATTGCCTTTTAATGAGAAATTTAAAAAATCACCTTTTAAAAGAGGAGGAAATAGAGTTATTTTCCAGATCATATTCTTTTAAAATGTTTAAAAATAAAAGTAAAAGAAGTGCAGCAACTGTTTTAATTCAGTAAAGAAAAATCAACCAGGAGATGGATAATGGACAACTTCATTGCCAAATACTATATATTTTTTTCTTTTTTTCACTTCTTTCAGCCTATCTCCACAGCAGACCACATCATTTTTGTGCTGAGGACCTCAGAGTGGATGCACACCTCCCTTTACTTGCTGGACAGCCTTTTTTTCATGCAATCCAGGATATAATAGGCTTTTCAGGCTTCCTGCACGTGTTGTACCTCTAACTGGAGAAGGACTGGAGTATGCTCTGCCTTCCTAATGGCTTTAGAAACTAGCCTTCAACCTGGCTAACAGATGTAAATGTCAAACAGAAATAAACCAGAAGGAAGTCCTACAAAATAAATAATAATATTAAAAGGGAAATGCCTGGGAGAGATAAACAGATACAAGAATGGCTGGAAGAGTGATGTACAACTGACCCTGGTGACCTAGCCCTGAAGTACAGATTGGCTCTCCAGCCACAGTGATAATTCTGCACGATATCAGGGACAGGTTTAGTTGGGGCTAATTTTAAACCACTGTGAAGTCAGATGCTGTAAGTGGGTAAGTGATAGGCTTTCAAATGCAAAGCCATTTTAAGAGTAGACTGGTAGTTTTGAAGTTCTGCTAAGCCTCCGGCTCTGGATTTCAGATTTTCATTCTCTGTATGCATCTTAGAAATATTGTGGAAATATTATCAGTTCTTTTTCCATTGTCTCCCAGTGGGTAACATTCTTTAAATACCATTGGCCTTGGCTTGGTTTCTAGACTCTTTTTCAGAGGCTTTTAGGCATGTCAGAGGCTCAGGAAGCTGCCAAAGAAGGCTTTGGGCAAAGTTCTTTGTTTGTCATTCAGTTGATGTAAGCGAATATTGCTTGACCTGGACAGACTCTAAGCAAGGTTGCTTTGATCCCAGCTGCAGTCATGGAGACAGCTGGATGAACGTATTAATGTTTGGCTTAGTGCTTTCTTTCACCTTCTCTGTCCATGTTCAGATCAGCAGTATTAGATACTTTATTTTCTTGAGGTTGACTGCATCTCTCAGGAAATAACTAGGTTGCTATATGCTCCACAGGACAATATTTTTAGATAGTACTACCTATATAAAGAAATGTCTTGAGATGTTTTCTTTGTATCTCTCTGACTGCAGATACACTGGACTACCTGTGAACTGGTCTTGATGAATGGCATCATATATTGCTCTTAGACTCCATTTTTCTAAACTGGTTAATTCTTAGCTCACATTATTTACATTTTTGCCCCAGCAGACATTGTCATCTATCCTTTATGGATGGCTGCCACTGCTAAGCACCACAATATTACTATCAACAGTGAAAAAGAAAGGGCCTAACTGGAATAATACTAGCCAGCAATGGGGGTTCAACTAAATCTAACTTTCCTAGGAAACTTCCATTTCCTTTATATTTTTTCAATTGTTCTAAAGAACTAGAAATAAAACACATCCCCTAAATGAAATCTCATTGCTAGAATCTGTCTTTTCCCTACTTCTAAGACATAAAGCAGTCATCTCAGAATCTCAGAGATTTGTGACCGCTCTTTATCTTTTCCCACTTTTCTCCTTCTTCAGAGATATCATGTTGGTTGTTTGATTAATCTGGTATGTGTAATACCTTTTCTACCCAAGTATCAATGAGGTATAATAAAGTTTTAATGAAAGGCTTTTAAATATGTCACAGAATCATAGCACAATTTAGATTGGAAAGAAGTTCTGGGCATTTGTAATTCAAATGAACTCCTTTGTTCTGCACATTGGCTGAGTACTGCAGGAACAACCTCTCTCCAAATTGGTGGATACCCTGGACTTGCCACAGGAAAGAAGGACAGAGAGAGAAAAGGGTTTTATTGACAGGATACAAAGGGATATTTGGACATTTCCAGTGATGCTAGGAACTGGAGAATCCAATGTAAGACAATTGTGTTATGAAAGGAATTCAGTAACTCAGAGTTACAAATCAGGAGTGGTTATTTTCCATTTAAATTAGGTGATGGCATAGGTATCTGGGATATAAACACTTCCATTAATCTAAATCCAATATTCAGCAATGGATATTTCCTGAATCAAATCAGAAACTCATAATTAATACAATGGGGTTTTCTTTTCATTGTAATATGCTCCATATTTTCTCTAAAGAAATCAACAAAGACATTTACACAGACACAAAAAAACTCACAGCAAGGCAGAATCTTCAAGTGTGGAGCTGAAGGTTAAACTTCGATTTTAGAATATCTGTGTGATTTCACCTCACCAGACACATTTAAATGAACTGAAATCAGTTCCACACAAAAAAAACCAAACTCCAGGGAAGGAAAATGCACACTTTTTAAAGGGAAACTTAGTTGAAACACATATTTAAAACCACCATTGAAAAAGTTAAAATTAAAATTTAGAAAGCTGCATTGCTTTTGGATTTTGTTTTTTCTTATTTTCTTTTCTGCAGAGTATTGCCTATATAATATATTTATTTTCCTGCTATTTCTCCCAAATTTAATTATAATTTTAAATGAACTGTCATATTTACTGAACACCACTGATGTTGTTTTTATAAATTTTCAGTCAAAGTAATAAGTTTAAATTCATATTCTTCTTGCAGTGAAGCATGTAAGGTTTTAAGACAACTTTGAAATACTCGGAAAACTTTCATCAGCTTCTTAATGAGATAACAGCAATTTAACTCTCTTTCACAAGAGAGAATTAACATTTTAATTACTAATCAAGGATTTTATGAAACTGATCAAAATGATCCTGTGATATTCAAAAAAATTCTGTGGTATTTTCCATACAAGTAACTTACTACTTTTAATGCTTTGTTTTTCAAAGGTATTGTCCCAAAACAACTAGCCAACCAAAGTAAAACAAAATGGAAAACCCTGATAAAAAGTCATTGAACCTTCACCTTATAAGAGAAAAGGGGTAACTGTGTTCTTGCAGAAGTGAGATAGAGCTATCATAAAAGAACTGAAATATTTGTGAAGTATTTCAAGTCCTTGTAGAAATAGATGGGCAAAATTCGAAGACAATTTCATATTTATTTTTTAAAATTAATTTTTAATTTTAAAATTTTGGTTTAACATTCGGTGTTAACTTTCGATAGGTTTGCCTGAACTGCACAAAAACATAAGAGAGGAAAAAAAATAACATGATAAGCATGATAGAGTTCCAGAAGAGGCGGTGTCATCATCTGTGATGAGAGCAGGAGCATTTTCAGAACTCATATTTCTCTACTCAAAAATCTCACTCTGAATAGTTATTAATATTTAAGGAATGAGGGGCTCTGTTGCCCAGATTCCTCATTCTCTTGAAAGAATATTTAGCTGCTCTCTGCCACACTAGCTCTTGCAAAATCAAGCAAGTTTCTATTTATTACTAAATAAGCCCAGGTACTTCACTTTGCTTGCAACACAAGCACTTAGAGAATATAAAATTAAATGCCTTGAAAATCTCATATAGTCAAGATTTTAGAATAGCTAAAATACAGTTCTTCCCCAGTGCTTTGCCATACAATTTGCCTTTTTTTTTTTTTTTTTTAATTGTATTATGCTGTAACGCTGATAATGTCAGCTACACAAGTCCTTATCTCCCAAATTTCAGTTATCCTACTAGTGGAAAATTGCTTATATTACCACAGTCTGTTGGTTTTCCACCTGTTAATTTTGAAGTTATGCCTGGCTACTGTTTTTCTCCATCTCTCTGGATGGAGATTAGAGGATAGAAACATAGATCCAACAACTCGAGAAGGATGAAGTGTTTTAAGAGCTGCCCTGGTTGATACAACCCTTATTTTTCAAGATGGGGTCACATATACACACACAAATCCAGCCATTTGTAGGTGGATTTTACTTTATCAAACTTATTTTTACTTGGTGAATTTGTTTTGTTCTGCTTAACCATACCACAGTCAGCAGTAAGCTGCTTATAGTAATCTCTCTTCAACCACGATTATCATTTATGACAAAGTCCAAATTCCTCCTAGTGAAGGTCATTTTCTGAGATGCCCCATGCAGTTAATGGCAATTCAGAGGCACTAAGCTGGGTTCCTGAAGTGCCTAAAAAACATCTATTTCTCTCTACAGGCTGCATTGAAGTTCTAAATAACAAACCACTAAATAATCATAATGACAATTGAAAAAATCAGCCACTTTGGTCTAGTCACCTTGATTTGCCTCCACAGTCAGAACTTTCTCCTGTTTTGTACCCTCACAAAGGATGAAGTTCACTCTTTTTAGGCTGAAGATGGTGGTAAGAGTTTCAAAACTGCTTCTACATCTTGTAGCTGAAATCCCGTCTGCTCCAGAGATGCTATAGTCAGACGTCCTTTGCTGGACCCTTTGGAATGAGGAGTCATTTTTTCTTTTTTTTTTTTTTTTTTCCTATCTTTTTTTCTCAAAACAGCAGAATTCATATCTCTGTGGTTTCATCATGCCTCTTACTGATCCACTCTATTGGCTAAAAACTTCAAGATCACTTTAAATGATCTTGAAAAGATATTCTTTCAGAAAGTTTGTACAAAAGCTTTTGAATTTCTCTCCTCCTCACTCTAAGAGTTTCAGGCACAGCAGCCCCTTAAATTCTGAGGTAACACAGAACATTTCCATTTCATCTCCTGCTACAATTTCACCAAGTCTTCCTGAGGGAGGAAAATAGAAAGCCTTTAAGATTCCCGTTGAAGCATTTAACTTGTAAATCACGTCTTTTTTCCAATGAATAGTTTTGAAAACTACTTCCCAAAACGAATCTTTCTCCAAGCAGATGGTCTGGCAAAACCCACATACAATCAAGCAGTAAGACAGAGTTTGTACTTGTACTCTCACAAATTTGTTTTTCCTCCTAACAGCTCTGAAAAACTGTATTTTTTCTGATTTTATTTGTTGTTTAGAATCGGTGAGCAGAAGACAGGGATATTTTTGCCATAGCAATGTGCTGTTGATTAGGCACACTCTTGTCCTTACCATAGAGACCCTACCAGAAATATCAGGGATTTTGTGGGAGGAGATAGGAGACACAAAATTTGTTTCATTCTTTAAGTTCTCTTGAATAATTCTGCAAATTTGCAAAGAGCACATAGATGTAGTTACTAGAATGAGGCTGTTACTCACAACTAGCATCCCCAAATCTTTACTTCATAGATTTCATATAGTTTGTAAGTAACGGATAAATCCAAGATTGGTCTAATTAGTAAGGGTAAAGGTACCATTTGGGCGTTGATGTGTGGGGATCCCTGCAGTCCCAGAAGGGATGTTGAGACCAATTACTTTGGTTTCATTCCTTACAACAAAAAATAAAGGAAAAAAAAAAAAATAGCCACAGACATACGTGTTAAAGCAGTTTATTATAATAAGGAAAAAGTCATCTGACATTTACACTGTCGTTTCTGTAGATCCTTCAGGCAGAATACTGTACATATACTGTACATATACTATACATATGGTTCTTGTAAGTTATGAATGAATTAAAATTCTATGAATTAAAAATTATATTTATATATGAGGTAAAGGCATCATAGTTTTGGTCAGTTAGTTGGCTGGACCCCATGCATGATATATTAACACCCTCATTCCAAGAGATGAGATAAAAGTTACTAAAATTAAAGCAGCCAGCTGATGGTCACAACTACCATGCTGTGATTTGAAAGTCATGGGTGTAGGCATGTGAAATGGAAATCTACCAGAGAACAAAAGCATTTGATGTGCCAAGATTTACTGTCCTAGCGAGTGTGGAAAAAACCCAAAACCCAGGACCAGTCAGCCTGATTTCTTGCAAGAAACAGATGGTAAAAGAACTTGACAGAATTAGCATGCAAACACAGATAGATTGCTGAAAATGCCACCAGCCTTTCTTGCACCAGAGCACACGTATAGGAAGACGAGCAGTTCATCAATTGACCTTATTTCAGATGTCCCAGCAGAGCAGTCATTTCAGAGAAATCCATCTTTCCCTACATAAGTAGTATCAATTTTGTTCCAATGGCTGAAACAAAAAATCTCTGAAGGAATACTCTAAGAAAAAAAAAAGTATTTTTCATCCAATACCAGAGGACATTCAACATCTACAACCATATTACATCATGATTTAAAAGAACATAAGTTGGCAGGGGAAGGTGCAAAACACTGTCTGTCTTTAGATCATATTCATTTGCAATAAAAAATATTCCTGTTGTGGAGGGGGTCATAACATTAGAGTTCTGATTTCTGGTGAAAATATATATAAAGTTTATTTGTTATTTCTAATCATCTCAATGCATCTGCTGAGCTAGGTGAGAATGAAAAGTGACAGTAAGAATGGTTCTATATTGGTCCCATTTGATGTTAAATGCTTAAGGTTAGGTATCCAAGTGCCATTTATGAAACCTATGTTCGGATTATTAAATCAAAAAAGCAGAAAGGCTCAAATATTATCCACTGCAAAGAGAGGGATTTCAAAGCCTCAAAAGGGTGTAGCATCAAGCTTTTCACTCCATTACCTAGAAGCATTCACTAGCATAATATATGATAAAATTTAGGACTTGTAAACTACAATTTTTCTAAAACCATCTGAACTCTAGAGGTGTGAAGGAGACCTTCTTTAAAGGGTAACAAAGTTTAAAGATTTTTCCAAACAAAAACTTTCAAAAAATCTGACAAAAAATATTAATTTATGTTTCATGTCTCTAAACATAATGGAGTGATGCAATCCAACTTCTCCCACAGACTTTCAGTTCAGGTAGAACTTCCCTTGAGGTGTCTTTAGGGAAGATGCCAGTTTAGTATAATATTCAAAACATTATCATTTACAGCCTATATATTTCTATTATAGTTTTGTTCATAATTTCCAAAATTTTTAGACACATTTTTTGCTCCCCTCTTCCCGAAACCACTTCCATTTTTATGGATGCCCATTGAATTTAGATGACATCATTCACGAAAATTTTGATTTGGCAGGTCCATGTAATATTAGATAAAGAAACTATTGGGCTTTTAAAATAGTTTTATTACTCTTTTACATCAGGAAAAATGATGATAAGTGTCTGGTAAATACTATCACTAGTTAAGCACATATTTATATATTGTTATCTAGATGATGAAATACCTCCACTTTAATACCAAATAGCTCAAAAAACAGAACTTTTTTTTTATTTGGGAAAGAAAGAATATGATGGAAAAAGAGAACAAAGGGAAATAAATTGTATGAACTTACTAAAATATCAAAGCATTGTTTCCCAAGTTTTTCCCATCAGACCTGTCTTTAAAGAAAAGAAATCCTGAGTGTTTTAAAAAGTCTGAGTGCCAGTGCTCATGTCACAGGTCATATGTCAGCCAGCATAAAGCATTATTATTCCAAAATATTTGTTTACTTTTCTCTCCAGTTCCAAGGAAGAATTGATAAAGACATACCAATAACATTTTTTATACCAACGATAAATATCATTACATATAATTTTGTAAGACATCTTTCATGTGTACATTAAAAAAAGTACACTAAGAACTGAACATCTGAGGCATTCAAAAACATTACGTGAGTTGAGATCTTTTCCACAAAGAAAAAACTATGTCCATATGGTATGTATGGATCACTTTAATGGAGTTAACACATCAAATACTTAGATTTTACAGTAAATGTGAGCCTGAACCTTAATTTCTTAATGTCTCAAATACTGCAATATCAGTGTGCAATAATCTGAGACAAGGCCAGTTATATTGCAAACATGTAAGTCAAATTATTAATGTGTTATTAAAAGCATTACAGGGTATGTGTTGATGTGGAAGTTGTAACTATATCCTATCATCCATTTCTATAGAACACAGTTTCATTTAAAACCTTGTTAATTATAGAAATTGATTTAAACAAGTTGCTTCCAGCAATGATAACATAATTTCATATACAGTCTTTATATATTTGTTACTGCTCTTAAAGCTGTTTAAATAAAACAAACAATAATGTATTTTAACTTTCCCCAGACTTTCAAAATGGTGGCAAAGTGAAAAAAATGCAATGCATAATAGCGTTATTAAACACTCCAGCCTTTTTTAGGAGTAATCCTTGCACATGATCTCAAATGCAGTTGTGTTTTGCAGGTAAAGCCATCTACTAGAATATAGATTGAGATTAATAGGTCGTTTCTTGAAGACAGCCCAAGTAGCTCATTCTCAAGGATGCCACCTGACTTAAAGGTCATTTAACTATCTCCTACCACATTGTGCTCCTGCAAGCTCCTTCATTTAGAGAGATTAGAATTTAAGTGACAAATGTGAAAAGAGAACATCAGGATATGTCTGCATCCTACGCTCTTCAGGAATAAAAATATCAGTGGAGTATCTTATATTCCCATTTTTTTCCTCTGAAGACAAAATCAAGATTTGAAGTTTCTTGCTACTTATGTACTTATGTTAGAAGTACCCCCTTTCCTCTTTCTCAAGACAGTATAAAGCCACTTCTTATGAAATGAGAAAAGTTAAGTCTGCATAACAAATCACTTAATTAGAGCCATGTAATTAGCTTGCCTTGAGAGAGCCCAGTAAAAGCAGCATGTTCTCAGTAATTAGTCACCATAACAGTGAGAAGAGAAAAAAAGACAGAAAATCATTAAAATCTTGGTATAGCAATGCAGTCTACATCCCTTCTTCTAGTCAAGTTATAAATGCCACAACAATATGGATTTAATACTTCAAAATAGATTTACTATTCTATCAATAAAGAAATAGAGCAGCTACACTCTAAAAACAAATGAACAGGCAAAAAATTAAGTTCCTTCTTGAATTTTTCAGTAAAAATCATGTAGATTTTTGTCTACATTGCAGAGGAGTTGTCACTTCCATTAAAGGTTACTCTCTGCTTGATCTTTCTTTTTTCCATTTGCAATTTATTTCTGTAAAACAATTCAGATACTCCTCCAACTTGTTGAGGCACATATCACCTTTTCATATGAAGTGCAGAGTCTTTGATATGTATTTTCTGGGCTGTAAATTCTACACTGCGACTCCCTTACAGACTGCCTATAATCCCTTCAGGACCCCATATGTTCATCCTTTTTAATATCATTCTGTTCTTTTTCTTCACAGTTTCAATAAGTTTGTGACGCCAACGACATAAACTAAATGCTAATTTACATATCCTCTTGATATGTATCATTACTAGAAATTAATCTTCTGAGTCAAAACACTGATCAAATATTCATATGTGCATAGGTAGGTGTGTATAATGAACATACACATAGCTGTGAAAATTATGTGTAAAAGAGTAAAAGGCATTAGAAAAAATTCAATTTCCCTCTATTCTATAGCCACTGAAGGAGGAGAGGAGGAAAGACAGACTGTCAACAGGTTTTATAGGGTTTAGCCAAAGGAAAATACACCAATAGAAAACATCACAGCATTTAGTTTGGTTCAGTTGTCCACTCAGCAGGAAAATGAGTATATAAGGGTTAGTCTCTGTCAAAACTGGAGCCACTACACTTGAATACCTGAGGGTTTCTCTGAAAAAAAGAAATCAAAAGTATAAACAACCACAATAAGGGTTTTCTTCCTGTAAGATAAAAAATCACACATCAATATTTTCTCTAGACTGAGGCATATTATGAACCAATTCACCTTCCACTTTATCGGGAATTTATGAAGTTAACTCTTCTAGACATTTTAGATGGCTTGGTGCAATTTTCTAGCATAATATCCAAATATTCTAAAGCATTGCTGTCTGCTCAAATAATTAATCTTCTCCAGTGATGAGATGGAAAAAAATAATGTGGTGATGGACTAGTGATTCATAACTGGTTCAAGACATACATCAGGATCCGGGGCTGTAATCTAAAGATTGAAGAGAACACTTCTTTAAGAAACACGTATTCTCAAGCCTGATGCATTCTATCCAGCTGTTAAGCACTCCCACTTCCAGCTTACCAATTATAGGAAATCATTATAATAATTGTATCCAACTGCTAGTTAGACTCAGATATAAAATGCTGACATGATAATAGACTATTAAAACTAATAGAATTGGCAAGATATTAAATTAGTAACATTTCAACTCTCTTTCACAAGGCTGCAATAGAAGTTAAAACTCATTCTTTGGAGGGATTTTAATTGTCAAATCCAGTCTTATTCATATCACACTCTCAGCAGTTTTTTATTTCAGAAATGGATTTCACTGTGAATTATATGATGCAGGAAGGGAATAAACCCACCACCTCTACAGCTATAGATTGACAATTCAGCATTCAATAGTGTCATGGGCTAAGAGGGGCCTGATTTTGTTTCAATCGGGGTCAGCTTTTTTGATTGACAAGCAATTTATCTAGTAGAAGACAAGCTGCGACTTTTGGCGGAATGCTTAAAAAGGCTGGGGGGGGGAGGAGCGGTCTCTTTGTCTTTTGGGTGGCAGACAAAGGACGGAGCCACTGCGGCCCGGCTGGGCCGGGGCCCTGTGGCCGAGCCGAGCCGGGCCAGCTTCGGTGCTCTCCCACCCCGGGCGGCTGCGGCGAGCCGGGCTCCGATGTTGCCGGAGCCGGGGCCGGGTCAGCTTTGGTGCCCCCCCCCCACCTCGGGGGGGGGGGGGGGGGGCTGCGGCGGGCCGGGCCGGGCTGCAATGCTGCGGGAGCCGGGCGAGCCAGGTTGGAGCTTTGAGAGCCGCTGTCCCGCAGAGAGGCGGACAGCATGGAGAGAGAGGGAGAGAGCTCGGACAGAGTGCTCCTTCGCTTTTGCTATTCTTTTTAAGCCGAAGAAACCAGCGCACAGCTTCTAGACGACTCAGTTTCTCGCCGCAAAGCCACGTGAGCAGCCCGGCAGCCCGAGAAGTGTAACTCTTCGTTGTTAGCAGATAGACCTTTCTAAACATCATCTTTCTCCGGAAGAAGAACAGTTATAGCGAAAGAACTATAGAAAGACACGACATAAAGCTACAGTCGGTAAGAGAAGAGTGAAAAGGACTTTAAGAAAGAAGAAGAGGAGTAGCAATTCAAGCTGGACTTTTTCCGGGTAATATAGAAACTGAATTGAACTATTCTTTTGAACTGTGAAAAATATGCATTCTAGGGAGGTGATTATTTCATGTGTAGATTTTTTTTAAGCAAAGGTATTGTGTGATGGACTGAGTGAAATTGATTTAGTGAAGAAAAACCCTTTGCTTTGGAAACTTAGAGTAAGATACTTTTAAAAAGACACCCTAATTTGCATTTTTTATTGTGTACAAGGCCCATGTTTTCAGTATTGAAATTGTGAACTGGGTAAGGATAAGTTCTCTTAAGACAAGGTTTCTATTAAACCCAGAAAAGACTCCCATCTTAAGAAATTAATGAAAAATTATCTTAAAAATGGTAAAACTGGCTAAAGTTGCAAGTCATGTCTTTTTATGTTGAGTGAAGAAAGGTAAAAAACTTAGAAAGAGAAAGAAAGATGTTTTAGAAGTTTTCATTTGTTGTTGTTGTTGTCTTTTTTCCCATTTCTTCTTGTTTTTGTGTGTATTAATAAACTATTTTTGTAATTTAAAGATGGGCCTGGTTTGCTTCATATTCTTCCAGTCAAATAAAATATAGAACGTGATTAAACCATCACATAATTGGTGCGTTGGCCGGGAAATTCGAACCAAAACCTATCACATTAATTTAGCAAGCCAGACAAGAAAAGAAAATTTGATAAATTGACTGGAAGAGTTTAAAAGCAAAGCAAGAGTTGATATGTTAAGTAAAATTGTGGTAAATTATCATAATGTACAATGGTTTGTTTTAGTATATGAAAGTTGTATGTAATTTTAATAATAAGTTTAGGCATTTCGCCAAAAGTCGAGAGGCGGATATTGTCATGGGCTAAGAGGGGCCTGATTTTGTTCCAATCGGGGTCAGCTTTTTTGATTGACAAGCAATTTATCCAGTAGAAGACAAGCTGCGACTTTTGGCGGAATGCTTAAAAAGGCTGGGGGGGGGAGGAGCGGTCTCTTCGTCTTTTGGGTGGCAGACAAAGGACGGAGCCACTGCGGCCCGGCTGGGCCGGGGCCCTGTGGCCGAGCCGAGCCGGGCCAGCCTCGGTGCTCCCCCACCCCGGGCGGCTGCGGCGAGCCGGGCCCCGATGTTGCCGGAGCCGGGGCCGGGCCAGCTTCGGTGCCCCCCCCCCACCCCGGGGGGGGGGGCGGGGCTGCGGCGGGCCAGGCCGGGCTGCAATGCTGCGGGAGCCGGGCGAGCCAGGTCGGAGCTTTGAGAGCCGCTGTCCCGCAGAGAGGCGGACAGCATGGAGAGAGAGGGAGAGAGCTCGGACAGAGTGCTCCTTCGCCTTTGCTATTCTTTTCAAGCCGAAGAAACCAGCGCACAGCTTCTAGACGACTCAGTTTCCCGCCGCAAAGCCACGTGAGCAGCCCGGCAGCCCGAGAAGTGTAACCCTTCGTTGTTAGCAGATAGACCTTTCTAAACATCATCTTTCTCCGGAAGAAGAACAGTTATAGCGAAAGAACTATAGAAAGACACGACATAAAGCTACAGTCGGTAAGAGAAGAGTGAAAAGGACTTTAAGAAAGAAGAAGAGGAGTAGCAATTCAAGCTGGACTTTTTCCGGGTAATATAGAAACTGAATTGAACTATTCTTTTGAACTGTGAAAAATATGCATTCTAGGGAGGTGATTATTTCATGTGTAGATTTCTTTTAAGCAAAGGTATTGTGTGATGGACTGAGTGAAATTGATTTAGTGAAGAAAAACCCTTTGCCTTGGAAACTTAGAGTAAGATACCTTTAAAAAGACACCCTAATTTGCATTTTTTATTGTGTACAAGGCCCATGTTTTCAGTATTGAAATTGTGAACTGGGTAAGGATAAGTTCTCTTAAGACAAGGTTTCTATTAAACCCAGAAAAGACTCCCATCTTAAGAAATTAATGAAAAATTATCTTAAAAATGGTAAAACTGGCTAAAGTTGCAAGTCATGTCTTTTTATGTTGAGTGAAGAAAGGTAAAAAACTTAGAAAGAGAAAGAAAGATGTTTTAGAAGTTTTCATTTGTTGTTGTTGTTGTCTTTTTTCCCATTTCTTCTTGTTTTTGTGTGTATTAATAAACTATTTTTGTAATTTAAAGATGGGCCTGGTTTGCTTCATATTCTTCCAGTCAAATAAAATATAGAACGTGATTAAACCATCACAAATAGACTAAGGCAGAAATGAAAACAGAGCTTGTAATGATCTTGTCAGACAACTGGGGTGTTAAATGAAAAGAATTTTTCATATTGATTTTTCATTCTTCCTTCCCCCATTTTGACCACATCAAATTCAAAGAACACTGTTGTTCATCAGCTTCAACAAGAGTTGAGAGATACAAAATTTCATCAAAACCAAACAGTCCAAGGGACACAGAAATTGACCAGTGCCTGGGAGATTAACACATATTAGTCTGTGGTCTTTCTCTATCCCATGCAAAAGAGACACTTAAAAAGGCCAGCTCAGAGAGCAAGAAGTTATAAACTGAATGAATGAGGAGCATAAGAATTACACCATCTCAGTGGGATACCAATGAACTTTCAAGACAACATAAGCTTGTGGTTATCTAGAGCATCATTCCATTCTGGGCCCATAAAGACCTTGAAATATAACACTAGTGAGGACATTTTCCAGTCCTTTCCCCATGTGATATGATGCAATTGAAAGAGAAGGGGCAGAACACATTGCTTCTATAAAGCTATCAGGTTTCATACAATATTTACGGGTTTGCATGCACAGGGATAATGTGGAATGAGCTATGCAGAAATCAAAGCCTTCTTTGGCCCCAGAGCTCTATAGTCCCTATAAAGCATATAAAACAAAAGAAAGCATTTCTAAGCAATCTTTGTATCATCCTAGTAAGCAGATTTTAAAAAATAGTGACATGGAAAAAGAAATAACTTTTTAGGTTATTTGTAAGAAAATATATATTGAAGGTTTCATAGAATGAAATTTTATTTAAAATTCATCTCACATATGGTCTTCCAAAGAAAAATGCTAGAATAGGCCAGTTCTATGTTTGAAGAATACCTTCCATACCTCACTATATTGACTTACACATAAGGACAGAGTCCTTTAAAATGCCTCTAAACATAGAGAGAGATGACATTCTTTCTTTGACATTGTTATACCAGGCAACTCCACAGTACTTTATTGACAGACATAAAATCAAACGGAGGATGCCTGCCGGTTGATATATTAGTGTCTCTAATGACCTCACATCTGTCCAGCTGGGTCAAATGAGACTGCACAAAAGGAAAATAATAGCAGGAGGACTCTAGCACTGTGACAAGTGTTGATATGCCTGTTCCAAAGGTTTCCCTTTAGTCTAATAGTCTGTGAAGAAATTTATTACTAGTGATTCTCTGTCTATTTTACACACACTAACAATTAATGAATTTCTCAGTACAGTGTTACAGTGAATCCAGTTAGGAACAGCCCACATCTACAGTGAGGCTAACATCTGAGACTGAGATTATGGCCCTGGCTGCAAGGATCAGATGAAAAAGTATCTGTGTCAAACCAGAAAAGGCTTGAAAAGAATTTCAAAGCAGGGGCAAATACTCCAACGTTAGATACCTCTGGAGAAGGGACAGTAGGTTAGGGAAAGGGCAATAGAGCTGTGACAGAACAAATTCCTGATTCATGCCATGGCAGATCAGCCAAATGCCTGAGGAATCTTTGTCTACACCTATTTAAAGACCAGTCTACACCACTCTCAAAGTAAACAAGGAATCTGGCTGTAAGGGGAAGACACAGAATTAAAATAATGAGAAATTTCTCATTATTGTGAATTGTTGTTATGTCATTATTGTCACATTATTGTTACATGATTGATGTATTGTTACATGATTGAGGTCATTAGAGACACTCATGAGCTGGAGTTCAAAAATATTCTGTGAAAAGAGAGTAAAAATGTTGATTGAACACATTATTTGAAAGCCTAGCAGTGAACTCTAAAAGGTTAAGGTACTGTAGGTATTAAAATTAAAGTATCAAAACAGAAGTAATTTCCTTGGGCAATTCATGTCTACAGTGCTGCAGTAAACATTATTAAGTCCAACAAAAATTACCTCCATGAGCCTCATTCCAGGAGGTGTTATCTTTCTGTCCCTACTCATACTTAGCACAACAGAAAGACAATCCCCAGTCAAAAACCCTACACATAACTGGTTTTGCCATTTACACTTTGTGTGCATTACACACCTTGTGATGCATCTGTCACCAGTTTATTGTTAAAGTGAGAAATTCATTGCTGTGTGTTCAGTTTTGTATCCTGCTACATCTTCACGTCAGTCTCTAGAAAGCACTCATAGATCATGCACTGGAAATGAACTGTTCTTCAGTCTCTGAGACAATGTATGAAGTTGAAAAAACATCCTCTGTAGTCTGCTGCAGATAATCTGATCATCAGAGACAAGTCAACACCATATTTGACAGCTCTGAGCCAGTTAAGCAGTGAAAGTCACTGAAAGTGTGTCCTGGGTTATGGAATCAAAAATGTGTATTCTATTTTCATCTGCTGAAAGCAGTTGGGGAATTGTTCTTTATTTCTTGTAACTTTGGAAGGAGGGGGACGGGGGGGAGGGGCGGGTGCCTTTTGGGTAATGGGCCATCAACAGACTATACCCCCGGACTATACCCGCTCCCCCAGCCCAGAGCCCCATCTGCATGCATGGTCCTATTGTGGGATGCCCCACCCAGTGGGGGGAGTCTACAATTGCTGCCGGGAAAACTGAGCCGGCCAGGGACAGACTTCACTTGCTTCACCCCGATTCCTGGGAGGAAGACGGCACCCCATCTCATCTTCGCCAGACCCCATCTCATCATCGCCGGACCCCATCTCACCATCACCTCACCCCTGGACCCCTCCTCATCACTCCTAGACCCTTCCTCATCACTCCTAGACCCTTTTTGGCTACAGGATCGTCCCTGCTCCAACAGAGCCACGTCTGTCATCCCAGGACTCACTTCTGGACTGCTTCCAACACCCTGACTAACAGGGTGCCAGGTGGCAGCTCTGATTCTGTCAGGGCTTTCCCAAATTGTTGTTGTTTGTTTGCTGGTTTGGTGGGGTAGTTTTGTTTCCTACCACATTTGTATTATTGATATTCCTAGTAAAGAACTGTTATTCCTATTCCCAAATCTTTGCCTGAGAGCCCTTAATTGAAAATTTATAATTTGGCAGGGGTGGGGGGTTTGCATTCTCTATTCTAAGGGAAACCCCAGTTTCCCTGGCAGACACCTGTCTTGTCAAACCAAGACAGATTTTGGCGCCCAAGTGTGGGGCACAAGGGCATTGAGACAGAGGAATAACAGTTCTTGTGTACTAGATAGAAGTCTACTGCTCAAAATCATGTGGTCCAGCTTTCCCTGGTTTGGCTGGCACGTGGTTGTGGCTGTATTTCTGCCATTTGCTGGCCCTTATCTAAACATGGGCCCTATAACCAAGGCTACTGTGGCTGGCATCCAGTTTATTTTGTGGGTTAATAAGGTGAGGAATTCGTGGATTTTTAACTTCCTTTGGAAAGCAGGCACATGGATTCAGGGCTATCATAGACTAACTCTGTGTTTCTGGGGTTACTTTAATAATGGTACATATTGTGAGGAAATGGCACCTGGGGAAATTTTCTCCCAATCCTTCACTCAGTTTTTTGGGTCTACTCCACCAGCTTTTCAAGGGTTAAATTTCCCTCTGAATGCTAATGACGTCATACAGTGGTTGGTGCTGCTTATAGGCCTATTCTATTTGGTATTCAGAGATAAAGGGAGACTGGCCTGGGTAAGCACTCTGATAACTACCCCAAAGAATAAAGATGCTGCCCAAGAGCCCACCCCTGTCCCACAGCCAGCCTCAGGCATAAACCACCCGGTTTGGGTGAAGGCTCTGATAAAAGAAATGCATGAGATGAACCAGATGCTGAAAGAGTACATTTCCCCAGCTGGTGAGAAACCTTCGCCCTGCCCTGACAAAAGAGAATCTGATACAGAACCCGCAGACATTACAACTGTCCAGGTTCCAGCTGACACACAGGGGCAGTCACAGCCAGCAGCAGTTGCCCCTGTGGAAACAAGGAAATCTAAAGTGAAAACAGCAAACCCAGAGAGTAAAGATAAGAAGGGAGGGCCCTCACAAGACACAAGGGAATCACATGTTCAGATCATCACTGAGACCCTGTCATATGAAAGTCTCCGTAATTTGCAAAAAGATATTGTACGGCGGGGACGTGAGGCTTACACTGCCTGGCTGCTTCGGGTTTGGGATCTTATGGGCACAGGTGTCCAACTAGATGGTGGGGAGGCCAGGAATTTGGGACCCTTGACCCAGGACTCAGGTATAAATCAGGTATTTGTAAGGGAGCCTGGACCTCTTTCCCTCTGGCAGCGGCTTTTAACGAGTGTGAGAGAAAGATTTGTCCACAGAGAAAGAATGCAGGAGCACCACCATAGAATGCGCTGGAAAACTCTGGAGGAGGGAATCCAACAGCTGAGGGAAGTGGCAGTACTAGAGGTACTTTTTGGGAGGAGTGGACAGCATGATAATGATCCTGACAAGGTTAGATGCACAGCGCAGATGTTATGGAACCTGGCAAATCTGGGGCCATCTCAGTATACTACATTCATTGCAACCATTAATGCTGAGGACAACCAAGTGACAGTGGGGGCTGTTGCCACTAAGCTTAGGAATTATGAGAGCATGATCAATGGCCCGCTGCAGGCTCATATCTCTGCCGTGGTGAAAGAGCTCAAAGAGGAAATGAGGGAGGTGAGGGAGGAGATGAGGAAGAACAGTTCCAGTGTGGCACCAGTACGAGTCACAGGCCCCAGAGTCAGAGCCCAACGACCCCCAGCCAGAGAGAGAGGGTACACCCCGAGAGCTGACCTGTGGTTTTACCTGCGTGACCATGGGGAAGACATGGGAGTGTGGGATGGGAAACCCACCTATGTTCTGGCAGCCCGGGTGCGTGAGCTCAAGGAGAGGAACACTCACCAAAAGGGTGCCACTAAAATGAAAGTATCCTCAACCTCCTATGCCCAGGCTGTCAGTAGTCAGGATGCTGGAACCTCTAGTATGTATGCTCAGGGAGGGAATAACCAGTGCTAGAGGGGTCCTGCCTCTAGCCAGGTAGAGGAGAGGGACAATCGGATCTATTGGACTGTGTGGATCCGATGGCCTGGCACATCTGACCCACAGAAATACACGGCTTTGGTTGACACTGGCTCCCAATGTACCCTGATGCCGTCGGGGTATGTGGGAGCAGAACCCATCTCTATTTCTGGAGTGACAGGGGGGTCCCAGCAACTGACTGTATTGGAGGCCGAAGTGAGTTTGACTGGGAATGGGTGGCAGAAACACCCCATTGTGACTGGTCCAGAGGCCCCGTGCATCCTTGGCATAGACTATCTCAAAAATGGACATTTCAAAGACCCAAAAGGATATCGTTGGGCTTTTGGAGTAGCTGCTGTAGAGACGGAAGACATCAGACAACTAAATACCCTGCCTGGTCTCTCAGATGACCCTTCTGCTGTGGGACTGCTGAGAGTTGAAGAACAACAGGTGCCAATCGCCACAGCAACAGTGCACCGTCGGCAATACCGTACTGACAGAGACTCTGTGACTCCGATCCATGAGATGATTCGTAAACTGGAGAGCCAAGGGGTGGTCAGCAAAACCCACTCACCCTTCAACAGTCCCATTTGGCCTGTGCGTAAGTCTGAAGGGGAATGGAGATTGACTGTGGACTATCGTGCATTGAATGAAGTGACTCCACCACTGAGCGCTGCCGTGCCGGACATGCTGGAGCTCCAGTATGAGCTGGAGTCCAAGGCAGCAAAGTGGTATGCGACCATCGATATTGCCAATGCCTTCTTCTCCATTCCTTTGGCAGCAGAGTGCAGGCCCCAGTTTGCTTTCACCTGGAGGGGCGTTCAGTACACCTGGAACCGATTGCCCCAGGGGTGGAAGCACAGCCCCACCATCTGCCATGGATTGATCCAGGCTGCACTGGAGAAGGGTGAGGCTCCGGAACATCTACAGTACATCGATGACATCATTGTGTGGGGAAACACGGCAGTGGAAGTTTTCGAGAAAGGAGAAAAGATCATCCAGATTCTCCTGGAAGCTGGCTTTGCCATCAAGAAGAGTAAAGTCAAGGGACCTGCCCGAGAGATCCAGTTCCTGGGAGTGAAGTGGCAAGATGGACGGCGTCAGATCCCCACAGAGGTCATTAATAAGATCACCGCGATGTCTCCACCGACCAGCAAGAAGGAAACACAAGCTTTCCTAGGTGCCATAGGTTTCTGGAGGATGCACATCCCTGAGTACAGTCAGATTGTGAGCCCTCTGTACCTGGTTACCCGCAAAAAGAACGATTTCCACTGGGGCCCAGAACAGCAACACGCCTTTGCCCAGATCAAGCAGGAAATCGCTCATGCGGTGGCCCTTGGCCCAGTCAGGACGGGACCAGAGGTAAGAATGTGCTTTACTCCGCAGCTGGGAGCCATGGTCTGTCCTGGAGCCTTTGGCAGAAGGTGCCTGGTGAGACTCGAGGCCGGCCACTGGGATTCTGGAGCCGAAGCTACAGAGGGTCTGAAGCCAATTACACTCCCACGGAGAAGGAGATCTTGGCTGCCTATGAAGGAGTTCAAGCTGCCTCAGAGGTGATTGGCACTGAAGCACAACTCCTCCTGGCACCCCGACTACCAGTGCTGGGGTGGATGTTTAAAGGAAAGGTTCCCTCCACCCATCACGCCACTGATGCCACCTGGAGCAAATGGATTGCCCTCATCACTCAGCGCGCCCGTATTGGAAACCCGAATCGCCCTGGGATTCTGGAAGTGATCACCAACTGGCCGGAAGCTGAGAACTTCAGTCTCACCGAGGAAGAAGAACAAGAGCAGGTAACCCGGGCTGAAGAAGCTCCACCATATAACCAACTGCCAGCAGAAGAAGCATGCTACGCTCTTTTCACTGACGGTTCCTGCCGCATCGTAGGGATGAACCGGAAGTGGAAAGCAGCCGTATGGAGCCCCACAAGACAGGTTGCACAAGCCACTGAAGGAGAAGGTGGGTCAAGCCAGCTTGCCGAACTCAAAGCTGTTCAATTGGCCCTGGACATCGCTGAAAGAGAGAAGTGGCCAAAGCTCTACCTCTACACCGATTCGTGGATGGTAGCTAATGCTCTGTGGGGCTGGCTGGAAAGGTGGAAAAAGGTCAGCTGGCAGCGTAGGGGAAAACCAATCTGGGCTGCTGATGAGTGGAAGGACATCGCCACCAGAGTAGGGAAACTACCTGTGAAAGTCCGTCATGTGGATGCCCATGTTCCCAAGAGTCGGGCTAATGAGGAGCACCGGAACAACGAACAGGTAGATCAGGCCGCGAAGATAGAAGTGTCTAAGATAGACTTGGATTGGCAACATAAGGGAGAGTTGTTCCTAGCTCGGTGGGCCCATGATGCCTCAGGTCATCAGGGCAGAGATGCCACTTATAAGTGGGCACGAGACCGAGGGGTGGATCTAACCATGGACAGTATCTCTCAGGTTATCCATGACTGTGAGACGTGTGCTGCCATCAAGCAGGCCAAGCGGGTGAAGCCCCTCTGGTACGGTGGACGGTGGTCCAAATATAAGTATGGGGAGGCCTGGCAGATTGATTGCATCACCCTGCCCCAAACCCGCCAAGGCAAGCGCTATGTGCTGACCATGGTGGAAGCCACCACTGGGTGGCTGGAGACCTATCCTGTGCCTCATGCCACCGCCCGGAACACCATCCTGGGCCTTGAAAGACAAGTCCTGTGGAGACACGGCACCCCTGAGAGAATCGAGTCAGACAACGGGACCCATTTCAAGAACAGCCTTATAAACACCTGGGCTAAAGAACACGGCATTGAATGGATCTATCACATCCCTTATCATGCACCAGCTGCCGGGAAAGTGGAACGGTGCAATGGACTACTTAAGACCACTCTGAAGGCACTTGGCAGAGGGACCTTTAAGAACTGGGAAGTGAACTTAGCAAAAGCCACCTGGATGGTCAACACCCGAAGCTCCATCAATCGAGCTGGTCCTGCCCAGTCTACCCCTTTGCACACAGTAGATGGAGATAAAGTCCCTGTGGTGCACATGAGAGGTATTTTAGGAAAGACTGTCTGGATTAACCCCACCTCAGGCAAAGGCGAACCCATCCGTGGGATTGGTTTTGCTCAAGGACCTGGTTACACTTGGTGGGTAATGCAGAAAGATGGAAAAACCAGTTGTGTACCCCAGGAAAACCTAATCCTAAGTAAGAACTGAGTGTAGGGGTTCATTCTGCTAGTAGTTCATTGCTTTAGGTATGATGCAGATGATAATAGAATAAGGGGTGGATAATGTCCTGGGTTATGGAATCAAAAATGTGTATTCTATTTTCATCTGCTGAAAGCAGTTGGGGAATTGTTCTTTATTTCTTGTAACTTTGGAAGGAAGGGGACGGGGGGGAGGGGCGGGTGCCTTTTGGGTAATGGGCCATCAACAGACTATACCCCCGGACTATACCCGCTCCCCCCAGAGCCCCATCTGCATGCATGGTCCTATTGTGGGATGCCCCACCCAGTGGGGGGAGTCTACAATTGCTGCCGGGAAAACTGAGCCGGCCGGGGACAGACTTCACTTGCTTCACCCCGATTCCTGGGAGGAAGACGGCACCCCATCTCATCTTCGCCAGACCCCATCTCATCATCGTCGGACCCCATCTCACCATCACCTCACCCCTGGACCCCTCCTCATCACTCCTAGACCCTTTTTGGCTACAGGATCGTCCCTGCTCCAACAGAGCCACGTCTGTCATCCCAGGACTCACTTCTGGACTGCTTCCAACACCCTGACTAACAGGGTGCCAGGTGGCAGCTCTGATTCTGTCAGGGCTTTCCCAAATTGTTGTTGTTTGTTTGCTGGTTTGGTGGGGTAGTTTTGTTTCCTACCACATTTGTATTATTGATATTCCTAGTAAAGAACTGTTATTCCTATTCCCAAATCTTTGCCTGAGAGCCCTTAATTGAAAATTTATAATTTGGCAGGGGTGGGGGGTTTGCATTCTCTATTCTAAGGGAAACCCCAGTTTCCCTGGCAGACACCTGTCTTGTCAAACCAAGACAAAGTGATATAAGGAAAAGTTGTAGGCTTTAGTGTCCTCTCCTGTGGAAATGAAATTTCCTATAACAAAGCCTATTTATGCAGTGTAGCATTCTGACAACTCAAGTGCACTGTGTGCAACATTCATAATAAAAGAGCAGAAATTATGTGGAAAATGTTCTGTATGTAAATGAAAACACACTTTCTTACTTTTTTTTTTTTTCCTAAGAGGAAGTGGAGAGGCTGCTTTTACTTTCCATATATGTCATCTACCCTCAAAATTCTTTACAAGCTGTTGCAAATGAATGGTTTAGGTCAGTTAAAGAATCACCAGCAAAGGTATTGGCAAAAGGATTAATATAAAAGCAAAAATGAAGTTTGTTGGCAAGGTTCACCTACCACTTACTGAATGGTTAAAGCATACAGAGAAAAATAGGACTAAAAATCTAAAATCAACCAAAAATTATCTAGCTGGAGGTTGGGGATGAAAACAAGTTAAGAATGTAAAAGGGTAAGGATAAAAAGGATGAAGGGATCCTCTTGAATAATAAGGTTCAGAGTGGACTTCCTTGTCAAACCTAGCCCAGGACTTGACAAACAGTTTATGGCTAAAGGTTTTAGCAGCACTTAATTGAAAAGCCTAATTTAAACAATTTAACAGTAGATTTATGTAGTTTGCTATAAGCATAACAGTAACTCACTTATAGGTCTAACTTGAATACAAACCTAATATTCCTAAGAAGACAGGATTCACACTTGCATGCACACAGTCATTTGAAGCAAACACCATCATAATTTCATTCTGCGGAGCCCTACTGAAATGTTATTAGTAGAGTACTATTCCCTTTGATTCAAACTTCAGTGGCTGAATCTCTCAAAGGCCCAGCTCTCATTCTCTAGTGCTTTGATGTCTGTCTTTAGTGAGACCCAAATTCCTCAACACCTTTCTCTTCCAGGACTGGCTTTTCTGCCTCTCCTCATATTTTCCCCCATTTCTTCATGAACAATTATTTTATGTATTAAATTTTTTCTGGAGTCTCAGAGTGACCTTTCCCCACAGAGAAGGCAAAAGCTTTCTCTCCTCAGGGAGCTTACAGACACTAAAACACAGGCCTTGGCATCAGAAAAATGCTGTATTATCCAAACCCATGGCCAGCTTTTCAGGTATGGTTAATTTTAATGTCCATTCTAAAGGCAGTGATGGAACATGACATAACTACTAAACTTGCAAATGACACTTCCAGCACATTGAGGAGTTAACATATTTTCTGATTGACTGCTATTCATAGTCCTTTCTAGCTTGGCTAGAGTTTAGGAAAAATAATTAATATATTTCCTGACTGACCAATTTAATGATTTAAATTGAAGGAGAAAATTAAGCTCAAACATGAGTAATCATGGATAGCACCTTGCAGCGCAGTTATGTAAAGTAGGCAGTTATCTGAATAAAAGCTCAAAGCATAGTAATGGCAAGGAATAAGCAAAGTATTCTGGTGATAATTTATGGAATGCAAAAGAGATTGACATTTTTGACAGTGAGACGGACTAGAATACTGGCCTTAGAGGATAACAGTATGAAAGAGAGACTGAACATATATATGAGGCTGTAGAAGAGCTGGAGTTCAAAAATATTCTGTGAAAAGAGAGTAAAAACGTTGATTGAACACATTATTTGAAAGCCTAGCAGTGAACTCTAAAAGGTTAAGGTACTGTAGGTACTAAAATTAAAGTATCAAAACAGAAGTAAAAGGCACAGGAAATGTAAACAAAATGAGTGATTTTGCAGCAAATTAAGTTCATTGATTTCAGAAGGATATTGGACAGAATTTCAGTAGTAAAACAGATGTCCATCTACTATATGGATATTTGAGATAATTAATTCTGAGTTGCCTACAGAGACCAGGAAACATTTAAAATATGGAAAGGGTAATGGTGCCTTACTCAGAATTACAGCACTCAGACCTCTGGGTGGGCAAAGAGACATGATTCCCTCACAAAACTCATCAGCCACTTTCAGGAAAGAGGAATAGCTGTGATGACTCAAGCTGTCACAAATCCCCATCAGATCAGTGGGTGTAAAGTTGTGCCTCCTAGTCAAAATACATATTCACCAAAGTATGCTTTGGAAAACTTTAGAACTGTTATGAATCTGAGACAAATTTTCATAAATTTTCTCTCAGCTTTGCCTACCAAAGAAAGAATAAATTCAAGCTTTCATAATCTTTCCTCATCATGAGAACACTTAGGTCTGAAGCGTCTTTGTCTGAGAATACTTTTATGGCCTTTGCTGAACAAAGATGAACAAACATCTCCTTAGGTTGCATTATCTTGCACCATTTACCCTCACTGAACTCATTAGGGTTGTAGTGGACCTTGCTGTTCCAATGTTTAAGCTCTTTTGTGAATAAAGGTATCTCAAACAACGTTTTAGATAAAGGGAACAAAAGTGTATGGATTAAAAATGCATGGATCAGTTTCTAGCTTATCCATAGCCTGTCCATAGTCTTCCTCAGCTGTGGAAAACCAGCAAGTCTTGTTATTTATATGGCATTTTTATGTTCAGTTGTGTCTGTAGAAATGTGAACTACAACTCACTGCATTCTACAGAATTTTCCTTATTCAAAAACCAAAGTAAACCAAATGAGAAGAAAGCAAAAAACTCCAAAACACCACAACCCAAATAAGATAACATTTTGCTCTCAGTGGACAAAGTTAATTTAATGCAAGGTAGATATAGTTGAAGCATTTCAGTGTTTTGTCATAAATACATCTTATTCCTTTTCTGGGCCACTTCAGTCTAATACCATGCCCTAGGTTACAATGTAAGGTGTGCCTAAAGTATAAATTCTATCACCATCTTCATGAGCTGTTGAAACCAGGTGGGGCAGTGTTTCCCTTGTCCCCTTCCTCCGGGCTATCTTCTGTTAATGGGCCATCAATGCCTTGCTGGGTGACTCACAGGTAACTCCCTCCAGGAGCTCTCTCTGTTTAATGGGCAATCAAGGACCCATTACATGACTCATAGAATGATATCAGCCCATTGTGAGATGCTTTGCCCAGGGGGAGGAGCCAAGAATTCCCATCTGGATATAAAAAAATCTGGGATTTGGGACAGCACAGCAGCCTTTACCTACTGGATTCCCAGAGGACAAGAGCTACCAGACCATTCTACAGAATCACTGCTTCAACAAGACCACTTCATCTGGATTGCTATCACCACCCTAACCAACAGGGTGTCAGGTTGTATTATTGCATTTATTTTATTTTATTTTATTTTATTTTATTTTATTTTATTTTATTTCTTATTTTCTCCTATTAAATTGTCTTTCTGACTTGGAGTCTCACTCGTTTTGCTTTCAAACCAGCATATACCAACATCATTTCTTGGCACATAGAATTATTACAAAGCTTTCCAAAGGGTAAGAGTTAGAAGCGAAGGAACCCTACACGTTTTTTGGCAAAAAATGTATGTACGTTTTCCAGCTCCACAATTTCTCCCTTGGCTTGTGGCCCAGCCCAGCCTTAAGAAGGCTTCTCTCCATGGCCCTGCAGAAGGGTGTCAGGGAAGGGGCCAGCAGCCCCATGAGGGCATGAAAGTCAGGAGCCCTGTTTTGGCTGACATGAGCAGTGACATGAGTCAGGCTGACATGAGTAAGGATGAAGAGTGACAATCCCAGGTCAGGCTCAGGGCCAGAGAGAGTGACCAGGGTCAGGCACAGACCAGTTAAAAGGCAGTAAAAGGTCAAGCCAGCAGGTCTGGGTCAGGATGAGAACTTAGTGCCCACACATCTACTTACATAGCTGTGGTGTAGCATAGGCAGGGATCTGCCTCACGTTAAGAAAGCTTTCATTCCTGTCATTCCTAAAGGCATAAAAAAAACAGCTCAGGAAAGAAAGTTCAGAGTCTTTTTGCACAGATTAAAAAATAAATGTTCTTACTTAAAATCTTAGTAATAAAGTTACTTTTGGGTACATTTTCTAAAATAAAATTTATTCTAAATATAGGCAAAAATTTAAGAGACAGTAAGTTTCATAGTCTTAGCTTAAGCTACTACAGCAAAAGAAAAGTTATCATCATCTCCACAGGTGCTGAATAAAGACAATACTCCTGCAGTGATGCAGCTTATCCAGCCTCAACAAGGCTCTAATAGATGTTCATGGGAGGTTGTTAATAACTGGGAAGATGTGGAGATGATGCTTCCAGTTGAAGGGTTGGAGTCCTAAGGAACTTGTCTAGCCAAATCCCTATCTACTTATTTCAAGAATTTCTGCACTTCATCCTTATTGGGTCACAACTGTAGCTCCATTCCTGCTGTCTCCCAGCTACCAGTAATTTATGTGGATGCAGTAAACAGCAATGGCATAGCACTGCCTGGAAATTCTGCCAGCTCTATTACTTCCACTCTCATTTCTGAAAGCAGTAATAAAAAAAAAATAGGCTCTGATTTAGAAGCACTGCAATGCTTCATGTTTTGCAAATGGGTCTAAAGGAGAAGGGTAATATGCAAATTAATTTTTATCTCTAGAGTTGAAATTAAGTTTTTACAACTAGACAAAGCTGCCAACTAAGGATCCTCCTCATTATCATAAAATCCCTAAAATGTGATCTTGACTATGTTGAAATATCTTTTTATTTTAGCTTTGAGTACATTGTGAAGAACGAGGCACTGAATTAATACCAAGATCTGGCTGTTTGCTTGCAATTGGTTTCTACCCTGATAAATGCCTCTGTACTTTAGTGGTTTGAAGCAAAAAGTCATTTCTACCACTCACTTTTTTTACAGTGGTCTATTCAAGAATGGTCTAGGTATGGCTGTACTTTCATAAGTATTTTCAAACAGATAGGTTTTATGCTGCATTTTCAAAATGTGTTTTTACTGATGCAGACACAACACCCCTGTCTGATGACAATTAGCAGCTTTTTCAGGGCAACCAAAGCCCTGAAGACTAAACAGCAAGAGAAGCCTTTTAAGACCTTCCATTTGTATTTCTAGAAGGTTGGTTTTAAGGCTGACATGAGAATCATAAGACTAAAAGGAGAATAAACATTCCATTTCTTTACAATTAAAAACAATGGGAAGTTATTTGGGAACCACAGATTGCTATGGGAAAATGCTCAGGATACTTCTCCCTCCTGTCTTTGTCCAAGAGGCATTTGCTATTTGTGAATTGCAAGCATAACCTTGTTATTGCTGCAGTCTATACAGAAGAGGACCAGTCACACACCACCAGCATGTGCCAAGAGCAATCTTGTCTGAGCCACATCCTTGTGGACACCAGTCCCATGGGGACATGAGGATTATTGGGTTGTGTGTTTTGTGGAGAGGATCCTGAGGAGATGAAGGAAAGGGAGGTTGCCCATCTGCTCCGTGTGTAGCTGGTTTATCTTCCTCAGCTGAATACACTCCCGTGACAATTTTTCTATTCACACTGAAGAACTTCCAAGTTGCTTGTTTTGATTCACTGGGCTGTAAATCAACCCTAGTGTAATTTTAGACCCTGTTTTTTGCTCTCCATGCAATTACAGTGGCTCATTATAATATAAAGCGGGCACTCCAGCAAGATTTAGCAGCCTGAAAACTAGGAAGTCACAAAACTACAGGGACACCAGCTTTCAATCTCTGAGTATTAAATTAAGAAAACATTACTATGTATGATCAATTTAGATTCCTTATCCTACTCAGTTTCAAGGGTGTTGTCACTCAAAAATATGTTAATGCTTTAGTTTTATGAGCATGATATATCAGCTTTTTACTCTTTTCTCATCTGCATTTTCCTATCGATTGAGAAATCTGAACGTAGAGTAGATAGATTCATGAATGAGAGGCCTCAGTGACAGTTGCCTTGCATTTCAATTTCTTTTCTGCCTTTCTGTACCAAATTTATATAACCCATGAAATCAAGGTGAGTTTTAGCTTTCACATATATATGGTCTCCAAGCTGTGTGCCTAATGACTAGCCCTGTGTTTATGTGAGCAGTATAGTTTACCCAAGTAGTAGTAACAGCCAAATGATTAATTCCGCAAAAATATCTAGTTTCATTTTATATTATCCCACCTAATCATAGTAAATCAGGTGAGTTAAAAATAAAATAAATTAAATTAAAAACAGTATTAAGAGTGAGGGCTTGTTTCTTATGAAGAAATAAAATCACACCAATAACTCATGTCCTTACATCTGCTCTCTGTTTCTTCATGATCCCAAGTTTAGTATGTTATTTTCCTCACCCCACAAAGCTGTAATATTCTCATAGTCTTTTCACAGAAGACTCAGTCCTACTGCTAATTTTCAGTAAACCTAGATTTCTCCTTTTCTCATCTTCTTTCCAACATTTTGTCTGGTTTCCCTTAGCATTAAAAAAAAAAAAAAATCAAACAAAAAACACCCACCAAAAAAACCCAACAAACCCAAACCACCTAAAAAACCCAAAACAACAGGAAAACCAAACCCCCCCCAAAAAAACCACAAAAACCAAAAACAAAACAAACCAAAGCCCAAACCAATGGAATATGTCATGGCTTTTCCCATATATGCCACATAAAATTCAGACAGCTTCTGTCAGTCTCTTTCATTGCACAGCTCTCCTTTCTTTCAGCAGCATACACTGGTCTTGCTGTCTCCTTTTATATCAATAGTAGCCTACAACATATATCTTTGCCCCTGTTTTCTCATTCTGCATACTTTGAAGCATCCACTACAAACAGGAAAGAGTTTGAGGAGTTCTTCAGCTACTCATCTGCATTATTTCAAGCTTCTGTAGGAATGATTTTGACTTTGCAACAAAACTAGAATAAAATAATAAGTATTTTTTATTAATAAGGATATTTCATCTCGACTAATATGATGATGCATCCAAAGATGTTATAACTTTCAGTGATGCCATCTGACCTTCCCAGATTATGTCATCCTAGGTAATGAAGCAGATGGTACCCAGCAAAACAAATAACCTCAGTACAAAGAGGTAACATGATTCTCATCTCCATTTCATTTTGAAGCAGTTGGCAGTGCCTGGTCACTAAAGGCCATGAAACTAATGTGTAGATCTCAAGATGAGCATGGAGGCAGGCCAGCAGGAAACAGATATTCAACAGTCAATAAAAATAGGTGAAAGAAACCTGGAAAACCAGGGATTTGCTCTTCTGCCTCTTTGCGTAGTTTACTTCTGGGAAATTTTGGTTGTGACAACAGATTATTTTTCTGTGTTACATGGCAACCATAATTATCAGATACCTGAAGTTTATATAATCACGTGGAATAGAGTTCTCAAAATGCCACATATTTAGCCAGATGTAGAGGAACAGAATTCTATTTTCCAAGTGCTGCAGTGCCCTAAGGGAAGTGAAGACAGATGCTTTCTTATCTTGGTGCATTGCCTTACATAGAAAGTGAATAACTACAATAGTATCAATATATCACCATCTTAAAAATACTTGAAATTCTATGCAAGATTTAATTTTTTTCCCCTCATCCATCTGAAAACCATGTCACAAACCCACAAAATTATTACTTTGCCTGTCATTGGAGAAAAAAATAGATAAAACACATTCCCAGCTCTTGAATTTGTAGAGAAGGCCTCATGATCATGAAGCATTTCGTTTCCAGAGTCAGCAGGCAAATTAAATTGTTTGACTTTAATATCAGCCTCATGATCTTTTATTTTTTTAATCAGCCTAAGTTGGCAAAAGTGCTGATGGAAGCCAGAACCTGCAAGTTTCACCTCTATTAGTAAGTGCTTCGCACATTAAAAAAATGAAGCATACCCTGGAAGATGCTCAACATTATCTTAACTGAGTTTGAGGCAATTTAATAGGAAGAAAACCAGATCCAAACCCCAGGTTCTGACAAGAAGGATGCTTGTGGCTATGTATCTGTTGGCTCTCAGCCCTAAGGATATACATTTTTTTACTGTAATTCTCAAATGCATGGGAAACACATATGGGTAGCAGGTGTTTGCCATATGTTTGCTTTTCCAGAGACAAAATCCAAGCTGTATTTGGCAGCAGAGGAACTGGCTGAACTTAGAACAGAACTTTTGATAGATCATTGTTTAAGAATTTGCAGAAAAGGATGTGCAGTCTGTAAGAGCTTTCTGCAAATAATATACTGAATTAAAGCAATGGGATTTTTGAAAGGCCCGTGCCTTCTAACCCCACATTGACTTGAATCATACTTACTCCTGATGCTTTCCTATTATTTCACTTTAACTGCATCAGAAACTACATTCACAATTCCCAAAAATAAACTCAGATCAGACCAACTTGCACCAGACTGCAAATTTAAGTCCCTACTCATGTAAGCACTGTGCTTACATGTCATTTTAAATCATCTCACGCAATATACACATCAACATATTACAAATGTATCTGCCTAAAAATAAAACTCATGTAGCTTTGTTTCTAAAATCTGGGCCTACAAAATTAAAGAATTAGCCTCCAGAGATATGCATGCTGGAAGATGATCCCTATTTCTTTACAAAAATATTCCTCTCCATTTTGTTAAGATAAAAAAAGAAAACCTCATGTCAGTTTGCAGCTGTTTTTAAAGAATTCCCTCTATCTCTAATGACTGCAATATTATTTTTCAAATCACAGAGTACAGTGCAATAATTCTTAAGAAGTATACAGCTAAAAAAACTGGAACGATTTCATAAACAGGAAGGAAAAGAAAAAAAAAATAAGAGGTTGAGGTCATTAGTAAGAATAACAGCTCTGGGACCATGATACTTGGTCTATCATTTAAGGAAAAATTGCAGTAATTATGTGGGTCCAGAGGGTTTCTGCACAGTACCCTATTTACCTAGGTCAGTGGTGCCTGTCCAAGATCCACATTCATGAGCCATTTACTAGTACATTCATTAGGGCATAATGACTCAGCTGAGGGTGGTTAACGATTTGTTATTATTCAGAAAGACAACATCGAGGCTGCTGGTTACGGCAAAATAGCCATCCCATTAATGCTTCTGTTCTAGCATGCCTGAGCAGAAAATGTATTTTAGAGCCTGAAATATGATGGAGATGGGGGATCTCATCCAAGTGTGCAGATACCTGATGGAGGATTTTAAGAAAGATGGAGTGAGATGTGTCTCAGTGTCACCCAGGGACGGGACCAGTGCCAATGGTCACAAATGGAAGTATAAGAAATTCCACAGAAACCATATTTCTTTCACTGAGAAAATCCCTTCAAACAGGATGCACAAAGAGGCTATGGAGTCTTTGCCCTTGGAGACATTAAAAAGTTGACTGGAGACAGTTCTGGACAACCTGTTCTAAATGCGTCTGAAGAGGTGGGTCAGTACGTGCCAGCCCCAAGCATGATGTGACTCCATGAAAATGATTTAATTTCCAGTTATTGCCAAGGAGGTTGAAAAAAACAACAACAAAAAAACCAACAAAACAAAAACAACAACAAAAACACAAAAAAACCCACAAAAAAACACAAACAAACAAACAAACAACAAAACACAAAATACAAAAAACCCAAAGCAAAACAAAACAAAAAAAAAAAAAAGAAAAGAAAAAAAAAGACAGAAAAGGAGAAAGGGTGAAGGGATAGAAGAGAAAAAAGGAGGAGGGATGGAGGGAGAAGGGAGGAATGGAGGAAGGGAGGGAGAGAAGGAGGAAGGAAGGAAGGAAGGAAGGAAGGAAGGAAGGAAGGAAGGAAGGAAGGAAGGAAGGAAGGAAGGAAGGAAGGAAGGAAGGAAGGAAGGAAGGAAGGAAGGAAGGAAGGAAGGAAGGAAGGAAGGAAGGAAGGAAGGAAGGAAGGAAGGAAGGAAGGAAGGAAGGAAGGAAGGAAGGAAGGAAGGAAGGAAGGAAGGAAGGAAGGAAGGATATTGTGGGTTTCAAGGCCTTTTTAAAGCTTATTCCCAAATTATGGTAACATCTAGTCAACACCCAGCACCTACAGGTGTTGCCTGTCATTGTGTATAATTTTTGCTGGAGACAAAGGAAAAAGTTCTCCCTCTAGAATACTTGGGTCAGAAAATTCTGCAGCAAAAGCAACACCAGTGAAAATTAATCGATCTTGCAGAACTATGCATTTCATCTCTTGACATCTTATAAATGTCACCCTTGTAATATAACTAGAAAAGAGGAATTAATAATCTTCGTAAATTATTATGTTATTGTGATAAATGCCAATCACTCATTTTTAGAAATTTATGAAAATTTAATAAAGAATAAAATTGGTTACAAAAAGAAAATTAATACAAATAAAAGTTTAAAATGTTCAGAGACAGGACAAATAAGGAGACAATAAAAGGGGCAAAGAAAATATGCATGGCCATGTCCTTTCTCCTCCTGACTCCATGTCAGGTCAGAGAAAGGCAAATCCTTGGTCGAAAACTGCTCCTTTTTGAGGACTGAAACCTCATAATTATGCATGCCTTATCAACAACAAGCTTGTTTTCCAAGAGTCCTTGGCTAAGTCTTTTTGGCGACATAGGGTCGTGCCTTTGTTGATTGGGAGCGTCTGCGTTCTGAGAGATGCATTCTTTTGTCTGAAGAGGGAGAGGGGGGTTTTTTATCTCCTGTAAAACATTCACCTGGAATAGCCCTCTCCCTTGAGCTAAGAAAAAAACCTTACACACAAATTTTTACTAAAACTTAATGTTAAAAACTACATTTACTATTTGTTTCAAATGTTAATATTGCATAACTTTTCTAACTAGCATATTACATATAGTAAATATCTGCATAGAGCCACAAACACACAATATGCCTTTTTCACAGTTATTATGAGAGCTTGTAAAATGTGGGGTTGTGTGTCGGGTCGGGTAGAAGAAGGTGGCCTGTGAAATACGTGGAACAAGGTCATGAGACAATTATGGAAATGGGTCTTATTAAACAAATAAACAGTGGAGCATAGAGGGAGGCATTTGGAGAAATATTTTTCTTGCTTATAAGTGAATAATGTGAACTCTAAAGTTTTCACAGTGTAAGTTTTAAGGATTTTTTTTAACATGCAGGATAGAAGAATGCAGGAGTCTTATTATTTGCTTAAAAATAACATTATTATAAGCTTTAAGCTGCGTTGTAACAAGAAGTTTTAAACCACAGCTTTAGAAAATATAAAAGGAGTTGTAATCACCCAAGTAAAAGAAGTGATCTTATCCCAAGCTAAGAATTGATGATCCTGGAAAGGAAAACTGGACTATCCTGGGAAGGGAAGCTAGACATCACCTTCGCTGATTTACAGTCCTGGAGAGGAAAGCTGGACCTCACCATCTTTGATGTATACTTCTGAAGAAGGCAAGCTGGACATCATCCTCACTAATTTACAACTTTAGGGTATAGAAATTATATGTCATCAATAGGAACTGATCACAATGGGGTATAGAAATTAAAATTCACAAATAGAAACTAGGAGGAAATAATAAAAAAAAAAAAAAACCTGCTGAGATATGCTTATGAAAATGTTCAATAAATACCAGCAAAAATTTGTAGCCGGCGTGCAGTTGGAGGGCAGATCCCCACTGTACCCAGTGCACTGCTTTGCTCACACTGTACCACTTGAAATAATGAATAAATTAATTGATTGCTGCTCAATATATTGGCCGAGTCAAGCTCTTTATTCCTTACAGAGCTGAACAGGGAATTTAGTACATCTGTTCTTATTCTGTGTTCATAGTTACTGAACAGAACAAACAGTTTTCATTTCTCTGAAGGCTTTGTGTCAGTTCCCTACAAGTTGCTAGGAGACTAACTACTGGGTGCTTATGGGGGCTTGACCAAAACTTGACCAAACAAAGAGGTGGCCAAAAGTCGGGAGGGGGAGATAACACGAGTTTTGGGGCAGGTAAAGGGCAGGGCTTGCTCTCTCTCTTGCTCTCGGCATCGGGAGAGGACAGAGAGGCTGCTGCTTGCTGCGGGAGGAGTTCACTGTGACCACCGGGTCCGGTCCTGAGGAATCTGCCACCGTCTGCTCGTGTGTCCCGGAACTCTGAGCTGCCTCCTCCTGCCCTGCTGGCCCAGCCCTGGTCCCGCTGCCACTGTTCTCTTCGGCACTGCTTGGAGGCTTTTTGCTACACTGTAGCCCCGCACTGCCCTGCCCTGCCCTGCCTGCCCTGCCCTGCCCTGCCCTGCCCTGCCCTGCCCTGCCCTGCCGGGACATCTCCACCGTTCCAGCTGCCACCAACCGATTTTTTCACCGTTCCAGCTTGGTGCTCTTGGAGTCCCACGAGATCAGACTGCCCCGGGCTTTGTGACACAAAGCTCCTCGAGGTTTTCCTGGTTCTGTTTATTATTAATGCTGTAGTTATTGTTGTTTGTCTTGTTATACATACTAGTAAAGAACTGTTATTCCTATCCCCATACCTCTGCCTGAAAGCCCCTTTAATTTTCTAAATTATAATAATTTGGAGGGTGGGGATTTGAATTCTCAGTTTGCTAGGGAGGTCCTGCTCCTCCTTAGCAGATACCTGTCTTTCAAACCAAGACATGGCCTACTTACTAAAGCAATCTGTGTAGCTTTTCCAGCTGCACTAAAACCAGAGCTCTCAGACAACTTGGGACTGGTGTTCTCCAGTTCCTCCAAAGTCAAAGTAAGACCCAGTTACTCTGTAAGGAAGTGCCAGTGATATTCTAAAGACACCATTTCAGTTGATACAGCTGGATCAGAAAATGGGCTGGATTTAATATATAAGCCTGTCCAGGCACAGAGAGTTTATCTCTAACCACAGGCAAACAGTTTAGCCTATCAGGGTGTCAAGCAAGCACTACAATCATCAGCAGCCAAGCCAAACAGATAATTAGGAAAAGTTGACTCATTTATCCTCAAATGCAATACAATCCCACCTCTGTTCAGTGATATTTACAGGATTGAGACTAGAGGGCTTAAATTTATAGAGGTTTAAATCTACAGAGGCACTTTGCTCTTTCTACTGGCAGATTAGTAAATTAACCCATATTTTAACAAGCATTTCAAGTTATCTGACTTCCCTGAAGTTCCTGGTCCCAGAGCTCTTATACAAATTTCTAATCTGGTGTTATTTATTCCCCTAATGACGTTGCCTTCCATGAATGCGAAGAAATCCGTCTTCTTTGTAAGTAGGTGTATATTTTTACAGCATTGTATTGCTCATGTCTGAAAATGCTATGGCTGTATGGCTCTGGGTTCATTGGTCAGAGACAGACAAATGACATGAACTCATCAAGGGTCATCAGCGAACAGCAATGCGTTTATTATAGCTGCCCTTTTTATAGGGGGTTTGAGTTTCCCATGTTTAGATAACTGTTTGGTTGGGATCTCTCTCTCCACCCAGACGTTTCTGCATCTAGGCTTGAACAGGCTTGGCTGAGGTCTGTTTGAGTTCAAATCTATCCTATCATTGTTCACCCAGGGACTTGTTCTACTTCTTTTGTAGAGCGAACCAGGCTAGCTGAATTTGGTTTGTATTATGACCAGATTTATCTTGTCCAGCAGACTAGCTGTAGTGTGCCATTTATCCCCTGATGAAAGAATTTACTGTTAAATGTCAGTATATGTGAAAACTCACCACTGTCGTATCAGGACACATCCCCAGCAGAGAAAAGTGCAGTTCCTCTACATACACCAAGACAAAGGCCTGATCTCCTCAACAGCTTTCTAGAAGAATTTGTGGAGGCCTCAGGCGAATCACTGAGACATTTTCCTGAGCTTTTTTAACAGCTATGTTTGAACTGTCATGGAATTTCAGTACTGCTGCATGAATCCCTGCCTTCCTTTTCCCCTCCTTTTGCAAGTACACAGTAAAGTCCTCTTTTCCTCCTACATTTTTTAGCTCCTTTTCTTGAAAATAGAAATCTAGGTTTTGATCTTTTTTCTATGGTGGTATATAAAACAGAGTCTCATGCTCAGGATGTAGTAGTTTCGCTGGAACTAAGAATTTCTTCTATCACAGAAACTTTAAGTAAGAAACCAAAAAAAAACTGATTAAAGTTCCATCAACACAGGAATTGAAATTTGTGATGTCAAATGGATTTGGCACTTACATGACTGGTTTGAGAAATCTTAGGGATTTAGAAGGATAACACAGAATGCACAAACTCTCAAACACCAAGGTGAGGGATCCCAACCTCAAAGAGTTACCTTGAGTACTGTCCTGACCAGTGGTTTAACTCCAATAGTTTAATTCCTTTTGAGAGCAAAAGGCAAGAATATGCTTCATTTCCTGCCTGTATTTGCTAGCTTTGAATTATTACCCATGGATTTTGCAGTAACTTTTTACTACTCCAGCAGATCTGCAAATATATTCAAGCCTGATTAAGATTTTAAGCCTTTTTTTTTTTTTAAACTCAGAGAAAATGAACATGTGTTCAGCTACCAGTGTAGTCAAAAGGACATCTCCAAGTGTCCCACAGACAAGTATCTCCATCTTTTGTGAATTCGCAGTGCTGCGCATTTAAAATAAGTAACATATATTGTTGTCAATGCACCAAAGGTCTTTGCTCAGCAGAACTGATTCTAGGTCCCAGGGATGTCACCAAATTCTTTCCACCCACTTTTTATTTATGGTACCTTATATAATCACAGGACAAGCTGATCCAAATTTTACTTAACCTTTGTAAATGGAAATATAATAATTGGACTAATGCAAAAGAAAGTCAATTTGCTGATCACAAAGCTTCTTCAGCCCAATGAAAAACTGTATTAGAGGAGCAAGCAACCAGAGTTCTGAAAGCCTTTAAAACCCTCCTGGACATAGTAGACACATTAGATGATGAGGATACTAATTTTAGCATTGTTTAGATTGAAAGTCAGTCAAAGAGGAATCAAATGCATTTTAATTTGGGTCTAAATTATGAATCATTTCATCATTGATATGTCCTCTCAGACTTATCCAGTGGGCAGGTAAGAAAAATAAAACTGATAGGCATTCTTACTTTGTGTCCTTCCAGTAAACCAGCTTACATGCTGTACCATCAATTTTTCAGAGAATTCTCACTGTTTTCTATGTGTCACCTGGAACTTTATTAAACTCTTAGATGTGGCCTTGCCTTCATTGTCAGCTTTGCAAACCCATATCATGCAGGTTTTAAACAGTTTCCCTGTGTTGTGCAGATTAGTGGTGTTTACACAATGAAAACCCAGTGGAGCGAGGAAAGGTTTGGCTTCCATGTGTTTCTTCCCCATTCTCTGGGACTGTAGATACTACTGCAAACACAGTGATAATCCCAGTTCCAAATTGCTAGCATGATGGTAGAAAATTAAACCACAGCTCAAGCACTTTAGCTCACAAAGAGAGAAAGGATTGCATAGCAATGTGTTGTAGCAATTACTTCTGTAAAATGGGACAGAGTTGTAAAAGAAAGGTCCTGGGGAAATTGTCAAGTGTGATTTAATCTGAGACATATGATCATAAAAAGAATCTTCTGAAAAACACTGGAAAATCTGATCTCATCACCAAAAAGCAATTTCTCTTCTGTCTCCAGAGAAATGCACAAACTCAGAGAGAGAAAGGTGTCATTTATTTATGCAAAATGCTTATGAGAAAAGGATTTCCTTGCAGGTGTGGCTTTCAACAACATCAGAATGATTCCATTCATTCTACAGCTGTGGATGTGAGGAGGCAGCCAGCCCTCACAGTGTTTACTGACTAATAATGTTGAAGTAGCCAAAAGTTGAAACCATTTCTCAAGGGAAACACGCTCAGGAGCAATTCTCCCTTAGAGAAGTAAAATCATGACTTTGTATTGTAATGGTATAGAGACCATCACAAGGTGTTACACAGAGACCTGAAAAAATGAAAACAAATAAATATCTCCCAAGTACGTGAACAGCACAGATAATTATGGACGATGTGTTCTTCCATATGCTTTAGCTTACCTATGACAACAGGATAGAAAAAGAGGAGCATGCAAGGCAGCAGTGTAACCTCTCAGAGAAAGAATAATCAACATCAAAAAGTGGAGACTACAATCATCACTAAGCAGGAAGGAAGCTGAATATTTTATTCAAATAACTCAAATAATAAATTCAAATCATAAAGCCAGGAAATCATACTATTTTTCCCAAGCTTTTTGCCATGCTACAGCTGTTTTGTAACCCCACTTCCTAATTTCTGTGTTTTCGCTGTAACAGCTCCTAGAGCATTACAGACCTCAGGGTCTATAAATTAGCTCCTCAGCTGAGCTTTCTCAGAACTAACTCATGCTGGAAACTGTATTTTACATAGTTTCCTACATGGCTTGGGAAGCAAAAACTATAATTAACTTTGGTAATTAGAATTGGAATATTGCAATAACTCTCCTCCCAGAACTACATTTACCATGAAGTTATTAATCTTTGGAGCCTATTCTTGCATGAGCCAATTAATACACTGACAACATTGTGATGATATGTATATAGTCTTAAAAAATGAAACTCCAGAACACCGCAGTCTCAAGGATTAATGAACAACAACCTGGGCATCAGGTTTTAATAAGGGCAGACACTGCATTTGAAATTTTTATATGAATAGTAATGAGTTAAGGCCCAGCTTCAGTACCTAGTGGTAATTAGGAGAAGAACCTGGCAGTAAAGCTTTTATTACTTATAGTCATATACTCTTGGGTCTCTGCACGTTCACAAGAGAGGAGATCTTGATATGTTTTCACAGGGACATTTCCAGCACCTCATGGGTTTGCATGTGAGCAGCCCAGCCCTGACTGTCATCTCTTGCAGCACCATTCCCACACTGCAGTGTTGAGGAAGGGCTGCCCAGAAAGCCCTGGAAGGACACAAGCTCTGCTGGCACTGGTGACATACTGGGCTGCAGGAGAAGCAAAGCCAGGGCTGAGAGGTCTCAGAAGTTTCTATAGAGATCACACAGATATGTTTCAAAATTTAAACTGGGCTGGAATTTTGAGTCAAAGTCCCATGTTTTCATAGCAATTTTAGGTTTTACCAGAGTTTCCAAGATTCAGAACACCCAGCTTTAGACATATCCAGACAGCACAGTATCCAGTCTCTGAACATTATCCAAACAGCCACCACACTTCCAATCTGTGGCATCTCTTTTTTGTGTTTGAGCTTTCTTTTCCAGAGAAATTTTCTTTTTTCCCCCCCCAAGGAATCAAGCTGCCACAGTCCACAGAAAACAGAAAAGGGCTTCCTATTTTTGGCTACTTACACAAGCTTGGCAGTTCTTCAACAGATAAACAAACAAAAAAAAAAAACCAACCAAGCAAATAAAACAAATTTAATGAAGGGATAAAAAATAAGGATGATGAAAATACCAAGCAGTCAGTCATTGCAAGTTAAGAAGTGGTCTGGGCAGCATGGATCACATATTATCACATTATATCAGGAATCCTCTACCTCTTTCCCTTTTTAGCAACACTTTGTATGAAATGTTAGAGTTGAGAGAAACTGTAAGTGATCCTCTGTATGTACACCATCTCTTTTAAGAAAAGTTCTGATATTCTGGTTTTTTGCAGGGCTTTACTACTGTTAGTGACACATCATGCTAAAGTTACACTTCAGGCAGTGTATAATGTTGCCTTTTAATTAAATTTATGCTGTCCCTGCTGTCACCCTCCTTAGATACCTGTCATAATTGATCATTACTTTTAATACAGCCTCTGGAATAAATGGATATATTGACTTTTGTTATTATATTGTTTGCTTTTTTAATATGATGGAAGAAACATCACCAAGAAAAAAAAAACATTTAAATTGATTTTAAAATAAATTATTGAAATATAAACTTCTGGGAAGGAAAACTTACATGTTACTTTGAAAGTGGAAATGCTTCTAACAAAAATATTTCCACTAACTGTATTACTTCATTTTCTGCTCTTAGAAATCAGTGTTCTTAAAACAGCATAAAAGCCATGCAGTCTAGAAAGCACTTCCAAATTTACTAATAGCCACAAACATACGTTTTTGCAAATGAGAGTTCATCCTTGAAACTCCTCCCAGTCTCAAGAAACGCCATCATACAGATACCATTTCTGAAATCAGTAGTGCCAAGTCTCACTCACCTACACCATGAAATAGCCCATCAAGTGCAAAAAAAAAAAAAAAAAAAAACACAAAATCTGGAGTGGAATGGGCAGTGCCCTAAATGATTCAAGCGAAATTTTATCTGTTTTTGTGAGAGTGATATGAAATCAGACATCCTTTCATTACTAGCATAGGTTTTCAAGTGAGAAGCCTTAAAGGGTAACCAGAAACCAAGGGATTGTAGCAGACTCATGACTGCACAGTCCAGACTGCATTTTTTTTGGTCAGATTTCTGTGGATAGTTGAGGTTAATTTAAATTGAGTCTGAAAGCCTCGATTTTCCACCCAAATGACATGTTATTCTGGTGGCACAGAACCAAGAGCAATTTCACATACTCTGAGCCTCTTTAGAAACTACTAATTACATGTCACATTAGCAAGAGAATTGCCCAAAACTTAACATAAGACATGCTTCTTTTGCTTTCTTTAATAATTTTCTCATTCCTGTCAAACTTGCTTAAAACAGACATGCTCAGAGAAAGTAACAGTTCTTTCTCTTCCACATTTAGTACCAGAAGTTGGCTGTCAAAAGAAAGTTATCAGTTTCACCAAGCAGGTACAGAGAACTACCATAATGCAAAGTACTGGGATTGCATATGCTACAAATCACTTTCTTTTTTTTTTTTTTTTTTTTTTTTTTTTTTTTTTTTTTTTTTTTTGCCTGATTTTGTTTCCACTGTTTCCACTAAACTTCCTGATAAGCTCCTGTCATTGGCTGGTAACAAAAGATAAAATTTTAGGTAGATGAAGATATTAGTGCTCCCAAACAGCACTGCTATAATCAGCTTCATCATACCATGTGAGGAAAATCTTCATTTCCATTCTACACTGTTTGGTAGCTTTAGGAAATATAGTGCATATTCAGAGCATTCTGTTTTCAGGACATGTAACATTGCAAACAAACAAACGAAACAAAACACAAAAAAACACAACCAAAACCAAGTCAAAACCAAACCAACCTTCCATACAATATCTGAGTTGCAATGGACAGTTTGAGACACATGAAATTACTCCTTATTTAATACTTTGGTAAGCAGAGGTTTTCCTTGCTGTGATGCTGATATTTTTGGATGCTTAAAGGCTTGCTTCTTGTGGCGTTTCTCTGGAGTACCAAAAATCAGGGATTAGACTTCTATTTGATGATTTTTCAAGACCTGCATGTAGGCTTGACATGGGCAAATCTGTATATAAAACCTGTGGACACAAGCTGTAGGAGTTGATAGCCTGACACTGGAAAAAAGCGGTCATATATAGAGGCCTTTGAGATCCTTGGCCACAAAAAAAAGGTAAAAAAAATGAAGGGAGAGAAAGCAAAAATAAGAAATTCCAAGACACTTCTTATGGAGATGCTGTATCTATTGTTTAAAATGACCTTCAGTGAAGCTGTTCAGTAAGAATTTCACACTCACTCTCCACTCTGGTCTTCTAAAAATTGTACATTTCAGTGACAGATAAAGGGTTATCCAAGTCTGGAGCAGTAAACCAAACTGATTATTCACACTGTAGATACCTTCCAAAGATAAGCATGGATGTTCTGTTTCTTTAATTAATAGGAATTAATTATCTGTATCTTTCAGGCAGTTTGGCTGTCTCATCCCAAGCTAAGGGCAAGGAAAGAAACAGGATGGAACTACATCAAAATAAGTATGCTCAAAAGAATGCAAATTCACTCTGATAGTCTCTTTATATGCCTTAAACACAAAGACAGACAGCAGAGTCTATGTAAAGACTCAAACTCTAGGGTCTTTTTTGCACACAAAATTTTAAGCCCTGCCAAAAGAAGACTTGCAATGAGTCATGGCAAATCACAGCTGAAATTCTGCAGAAAGGCTGTTGCAAAGCCACAGCCTCTACTTTGCTCCCGCATTTTCAGTTCTGAATAACCTGACCTGTGGAAAGTCTTTTTCATTTGCAGAAAAATTTTGGACAAACCCTCATACAACCTAAATCCACACTGTTCTTCAACTCAGAGCAGGGGTGTGTGCTGCCCTTCCAGGCTGATTTCAGTGATGCTGGCTGAGAGCTCTGTCTCTGCTTGGAGGAAAAAAATAAAAATTAAAAGGAGACTGCCTGAAGGCAGACTTCTCCTTACACGTTCTGCCTGCTTTCCCTTCCTGCACAAAGAAACAGGCTGGTGACTTGGATATGTCCCTGGCCTTTCACTGTGGTTAAACTGCCACTGTTAGACCACAGCTTGGAGGTAGGCTGGTGACAGCATCTCCAGCCATGTGAGGATATTAGCAAGGCAGACAATCACATGAAAAAGGGATGTGCAAGTACAAAAACCACTTGCAGAGATTAAAATAAAGCTAATGAAGGCCAAGAGCTTCTGAGAAATATGCTTAGGACCATTAAAGGTCTAAATTCTTACATCAAAAAATGTAAAACACCGTTCCTTAAAATAATAAACTAAAAGAGCAGAAAGATGCTTTCTTCTCTGGCAGAAAGCTGCTGAGATGCTACCTAGAAGTAACAGGTAAAATAGCTCCCTGAAAGCAGGAACATCACTAGCCAGAGCATAAATTCCCCTGGGATCAATATCCCACCTGGCAGATTAAGCTCAATTGCATGAAAATTCATAAGAAACAAACATAATCCAGGCTTTTTGGACTCAGGGGAATAAATATCCTGATGATGCATGGATCATCAGCCTAGAACAGGGATATTTTCCTGTTCCTGCCAGATATTCCATTGTTTTAAAACCAGATTCAAAGCACAGGAATACTGACACTTATTTTGTCCTCATCTGCATTTATGAGAAATATATGTACATATACAAACTTATACATAAAAGTATATATATGCCTATACAGATGCAAACATATACTTGCAAAAACACACTACACAAACCTGTGTCAAAAGGTAAACCCAAATCTTACAGCACTGTCATACAGAATTGAGTTCCAGAAATGTTTGGACAATGCTCTCAGGTACAAGTTGTGGTTTTTTTAGGGGGTCTTGCACAGGGCCAGGAGTTGGACTTGATGATCCTGGTGCGTCCCTTCTAACCCAGCATGATTCTATAATTCATTTTGCATGCAGTAGAGAAGGGATTTTACCAAGGGGTTTTTGATAGAAATGTGAATTTGTGTTTAATAACAGCAACAAAAACTTCTCTCCTCAAATATCATAAAACAAATACTAAAGAAAAATAAGCTTTTTTTTTTTTTTCTTCACGGTCAGGACTATTTGAAAAAGACATGAGGGCTTCATTTTTATTGCCCAGCAATTCCTCACATTTATGTTCTTTGCCACTGGAGAGAGACCAGGCTGCAAAGGCCAATGATATTTTTACCTGAAAGAGCATTTCCAAGTTTAAAACTGCTCCTGAAGTTCAGCACTTGACAGCTTAAAGGTCAGCTTCTTGCAAATGCAGAAAGTAAGAAAGAGCAAAGTGTCCCAGTAACACCAAGGAACAATGTTTGTTCTGACTGACAGAAAGCTTGCAAGTGTTGCAGTTATTTATAAATTTGCTTTAAAGATCTTATCACTTAGTACATGTTGCCGTGCACTGGTGGAAATATCTTGAAAGGAAACCATATCTGAAACAAAGTTACAGGCAAAGAAATAACCTTTTCAACACACCCCTTACTGAAGTCTTGCTGAAGTCAGTTTTATTACCTAGACCTGTCTAACTGCTACATTTCTTCAGCAGGAGAGTGACTTATTCTTTATGTTGTAAGATACTTTAATATTAATAGTTACTTAAAATGCTTTAAAAGTTTTGACTATTTAGCCTTGCTGAAGAAGATTTCAAGCATCATAAACATGGACTTTCACTGAAAATTAACAGGCAAAACCTGATAAACTAAAAGGCAGAAAATCCCCTAAGCAAACAAAGTGCACATTAAGATCCCTGAGCTGGCTTGGAAGGTGATTCTATCATATCAACACCAATTAAAGGCAGAACTAAATTCTTATAAAGAAGAAATGTTAGGACAATAACTGAAGAAAGTAAACACAGTAACATGCAGAAGCCATCCCTAATTAGATGAAGAATCTGGACAGGCTTTCTCTGTTGGAGATGTGTCTGAAATCTTTGACTAATGATGTAGGGCAGATAAACATATTTTCATAGCTCTGTAACAGTCTTAGTCATCATCAGAAATCAGAAACTGTGAATTTCCATCTAATTTTGCTTGTGCTGATAAATGAAAAGTATTTCACAGAATTTCACAGAATTTCACAGAATTTCTAGGTTGGAAGAGACCTCCAAGATCATCAAGTCCAACCCATGCTCCAACACCTCAACTAGACCATGGCACAAAGTGCCACATCCAGTCTCTTCTTAAACACATCCAGGGATGGTGACTCCACCACCTCACTGGGCAGGCCATTCCAATACTTTATCACTCTTTCCGTGAAAAACTTTTTCCTAGTATCCAACCTATATTTCCCTTGATGCAGCTTAAAACTGTGTCCTCTTGTTCTGTCAGTTGTTACCTGGAGAAAGAGACCAACCCCCACCTGCCTACAACCACCCTTCAGGAAGTTGTAGAGAGTGATAAGATCACCTCTAAGTCTCCTTTTCTCCAGGCTAAACAACCCCAGATCCCTCAGTTGTTCCTCATAGGGTTTGTGTTCCAAGCCCCACACCAGCCTCGTTGCCTCCTCTGGACACGCTCAAGCATCTCAATGTCCTTCCTAAACTGAGGAGCCCAGAACTGGACACAATACTCAAGGTGTGGCCTCGGCAGTGCCGAGTACAGAGTAAGAATGACCTCCCTGCTCCTGCTGGCCACACTATTCCTGATACAGGCCAGGATGCCTTTGGCCTTCTTGGCCACCAGGGCACACCAGGGCACACTGCTGGCTCATGTTCAGCTGGTTGTCAACCAGAATCCCAAGGTCCCTTTCTGCCTGGGCACTGTCCAGCCACACTGTCCCCAGCCTATAACACTGCAGGGGGTTATTGTGGCCAAAGTGCAGGACTCGGCACTTGAATTTATTAAACTTCATCTTATTGGACTCTGCCCATCCATCCAGATGTTCCAGGTCTCTCTGCAAAGCCCTCCGTCCTTCCAACAGATCGACACAAGCTCCCAGCTTAGTGTCATCTGAAAATTTACTGATGGAGGACTCAATACCCTCATTCATGTCATCAATAAAAGTGTTGAACAGAACTGGCCCCAGCACAGACCCTTGAGGGACACCACTGATGACTGGCTGCCAGCCCGTTGTTGCCAATAACACATTTTAGAATATGTTCTCTGTAAAAATCTCCCCATACTTCATGACATTAAGAACATCCTGAAAGGAACTGTTTCCATACAGAGAGAAGACAGCTCGCTGAGAAGTCTGGGGAATATCTTGAGAGGTAAATATTAAGGGCCTTTTTAAGCATCAGCAGCTTAGGCTAATGATACATCGAGTTCTTAATAAAAGAATCAGAATTCTTATAGAAATTTGAATTTCTGTATGAATACAGATGTTACACATTCCAAACCAAAACAAAACAACCAACCAACAACAACAACAACAACAAAAAAACCCACAAAAACAAAAACAAAAACAAACAAAAAACCCCCACAAAATCTCCAAAACAAACAAACAAACAAATCCCAAACCAAAACAGAATAAAAACAACTCCACAAAGACCAGATAAAAGCAGTAAAACAATGGTGGTAGATGTTTCCTAAGAATAAAATTAAGCTGAATCACACTGCAGAGTGCAAATAAGACATGCACCGAAGAGTGCACCGAATAATAAGAGTGCACTCAAATAAGAGTGCACCGAAGACATGATTCTGCCAAAATGGCTAAAATGGGCATCTTTCTTCCTTAAAAGGTTAAGTTTTAAATTAAATGGTAACACAACAGAACCAAACAGATTTGCAATCCTACTTGCAAATCTTCCAACGATGAGCAGCAGGCATCCTTAACACAATCATTTTGCTTGGGATTACCTCCTGGCACTTTCTCATGGTCTTCAGGGAAAAGTCGAACTCGCTGAGATGTTCCCATTGCACTGAAAATGATTTTTCCCGGTCTTTGTTGAGGCTTCTTGGAACTGTTTAAAGAAATTAAATATGCATGAGTTCATATTTGTGTAAAAAGTCAAGTTTTGAAAAAAAAAATATACATAACACCAGTGGTACACATATCATCCACTAAATACTTACAGAGGTGTTAGTCCAGCTCCTGAAATAAAAGGAAAAGAATGGACAGTGTAGTAATGTCATTTTCTTTCCTCATTTCTTAGACAAAAACTTAATGGACCTAAGAAGTAATTTTGAACATACACATGAGAGTGTGATAAATATAAACACACACTTCCTTAATATTAATTACAGCTTGGGAAAAAAAATCCAAGCAGATGATTCATAACTCTTCAGGACATAATAACTGCTGAATGGGGAGATTTTACTAAAAAATACAACAGCATGTTTGATCAATCACATCTACAGGAAATATTTCTCAGTGGAATAAGATGATCTTTAAGGTCTTTTCCACCTATGATTCTATGATCTACGTTTCCTATCCCACTCAGGATTAAATACAAACCTGACAAAAAATCTGCTTGCAACTCCTCCAAAAATTCAAATATTATAGGCATATAAAAGTAGAAATTGAAGAGTTTTGAGTCAAAAGGTATTATATCTGTAGATCTATAAGTATAAAATACCAGCAGGGGAGGAACAAGAATTTTCCTTATAACACTGTATGACTCATATTCTTAGAGCACCATTTTACAGTAGACAGAAAGGTATTGTTCAGAATTCATTAGACAAGGTAAACTGGTTGCTATATCCTTTTTTGGCTGCTAGCTTCATATCTCTCCCTTCAGTGTTTTTTGCTGTTCTTCCAACAACTGACAGGCTGCACATCTCACTTTTTAAAACATTGGATATGAGACTGTTTATTTTTCCAGAAGAGATTTAGCTATTCTGAAAAGCAACCTGTTGTGATCAGGAGAAAATATAATGCAATAAGCAAAGGAAAGGTGATCATTTTGTCTTTTTTTTTCTCTTTGTTCACCTAATTACAAAGTAAAGGAAACTCAAGACTGAAAGCACCTCTCTTGTTATTTCAGAAGCAATATTATGGAAATGGAAAACTAAGATCCCCTTTCTACAAGCACTAATTGGTTTTCATTGAAGGATTTCCAACAATGATTGTAAATCCATGCATAAATGCTTGTGGCAGCTGTGGACTTCTAGTTTTTAAACTCCCAAATGTAAATATGTTGCCATAATGCACATTATGCTACTGCCAGATGTTAAATGACATTGCTTTTGTTACTATATCCACTCCTCTGTTTGTGTCCTCTGGTTTGGAAAGATACAGACTTTTGGAAAATCTCATTCTCATGTAATTCAAGGCTGCTTGTACTCACAGTATGGCTTCTTTGTCCTCACAAACTGCTTCATAAATATGCACTAATAAAAGCAATAAACTTGCTTAGAAAAATGATATACAGACGTGTTTTATAGGTATTCTCATAAAAAAACCCCTTCACTTACACAAATCCTTTGAACCAATGGTTTAGCTGTTAATTGTGACACTGCATGCAAGAACAGTAGAGAGATTCAAAGAGACAAATTTATACAGAAATTCTACATGACAAACTATTTCTCTGAGTCGTGTCATGAATCACAACCTTAACCTTTCTGAAAAATTTATTATCAACTTGGGACTGAATATAAATATTTTACAGTGCCCATGAATCTGAACTTCAAAATTAATTAGGGTCATCCAGAATTCCTTGAAGTATTTTCTTTCAATTCAGAAGTAGCAGCAAATTTTGGATGAGAATATGGACAAACAAGAACTATTTTCTATCCAGGAGAGAGATATTATCACCAGATTCCCTGCACTTGTGAATACTCTCATCTCTTCCCTAAAGGGAGAAATGTCAACCCTGATTCCTATATGGCACAGTATGAAAATTCAGACCCAAAGGCCAGGAAACAGAGCACCAGGAACTTTTCTTTGTCCACAGGCTATAGCTGCTGCACACAGTTCACTTTTCTGCTTTGAAGCTTTGGGTAAAAATTGGGAAAAAAACATTGGAAGCAGGAGCAGCACATGAAGAGATCATAGTCAGTTTTTTTAAACTCTGGGAAACCGTTGATTTGTCAAATCAGTATATTCAATGACTTATAAGTGCACTTCCATAAATTAAGATTGACATCGTTTGCAAAGCCGAAATGTTCAAACTGTTACAACCAGGCATCTCACATCTCATCAAACTGGTGCTCAGGAATGTGGGTAAGAACAGTTCACCTTGCAGATCTGAGAGGACAGCAGCTTTCAGCTGGAATGGTCATTTGGAGATATAATCTCTTCACTGAAACAGGATTTCTGAGTCCATCTTAAACATAACTGTAGTGGGAGATGAAGGAGAAAGTCTTCTATCAAACCGGTGTTTCTCCTGAGTCCTCAGCAGAAAACCTTCAGCTTTTCTGGACCATCTCCCTGTCATCAGTTCTGTCACTCAAACCTCAAAGGAAAAAAATAGAGAGAAAAGGAATTTAAGTTCACAAACAATGGCAACTAGAGTTTACTGCAGAATTATTCCTCATCTATTACCAGAAGGCACTAATTAATGAAACCAATTCTTTTTATTCTCATACACAGAAGTGTGTACAAATAGTCAGGAAAATAAGTTCAGTCAATTTCTATAGTAAGGTGGGAATAGAAAGTGGATAACTCCTCTGATTTACTGACAGCAGATAACCCAGTACGAGCAAGAGAAGGCAGGAAATACCACTACAAAACGTCCCCGTGGAAGTGGAATTTTTTCAGTTAGAATAAACTCTCACAAAAATCCTAAGCAGAAATTTACTCCCAGAGTTTTTATTCCCCAAGCAACATAAATAAATGTGTGTGTGTGTGTTTGTGAGGGAAGGCCATGCATCTCCTCAGCAACAGATAAGTTAACATGGGCTAGTTTGAAATATCTACAAAATAGGATGCTGAAAAAAATCATGGTCACGTAAGAAGCAAAAGACTTGCAGAAAACATGTTATTTACAAGTGTCTGTTGTATTTTTTCCAGGAATTTCTTAATAATTTTGTAACTATCTTTACCTCTAAAATGTGTTTTCTGCACAGGACCAGGCTCTATACTGTTATAAGACAGTAACACCAGAATCTGACTGACTTGTTTATGCTGCTTTTGTTGTTTACATTGCAACAAAGTCAATTCATCATAATTTCGAGTCTAAGCATTCGTGGAATAGATTTGTTGATGATCTTTATGAGTACATTTAATCCTTTTTAATGATTGATTTCTTATTCTGTTAAGAGTTTCTCCAAATCAATGTTTTAATCAAAATCCTTGTCTATTGTTAGATGGGTATAAGACTAAAAGCTTTGGGTTTTAATATTTTCATGCTAGGGCATACTTTATTGTTGAGAGTACGTAATCTAACTGGCTTTTATTTTCATTACTTAGGGATTTATGCAAAAGAGGATATAATATCTCCTAACTGCATCCAAGAAAGGTTAGTCACTCAGCCTCTATTAATGTTGTGTTAATCACAGCAGATTTCTGACACTTAGAACTCCTCCTTGGGATCTCACAGAAAGTTTTTCTCTCCTTTTCTTTACCCAGGGTTTATAGTCCTGGTAAGAGGCACCTGCAGGTTTTTCAAGTCAGTTTCAGAGCATAAATACAAGTACTGATGTTTTACATCTTGCTGACGGCTCCAAACTTTTGGTTATTGGATGTGACATAGAAAGAGAAAAACAGACTGATCACAGCAGACACATCACTAGTTTACTAAGACTTGACTAAGCTGCTTTATGAATTTGACTCCAGGAAAAGCAACATAGTTGTCATTTTCCTGAAAAGAGAAATACCTTCACCCAGATGAGAGCTAAGCACTTAAGCTCTGAGTGACATGGACCTGGAAATCCAACATATTTAGGAGGAGACGTCTTCCACTCCTGCTTTAATAAGCCCATTCAAAACCCACTCTTCTTTCTTTATGCATTTTAGATTCCAGACCACTGCTGAGGGTCAGTGCTGGAGTGCCTCATTCTAAATCCCCTTTGTGGTCTAATTGGATTTTCAGTGCTTGGATACCGCTCCAATGAAAATCATTAGAAGCTAGTTCTCATTTTTAACCAGCTGTTGTAATTATCAACTACCCAATTAGGCTTCTGGTAACCCTACTTGACATCTTATTGCATGCTTGAAAAGCTAATTTTCTTTAAACTTTGGCTGTTTACAGTAATTTTCTTGATGTTTTGTCTTGAACAAATAAGCATGAAGAATAAGAGAGATCAGAAACAATCAAACCTTCTTCCCTGTATTAACATCCTTACTCAGTTTGTTACCTCATGCAAGTCTTATTTCAATGCTTCAGCATTATTCAAGAATTTCTGTGTAAATGAAATAAATTATATTGTGATCTTCTTTGTATTGTTTTTACCTCATATCATATTAAGGCTAAACATGAAATCATGGACTCACTAAGGTTGGAAAGGAAAGGTTATCGAGTTCAGCCACTAACCCAGCACTGCCAAGCCTACCACTAAACCATGTCCCTGAGTGCCACATCTACATATTTTTTTAAATCTCTTTAGGGATGGTAACTCTACCCTGAGCAGCCTGTGCCACAGCTTAGCAATGCTTTGGGGAAGAAATTTCTCTTAATATCCAAGCGAAACGTATCCTGGCACAACTTGTGTCCATTTTCTCTTGTCCTATTACTTGGTACTTTGGACAAGAAATTAACACCTACCTAATTACAACGTTCTGTCAGGGGGTTGTGCAGAGTCAGAAGGTCCCCCTGAGCCTCCTTTTCTCCAGGCTGAGCCCCTTTCCCAGCTCCCTCAGCTGCTCCTGGGCTCCAGACCCTCCCCCAGCTCCATTCCCTTCTCTGGACACGCTCCAGCCCCTCAATGTCTTTCCTGCCATGAGGGGCGCAGAGCAGCCCCCAGGATTCGAGGTGGTCCCTCAGCAGTGCCAGCACAGGGATGGTCACTGCCCTGCTGCTGCTGCCACAGCACGGCTGGGACAGCCCAGAGGCCATTGGCCTTCTTGGCCACCTGGGCACCCCTGGACTCATGTCCAGCTGTTTCCACCAGCACCCCCAGAGCCTTTTCCAGCTTTCCAGCCACTTTTCCCTCAGCCTGGAGGTGCAGGGGGTTGTTGTGACCCAAGGGCAGGACCCAGCACTTCCCCTGGTTGTACCTCACCCCACTGGTCTCATCCCAAGGATCCAGACCCCTCTGCAGAGCCCTCCAGCAGATCCACACTCCCACCCAGCCTGGTGCTGTCAGGAGCTGACTGGGGGAGCCCTTGATCCCCTCATCCTGACCTTTGATGAAGATGTTAAACAGGCCTGGCCTCAGTTCTGATCCCATGGGAACCCCACTGGTGCCAGCCCAGCTGGCTGTCCCTCCATTCCCCAGCACTCCCCGGCCCTGCCCTCAGCCAGTTCTTCACCCAGGGAACAGAGCCCTGTCCATGAGCAGCCAGTTTCTCCAGGAGATGCTGTGGGAGACGTCAAAGGCTTTGTAAAGTCCAGGCAGACACATCCACAGCCTTTCCCTCACCCCCTGAGCAGGTCACCTTGGCACAAAGAGGTTGGTCAGGCAGGACCTGCCTCTCCTAAACCCAGGCTGGCTGGGCCTGATGCCCTGGTTGTCCTGTTCCTGTTGATGGAACTTAAGGTGATCTGCTCCACAACCTCCCAGGCACTGAGAGCAGGTGACAGGCCTGTAATTCCCTGGATCCTTTTTCCAGTTCTACTTGAAGTTTGTCATCACATTTGCCAGTTAACTGAGACCTCCCTGGCTAACCAGGGCTGATTAAAAATGATGGAAAGGTGCTTGGTGGGCTCTTCTGCCAGCTCCCTCAGCATCATTTTGGGGATCCTATCGAGCCCCAAATGATCACTGTGATACAAAGTATTTGCTACAAACATTCTTTGGGTAAAAAAATCTCCAAAAAACAAACCATAATTTGTTATGGTTTGAAACCATTTTTTCATAATGTTTTCAAGTGTTTTCAGTCATATCTCTGATGTTCCTGCAGAGAATTATGGGCAGTTGTTGGACTGAGGTAGAGTGTCAAAATGAGGCTCCAGTCACTCACACAAAATTCTCTCTGTCAGTATGGCACCTATCTCATCACAGACACACCAAAAAAAACACACACAAAAAAAAAAAAAAAAAAAAAAAAAAAAAAAAAAAAAAAAAAAAAAAAAAAAAAAAAAAAAAAAACAAAAACAAAAAACAAACAAACAAAACCAAAAACCTACCACACCCAACCAACCAACAAGACACTTTTCAAGTTTGTCAAAAAGATTAGTTCTTAAGATACTTCCTAAACCTTCCAGAAACTAACTCAAGACCACAAATAAAAAACTGTAGAGTTTGCCAGATTCGAAATAACAAAGAGACAGTTCATTGACAACCCATTATGTGGACTTTGTTTTCTCCCTCGTAATTTTTCTTTCCACTGACACCTTTAACGAAGGCTCAGCTGTAAAGGACTTTTTTTTTTTTTTTACCAACTGAAACGTCATGTACAAGTCCTAAGCAGAAGTTCAACAGAGAAGTCCTTGCTTAAACATCAATCTCAGTGATGCTTGCTCTGATACCTGTCCTTGTATATCTCCCTAATTTTCCCTCTGCCAAAACCAACTGAAATAACAAAGAAAGGTAAAAAGAGGCTACCAATTGAACCAGAAAGTTCAAAATATGAATTATAAGTATGCTCAAAGCTCTTAATCAAGCAGAAAACAAAATCTTGTTGTCTTCAAAGTGAAGCTCCTCTCTGTTATTCATACTACTGAAGTCTGTTGAGAAGGGGATCTCTGCATTGTAGTTCCAGCCAAGTACAGTATTAAGAACCATTTCTGATTATAGAAGGTGTATTATATAAAGATGGAATCCCTCTGGATTTCTAGTAAATATGTTTTCATATATACTAAGAGAGAACATCAATATTATATTAAATTTCATATATATATGTACATAATAATTTTCATTTTCTAAGTAAATAATTATTTCTCCCATGATCCAAATGCTGTATCTGTACTTCTTTCAGGAAGTGAGGCATGTGACTGTTTGGGGTTCTTCACAGCAATCCCTCCTCATAGCCTGTTTTCATTCTTTTGATGCATAAATTGTGGACAAAAGTTTCAAAAATTATTACCTATGAGCTGATATATTTCTGAAATTTGTAATATTTTTACATCTGTAATCAGCAAATCATACAGATGGAGAAAATATATTTTGAGGCACATGCCAAATTAAAATAACTGCAACTTTCATTGTTCAGCATAAGCTGAATTCACAATAGAAAAGACACTTAATTTCTCTAGGATCTTTCTGAAGGAGTTAGAAATTTGGACTTGAAGCAAAAAAAAATCTGTTCACCAGAAGAATGTATTACAGTCTAAAAGAGAATTGATCTGGGAAAGGCATAATTCAGAAGCACTTTTTCTCCTTATGATGGGGTTGCATCACTTAAAGGAGTTGTATTGTCCTGGTGTTTTTCATCTGTTTTTGCATCAGGTGCCATATGTTGATGTTTCTAATCTGAGTTTAGTTTCACTGAAAAAGTTAAAAAAAAAGATTTCTGTTAATTGCAGCTCTATATGATAGTAAGCATCCATCTCTAAACTCTAAATTCAACACTGCAAGTTCCTGTTTAAAAATCATGAACTCAAAATTTAAGGAAATTGGAAAAGCCATCTGAGTTACTTTGTGCACATCTGGGTTGCACTTGTTTAGCTTCTTTTTTTAACTGAAGACACTAACGACACAGAAACATACATTTTTATTATTTAAAATTCAAGAAGCAGTAATCCCAGAAGCTGTGACTTTAGAAAACTGTTATCAGACTCACAATAGAGTCATGAGAAATGGAAGCATTGAATCTGTAAGTGTGGTTGCTCCCAACACAAAAGTGCTGGGAAGCCAGAGCTTCAAAGGCAAACAGTGATGAAACAGGGTGTTGCATTCTCAGAGGTGTTAAAAACCAAAGCAACAAAACAAATTCTGACCAGCTTTCTTCTATTTCAGAAGAATTCACTCAAATACTTCATTACTAATAAAACTAAAAATAAACATTAAAAACAACAACAAAAAAATGCCAGTAATATGAATAGTGTGAATTCAGAGGGGTCTTTAATGATATCGCTTAGTGGGCAAAAAAATATTCCAATGCATTTGGAATTGGCAGTTATGAAATTCTGGTAAAAATGAAAACCTTTGCAGTGTTCATAAACTGAAAGCCATAAACACATATCACACGCATAAGAAAGGTGTGTCTTTTGAACTAGAGCCAGGCTGCACAACATTTCAAAGAGGCAAAGGAGCCATTTCCTGCAAGGATTAAGAGCACGGAAATCTCAATCCTGATCTCACTTCCCTCATTTAACAAGTAATCAGCAAGGTTTCTAGTTCAGTGAAACATTTCATTCTAGTATTTATTTTGCTAGCTTTCATTACTTTGCTGCCCTTTGTGACTGTAGCCTTTGAAGCTGCATGATAAAAGTATTAATCACAAAGTTCTGTGAAACCAACTGCCTGGCACACAAAGTATTTACATTTCAAATGAACTGTTACAAATAAGTGCTTGATTTTAATAAAGCATTTATTAAAGGTTAATTGCTAGCTGATAAAGGTACTTGCTTTGGTCAGTGGGAAGGAAATATGAATCTAGTCAATCTATTTTCATCTAGGAGTTAAACATGCAATAAAACCATAGAGTCCTTTTAATATGTTAATTTTTTCTAATGGAATGATAGGACTTGGAAATAAAAGGATAATCTTTAATTCTCTGGACAGACCTCACAACAATGCTCACTGAGATTATATCATAAGACCTTAATAAGAGGCATGACATAGAATGCGCCCATCAGAAAACTCAGTGAAGTTTAAAAAAGTCTAAAACCGCACAAAAGTTGTCTTTGTTCTCTCTGAGCTGTGTGAAAGACCACAATTTGTCCCACCAGAAGGGACAAAGATGTTTACATTTTTAAATGAAATTAATAACTATGAATAATTGACTCTTGTGACTTTATCACTGAGAAGTATTAATTTTGCAGTTCCTATATAGTGTACATCCTGAAATGTTTGTGCAGATAGTCCAGATTCTAACACCCAGAAATAGTGTCAGAGTCCCTAAAAATTTGAGTTTTCATTCTCTTGTTCCCCTCCTACCTTCTTTTCTGCAGAAAATGCTTTTTTAGTAAATAGGATAAAATTAGAAGAAGAAAAAAAAGCTGTACTCAGTATCCCAAAAACTCATATTACTTTGTATCTTTGTCCCCTTCCCTACTCTTTCTCACAGTCTTTCTTGTAATTCATATGAAAGGAACTTGCTCTTTTATGAAAGGCTCAAGCACAGACTCCAAGGTGGGTTGTTACTGCAGCCACCTGACCCTGTATTCATAGGAAACAACTCTGTAAATTGTCTTGCATTACAAATTCACTACAAGAAGCCTTGCAATTAGAAATCTTATACGTGTCTTGATTTAAACTGGAAGGCAACTAAATGATCCTAAAATTTTCCAGTGGAGCTGAGCATTGATTCACCATTTGCAGGTTCTTAAAGGATTCATTCCCTGAAAGGAAAGGAGGAAGAATTAGATGAGTGTCCTCCTTGCAGGGAAAATGGAGCAGCAGAAGTAGCTCACCATTCATATAATATAATGTTGAATGAAAATTTGACAAAATATATGTACTCTTGCAAAATGTGATGGTTCTAACAAAGCAAATAAGATTGGAAAAGTGGTGCAGATGCCAGTCATCCTACCTGGCAGCACAGGTGTGTGATTAACCAAAGAGACACAACAGCCACACAGCCAAATGTGAGCTCAGACTTGCAACAAAAGTTGTTTTGTGACAGTGGTTGGGGTCTTGGTGAAAGAAAACCACTGAAATATTCCTGTTGACACCTTCAGCTTGGAGATTCTGCACCCAAACTCCTGAGGGATTCAGAGCTCTCCTGAAGAGGATTGTTACTTGCCAGGGGCATATTCCCCACTGGTGGAAGAGCTGGTGCATCATCAGCTACCACAACAATTCCTTTTGGTTTCTATATTGTTCAGATCCTCCAGTGATATTATTAATGGGATCTTCAGATGTACTTGAAATTTTTGGTTCTTTTGTTCTACCAATAAAGATGGTAAATTTATCCCCATAACAGGGTTATTTGTAGAGTGTGGATAGCTGAAATCAGTTGGTCCTACTGGAACTACTCAATGTTCACACTCAAAAGACTGAAATTTTTAAAAGTATTGAAATATTAACTTGCATTAACATCTTTCTGAAAAATGAGGAGGTAGGTTGCTGTGCTGCTTGAATCAGGAGTCCCCCCAACAGTGAACTCCAGAGGAAGCACTGCCACGGACATCTCTGTACAAGCTGCCTGCAGATGTCACCAGACGGTTTCAAACAGGCATAGCTCTTCCTCTGGTCTGCACTTTTTTTCTCCCCTGTCTTACCCCACTAGCCAGGTCTGGCAAGATCTAAATTATCATCACAATTTCTTCTCATATCTTTCTTCTCCAGGTGGTATGAAGGACACCTGCAGTCCTACTCATGTCAGCAAGAAAGTATTAATCCAATTTACCAGAAACAGAGCTTCTTGGAACAAATTTTAGTACTTTGTGTAAGAAATGTCCCTTACCCCTTGCCTATGATTTGTTCTACTTTGAATTATTTCTGAGCTATTTGAAGGAAGAATTCAAAAGGCAGCTTTTGCCTGCTTTCAAGAAAGGAAAGAAGTTGGCTTGTGTTTCTTTTGTCTTTGAAATTACAAAAAAAAAAAAAAAAAGCAACCAAAAACCCACCCACACAAACCTATCCCACCATCCCTGAATCCTTGAATCCTTCTACCATCACATGGAGCTGCTGGAGTCACCTCCCAGAGATGAGTGGAATACTTCTCTGGGATAGTTTAAGCTGAAGGAGGTTCCTGAGCAGAGAATTTAGGATACCACAAGGCTTGCCATTGCAGTCCCAAAAGCAAGCTGCTGTGGTATTCTCAGAAGGAAAGAACCTTTTGGTGGTGACAACAGCTTTGCTTAAGATGCTCCTGCACCACAAGAAGCCTTTATTATGTTCTGAGCACAGAGCCCTCCAGTGCCCTCATGCCATCAGGGTAATTATAATAGTTCTATATACATACATTTTCGGTGTAATTAGAATAAATCCTCTTTTTATTCTAGCCATTTATGCTGCAGTAAGAGGAGACATTTAAAAAATAAAGGAAATATGCAAAGTGGAGGATGAACAGGTCCTCCTGCTTTCCTGCCTCTTCTGAGCAAAGTAAGCATAGTATTCTCCATGCCCTCCTGTGTGCAGACGACAGCCCGATTTTGGATGGAAATATCACCATGACAAGCAAAGGGCACTGTGCATCGATCCAATAGGGGTGTGTTAATACAGTTCTTCAGAAGAGTGTGGTAACTCACCTCAGACCACTTCAAGAGGAGAATGCAGCCATACAGCTGTAAAATGAGAGAAGTTAGCAGGCTCCTGGATCAATTCAGTCATTGGTGTGCATTGCAACCTACAGCAATTTTTTTTCTTTTTTTCACGTATAGAGAGAAATCCTGGTCCCACCAGATGCAATAACTCAATAGAAGTCATAAACCAATTTTCACCTGACAAAGATCTTTTTGCTTTTCTAGCAGGACAGAAACTGGTGTTTCTGAAAAACTCTGATGGTCATGTGACCTCTCATTATTATAATTATTTACTGTGCTACAGAAACCTGGGACTCCTTACATCAGCAACTGGAAAGCCAGTATTCCCTAGAAGTGAGCCATTCAGCCAAGACTTCACGATTCCTTGCTTTTCAACTTTTAGAGGTGTTTATGCTCTGAAAGGTATAAAGGGAATTTTAAAAGTTGTAGGAAATGTGTATTCAAATCTAAGGGCACAGATCACATGGAAGATAGACCTCTGATTAAAAAATAAATATAAAAACATCAAACCACAGAGCACTGCCAGTCAATAGGTGCCACTGAAGCATAGTTCAGAGTAATTAAAGAGCCTAATTGCTCTGCAAAGCAAAAGGCCTCTGTGCAGCACTATAAGGAAGAAAATTAGAGGTGAAAGCTCATTTCTTTAAAAGTCAAGCCTAAATGGCATCTGTTACCAAGCTCTTAGTCACACATTGGTACTACAGCCTGCTCAGTTGAGCAGCTTAAGCTACTCAGCAGGATATAGTTCTACTTTCCCATCAGCTGAAGAAGGCTCTCCTTCCCCCTGCACATGAGCAGGAATTAGTCTTTACTAAAGTCACTTTACTAAAGACTACTAAAATATATATTTGACAGTGTTTACTAAGACATTTTTTAAGGTAAAATATCCTAACCTCTAGATGAAGCAGAGAGTATACCCACACATCACTTTTAAATCTGCTCCTGGTAATGGAACACAAACCTCTCCAACCCTGAAATTAATGTGCTGGAGATGCTGGTCTAGGACACGTTAAAATGTAAGTAAACTGAATTTTTATTCCACTCTCTTCTAGGTGGTCAAATTTACCTAGACATTCTTACAGTTGAAGGCAAGCTGGGTATTGACACAGCACAGGGGTTATTTTTCAAAGGTATTTGTTTGCTGTTACTGCTGTTTGTGTTTTCATAAATTAATTTGCAGAAAACAGCATTAAGTTAAGAAAACAGCATCTTGAAAATACTGCTGGAAGAGTGTTTGCTCTTCTCATTTCATGCCTACTCATGCAAAGGACCTCCTGCTATGCTGTGATTTCACTAGTCAGATATAAGTAAACAGAAGAGAGAGGAAGGCCTGCCAAAATCAAAGATAACCTTTTCTAAAAGGTGTAAGAACAAACAGGGTGAACTCAGGGGGCTGGAATGTCTTCTTCAGAGGATGGCAGATCTTCAGATCATACCAACTTCTCTGTATGACAGTGATGAATGGTGCTTGTTGCAGTCGACAGGTTCATTACACTTCAGATAATCTCCCTTCTTGCATGCTGATGTTTTCTAACTCCTTTGGGAAACACCTACCAAATTGTGCTGACAGGTACAAAGTCAAAAACCCAAAGGAGATAGACAGTATTTACTATTAACAATAGTAATAGTAATAGAGTAATAGTAATAGTAATAGTAATAGTAATAGTAATAGTAATAGTAATAGTAATAGTAATAGTGAGACAGGAAGACTGATTCAGTGATCAGAATTCGATTTTACTCAGATTTTTCAAAAGTTTACATACCATTTCAGGAAGGTTAATAATTTCCCATTACAATAATCTGGTTAAAGATCATACAGACAACTTACACATTTTACAACATCTTTTGCTTGCAGAGTTTGATTGAATCTCTTTCATAAGCAGGTTTAATCCCATCTTCTGTAATCTTCAGAGTTCTGTTTGTTCCTGCCATGGCATCTTTGTTATCAAACCAGCTATGCTAATTAAGTCTGTTTTACTCTCTGTCTTGTGTATTCCCACAATTTACCATACTTGTTCAGCATATAAACAGCTCCTTCAAAATAGGGATGCATTACAATTGAGCTTATTTATTAGGGTTGTAATAAAGTCTCTTCTGATGTCTAGCTCAGGAAGTTGATTTAGTGTTGTGTTCTCTTATTTCTTAACCAACCTAAAATATTTATTTTATCAGGATAGAGGATTGCCAAGTGACCCCAGCAATAACCTGAGACTGCAAACCTGAATTCAGATCTCAAGTCATAATGACCTCAATTAAACTGCTGGTCTGAGTTCACCATTTATGAAAATACAGTTTGCTACCTGCACAGAAGACGTCTGGTGACAACCATTAAGAAGTGCAAATCACTCATGTGCTAGAATATTAGAGACACATAACTGCTGCTATGTCTGTAATTTCATTAAAACTGTCAAGTTCTGGACACACCTCAGCTTTTGGGATGTGCTGAACAGACTTTGAAAATGAGAAATATGTTTAACAGTTTTTGATGCTGAATGCCTAATTCAAGGCATTCCATGTTTTCAACACAGTCATTTTAATCTGGGATCAAGTTTTTGGTGCTGAAAATGTTCAGCACCAAGACAACTTTAGTAATGTTATCAAAGCACATAGATGTCCAAATTCCACTAACATTGGAGAGTCCTAATTTCAAAACATTTCAGGTCTTTCATAAAGTTTTTCTCAACATAAAAGCAAGACAACATAGCAATAAAAAACCCCACTGGTCTTTTGCACCACTGGAATTGGAGGGGACCTCCAGTTAAAACCTGAGGGGTCAGCTCAGGATGGCTTCCTCTGAGACACTTCACATTTTGTCATGCACTGGGCACAAAGCTTAGAGACCTAACCTGGCTGAGAAATCCACTCTATTAGATATTTTGATTAGATGAATACCTGAGTTTCTTTTGAGCCCTCTAGTCTGGCAGCAGTTTGGAGCAGTGTCTTCTTTGTACTTGTCTATGATCCACAAGAAGGCTCCAAGCTCCTATGAAATCTTGTTGTTTTCTGTCTTTCAGAGTGAAGATATCTTAGGATAGTTGAGTCTCAAACAAATGTCTTATTCTTCTGCCATTTTTGATTGCAAGTCCCCACAACTTAAAAATTGTAATTATGTAAATTTTATCAGGATTTTTACTCATATTAATCCACAAAAAAGAGACAAGCCTCAAAATTATACTCGTTGAACACAAGCATGTGCAGAATATTATGCCACATACCCTGAATAATAGTTCTGGGAAGGCCTCAGTGGGGCTTCTTAGGTTTGTGTTTGCTGGTTTTTTTTCCATTTAAGTTCATGTTAATTGACATGTGCTCTGGCCCATTACTTTACCCTCTAGATACTACTCTGTACAGAACATCGACCTTATAGGAAATTCACTTCAGATATTGCAAAAATAAAAAGAGCAGAAGCAGTGGATTATTTTTTTTATTATTAATGTTTTAATATTAATCCTTTTATATTCAAGACATTTTGACTTTAACTCAGCCTACACTAAGTATCAATACATATCCAAGGAGACTGGCCTGTATTTACCAGCCATTATGTGTTGGTCATACCTTGTGTTTCCTGGAGGGAGCTTCCTGGCAGTGATGGCACCAGCCTTCTGTCAAGAAGTAGAAGGAAACTGAGCTAAAACATCTCTTTCATACTCTGTCATGTAATCCTTTCTACCTGTGAACAATGAATCACACAGCTAAACTCCCCACACTGAAAACATTAGGGGAAAGCTAAAATTACAAGAAAATAAACATCTAAAAGAGTTAATTAATGCTTTCTTGAGTGTGCAATGAAGCTTTCCCAAGTTTCCCTCAGACTTCCCTGAGGACCATGCAAGGGTAGTTGGTAGCTTTAATGTCCTGTAATGACAGTGGATGTCATCCACTGTCACAATTAACTGTGTCCCAGGGCTCTGCAGCACATCCTGCAAAGGGAAGTCTCTCATCCAGGCTGAAGATTTGCTCCTCTTGGCCACTCTCACCTCCCCAGCAACAGACAGGTCTCAGGTGCGGGGAGTTTTATCTCCCATCTGCTGTAAGGAAGGAAGAGTACATGCAGCAACCAGAACATGCACAACTTTTTAAAATCTTTTTTGAGAAATTAATATACCCAATATATAAAGCTGCTGATTAGAATGAGCCCCCCCATGCCACATGCAGAGCTGTGGAGCCAGTTTCATATATTAAGGATGTGTGAAAAGAATGCAAGCAAATATGATTAATATAGAAATTATGTTTGGTTCACAAGCCCCTTTCATCTATGAGATGTTAACAGATACCTCTTCTCCTTCTGGGTCCTTCCCTCCTCTTTTAAGTATCAGACAGCAGCTGGCATAGATACTATCTTTGTGTATAGCACACAGAGAGCAAATATTAAAGTAAAATCCCATTTTCTCCAAAAAACCACAGTGAAACAAGTACGTTCCTTTGAAGTAGCTCCATTAGAGTTTCTGCTGGAAAGTGGTATCAGTCATTTGTGGCCTTTTTTAAAACCTATGTATGAAGCTTTAATGGAAGTACTAGTCAGTTACAGGTGTGAAATTTATTTTGTGGACAATTTTAAGTGTTAAAGAGCACTTGCAAACCAAATCACCCTAGCAGCTCCCCACGCTGAACCTACTGGTGTTGCATAGTTTTGGAAAGCCATGAAATATGGAAAAAAAATTTTAAAAGAAGCTAATGTTGTAAGCTTGAAGCAACAAAGTATTTTCTGCTTAAAATAAGTAGACCAATCCATGGAAACCTCACGGTCATGCTACCTGAAATTGAGGAAGACTTAAAGTTAACTTTTCAATGAGATTGTCCCAGCCTTAATGCTGCCAGAGGAGAACTCCACTAAGAAAAGAATAATAATTCCGTCTTTCCAAGTAGATGCAAATAGCAATGTACAAGATGGGTCCCACTGGTTTTATTAGCTGTTTGCCAAGGCTATCAGTTTCCACACAAATTATTTTAAATTAATTCAAATCTATAAAATTAGTCATGCATTCCACTTTCTGGTTTAGTTTTTATAATTAAAGGATAAATGTTTGAACCTTTCTTTACCCAAGGCCTCTTAAAACATGTATTTCAAAAAAACAACTAAGCCACATTACTCTGCTTCATTTATATGATGATGAATGTACACTTAATTCCTCTGTTCTGAAGGGAGGCCTGAATTTGTTATTCATTATGAATAATATATAAAGATAATAACATTTTCATAATACTAACATTATGGAGGATAATTATTTTTTTAAATAGTCCACCTGAAAATCCATTCTGAATATTTTATTTGGCAAATTGTGCCAATTACTGGAGAAGCTTGATGGAGCATAAAAACACTTTTTAAGTATTGAAAAAGTAAAGGAACTGATTTTTATTTGCAGGGGATATTTTACCAAACAGAAATGAACTTTCAAACTATCTTGAAAACATTTTGTGAGTGAATCCATCCCATTGCTTACTGACAAACCTCTCCTAGAGAGTTTCAGGATATGCAGTTACAAAACTGTTTCACGTGAACATAATTGATTTTAAGAGTACAAGACCCAGTGGAGCAACTATCAACCCTTACAGTAGATGTATAATAGAGACATATCTTCCCTTTTCCTCCATAATGCCTTGACTTCTTAATTGGCGCTGATTCAAGAGATGCAGAAGTACCTTTGGTGTGTCAGCCTTGGCTAATGGCCAGACTACCCGTGCTCAGTGGGACATGGGCACAAAATACAGACTAAAACCAGATGATAAAGCTCATGCATCATGACAAAAACAGGGAGATTGTTGACCTGTTACTGTTATGAGCACAGCTGACTTAGGTTGAGAAGCATTAGTTTAGTTTACTGCTAAAAAAGAAGCATTCATTTAATTTACTGCCAAATGTACATATTTGGGCAGTGAAAAGCAAGCACCAAACCATCTCTCCTTCCCCCTCTCCCAGGCTCAGTTTTCATCCTTCCCTCCAGAGTTCTCTCCTCTCTGAGAGGGGCACAAGGCAGCCCTTTGTAAAAGCTGCTGATTTTCTGCTGCCCTCACCAGGCTGGATAGTCCTAGTCCATTCAACAGCTCTATATTTCTGATCTTGACTGCTGCCATTATCACCATCTTTTTCTGTTAAAACATATCCCTTTTGAGGTGGGAGATAATGGAGTGGCTTGAAGTACCCAAGATCTGAGCATGTAGTACATTAAATAACAGCATTATTTAATTCTCCCTCTCCTCATAACTTCTAATTAATTCACTTTTTTGATGTTTTCTGAGGGCAGTCTTTTTGTGCCAGCAGCAGTTGCACCTCCAAGGTTTCATTCTTCACTAATAACAACCCCTCCCTCTATAGGTGAGCTCAGGATTGTTCTTTTCACATTCCCATTGCTGCACTTCATCTACATTGAATTCTGCTAAAAATGGGTTTTCCTGGTTTGTGTGGCTCTGCTGATGGTTTGTCCTGTCACTGTCAGCAAAGCTTTGCAAGGCCATCCATCACCATGTTGGCAAGCAGAGATTTCACTTCCTGGTATCTTCCATGGCACAGTCAAGCTGCAGAGTCAGAGACGGTAACGCTTTTTACTATCCTGCTGCCTTTGCATCTGAATTTTTAGTGTATATTTAGGTTTAGTGTACTAAAGCTCCCCCCTAGACTAAAGAATCTCATGGAAACTATAGGCTACTGTATGAGCCTGCACAGCAGAACTTTGTTTAGGGGCAAATCTAGTGTAAAAAAAAAAAAAATCCTTGTATCCAGTACAAATGTGGTAAAATCTGAGCAAAAGATGTAGCTCCTTTTTAGAAATATCACATCTTTCTGTGCAGAGCAAGCATACATGGCTTACAGTAACACTTCACAAAAATGCCACTGACTGACACCACCACTTCTATCCCTGTGTGTGAGCATCATGAATATCTCACACCACCTCCCAGCTTATCATTACACTTGTATCACTAACACACACAAAAAATAAGTATTCTTTACTCATACACAGAGAAAAAAAACAGAGTGAATCATATTGCTTTTTCTGAGAGCTGCCTAATCCTCAGTGTCAGAAAAACGCCTTAGACTGACAGAATTATATATCAGTCGTACAGAATATTTCCCAAATTGTCTCTTCACAATACCCAGTTTTCTTCTGAAGAATGTCTTCAATCTATTTAAAGCTTATTGACTTTTTGCAAAACAAGACAAAATAGCTAGAGAGCAATCACTCCTCTCAAGGTCTTGACATGATGGCCCCTGACTTTCTATGTCAGCTATCAGATGAGCAAAAAAACCCACAGAAGTTAAAACTTATTTAAAATAAGTTAAAACCTCTTCATCAGTTTCATTACAAAGAAATTTAGAGTTGTTACTACTTCATTAGGACTCTGATGATCCACTGAATGAGTGAAAGCAAAAGGATAGAGAGCGAAGCCAGAAAAGAAAACTTTTATGAAAGAATTCCATATACTGGCAGAAATCTTCTTAAAGTTTATGGTCCAGCTCACACAATTCAATTTTTGGATAATAAATAGTCTATTCTGACTATTTTACTTAGTAATTGATAGCGATGATCGGGTTTAAGAATATTTGTGTCTTTCTCAATTAGTATTTTTGCTTTGAGGATTCTGCCTGGCAGCTCTAATGCTGTCTGTGTTACGAAAGAGCAGATGATCCACGCTTCGGTCTAGATAATAACAAGACAGTTTCTATTTAAGGGGCTGGATATCCCTAATTACTTTCTGCAAGATCCCATATATCACCACTATGAATGGAGAAGGAGGAAGTAGAAAACTGAAGGATAGCAGCTTTTCATACACTTTTAATGAGATTTTGGCTCAAACCACTAGAAAAGCATTATTTTTCATGAAATGAGAGTTCTAGCATAGCATATTTCGAGCTGTTGATGTAAATTAAATATGATTCACCCCATTTCCTATTACATGAACCAGTACAGATACCCAGAGACAGAAGCACAGCTGGAAATCTATGATCCCTCTTCAAAATTCCCTTTAATATCCCACCTCAGTGATAGCACTTGCTCATTGATCCAGAGAACTTGGGTAGTTACAGTTTAGTAGCATTAAGCATGAGGCAGAGACGAAGAGAAATAAAACCTGTAAGAAGTAAAACTACTCTCCCAGCTCTTTCTGACTGTGCAGGCTACAGGCTCCCCTTATTAAATTATTATTAAAATAAAAGATTGCATTTAAGACTGTCCAGTTAAAAACAGAAAGGAAAAGAATGACATCTGAGAGAATGGCACTCACTTCCCTCTACTTGATTATGGCAGCTGATTGTTTTACACTGTGAATACCACTCAAATGGGAAAGGCTAAACTGGATTTTGATATTTTAACAAAGTTCACACCCTTACAGTCATGTTGCAACTCCTGCTCAAGCTACAGCTAAACTAGACCTTCTATGGCTTGAACTGTTAGTCAAATCATCAAACAAGCCCTGACCTGGATCAGTTGCAAACTGTTATGAACATAACAGGAAAAAAAATAGAAAGCCAGCTGAAGCAGAAACAGAATTCTGCCACTCGACCTTTGAAAAATTAATTCCTGTTGATCCACTGACCAGTGAGAAAAGAAAAAAGCTTAGGTGAGGGGTTCTGCCCTTGCAGGGAGATCTTTAAGAAGGAAAATGGAGTAATTCTGGGTAGGAAATGTCTGGCATCCACAGAGAAAAAGAAAGAAAATAATGAAAAATACATCTGAAGGCATGAAGCTCATACAACTGCCTTTGTCCTACTTTTCATAAAACTTGCACTGGTGCAGGTGAAGTTGACCCTCCAAATGTTGTTGGCTGCACACTTACACTGAGGATTTGGGGAATTTTAGCTTTCTTAAACATGAGAGAGCAGTTTCTCTAGTCTTGGCTCAGCAATCACACAACCTCATTTTTCTTCATCCCCTTATGAAGCACTGTATACTCAAAGAAGGAAATTGGTGCATACAAGATTGAATTCTCTTTCCCTCTGTTCTCCAGAAGCATTTCTCTTTCCCTCTGTTCTCCAGAAGCTAGTTTTAGCATTAAAACTAGCATTTATTGTTAGTGGTAACATTGCACAGGTTTACTGTGAAGAATCACAGAAGTGTTTGATCTCAAGTGTCAGATCTTTCTTTCAAACCTACCTACCCCAGCCTATCAGGCAGATCTTGTACATGGCAGCTGCTTGCTGATGATGCTGGAGGGGAAATGAGGGAGCAGGATGAGCTGTAGATGATTAATCCACTTCCATACAGTTATTCTAAACAAGAAGCCAAGATGCACACATTGCAAGCCAGGAAAATAATGCCTTCTTCAAGTTTTATATTAAAGCCCTCAGTGGACTGTGGTTTGTAGGATGAGCAGGAAAAACCTAAATAATTTCCCAGTAGAAATCATTCCACCTGTGCTGATGTTTAGCACAGGGAGAGCAACTCAGAAAAGAGACAGTTCCCCAACTTCTTCAGGTTTAGATGACCACCATGAAAAACACCAGGATACCCCAAAGGTTCCAACCATTGCATCTACAGTGATGTTTAAGTATATATATGTCATAGAATCAAAGAATGGTTTGGGTTGGATGGCCTTTCAAACTTTGATCTTAAAGTTCATCCAGTCCCACCCCCTGCCATGGGCAGGGACACCTTCCAATATCCCAGGGTGCTCCAAGCCCTGTCCAGCTTGGCCTTGGACACTTCCAGGGATCCACAGGCAGCCAAAGCCTCTCTGGGCACTCTGTGGGGCCTTCCCACCCTCACAGGGAAGAATTTCTTCCTAATATCTAACCTATAAAGCACAATAAATTTATACTTATATATCAGTATAATATAAGTAAATGCAATATCCTGGGTTCCACAAGTTTGTAGTTCACCAAGGGCAGCTCTCTATTTTTGTGGTGTGAACCCACACAGCCTTGGAAGAAATTTCAAGTCAACTGCTCATGACTGCAGTAATGCTGGTACATCAAAGATCGATATCTAGTCCTAACTTGTTTTTTCCTTATGCAGTTGTAATGACAGCACCTCAGAAACTGGCTTCATTATGTTATCTGACTGGCATCAGTTGTCCTAAAAATTGCATTTTCTGCACTTTCAAAGCTTTGTTGTTTTCACCACATTTTCCTCTTCATGACAAAACCACAGCTTTATTTAGCATTCAGATTCTCTGATTTCTCCTGCACCTTGTTGCGAAAGGCTCTCCCAATGTGCACGGCTGTTTATTTCAGATTTCTTCTTTTCAGTGATCCCTGGAAGGAAAGACTTCCTGTGCAGAACAGAGTATACCAGAACTGGAAACGAAAAACAAAAGCACAAGAGTTTTGTTCATGTAAAGCTCTTTGCTCCCCTGAATGTTGCTCGCATTGTCAGAACTTGTATTGGCCGAAGCTGACCTCAAAAGGAGAACAAAGAGCACTTTGATAAATGGACTGGAAGAGGCTGCCCAGTCACACTGCCACTCATGCAGCAAAGCAGCATAATTTTTTTTCAAGTGTCAGACTGAGAAACAATGACATTTCAAAATCAATCAAAAAACTCTCTCATAGGGTTTGCTTTGCTGTCCAGTGAACAGGGCCTAATGATTAGGATGAAATACAGCCAATGATATGTGTTTATCTTTGGGACAGAAGAAAAACTTGTTCTTGTCCTTTTTCATGCACCCAGGCCTTGTTGGGTTTTTTGGGAGGGGGGTGGGGGGTGGGGGGTTTGGTTTGGTTGGTTTTACAGGGTTTATTTGTTGTTGTTTGTGTGCTTTCACTTTTCTCAATTACTTGAGATAGGGAAAGCAGTTGACATAAAACTCCAACTTTTACTTTAAGGCATTTTACATTACAACTTTAATATTTCTAAATCTTGATTTTCTTTTAATGGAAGCTCTTAGGAAACATACAACACCATCTCTGAACATCTGGTTTATGCTCCCAAATAGTGAGCTGCCAAGCCAGAAAAGGCAATCAGTTTAACCACTGTCCCTATTTGTACACCATACTGATGGGCACAGGAGGAGCACAGGGAAACAGTATTCATTCTTCATGAATTCACATTTTCCATGGTAAAGTTTCTCAGGTTCTCTGCATGAAAAGATTCTCTTTCCAGGCTTTTGCCTAGCTGGAAAGAGCTGGATGATTTTGTTACATTCAGAAATAGATAATGTAACCCAGTAAGTGTTTGAATTTGGATTTGGATATACAGAGACGAGCAGAAAACAGACAGCAGCAACATTATTATTGCTCCTTGGTTTAGAACAGTGTTTAAACAAGAAGGTTTTTATAGTGCTTTCAACTACAGTTCCATTCTGATTCAGGACTGTGGGAAAGCAAATGTGAATGAAAGGTCTGGACACAAACTGAAACACAAGAGATGTTGTCTGAACATCAGGAAAATCTTTTTCATTATAGAGGTGATCAAGCATTGGCACACAGCACTTAGAGAGGACATGAAGCCTCCAATATTTGGAGTTATTCAAAAGCCATCTAAATGTGGTCAAAGGCAGCCTCCCACAGGTGACTTTGCTTGAGCAGGGGGTTGGACCAGGTGGCTTCCAGAGGTTCCTTCCAATCTCAGCCATTCTATGGATTTGTGGGTTTGTGACTCCACAATCTGAACTTTACAATAAAATAGGCAAATTAAGGTAAACATGAGCAATTCTGCAAGTAGTTTACAGCACTGCCCTTGCTTGACCTAGGTGCTGTGGATTAGGTACGAAGGGACAAAGAAAATACAGTTGTGTAAAAATGTGTTAATGAAGACCAGTTTCACTAAGTCTTTCCTTTCTGTTGTTGTTTTGTTAAGTATCATTTTGTCCTAGCGGGAAAATCACTTCAGATACCATAAAAAAGAAATTGCAATCTCTCTAAATTGGCTAGTTCTCTTGTAACAGCAGTCTAGAGATAGAAGAATCTTCTGATTATAACAATAATACTAATAAAAACCCCTGCAAAATTTTGTGGCAAATGCAATGCAGAATAATTATCTTAGTAACGCTTAGTGGCTTCAGCATTTGCTGATTAAGCACAAAACAAGCTTCATACAGTAAAAGAGAAGTATGCATAATTTGGAAATAACTTTATAAGAGATAGAAAAATAGAGCAATCCTTTATAATACTGCTGTGGTTTAACTCCAGCCAGAAACTAAGTACCATGCTCATTGACACACACATCTGCCCTTGGGTCAAAAAGGAGAAATGGATAAAAGGGAAATTCTGTGGGTTGAGATAAGAGAAGTTGAACAGTTTAATAATGGAAAGAAAATGAACCAACAAGACCAGTAACATCATGTAATGAAAAAAAGGACAACAAAAAAGAGAGAAACAAAACCCCAAACCCACAAGTGATACACAACACAATTGCTCAGCACCTGCTGACTGGTGAATAATGAAAAATTCAAATGAAAAATTCAAAACTAGATGTTAAAATATGAAGATTTTCAGGTACAAAGGACACACTACTGTGTTTTAAAGAAAAGAAAACTTTGCAAATAAGCAGACCATGCTATGTCCCTCAGTAGCATGCTCCACTAGCAAACACGCTTGAAAAGCAAGCAGGCTAAACCAGATTTTTTTTTCAGTCATGATATATTTACACTCTGTGATTTTTATACACTTTCTTTGCGTAACCAAAATAAAAACAGGTATGTCATTTTACCTTTTTTTTTTTTTTTGGGGGGGGGGGGCGGGGGGTGGTACTGATGCGGGATATGGGGTTGTAAATGTTGAAGTTATTAAAGCTTGTGTTTATCAGAAAGCCCTGTAGGAGGGCACAGCTGCAGCGGGTTGAGGCAGGGTGAGAGGTGGTTCTGAGGAGGAATGTGTGGACAGCATGTGAGGGGAAGCTGACTGGCTGACAGAATGCATGGACAGCAGCACTGCAGCTGAGCAGCCAACGGGTGCCCTTCTTCTGTTAGGTTTTGGTTATGTCTGGTGGAAACTAAAAGTATAAAAGGAGAGTGTTTTCTACAATAAAGAGATTTCCTTCACATGCACAAGGGAGTCTGTGTGTCTTTGTTTCCCATTGCTATATACCGACACAAAGCAAATGGTAGGGCTGAGGAATAATGTGTTTTGTTAACATGCAAGTGGTGATATAGAGTCAGAAAAATAAGAATAAAAACCTAGAGTAAACAAAAAATCTCATATTAAAACTGGAATTGGGATGCTTCTTTAAGAAGCAAAACTCCAATTCTGAGACAAAAAGCTCTCACTTAGCACAGAACTTGGCCAGGCTTTTTTTAGTGATGATTAAATCACTAAAAAAAGTGACTTTTAGGAGCAGTCTACAAAAATTTTAATATTTTGCAGTGATTTTGGACCACAAAGGAACATTTCGCAAGCAGTTTGCTGTTCCATATCTAGAACTTCTTCAAGTGGAATGAAGAATAAAGCACTCCTTAACTGCAGGTGCTGTATCATGAATGTGTAGAAGGGGCACATTCTCCTATTAAAAATAAACATTGTGCCATCAATCAAATGCAACTCTCCCCTTCATTTCCACAGAAGATAATCCATTGCATGCACACAGATGATAAAAAAAAAAGTAAAAGCATCTACAGTTTGCTGGAATCCATAGGGAGTATAAGAGAGGTGTCCATTAGTCTGTTTACCAACCACCATCTAGGCTCAAACACAGAGGCAATTTACTCACTTGTTATTTCTTAAAGAAAGTTAATGAATACCTTGTTTGTACCAGGTTACAGTAAATTAGTGAAACGCTCTGCTATTTATCAGTAATCAGATGGAAGAGATTTGAACACAGGCTGTATTATAGCAGAGTTAGTACTAAGATGGTATTAACTAAGTATCAGCTTACACATCATGAGGAGTTTGAAATCAAAAGATGAAAAAATTGCAGAAGGGCTCAAGTTAATAAAAGCAGGAGAAGTTTTAGTTTGGGCGTGTTCTTTTGTTGTTTTGTTGGGGTTTTTTCACTTCTTTTTTGTTATTTTTTACTGTCATTTGGTATTTTTGTGGTGGACTTTCACAGCACAAATGTAAACCACTGCATTTATCATGAGTAGTTCTCATGATTCGTTAAGAGGACTATACTGTCTTTCACAACACAGTAAATATGAGAACAACCAAAGAGGAAACTTTTAACCAATATTTTATTACAGGACCAGAATTAATTTTGTTTCTGAGTCAGACTGCTGTTTGTCAGCAATCTGATATTTTTCTTACGGAAGGTTAAGAAATAAAAATAAGAATACTGTCAGAGACTCTAGTTCCAAACTACATTGTGGGCCCATGGGTTCCTACTCCTTTTGAGAAATAGTGGAGTATTTGTACATTTAATTTTAAGGAAGAGAGTAATCCGTTTATAACTGATGGGTCCGTTTCAAAAGTATTTTATTAATGGGTTACATTATGGTTTATGGTTTTCTGAAAAATGCATGTAAATCTGCAAAACATCTATGGTGTGAAAACCTTGTGATTAATCCATCACTTTAATGCTAATTTTTTTTCTTAATAGTAACGTGTGCTGGAATAGAATTACAGACAGCTATGTTTCATTATCTAATCAAGGTTTAATTATCTTATTATCTAATGACCTAATCAATGCATGCACAATTGCAATAATCAGTAAGCAGTTCCAAAAAATTCATTACCATTTGCAGAATCACATCCAAGTGCCTACATTTCAGAAGCACATTCACCGAGAAATTAACCTTTAGTACAGTTCAGAAGCCTTCTTAGTGTAAATTACCAAAGAATAAGCCCAAGAATCCTACATAAGTTTCCTTATTATGCGTTTTTTGTAGGTGACTGGAGCATGGCACTAGATGACACTGATTTGGTCTCGTCCAAGGAAATTAATCTTTCAAGTTCCTTCTTAAGGTGAAACTTAGACCTTTAGGTCTAAGGACAGGACAATGTTTAAATTTCAGCTTCAGGTTAAACATATAGGAAAACAAACACAGAAGACCTAACCTGTTTTGTAGGTAATTCAGATGTTTGAACCCACAGTTTTTGAGGAGCAACTCAAGCAGTGTTGCAGTACTGAGGGCCTTTCTAAGTGTTCTTTGTGCTTCTGAACTTGCCTTAGAGCCTTCTTCAATTGGTATAATATTTGAAAAAGGCGGTTGCTGCTTGCACTTTCCATTAAAAAAAAAAATCAGTGACAAAACAAAGGCCACTTCAAAACAAAGAAAAACAAACACTTCCTCTGTACCATATTTACAGTAGTTTGGATGCCATCAGCTCATAAAACATTAAATTTCCTGGGACTTACTTAAATCCCATCAGGATACACTTCCCAAATTTGAGCAAACTGTGATTGAGTTGAACATAGAAGAAAAATGAAAACTTTACATTATGCAGACATTATAAGACAACAGTTCTGACTATGAAGAATGACTGCAGACAGCTTGGAAGCAGCTGCTCATCACAGTGAATGAAGAAACTGAAATATTTCAGTGAGAGAAGTATCCTTCCCTACAAGAAGAGCCATTTCGTGTGCAACTTTAATGCAAGCTAATCATGAGTGTGAGGGATCTGAGAATGTGACTGCATCAAAGGCAGGAGGTATTTAGGCAGTCTTCAGTATAATTTTAAAAGTAAAATCTATTCTGTAGGCTCCATTTCCTTCCATTACTCTTATTTGTAAATGTAAGTTGACCTATGGAAGCAGAGCCCAAATTACTCAAAGTACCTCACAATGCAGATAGAAGAGCTACTGTTTATGAAAGGGATTAAGTGCAAGACATCAAAAGTGTCAATGGATTTGATGTCTGTGATATATTTGAAGTGAATAATCACATTTAAGACATTTCTGAACCTTTTCTGCGCTTCATGAGATTGAAAAAGGAGCACAAGATGCAGCCCATGATCTCTTTTGTAGACTTCAACTGTATTCCATTGATATATACAGGCCTGAAGGATATTAGTTGTACAAATTTCATTGATATTGCACCACCTTCTTGTCAGATAAATCTGAAATTCTTTCAGTATTTATTTTACATGCCTTCCGCCAGGCAGAGCAAGATTATACTGACAAGCACAAGCATTTGCAAATAAATATGTTCCTTAAAAAAACATTAACAGCAGTCCTGCTTTGAGTCAGAGTAGAATAGAGCAGAATCCAAACTGCATTTCATCCAGGATGAGACCCTGCATATCACCACCCTGTTAGATATCACCATGTTATTATAGAAGTCAGAAGAGCTGGAGGTTGGAGTAAGATGGCAAACAATAATCTATGTCAGAAGAACTGGTGGAGGGGAAACATCTTCAGAGAAATACTTTGCGTGAGCATGCACTATCCTTCTGACGGTGTTAAATAAAACAATTCCTGTAGCAGAAATGTATTTTTAGAAATGCTGAGGACAGGAAGTGCTTGTTGCTCAAATTCATTCAGTCATTCTTAAAAGACTAAGAGCAGCTATAGAAGTAGGCATTTCCCTATAGATATCCTTGGATAACAAGCAGTTTGGTGCGTGCACACTACTCCAACATTAACAGGATCTATGGGCAGTTCAGATGTGAGGCCTTAGTCTAACAGGGCATGGGATATTACTTCCAAACTCTTGGGTTTCCCAGGAGAGTTGGCCACTAGATCACTATTAACTGTGTACCAGGAGAAACATTGTCTTTATAATAATCTGACATCTGCAGAGTCTGAAATTCTGCCTTCCATTAAAGACAGGACTTCACAGAAAAGTGGCAGACTTCTATTTGCTTGGATTGTGAATTTTTCTTCGTGGTTTCCATTATTTCTAAAGTTCCTCATACATTATGAATAACTTTTTTATGGCCATAAAGTAAATGTGTTGCTGAATCAGCCTGCCATTCCTGCGCTACTTGATCCAAGCTCAGGGTGACGGACGGTGTCCTCAGAACCTGCCAAATGAGCTGCAGCCTTCTTGTTACTCCCTATTCCCCCATCATATTAACAAGACTATTCTTCAGCTCTTCAAGATGAGTGTCAGAGAAGATCTTCACATGCAGGTATCTCTATAAGCAGCAATATGGCCTGTGCTCAAGTGATCTTCCTCTAGACAAATGATCACTACATACTAAAACCTGCTTTCTACTAGTTTTGGGAGAGGCAGGTTCGCATGAGGTGTAACTGAGCTGTGTGATGCGAGTGGTGTGGAGCCCCTGGTGCAGTGGACCGTTTTCCAGCCCCTGGCAGGTGGTCACCTGCAACCTTCTCAGCACCAGTCAGCACTCCCAGCCTTAGCAGCCATGCCGTGTGACCAAACACAACTGATATTTAACCAAATTACCCTTTTAAGGGAGAAAGAGGAAGACAGGAGAAAAAAAAAGTTATGTTGAGACCATGACAGAACAAAACGTACATTTAATTCTAATTTCAGTGAAGTCTTAGTAAAGTGTTCGCAGCATCTTGGTGATCTGCTTCTCCTTTTAAAGTTCTCACACTTCCGGAGTTCCTTCCTGTCTCCTTTTCCTAATTTTGGGAGAAGACTGTTAAAAATAGCTAACTCTTACAGTGATGGGTGAACTTGGCAGGAAATCTAAAGGACACCTGTTTCATAAAGTTACATTTAAAGATGATAATTAAAAAATGCAATTTCCCTTCTGTCTTCTTTCACTTTGCTAAGTTATCTATAACCATTCAGGGAAAGGTATTAATTATTCCCCATTTTTGGTTGGGCAGCCTTTCTTTTCATGGGCCAGTAACTGTTTCTTACAATAACTCATGAGATAATTAATGTGCCATAGCTTTTTTCCTGCAGTAACTGTTTTTGCATCCATCTCGCTTCTCACATTTTTTGTTACATTTCCTGCAGGCCCCCATAACAAGAAAAAAAAAAATCAAACAACAACAAAAATAACAAAATAAACCTCAAGGCTGTTTACATTCATAACAGTTCACTACTTCTACCTCTCCAAAAGTGATCACTGTTGTTGGACAAAAGCATACAACTCAGCTAACAAGATTAGGCTTTTGTTGAAATATATTGTGTCCTAAATCCTTTTACTTTCTAAGGCCTCTCTAAGTAGATAACACAGAGGAAATGCCAGGCCTGTGAAAAGGCTCATTTGGAAGGAAGTATTCTACTGACTTTGACAAATACTCTGTATATTTTTCTTTTGGCCTCTCCATGAAAAATTACTACACCAAACCGAGGTAAAAAAATGAGAAGAAAGCATAGTTTGTATGATAAAGCTGTTAAAATGTCACTGAAGTTATCAATTATCCTGACTTAAAGTCATCACTTGGGCCTGAAGAATAAACACCCTTTATTTTCTGTTACACCATTTTCTCTTCTTCCCATGTATTTTCTGGAATGGTCTTCTGGTAAGGTGCTCCTGCAATTATGTGAGGCATTAATTGCTGGGCCTTGAAATACTTTCATCAGAATGATGGCTCCCTCAGAGTCATATCCCACCATTGGCAGCACCAAAGTAAAGAGATTCATCAGGACTTAAATGCATTCCTGTTCTCATGCCCAGCTTTGACATGCTGCATCACACAAACATACCACCATCATACAGAGGATAAAAATCAGGCATTGGGGTCGGAGCTCCAGTGCTTCACCTTGATCCTGACAACAGATTAAAAGTCTAAGGTAAGTGCATTTTTTTTTTTGCTTATGACAAACATATACAAACATTCCCTCCCAATGCTGGACTAAGCATCACTGGGGATGTGAAACCCAAATCCACTTGCTCCTGCTCAGTTTTTCATGGTTTTCACTACTTCAGCAGAAGCAATGGATCAAGAGGCTCAATGGATCAAGAGGCTCCTGCTTCCTGTCCCAAGCCTAATCCCCAACTGACTTTGCCTGTAAGACTCCATTAACCATGATGGTACAGAATGAAAAGCCAGAAAACATTAATTTTTTACAGCCACTGCTCTATGCTTTAAGTAAAAGTGCAGTGTAAAGCTTTACTTTTTGCAGCATAAAACTTTTGCACTCTCTGCAAGTACTGTCCGTATTGCTTCAGGGCTCTTTTAAACATTTTTCGTGGTAACACCAGCAAACACAATGCTGTTTTAAAGCCAAAATCCTCTTTATTTTACCTAAGATGCAATAATGCTACAGTTCAGGAACTAGTCTCAAGGAATTCAGCACAAAAATAACAATTTAGTAGATTCACATGTATGCTTATAGAATCTTTTGGAAAAACAGGCACCTGAGGCAATCTTGCGCTTGTCACTCGATGACAGAGACAGGAATTGAACAAGAACACACCAAGATCATGCAGCAACTGCCAAAGTTATTGTTGAGTGCCCTTTTTTATAGAGGGCTTCAAATTTCCCACTCTTACAGACATGATTGGTCAAGGATCTTAACTCCGCTCAGCTCACTGGCCAATGATATGGGAGCATTCCTGGTTCAAAGGGATTGGCTGGGGTCCGTCCCCTTTTTGAGTTTGAATCTGACCTATCAGTGACATGCCCGGGGATTTGTTTACTTCTAACTGTTAATTGTTACCTTCTGAGGTGCTAGGCTGGTCCAGTTGGTGTCTGTTATGGCCAAATCATCTGTGCAGCTATAGACCAGCTATAGCTGTCACATTTGCTGATTACCAAACTAGCAGACTGCTCTCCTTGTCTGCATGTCTATCTACCAGAGTGTAATAATTAGCATAAAAAAGCAGAATCTGGGTGAGAATGGTGGTTGGAGTTGTAATCCTGAAGCCCCAGGTCTCAGCAGAACATCAAGGATGATCAATGGACAAACTTCTAACATTGCACAGAAGGAGCAGAAAAGTACCATTTTGATAATTAAATGTGATGTCTTAATGTGCTGTAATAATTTTATAGGTATGTCTATGACCATGGTGCATTTTTGCCGTCAGTGAAGAAAGCCTATTTTTGTTGGTTTGGTTTTATCCTTAAAAATACTTGACTACTTCCTAACCAAAACAATACAATAAGCAAGTAAAAAATCCTTATGTCATTCTCTATACTCCTACAGGGAAAAAAAAAAAACAAAAACACAACAACAACAACAAACCACCACAACCAACCAAACAACGCCAGTTCTCAAAAATAATCAAGCCTTCATCTTGGGAAGAACGGAAAAAAATCTAAAGAAGGGCAGCAAACCACAAGCTCAGGTGTAAAAAACAAAAAGTATCTGGGACTTGAAAAAGACCTTATGATAAACACATCAAAACAGTAGAGTGGAAAGATGGGCTATGATGGGTGGATTTCACATAACATTCACACTCCTGGCAATTATGCTGTAAAATGTCACTTTTCAGGTGCTGGAAGAAATGCAAGTTTTGGAGCAGATAGAGTTGCAAATCTTTTTGAACAAGAGAGAGTGAGGGGACATAGAGTTTGATACTGATAAAGAATATTAAATATATTAAGTCTGGGAGTATTTTAAAAGTATATTTATATTATTCACACAGCAAATCCCCAAGCTCCACCCTAAGCATCAAAATGTTCACTCAGACCCCTTCTTGCAGAAATGTGTATAACAAAGAGACTATTCTGTTTTAAGCCATGCAAATCACACTTGCCAAGGAAATGGCTGCAAGTCCATGGTTATTAGTTACAACATAGATGAAATTTTGCAAAGATGAATTTTGAATTGAACCCTTTTAGCTCATGAAGCCGTATCAAGTTCCTGCTCTCCTGCACAGAAGCAGAAAGCTTCTGTCATTCTGTGACTCAGTGCTAGGTATCTGTTTGGTTTGAGAGTAGAGTTTGGCCCGGTAGTTTCAACAAACAGTTCACAGAGTCACAGTCTTCATCAAAGAAGAGCACATAGCTTATACCTTCAAGGATTTCTGCATATCAAGCTGAGACTTTGAAATTTATTTAGAAATCCAACTTTTTTTATCTTGATGGCAAGTTCTGTCTGTGTGTGCGGAGGTGGAGGTGGGTGAACAGGAGTCCAGTATAAAGCATAACGCGGCTTTAACATTGATGCTTTTAGCTAGAATGCTTTGTATCTTCTATTCATAAATAAAAATATATTGTCAATAAAAACAAATAATTACATTTTTATAGCAGCTTTTTGTGTGCTTCCATTTTTCACACAAATCCCAGGATCCTAATTTATTATCCACCTCAAAGAAATTCACATCTGAATGCCATTTTTCTTCCTACTACTTCCCTCTCACTGAGCATCAGTTCACAGCCAGGTTTCCTCTGCATCAGGTCGGAATATCAGACCTCAAACTCAGCTGGAAACACACATTCCTGTTTGCAAGTCAGCTTCTGCCAACAAACACCTGTGTGAGTTCAAGGTGTCATTTGCTCCTGGTTTAGAAGGACATGAGGGCTCCAACAACGGATGGTGCCTCATACCCTGAAAGTAGCAAATTAAACTCATCTTAAAAGAGATTCCTGCCTGTTCTCCACTATTACTATTTAAGATACACCAGCACTCAGAAAAGCCAAGCAAGGCAAAATTTTTCAGAGAAGATAAAGAAAGAAAGGGACTTTACATTCAGTACTTCAAGTCTGAACCTACAAGGGATCATACCAGCTGTCTTTTCCAAATCAGAGGGACACAGAAAGCAATCAGCCTATGAGAAGTCATGCACAAAAACTTGATCTAGACATATACAAGCACATGCCTTCACTCTGGTGTGTGAGATAACAGTGCCCACCCACACAACAAGAAGTATGCTTTTCCACATAGCAATTAATTTAGGGATATCATCTTTCTTCAGGAGAAGTCACAGATCTGCTCATTCTTGTCAGTGATGCATTTTCAACCCTAAAATCTGTCTTGAAGAGGGGTCAGGAAAAGAAAGATGCTCCAAGACTCAAAACATCATTTTAGACATTATTCTGGAATTATTCCTAAGTGAGAATGAGAAACCCAGAAGGAATTTAACCAGCTTGTGTTTCCTTACAGAAAAACCTTGTCCTAACAGGAGCTCTGCAGGATTCAGAAGCTGCTTTCAGAGGCCACAGCTACATGCAGAGAGTGCTTGTTGCTCCCATAGACTGTTCTCCTAGTGTGGAGTCAGAAATCCTTCCTGGGATTTATAACCTTCTTCTGTTTCCCTGACTCAATATTCTTAAATTAAGGGTGCATTTCCCTTGCAGCATTTTGATTCCTATAGACATCTTCATAAGAATTACGGCTTCAGCTAATACACAAAGAGTTTAAGAAGAGAAGAAAAGGCATCCAGAGCACATAAAAACAGAGACGGGGAGATGCGGTTCCTAATAAGAGCTGAAATCCAGGAGAAGTTTTACAGGGTGAATGAAATGAAAAACCTCAGTCAGGCAGTGTCCTGTGGGCTGGAATATATCTTCCTAATACAGAGATTGATTTAACTAGATGAATCAGGGAAGAAGAGGGGAAAAGAGAGGAAGAAGGTAAGCCCCCTTAATACCTTTAGGGTATTAATTTAAAAGACCCCTAGGTGTTTTAAATTACAATTAATACCCTAAAGACTCAGAAAGTCCTGCAGAGGAAGGAATTTGGCTGCTTCTTTCCCCTGGCACACGGTCTCCAAATGTAGGAGCACTAGAGTCTGGAAGTGTTAGACCTAATTTTGTTTGGCTCTTAGATCTCAGAACACATGGACTCAATGGGGCAGGATTTGCTCCTTAGGATGAAGCAGAAGGTCATAATTACTGAAGGTTGGCAACAAGTCATTGCTGGGGAGGGGTGGCCTTATGCTTCCTCTCAGGTGCGGCTCCTGGGATGGCTCTGCCTGCAGGACCAAGCACAGGATATCAGCTGAAGCCATGATAGGGCAGCCTTTTCCAACATTTTTTCTTTTTTTTTTTTTTTTCACACAGAGGCCATATGAAGTCTCTTTTCTGGTGGCTGGATGAGTGCAGCAGACAGATCTCATGGGTGGTGACCCTGCAAGGAGGCCTGCAAATAGCTGAGCAGATCAATTATTAAAGTAAGATATGAAAGTCATTTCCTTGCTGTTGTTGATGCTTACACATATCAGCTTCTACAGAGGGGAAAATCCATTTTCTCATCCTCTTATCATTCACTTGCTTCAGAGACCTTCTAGTTTAGAAAATAAAGTCAACCCATTCAAGATAGTGGCAGAAGATCACAGACATATGGATACATCTCACACAGCTGCTCTATTACAGCATTTTGCTTTCCTCATTTCGACACTAAGCAGCCAAAATGAAGGGATAAAAAAGGCTGATTGGATGACATAAAATCTTATAGCTCATGACTCAATATCACAGACTAATGGCAAAAGTTTCCCTTTTGTCAGCTAAGTTGCTTTGTTTATGTCTGTCAGCTGGCATTTCCGGAAGGGATGTGGGATTGGATGACAAAAATCCTACAGCAGAGAGAATTTCACAATCTCTTGTGTGTTTTAATAAAGAACCAACAATAAGAAGTTACAAAGGTGGAGGAAACAGGGGTAACAGGCTTTGTAAAGGCAAAGGGGAGGGATGGTCTGAAATAACTGAATCATTAATGGCAGTGGGAAAGGAAAACAACCAGATCAATTTTGCTTATGCTGGATAGGTAACAAAGACGAAACTTCAGCCTTCTGGATAAGGAAGCTCACAAGATTTCTACAGTAGGGGGAAATTAGGTATTGCAATGAGGAGCATGGATAAAGGTAGAGAAGATGTAGAATCAGAGGCTTTTTTCTTTTAGCCTCTTGAATCACATCTTCCCCTAAAACAGCCAGGGAAATACACAGGACCAAAGATGCAAATAATTTTTTTTCTTTTCTGCTGCTGGTTTCAAAAGTGGTTCTAGCACTCCCTAGAGCCAAAAAAAATTGTATTTGGTTCTACTCTATCTCCAAGTAGTAAATTATGTGAAGAAGGTATATTTGTGTGACACAGTAGTAAATGAAAGTCAAGCTTTTATGCACAGATACACTTTTGTAGCCCCCTGGGCCTGATTCAAATTGATTCACATGTCACATACTTTTCCTTTTGAAAAGCATCTGCAAGAAACTTGCCACTTTAAGTAGAGTTAGAAATAACACCAGCAGACATGGACTGCAGAAAGGAATTACTCTTCTCTCCCACCTGAGACCTGCCTGCTTGAAGCAGTAAATATTAAATGTATCAGGACACTAAGGGACATTTCTGCAACTCAGATTAAAAATTAAGTCAGTTCCAAATATAATGAATTCCCTGGGAAGACCTGGACTTTCTACTAATGCACTTGGAGCAGTTGAAAACTGAATTGTTTTTTCAAGGGTGGCAAACAGGTGTAATCACTTCACAATGACTCACTGTGTTCATGCAAAGACACCTGTGCTTCATAAGTCAAAAAGAATGAGCCAGGAGATTTTTTGCCATGAAATATCAGTCGTGCACTTATGACCTCTTCAGAAAAGTGATGGGTTGCCTTTGCAATGTCTCATGGATTACTGCAGCAGCCTCTGTTTGCATGTCTGATAACCAAACTGCTGGTTTGTTTCCCTAAAAATAATAATTTCAAAAATCACTGCAATTTTTGTTTCCTGTGTTCTTGCTTTTGAAAAAATTAATACCTGAGGTAGAGGAAGAAATGGTGAGGACCATTGGGTGAGGACAATGAGATTGTTAGCTGGTAAGAGAAGCCCTTCTGAAACAGTAAAAGCTTTCATTTTCTTGTTTCTAGTGCTATGAGATTTATCAATCATCAGGGTATAAAGCGCTAAACAGATACTGAGCTGCAGGGGAATTATTTTAAACAGACAACTACAAGTCACATGTTTTTAGAGCACCTATCTTATCTCATATTCCTTCCCCTCGGCATATATAAATTACCAAAAGAAGCATCTGAGAGGCTGTGTGAATTCCAAGATGTAGCACAGTCCTGAGGATGAAGATCAGTCTTCTATTGCTGATTTTGCTTATGGTTTTTCTCTTTATTTCTTTTTTTTTACCTTCAGAAAAATTGTGCTCTTTCTTTCACCAGTGCCCTTCATTTCAAAACTGGGAATAACTACTTGTCTTATGGATGAGTTCATTGATTTCAGTGGAATAAGCACTAAAGACACCTTGGACACATGCTGTGAGGAAGTGAAGTCCTTTATAGACATAGTAGGCATATGTCCACTAAAAAGGGGGGTTTATTATGATTGTCTCATTAATATTTTCAGTCCCTGAAGTACTACCATGCCATTAACACCGTTTCTTAGAATAGGGAGTCAAAGGTCATGATGGAATGATCTACTTTCTCCCATCATCATCCCTGAATATTATTCTCACAGCAAAAGTAATATTTTCAATGATTTTTGGCTTCTGCAAAGGGGGAGCATTAATGGGGAGCATTAAAATTTGTAGGATGTCGAAGGCATAGATTTCTCCATGTCAGATATTCATGTGCAACATCTCACTCCATCACTACCATGACACAGAAAGAAAAAAGTTAAAATAAAAAAGAAAGGAAAAAAAAAAAAGGGAGAGAAAGAAAAGAGAAATAAAGAGAAAGATATCTGTATTCCTGCTCATGTTAGGAACAAAAGGAAACAATCCAAAACTGTACAAGATATTCCAGGTAAGACCACCCCAACCCAGAGCAGAGCAGGACAATCCCTCCCTGGCCCGGTAAGCCATGCTGAGCACGGTGCCCCCAGGACAGGGATGTCCCTCCTGGCTCTAGGGCACTGCTGGCTCAGACCCAGCTTTCCAACCAGAAATCATCAGATGCCTTTCTGAAACACTACTGTTGCTTTAAACCTGGATCAAAGGAATAACGTTGAGGTGGTGAAGCTCTCTCTACAGCTTAGGTCTCTGTCTCTCTTGCTTAATTAATAGGATATTCACCTTCTTTGGAAGCATTAGTTTCCTTTATCTGCCTAAAAGGAGTTCAGCATAAAAGGACCTTGACTGCTTTGGGTGAGGTTAGTGATGTCCTCTCCTTTGGCATCAAAGACAAGTTTCACTCCACAGGTTACTCAGTGGAAAGTCAAAGAGCTGCAGCTAAATCTAGTGGGCATTGCTGGGCCATCTCAGCAAAAAGCCAGGAGTGATTTACCCACTGGTCAGAGCCATTCCTTTGCTCAGTAAGAGGAAAAAGATAAGCAATCTGGTAAGTCTTGTGCTTGCTTACTTCCCACTTCCTCTTACAGAGAGTAAATTGGAGCACTGGGCAGTAACTCCTGCAATCCACCCCCAAACACAGAGTGTTGCTTTGTTTTAGAACTCCAGTCGTGCCTTTTTTAGGTGTCTCCAACTGGTTGTTTCTTTCGGGGGCTGTAGCATGGTTTGGCTGATGTTAGAGTATCCCCTGTGCTTGCTTTCCCCTCATGCCTCAAAGGCAACAGGCAGACCCCAGCAAGGTCTGTTAGCTCTATTTCAGACATTTCAAATGGCTTCATTTATGGGGATTTAGGTGGAAAAGGGACGGAAGATGTATAAGGAGAAAGAGGCTTATGGCCTCCTAAAGCACATAACTTTACTCCTATCCACACAATCTGGCAATGATTTTCCTGAGATAGATATAGATAGATAGATGTAGATAGATAGATAGATAGATAGATAGATAGATAGATAGATAGATAATTTTTTTTTTTTTAACAAATCAAATCAAATCAAAAATATACAACATGATGTGTGAACATGCTCTGCAAAACATTTTGAGGCACACACAGCTTTGGTCAGAGCAAGACTGTTTATTTCTGCAATACTCATCACACAGGAAAAGCAAAAAGAGGAACAATCTCTTAAATACCAAAATAAACAAATTCTTTCAGCCAGAAATCATCACAGTCAATGAGGGTCTTCAAATCCAAGCTTCATTTGCTGAAAAAGGATGGACTTCCCAAAATGCAAACTAGAGTTCACTTCAACATACATGTTTTACAGTGCTTGTCTTGCTGTTTACCCATAAGATCCCTTCTGAAGAAGGTTTGGGGTTTTTTTCAGCAGAGCTAATGCTGACAGCTTTCTACAGAGAAGTAGACCATGAAGTCATAGGATGGGACTTTTTTGATTACAATTAGCTGAGTGTTTTCTCTGTACAGCTAAACCTGTGCTGGTTGTTCTTTGTCTCTAGCCATCTCCATGCATGGACTATCCACAGAGGGGAAATATAAAACCTGCAGAGCACAGCAGGGAAGGACAGAGACTTCTGTCTTCCTTCAGATTAAAACCTGCAGAGCACAGCAGAGAAGGACAAAGACTTCTGTCTTCCTTCAGATGTGTGCATAACCCACTGTAAAATGAAAAAATAATCAAAAAAAAACCCCAACCAAACAAGAAAAAACCAACCAGACAAAAACCATAGAAAGCAGACAACAGAAGGAAGTAAGAATTAGAACAGACCTCAGCCATGAGTCTTGAGTATTCACTTTATGAGATATAGGATCATACACATAACCTAAATATGTTGTGAAAATCCCAGCAATTGGGTCAACAGCCGTATCAAAGCCATACTCACATTTTCACAGGGCATTAGCAGGATTTTGCTGCAGGGTGGGAATATAATTAATTTTTGTCCTATCTCCAGCAAATTTGTTAACGGTAAAGAAACCTTTAGTTCCCTGACTCTCATGTAAGTAATGAAGTTTTTATTCTGGCACCTTGTGTTTCCCACTCTATGGCAGGCCATTTAAGATGTGAAATTTCTTCAATGGGTTGACAAGCTAGAGGAGTTCCAACCAGATGACCAACAAGATAGGTGAAGAGCAACAAGACTTTGATGGATGCTGTTAAGGAATATTGGACAGTCTGAAGCTGTCTGGAGTTAACTTATCACTAGTTGCTGTATCTGCTGAAGCCTTAGTCTGTAAGGTGTGAACTTTCATGTAGGTATCTTGAACTTTTGAGCTTTTATCTACTTCCCTGAAACAGGGACTCAAGAGATGGCGCATGGAGATTAGGAAGTTCCAGCTATCAGGGGAAAACACAGCCTCAGAGATAAGATAAAAAAATAGACCATCCAGAGACAACGAAGAGACATGATAAGCAACAGGAAGACCCCAGACCCCAATATTATTGGTCTGAACTGCCACATAAAAGTTTGGAAACTCAGGCTGTAGGGGTATAATTGTCCAGGAACATTTTTCTTTCAGGGTGCCTCCCCAGAGGTACCCAGCTTGAGCTCTTTCTACTGCTGTGCAACTCAAATAAATCACTGGATTTGATTTAAAGCCTGAGATTCTGCTGTGAGACACCTCAGGAGGAGAAGTTTCTTTAAAAGATGTAATAATAACCTCATTAATAATAAGAATATCAAAGGTTAGAAATGGGGGGTGGGGGGGGCGGGAGGGAAGACAAAACAGCATCAAATCACAAAGCAGATTCTGTGTGTTTCTATATCAAACTACCTGTTATTCCTCCTTCCCTCCAAGTGTCTGCAGCAGCCCATAAATGTTTAAGCAGTGATAAGGACTTTTTTCCACCACTCCCTGACAAGCACACACAAAACACAAGAACCAGGAACCCAGCAAGAGTTGTGAGATGACAAAAATATCAGAACTAGGATCAAAGAATACCAAATAACTTGGACATTAGACACATAGAAACATGCCTTTCACCTTTTGAGAGGAAGAAAGTGCCAAATCTTTGGTATTTGTACCCAGAGAAACAGGATAAACTGCAAAATTACAGATAGTGCTGCAACATTCATCATCTACTTCAAAGCCCACTTATGTGTACTTGTAATGGAAATTATTAAATCTAGAATTATGTTTAACTCCCACTTTGGGAAATTAGAAAATTCTAATTTGTGTTCACAGGTGACCTGCACCTATTATCTTAAGACTCAAAAAAAAAGTAATATTTTTTTTTCTGAAAGGAGTTTGGGTCTGTGTTAATACACAGAGTCAGGTTAGAATTCAGACTATGTCAGCTGACTGGCAGACACTGGCCTAGTTTGATCTCTCACAGCCTAAAGCTTCCACATGCAAATTTAAAAGATTTTTCCTCAGTTTTGCAAGATCTGGCATCTGAATTATGTACATCTACACACCCTTTATGAAGAAGTTCACTTGGAATTTGCTTGAAAGGAAAATGAAGGTTACTAACATACTTTCCATATTTTTGGGGGGTAGATTTTTTGCAAGCAAGGTGTCTTGGGTTATGGAACCAAAAGAGTGTATTCTATTTCAGCTGTTGAAAGCCGTTGGGGAAATGTTTTTCTTTATCTCTGTAACTCTGGGGGGTGGGTGGGTGGATGCCCTCTGATAATGGGCCAACTGTTAAAACCAGGTGAGGCAGTGTTTCTGATCTCTTTCACCACCCATCCTCCCTCCAGGGGGATATTTTCTGCTAATGGGCCATTAAGGCTCACTTAAGGGCACAACATATTTTATCATCCCCATTGTGAGATGCTTCACCCAGTGGGGGGAGCCAACCATTCCTACCCAGATAAAAACTGAGACGTAGGAACACAAGGTATCTGGTTCCACCAGATTCCTGGAGGAAGACTGGACCCTTCTCACCATCACTGGACCCTTCTCACCATCACTGGACCCTTCTCTCTCAGGATCATCTCTGCTCCAACAGAACCACATCTGCCACTCTAGGAGGACTTACTTCTGGACTGCTTCCAACACCCCGACTGACAGCGTGTCAGGTTGTACCTCTGACTCTGTCTGGGTTTCTAGGATTTTTGTTTGTTTGCTTGCTTGCTTTTTTTTTTTACTACTACATTCGTATTGTTAATATTCCTAGTAAAGAACTGTTACACCTATTCCCAAATCTTTGCCTGAAAACTCTTAATTGCAAAACTGTAATAATTTGGAGGGGGTGAGGAGTTTACATTCTCCATTCCAAGGGAGACTCCAGCTTTCCCTGGCAGATACCTGTCTTTCCAAACCAAGACACACGGTTTTATGCTGAAAGAAAAAGAACATGTTCTTGGAGAAACTAAAGTAAAATAAAAATGCTTCTCTCTATCACAAGACCCCATCAGAGCACCAGATGGGCATCAATGCACATTCTACCATCTCTCAGGATTTGGGGAAGGCCATTAAAGAGCTATTGATGGCTCAAGGAAATTGTGGAAACAATCCTATTTAGAAATCATTCTACGTATGCATTACACATGCTTTGAAATTCTTTCCCCTTGCACTTTATTACTAAGGACATATGAATTAAAGTTTTTAAACAGTTCATCTGTTCTTCATCTGCTTTCCATCCCTGAGACTCTTTTCAAAGATGGAGTTACTGGCTGTAGTAGAAAAAAACGTTGTAGAAAAGACAATTTAAGTTCTTATGGGGAAAGAGAGCATAAGAGTGTCAAAAGAATGAACAGATTCTGTAATAAAGAGATACAGAAAAAATTTTTTTCTTGTATTGGAAAGGCATATAACAGTGACATTCAAAACGCAGCCAAAGTCCCTGCTGAGAAAAGCACTTAACCACATGCTCAACTTCCAAGTGGCTGCTTATGTCCATCAAATTCAGCAGGGTATGGATGTCTGTCTGGAGCTCCCCAGATGGTTAAATCACTGCTCAACAAGGGTAAACCACTCACTCAGGGCCTAAGAGACATTCTAAAGACATACAGTGACTTCAGCCACTAGTACTGAGAACTTCAGTTCTCAGTGGGGGTGTTGTTCTAAAATCTTACTACATAACACTTGCCTCAGAGTATTTTTTTTTTTAATGAATTAATCAGCAGTCCTTTACAAAATCATTTTCTGAATTACAGACCAGTATTAGCCAGATGCCCAAGACTGAAATGTGTTACAGGAGGCAAAAAACCAGTTCCCACAAGGATTTGCTGCCCCTATGCGCTAGCTCAGCTAAGAATAAGAATGATATTCTGGAAAGGGGTGTCCATAAAAATGCACCAACTCACTTGTGTCTTCTGGAAAATAGCTGTCAATAATTCTCACCCTTCAATGTTCTCAAAATATTTTTCATCAACTTCTGTCACCTAATCAGGCAAATTGGAAGTTTTGTTAAAATGCAAGGCAGCCTTTTTGGCTTCCTAATAGCATGTTGTGCAACAGAAGGTGTTTCTCTTTCATGACACAGCATTCCTCTATCCTTCAAGATGCAAATTTAGCAGATTAATCCTGACCCCCACATATCATATTAATGTGGTCATTATTTCTACAGAAATTATCTATTGATCAAATAGCCTATTCAACACTTATTCCATTGGATGGATCCCAGCTTGAACCCTAAACCCATGCCTGCCTGAAATTTTTCTTAAAGAAAAATTCTTAAGGGGTCTGCATCTAAATTTTATAAAGCTTGTCTCCAGCTATAGGACCGCATTGTCACAATCTTTCTAACAGAAACTCACAGAATATTCAGATGCAAAGAGATCTTGAAATTACTGTGTTGCATTACTTATTTAGATGCTATTCCTGTATAAACATTAAACTAGTTTCTTTTGAAACTGCCATCACCACCATCATGATGCTGGAAAGATGTATCTCAGTGCAAATTCTGTAACAGTGAAGATCTAATCCTGTTACCATAAAAGCCTATTAAAAATCAGTGAACTGAACTGTGTTGCTCCTAATAGCTATTTAAATGGGAAATCTAATTTTGGTTTAGATTAAACACTATATTTCAAAAGGAAAACTTCATCTAAATATAATTGGATGAAATTACTTTGAACTGGTGCCAAAGTCTACTAGTTGAATGCAGTTCATTATAGCTTTGCTCTTCAGTTGGATTAACCATTAAAACTCAAATCTCATGTGTTGGAGTCCAGGGCACATGGAAAACTCCTTGTGCTGCCCTGGGCTGGGACCCCAGGAAAGCACTGCCTTTGACCTTAGTCCATGGGAAAAACTTCCAACACTCAGAGATGAGTTGAAAGCAATGAAGGTGGGAAAGAAATAGTTTATCACAGGGTGAAAATTTGTCGTTTTGGGTTTTTAGTATGGAGACAGGTGAGAGCAAGATGGAGAATTTTGGGCGGTGTCTCATCTTCTTCTTCTGCTCCATTTTCTGCTGTGGCAGTGGCACAGAGACATTGGTAGAATGGATTTGACACAGAGGTTGTGTGTTTAGAATAGATGGGACTTACTGGCACAGAATTGTAAGCATAGCACGTTTTAGGAGTTAATTGGGTTAGAAACCTTTAAGAACCTTGCAATCTTGTGTCCGGGGGCATTTTTTCACAGTGTGTCTGGTGCTTTAAGCCAGGTTTCGGCGGCACGCAGAACTTGAGATAAGAAATAGATTAAACAGCTCTGAAGACCAAAGCTGTGAGTCTCATTTATCTTTTTAACCCTAGAGGGTTAACTTTTGGAGGAAAAAGATCATCCTCCCCTCACAAGCGGGGACTCCTGAAAGGGAGTTTCCTGCACTCATGTTTGGTTTTAAAGGGTATTTTAGTCACTTGCCATGCAATCCTAATCCATACACAGACTACCTGTAGCTATGTTGGTTATTCTGTCATGAGAGGACATCATGGAGTCACAGAAACACAGAATCACAGAATGTCCAAAGTTGGCTGATCTGAAACATGGAACATGGGAGAACAAATCATGAGGGCAAAAGGTTTGCTACATGACACAGAGGAGTAAAAGGTGTTGTCTAGACACAGTTCTGACCAAAACCTACCAAAAATTATCAAATATCTGAATTACATCTACTAAAGCCAAGAGCAAAATATCTCAGAAGTGACACCTCATTCAGTGTTTTTGTGAAGTCTAAATGTTTCAAATCTCTGAAAACAAACTGCAGTACTCCTTCATACTTCAGATTTCATTGTATCCCTTTGTACTTACAGACTCATCCCAGACAGACAGAAAAGGGATTGCTACCAACTGTGTAGTTGATCCCAGACCACCACGTCAAATCAGACAGGACATTTATAGAATCACAGAATGGTTTGGGTTCAAAAGCATCTTCAAAGCTCATCTGGTCCAAAATCCTTGCAAGAAGCAGGGCCATCTTCCACCAGACCAAGTTGCTCAGGGCCTTGTCCAACACCGAAAGTTTTCAGACTTGGGCATCTACCAGCTTTTTTGGGCAACCCATGGCAGAGTTCTACCACTCTCCTCGTAAACAATTTCTTCCTTCTATCTAGTCTGAATCTACCTTCTTTAATGTAAAACCATTACCCCCTGTCCTGTTGCTAAATGCCCTATTAAAAAGGCTGTCCACATTACTCTTATAAGCCCTCTTCAGGTCTTGAAATATGGAAATAAGGTCTCCTTGGAGCCTTGTCTTGTCCAGGGTGAACAATGCCAGCTGACTCAGCCATTCCTTATAGAAGAGATGTCCCATCACTCTCATCACTTCCATGGCACTCCTTTGTCTGCTCAGACAGATCCATGTCTTCCCATGCTGGGGACCTCAGAGGTGGATGTTGGTATTGGAAGTAACACACTGGGTCAGAGGGTCAGAGATCTGGTACTTTGTTAGCAGGCATAAAATATGATCTGTTATCTTGCTGGACTAATCCAGGAGGAGGGTACTCAGCATACATCACACTCCAAACTATTTAGCCCTCTCAATAATTTTGATACTGTGGCTTTTTGCCACACAAACCACATAATTTTCTACTTAAAATCATATTAGAATATTAACAAGACTCTCATTAGTAAATTGTCTTGTTTTCCTTATCCTGCTTTCTGGGAGAGAAAATAGACCGTAACTAGAACAAAAACAAAACCAAATTATTTTATCCCTGGACCTTCCCTTGTTTCAGTGTTGACTGTAGCTCTAATTGGATGTTGGACACAGGCTGTTTTCTTCAAGTTTAGCTTGAAAATCTGCCTGGCATTTTCAACTGCAAATTTTACTCTAGATCTAAAGACCCAGAATGTGTCTATCTCTTCTTTAATATGTTTCCTTCTATATTATACTTCCAGGAAAAGAAAATCTAAGAAAAGTAATTTTTTACTGTCAAACAGGAAGAAACATTCTTGAAACTGAACTTGGCCCTGAATTATTTCAAATATCTGTTTGTGGGCCCGGGGAAGCGGACCGGCCCTGAGACCGAGCCGCCATGGCCTCGCTGCTCAAGGTGGACCTGGAGGTGAAGCTCAAGGTTGACTTCTTCAGGGAGCAGATCATGAGTGAGGTTGAGGACCTCGTAGCAAACTTTTTCCCAAAGAAGCTGTTAGAGCTCGATTGATTCCTTAAGGAACCCATCCTGAATATTCATGATCTTACTCAGATCCATTCGGACATGAACCTCCCAGTGCCTGATCCAATTCTTCTCACCAACAGCCACGACTGGATGGGGATGGGCCAAGTATGAAAAAGAGGAAGCTGGAAGACCATGAAGAGACTTTTCAGGGTACCAAAGCGTTTGTGATACCCAATGGGATGCTGAAGAGCAACCAGCAGCTGGTGGACATCATTGAGAAAGTGAAACCAGAAATCAGGCTGCTCATTGAGAAGTGCAATACGGTCAAAATGTGGGTGCAGCTTCTCATTCCCAGGATAGAGGATGGGAACGACTTTGGTGTTTCTATTCAGGAAGAAACAGTTGCTGAGCTTCGGACAGTGGCAGTGGAGATGAGGCGGACTTTGGTGTTTCTATTCAGGAAGAAACAGTTGCTGAGCTTTGGACTGTGGCAGTAGAGATGGGGGGGGGCTGGCCCGAGAGAGGGCAGCCTGTGCCCTGCAGCTGGCCCCACCCCGGGCTCGCGTGGCAGAGGTGGTGTGGCAGAGCTGGGCAGCCCCGAAGGAGTGCCGGGCCCTGCTGTGCCAGTGCCAGCTCCACCACTGCCGCTTTCACTGTTCCTTGCTTCACAGTCATCGTCATCAATCCAACAGAGAACACCTCCAACACCAGTACCAAAGCCAAAGCCAAACACTAAGAACTGTGCCCCTCGTGAAGAAGAGATTAAGGAACTGCACCCCTTCTGCTGAGAAGATCAAAAGCCAAGGAGATAACTATTATTAATTTAATTAATAATAGTACCATCATTTCTGTTACTTTATCGTCTATAATTAAGACTCAAATGCCTTTGTATTTCTTGTTAATTCAGCTTAATGTTCATTTTAGTTTTGTAAACCATTAAGTCATACTCCCGAGAATCCCCTTGTTACAACTAATTTAAAAACGGAGGATTTGTGGAGTATCTTGTACCCCTCCCAGGTGTGGCAGGCACTTTCTCCCGCATGGTTCCCTGCAGACGTTGTATGGTCTCCCTGTGTTTCCCGGGCCTGTCGCCTCCCATTGGCTGTGGGGGCCTGGTGTCCGGTTTCTGTCTTCCCTGTGGTCAGTTTGCCCCCTGCCCTGCCCCCTGTGCCACCCACGAACCTGGGACACTATATAGGTGGGAAAAACCACATGATCACTCTCTTCATGCTCACCCCCTCCCCAGTGTGGGGTGGGGGGAAATAAAATGGATTCTCGAGCATAAGGAAGAGACTTGTCTCGTCTGTTTCCCTGCCAGTGGCTGAACCTCCCTGGACACGATGGTCACTGTTGCATCACACGCTGCAACATCTGTTTGCTTTAAAAATTGTTCTGTCGCTGCGGCGACTTGGGGGCCTTCCCCCACCTTGTCCCAGCTTGCCCTGTCGCCGATGACAAGTAGGCACAGCCCAGTTGGCCGGTGAACCAGGCTGTACCCATGAGGCCTTCTAGCAGCAGCTGCGCGATAATGGTGAGGATAATTGAGAGGAGGGCACTGCAGAGATTTCAGCACTGAGGGTTTATTGATTCCACAGGGGAGACAACTCTGCCTCAGAGCTTCTGCCTCGTCAAGGCAGAGACTGCTCTGTGCCAGCAACTTTTATTAGGGGGAGGAACAAGGGGAGGGTCAGGGATAGGACCAATAGGGAAGGGTAAGGGAGTGGCTCCAGGGCTGAGGGACAATGCAGGGGACCAATCATCTGGGCAGAGAAGGGGATTTCCAAGATCCTGGCCAATCACTCGACGCTCTCCCTGGATCTTTCCAGATGCAGGGAGGGGCCGAACATGGACTGGCAGGTCCTGGGGGTGAACAAATGATTGACAGACAACCGAAACTGAGTAAACAACTGAGGGATGAACCAACTGGGAGTAAAACGGGGGTACAAGGAACAAACCATTTGCAAACATAGAACAATAAAAAATGTATAAAAACGCACCACTACATTGTTATATTTTTATTAGAAAGATATGTTGCAGGTGCCCATCCCAAGGGCCACTGAACTACTATCACGTATTTATGGAGACAGAAATGATTAATCTTTTTGTGCTATGGTGCACCACAGCACTGTTTCAACATTATAGGGCCTTCAAGAAGCAGCTTATAAAGATATTTTTAAAAGCGTTTTGCTCCAAAACCAAAGTGATGGTACTACTTCTCTGAAGAGAGTAAAATATCAGTGAGAGAAATATCAGAGTGTAATTTAAGCTGCATTTAGTTACCTACCTGCAAATAATTATCTTAGCCCACCTTCTCTGACTCCCTGTACAGTCAGCGGATATTCCTCCTCAGTGGACAAACCCAAGCAGTGAGGGCAAAGAGAATCCTGCTTAGAGTCACATTCTGGAAAACAACTTCTTTTTTCAGTCCAGAGATACCAAGATACCACCTTCATTTTGGCTGCTGCTCTCCAGGCAGGTTTCAACACCCCTTCCTTCTGATGGAACCTGAAGGTGGGAGTCATTCAGTCCATACCAAAGTTAGTCACGCTCAGCAAAAATCTGGACAACAAACTCTGGAAGGGATTTTTTCTAATCATATGCAGACTTCAGGATGAAATAACTTGCACCCAGTCTTCAGCTGATGCTCTCCAGTGCTCGAAAAGAAATTGTGTGCACCAGATTGATTGCCCTTTCCTTAGGCAATGAAATTAGGAATATTAATGTGTCTTTCATTAGACACTATGTGATATGACTAATACCTGCCAGTCACAATTCATGTTCTAATTTCATCCTCTCTGGTGAGGAACACAGGAAAGGAAGAGAGAAAGGAAGAGAAGTTCTGACATTATTCAAACCCATGCCATGCTATGCCTTTTTTTTTTTTTTTTCCAGATTCATGACACAGTAAAGATGTAAAAGGAGCAGCTGAGGTATTTGGAAAATCTGGTTCTGTGCTTCCTGAGTCTTTTCAACTACAAAGGCACTTTCCCTGGGTTTATATTGCGTCATTAGTAGAGTTTAGCTCAATGCTCCACCTAGCAGGCTACAAAAGTAGGATGAGAGTTATTAGGGACATATATATGTAGAACCTAAGGGGTTAAAATGCTATTTTTCCAGATACGGAAATAACAAAGACAATAATCCTAGAAAGAAACAGAGTAGGTAGAACAGTATTGCATAAAACCCAGTGAGCTGGAGGACATGAATTACAATGTGTCTGAGTCTGGAGGAAATGGTCATTTTCATAGTGCCATTTATGCCTTGTGTTAAATGTCTAGCTAGAGTTTCTGGCTTCATCGTTCCCCCAAGAATATAAATTAGTGCCCTCATGAAACCAAAGCTATAATGTTGCTACGAGATGCACACTGAAAGCACAGCTACAGAGGCTTTTCTGGGGAAGTATAATTTTATACCACCACATATTTCCTTTCCACATCTGATCCTTTATGCTGAGAGCAGATTTCTGGCCTGTTAATGGAAGCCCAGCTTCTGTCCTGAACCACTTCCAGTCAAGTTCTGTCAGTGACAGACTTCTGGGTTGATTGTTTAAAATTATTTTTTTTAGCTCCTCCCAGAAAGAAATGTACTCTGGAGCAGTGTCTAATCCACTGAGCAACCTGATCTCTCATTCTAGCAGAATACAGAAAAACTCATTTTATCATGAAAAATAAGTCCCTAGTAAACTCTAAACGAAAAGAAAAGATGAGCTTGTTATTTAACTGTCACTTTTCAAATGTGCCGATAAAGCAGTGAAAAATCACTGCTTGGAACAGGGATATTCCATGGTAGCTGTGCTGGGAGAACAGCCCAGTGATTGGTCACACAGGGGTATTCTCTTTGCACTGTTACCACCGCACAGACCACTCGGACAAGTCCGGACTTGTCCCAAAGCTCCAGACAGCATCAGACCCAGGGTGAAGCAACAAGCTGGGACAGGAGGAATCCTGAGTGACCATCTCAGAAAGGCAGGACGATCAGTGAAGATAGAAACCAGATCTGCTTAGAAGTTTCATCCAGAGGTTTATTCCAGTTCCAGCAGGACTTCTGAACAATGTGACTTCCAGGCAGAACCAGGACCATGTGGCTGTCCCCGGGTTTTTACCCAGGGGAGGGGGAAGGGCAGTGAACCTACCAATCCGAGAGGGAGGGGGTGTGACCCAAGGGCTAAGGCACCTAAAGGTCAAATCACCTGTGGGGAGGGGTGGGACATTCCTGCTCTGGCCCATCCCTTCGATGGATCCCCTGGAATAATTCCAGGGGTGGCAAGGAGAGCCCTTATATTAAAATCAACCCCTTAGGATTGGCTGGGTAATTCTGTCCTGGGGAGGGAGAAACCCCAAATGGAACCCACCCTGGAAAGCTTAGGATAATGTGAAAGACCCTATGTAACAAGCCAGATAAATGCAATTTCAAGACACTTTAATCAAAACTAAATTGTTTTATATATGTGAATATTTGTCCATTTGAGACTCAGTTTTTACATGTGTTGTAAAATGTGAGGATTCAGGCAGGTGTAATAGCAAGGGACACAAAAAGTATCAGAGAAGAACTGATAACAGGAAAGCAAAGGGACCATCTCCCATTTGCTGCTCATCAGCATGGCTCTGCTTGTGTCAACAAAACTGAGATAATTCTTGGAAAGTGGGTGTAAGGAATGCAAGACAGTGATGAGCTACCTATACAGTGATAAAATACATCCTTTTGTTTGTTTTGGACCCACTGTTCATTTTTCCTGGTATCTCCTGGTTTATCATAGTGAACAATTTACCATTTACCACCTCTAACACCCCATTTCAGATGATCATCCCTCAGCCTGAAGGGATTAATCTACTGTTCCCTTAAACAGAAATCAACACCTGACACCCTCTACCATTGTTTTTCATAAATTTTCTAGTTTTTCTTTTACTTTTCTGAGAGGGAAGATTTGAATTGGACACAGTATTCAATATTTGAACATAAAATAGAAACCAACCATATTTTCTCATTATATTCTTATTTACCTACACCCAGTAATTCAGTCAGGTCTTTCTTTTCACACGTCTTTCAATTTTACCACTCCATTTGAACTCATCGTAGTTTTGACTAGTCTTGCACATTTTGCCAGCCTGGGTCACCAAATGCAAAAAGTTTATCTGATATTCTGCCTGTGAGGCTGTAACCTTGAAGAATGGGGAATAAATTCTCAATTCCTGATGTGTCCATTCAAAGGTGAACAAACTCCAACCCAGAAACAAACCAAACAAAACAACAAAAACTCAGCTATGGATACTGTCCAGGCTGGTACAGCCAATTACAATGAATTTTCAAAAATATTATTACCAGTAGCATCTGAGATGTCTTCACATAAAGAGATGATCCAGTTGCCAACTGAGAACACTGAACTTTGGGATTGACCATCAGTTCCTTCTCTTAACAGAGTGAATGATGCTGTTGTTCAGAAAACTAGCATTTTACAGCAGCCAGAAGATTCAGCATTTGGTTACAAACAGGGGATGTCAAGTGGGACACTCCAGGAGCAATGACCTCCCAGCCTAAAAGGGAACCAATGCAGAGAGTTTTAGTTCACCTCTGCCTGTTGGAAAGTATTCAGGGAATTGAGTAAGGAGCCTCAGGCTAGACCATCTGCCTGCTTAAAGTGGTGTAAGCTGCTGGAAGTCCACATTTATGCTAAGGAGGTTTTGATGTTTCATAGTGACTCCCAGATCCAGAATGAGAAAATATGCTGGTGTGGAATTCATCTTTCACCATTAAAAAATATTTTCATGAAGTACTTTTCTACCTACAGGCCATGGATGCCAAGGATTTAAGCAGCTTAATTCTTTAACTCTTACGTTTGTCTATTTTGCCTCCTAAGGGAGAACTTGTATTCTTGGTCCTTTATCTCCATCCCTACACTACTCTCCCTCTCAGCACAGAGATCTTCAGTGAGGAGTAAAAAAGGTCTAAAGAAGCTACAAGGAGAAGGGGTCCACAGTGAAGGAACGCCAGATAAAGGCATATTCTCCAGTCCTTTTGGGAAACTGTTATCAGTGCTACATTCCCAGGGATTATAGCAGCAAACCAAAACTTGGTCCCTGTGAAGCTGGTGGTTTTTTGAGGCAGTCACCCTTAACAGTCTTGCTCAGGGTATCATATGGGGTGGATCTGCAGAAAATGCACAGGGGTCCTTATTTGCACTAATAGCATTTTCACAACAAAGTCTCAGGTGTTTCAAGTGTGTCCTCCACCCTTTAGCTCCTCATTTGTCTCTCCTCACGACTCACTGCTTATCTCTGGAGTGTGATTCTGGCCTAAATCAAATCAAATCACAGCTGTTTCAGGGAAGTGAAGACATTGAATGGAACAGTTCAATTGGTGTCAGGTCTGATTTGCAAGCCAAACCATAAACCACCTCTCCAAAACTCTCTCTTGTGGAAAGCTACACCACAGCCACTGAAAGAAGACAGCAGTTTCCCCCAGGAAACTACTCTGAAGCTGATGCAGACAAAAAGCACATTCTCTATAAAAAGCTTTTTTGTTGGCTGGAGTCTTTATTTCTCAGGAGAATTTCCAAGAGCAGGTGAGAGACCTCCTGTCACTGAACAGGTGATCTGTTGGGAAGACACATTTCTTCCAAGCTTAACCCTTATTTCAAGTATTATCATTAGCAGGGTGAGTAGTGCTCTCACTTCTATTCTTATGTCTGACTCTTACTTCAAGAAACAATGAGCCAGATCTCTGGGATGACCCTTCACACATAACAGGCTCCACAAAAGCAGATTGCAAGAGAGAACTGAGAAGCAGACATAACTGAGATGCTGTTGTTTGTTTTAAATAGGGGAGGTAAACCAAATACAGAAAGCAGGACATAAACGAGTCCAGATATAAACTTCCTCTCACTGTGTTCTCACACCTCAGTTCCCTCTCATGGTTAGAAAACAGTGTGATTTTGATTCTCAAACACTGCAAAACTATGACCTTTTATTGAAGATCTGCCTCCTCCTTTCTTTTTCCCCCCTTTAATTTTTTTATTTTTCTCTAGAGGATAGCTGGATCCACTGTATGCTACACAAGTGTTTGTGTTGGAAGAACTGCTGGGATGATGTGGGGAAAAGAATGATGGGAAAATAGGGCCAGAAGAAAGCTAAAAACTTCCAGCTTTTAGAGGAAAAAAATAAAAACAAACCTAACCAACTCTAAGCACCTAGCGAAAACATAAATCACCTTTCCAAAATCCTCTTATGTGGAACCTACTTGCTATAGGATTGTTAAACCATGGAATGAAAACAGTTTTACTTTCTCAGACAACTTTTTATATTCATACCATGCATTCCTGAGCAAAACTAAGCTCAGCATCTAATTGCTCACAGCTTGACATATGCAAATGCAAAGTGAACTTTGGATAAAAAAATTAGTTAAAAATTAGTTTCTACATTAATATCTCATTTCTACTAGCACTATATCAATTTCTGCAGCTTTGCATAGACGGAACTGAAAGACCAGGAACGTCTTTCTTCCCTGAAATATTTGTCCTTCCTATCCACAATCTGTAAAGAGGACATGCTGCGGCATCAAATCTTCTGCCATTATACAGCAAGAAGGTACTTTGCTAAGAAATGTAATTCCAGAAAAGATGATTTATTAGACATAACTTTTCTTTATAGTGGCAGCAAAGTAAAAACAATATGGATTGAAGTGGCAGTTAGACTAACAGAAAAGATTCCATAATCTGGTGTTAGCAAAAAAACTTCAAACTTTTTTTTCTGCTGAAACAAGAGGGTCTTCCATACTGTCTGATAGGAGCAAAGGAACATGGTCTCTGCTCTCAGAGAACAGAAACTGACAAAAAGGATGGCACACCTTTCTTTAAGAAAGGGGGTTACCCTTCTATTGCAGCCTGAAGCCCACCAGTGGATGCAAAAGTTGAGACAGATAAAGCTTTATCACTTTCTAATCTTAAAAGTGAAGTGCTAATGAAGGATTAATAGATGTTTTAAAGCCGGTTAGGATACAAAAAACTATTAGGGTAGTTTTCCATATCATCTTCAAAAGGAGTTCAAAGAAGTGATAACAGACTTACAAACAATCTGGAAGTCTATTGAACCGTATGAAAATATATTATTACTGAAATCTCAAATTAGTTTCTTGTTAAAGTACTTTATGCAGCTTGGCTTAAATTCAAGTTTTTGATGTAAAGATATTCATCTGGAGGTTTTTTATGTGATAAATCAAATTTATTTGGATGAGAATTGGATCTACGTATCTTTTGGGCAGCTTTGAAAGTCTCAGCCTATTTACTTGGGAACACTAGGAGACAGCAAATTTCAATTACCATGTGAAAAAAAAGTCCTTTTAAAACACCTATTAAAAAAATTAAAAATTATTTTTACTTTGCTAGACTGCACATAGCTGCACATTTAGAGACATCTGCTTGTGAGTGAGAAAGTGCAGTGAGTGCATTACTAAAGCCACATTTCAGATGGTTAAATGATGTCTTTGGAGATAAAAATTAATGTTTTTATCCTTTTAAAAACAAGAATAATACTGCATAAGAAGTGAATTGCTGAAATGAACCTAATTTAAAATTATTTTATAAAATTCATTTTAAGTAAATGAAAGGCCTTACCTGGCTGGAATAGTAGTATTTTTTAATCACTCCTTTCAGCAAAGATGAGATCTTTTGTATGCATTTATCAAATTATTTCTTTGCATTTTTCTCCACAGTTGAATGTAGCAGTTTTCCTCTCTGCTTTAGTGTTATTGTTTTGAAAAACTCCTACATTTCCCCTCCCAAAAGAAATTGCATTATAATTATTCTTTTTTCATCTTTTTCTTTAATTGAAACACATATCTTTTAAAAGACTATTTCAAAGAGAAATCAAGAAGTGTAATCTTTGTGAAGGGTTCAAGGTAGTGAAGGAACTGTTTGTGGGTTTTATTTAGCTGAGAACTAAAAGTACACCTAATTTGCCAAAAACAGTGTAATGTTGGTGTGTTTTAATGAGTCTGGACCCTGCACTGATCATAAATTCAAGTACTGGGAGCCCAACTCACATATTCAAAAGAAAAAAGCAAGTCTTTATACTCTTATAGAAATGCAATTATTGGAATTTTGCTGCCAAAGTCCTTAATTTCTCACTCCTGAAAAATATGCTTTCCCCTATTCCCCTTTGCCAGAGTGGAATCCATGGGTTTCCCATTTTCAGATTTCCTTGTAGAAATATTTTCTTCTATGCAACACTATGGCTAAGATAATGAAACAAAAATATCTTTGAACCATTCAGAGTGCTACAGGTTGGAAATTGGGTGTAAAATATGAATAATAGCTTTCCTCTGAGATATTTTGTTATCTTCTGATCAACCCTGTTTGAAGTGAAACTCAGTGAGACAGAAACTGAGCTGCTTTTTTGTAATAGGCCATTGAAAAACTCATTGTAGGGGATGCACAAAACCCCTCTAATAACTTTGTGTATTTGACAGTTTTTAAACACAATATGTGGTAACAGCGGGACAACTGCAACACAAAAATTTGTAATCCCTTTCTCCCAAAATCTGCTGGTTGCCTTGAAAAGATGATGTAGAGTCAGTTCCTCTGGTCTCAGAACAGCTGAAGCTAGCTACTGGCAGATCAGGGCATGAAAAATGCTATTTTTTCAGCCCAGGGGACTAAAATAAGAGTGGCTTTAGACCAGATATAAATGGCAGAGCTGAGTGGATATGGTGCAGGGATGGGTACATAAATACATTCCTTTAAACTGAAGCCCTTTCTCTCAGGACTATCATGGAATTAAGGATAGTTTTTTGTAGAAAAGAGTTAGGCTTGACATAAATGGCCATGAATACCATGCTCCCATCTACTGGAGATCCATATTAGGTAATTTTCTAGGCACTGTTGCCAAGACCATTGTGTAACATCTGTCACAAGAGAGTTACCAAACCTTATTGGGCAGAGATTAAGGCAGCTCTGAGAAGGAGGTAGGCTGAGATAATTTCCAGAGGTCTCTTAAATTTTTTTCTGTGATTCTGTTTTTACCAGAGAGAGATTTCTCTAGTCTGAGCAGCTACATATTTACTCTAGGAGTCTATGGATAGGAAAAAAAGAGAGCAGAAGGTGGGAATGGTTATTGGAACATGTTTTCCTTTTTTCATCACTCTCTGACTAATACTCTGTCTCAGTCTGCCTTTGCTGTTACCATAGAGCTGACTTCAAAACAACAAAGGAAATAAAATTATGCTGGCAACCTCACTCAATATTTCATAACAAGACAGTAAAAGTAATGCAATTAGTCTAACCCTAATCTAGACTGGGGAAGAGCTACCAATTACCTAATCCTGAGTAAAAAATTCAGAGACCTAAAAGGGTCAGTGTCTTCCATGCTATACCTGCATGGTTACTGCATAAAAAGAGTTAAATTTCACTTTTTCCCTCTGATGTTGAATTTCCCCAGGGTAGATCTGAAATGATTGACTATAAGTTACTCTAAAAGGATGATTTCTTGTGCATATGATACCCATGCAGCATTTTGCCTGTAAGATAAACGAACCAGGAAGAGAAAATAAAGGAAAAATTCTGAGGACAAGGGATGTGAATGTTAGGAAAACCAATATTGGAGTCCAGGCTTTTACCTCTGTTTTGCTAATAGATAATCTGTTTATTTGAATTAGTGAACCAGACTAAGAGGGATCTGAGGGAATTTTATAAATGAGGATCCTGACTCAAGACATGCTTGGCAAACTCCGTATGAGATCTTCCTTCTCAAATATAAGGATACTGGGATTTCCACAAGCAAACCTAGTTACTCCAGCCCAGAATATATCTTCCTGCTATTTGGGGAAATTTCAGATATTTGTTCCCCCTGAGTATAAAATTGTCTGGATTTTGGAGACTGTTAGTTCTTCCAAACAGTGTGATGTGAAATGTTTTGTCTCCAAATCTTTGGCAGTCTGAAAAGCCCATTATCCTGGAAGTGCCTTGTAATGGGTGGAGAACTGGGATGCCTTGCTACTCTCAATGCTAATTGATTGGCTTTTTATAAAAACCTGTCTTATTCTTTGTTCCATTTAGATTAAATTCTCTGGAGAAAATAAAGAGTGCTATCGTACTATCTTTTAATGTTTCTATTGCAGGCTCTCAAAAATATATATTGTTTAGCACTTCACTGTGAGTGATGTCTGCCCTCAACTGGTCTGTATTCTGCCTGCAATTTCCCTCAGGGAGTACATAGCTTTTTTCTGCACATACACAACCCTTAGTTTTTTTGTTAAATTATTATTTTTTTAAAGGAATAAAAACCTCTCAGTAATATTTTTTCTACTCATATATATACAAAATACATAATTATATAAATATATTCATATGAATATATAAAATATATAAATAAATAAAGGTTTGGGTCTACTTCTAAAACAGTGGTCAGTACATGTTAGACAAAGACTATTTACCAACAAGAAGGAAATATTCATAGGCAGGATGTAAAAAATATAGCATCCTGCTTCAACCCTTCAGCTATTTTCAGTTTGCCAGCATTATTTTTACATCTCCCAATTTTATGTCTTCAGTATTAGCTGCATTTATAGCAATAGCATGCAGTGTTGCAAACATCTCTCAAAACCCTTCAGAGGAAAACAGCCCAAATAGACTGCTGGCATCAGTGGCACAGCTCTATAACCCCAAATGTGCAAGAAACTCTGACCCTTATTGAATGGGAATATAAGCCCAAGGAGAACAGAAAGTTTGGGAAGGAACAGCAAAGAGCAGTAGGCCTTTTGTAAAATGGCAGGAGCAATCTGACAGCTGAATTTCCTGCTTGGAGCACCTGAGGTGCAGCCATGGTGAGGCAGGATTATTGATTGCAGAAGAAAAAAAGCAACATGTAGAGCCACTATCCAGAGGTCTGTTACAAACTTGATCTGATAGAAAATGCAGCTTTTATTTTTCTTCCTTTGTCAGTGCAGCACTTTCACCACTTTAGACATCATCATGATGGGATGGACTCATAAACAAACAGAAAGAATGAAATCCTGCTGCAGCTCAGGCAGTCAGGTCATATTTCTGGGGCTGCAATTGTGTGAATGGAGACATAACAGCAGTACTAAGTCTTGTGCAAGCTACAGCTTTCCTTTGGACAGCAGTGTGGATGGGCAATGTTGTTCACAGCTCTTTTTTTTCGCTTCCCTGGTTTTCTCCACTTTCCCATAATTTCTTAAACTGGTACAACGCAGAAGTGTTACTGTCATTTAGTAGGGTTTGCAATGGGAGCAGACTTCTGAAGACAGCCCTACCACTCTTGTTTTGTAAACCCACGCTGTTTCTTGGTGTTGCAAAGGACAAAACTTTTATTTGCTCTCTTTATATTTTACCATAGTCTGCAATAATAGTTTGTCTGAATGAACAAATCTGTCACTGCATCACTGAGGGAAGGCTAACTTTGCAGTCCAATCTGTTATCCAAGGAACTTTCAAAATACTTTCAAGGGATGAAGAAAGAGTGAAAAAAACCTAAAGCTTTAGTTCTTTCTTTGGCTTTCTTTCTTTCATATTCTGACAATTATAGTCACAGTATAATTGACCAGTTAGCAATACTGCTCTCTCAGTAAAACTTGCCTTGAAAATAAAATTCACCAACTTTCATTCTTCCACAATATAAAAGTCAAATATGATGCAGGGAGGCACTGGATCTGAACATATGCTCATCCATGCTTATTACCAGCCAGTTGCCATGGGCCTGCCCTCAGTAAGAGAGCAAAAACAAAAGATGAAACATGGAATGATCTTTCCTCCAGAAACCTTCACCTGTTTCTGGCACGTAAGGGATTTCTGAACTGGGTGTTGCATCTGAACTGTTGCATTCAACCATCCACGATGCAAATTCCCTCTGTTAACTTGTCTAAACCTTTTCTGAATTAACTGAGCCTTTTTCAATCCCCAATATCCTGTAGCAATGAACTCTACTCTTAAGTTGAAGTGTGTGGAAAGATATTCCACACATCCTTTTAGTACCATACTATATTGATGGCTCAGGAAAACAGCAGCCTATCCTGATCTTGTTATAAATAGGGTGAACACTAAAAAGACCTCACACGTAAATCAGTAAAATATTGGTAAAATACCCAGGTTCTTACTTCTTTACAGTGAACTTTTCAGTATATTGTCAATAAAGGAAATGCTCAGTCATGGGGTAAACAATCTTTAGAATAAAAACTGTACAGTTACTTCATATATAAGTTTCTTTTTTTCTGTGGTTTCTTTTTAACTTTGATTATAAGTTATTGTGCCATGAATTTACTCTTAGATGTATTTTAACTCCCATGAGTTCTACCATACAAATGATAATCACATATCCCATTCAAACCAGAAAGAAGATTATATTTTTACAAAGACCGAAAAAAATCTTCTATAGCTCACAGACTTTGTATTTTAGCTTTATATTTTCATCCAGAATGTTTTATCAAGAATAAAAACTTCCAAAAATTATGCAAGAAATCAAAAATAAAAAGAAAATGCATGAAAGCAAAAACTTTTTGGTTTTACAGTCATTAAGTATCAACAGTGTTTTTGTTTTTGCTGAGCAGGGATTGAACAGAGCCAAGGCCTTTGCTGCTCCTTGTGCTGAGGAGTCCCAGCCAGGACAGGTGATCTCAACTGAGCCCAGGGATGTTCCAGACCATGTGGCACTATGTTCAGTGCCTCAAGTAGGGGGGAAAGGAAGGGGGGACATTTGGAGTGATGGCGTTTGTCCTTCCAAATCACTGTAATGTGTGATGGGACCCCGCTCTGCTGAGAATGTCTGAACACCCACCCAACCATGAGAAGCAGAGAATTTATTCCTTGTTCTGCTTTGCTGTGCAAGCAGCTTTGGCTTCCCCTATTGAACTGTCTGTATCCCAACCCACAAGTTTTCCAGCTTTTCCCCTTCTGATTCTCTCCCCAATTCCATGGGTGGGGGAGTGAGTGAGCAACTGTGAGGGCTGCTGGCCGGGGTTAAAGCACAAGAGTGAAAAAGAACAGGAAGGCACTTTGAAAACATCAAGTTTTTGTGTTTGGACTTTACCAGTGGGGTCACTGTAGAATGGCATTACATATGGACACTGTTGTTTTTCAGGTCTTAGCCTGAAAAAGAAAGAGTTGGAAATACTTGGTCTAAGTGTGGTTTCAGGTTCACTCTTGGTATCAGATACCACATAAAACCCTGTCCCAAGTGCCCCAGTTCCTCTCTCTGCCCTGCCTTGGGCTAAGAAATCTAGTTGGGAACTTTTTATAAATGTAGGAATATTTTGTTATTATTACCTAAACAAGGTTCCATATCACTTGTCTTTGCTTGTGTTCTCACTAGTCTAATCCTGTCTAAGAACAGATTCATGAGGATTCAATGAAATGAAATAGCATCACTTGGCCACCTACTTAGAAAGTGTTGCAGCTAAATTTGGAGTTGATGTGAATGGTTACTGTTTTGGCCTATGATAACAGGTTGCAATTCAGATCCCTTTCTTAAAAAGTGGTGATGAGGTTACCAATAGCATATTTGGCTTCTTGTCCAAACTCCCCAGGTGTATTCAGGACAAAAATAAATAAGACATAGTGAAATAAGGCTCAGGAAGAGTATGTCAGCTTTTTTATTTTTCCTGAACTCATACTGTAAGAATAAGAAACAAAAGCATACAGCAATTGTTTATGCAAAGTGCACATTATTTATAAAATATGTTGGTCTTCTTAGATACGTCCTCTACATCAGTCCTTGACTTGACAGTCTAACCCAAAATCATCAGTAGAAGTTCCTGTGGAAGTAGCATTTTAGCGTGGGAATTCAGCTGCTGCTAAACAGAGAGAGATTTATCACAGACAAAAGAAACATCTGTATCCTGCAGTACTGCAGCCCAACTTATAAATGGAGTCCCTCTTTCCTTTATTTCCCTGCTCCTTGCTCAGAACTGTTTGCTCATCCTCAGAGAAGGCTTGTCTGCAGTTGGTCGTCCTAGGTCTCTGCTTTCCTAAATAAAAAGCAGCCATGATCCTTCATGCTCAGTGTGATGGTTTAATCACGTTCTATATTTCATTTGACTGGAAGAATATAAAGCAAACCAGGCCCATCTTTAAATTACAAAGATAGTTTATTAATACACACAAAAACAACAAGAAAAGGGAAAAAAAACCAACAACAACAACAAATGAAACTTCTAAAACATCTTTCTTTCTCTTTCTAAGTTTTTTACCTTTCTTCACTCAACATAAAAAGACATGACCTGCAACTTCAGCCAGTTTTACCATTTTAAAAATAACCTTTTATCAGTTCTTTTAGGAAAGGAGTCTCTCTGGGTTCTATATAGACATCCCATGCTCTACATCTGCGAGGATTTTAAAGGAACTCCTGCAAACTGCGAAATCCTACCCATTAGCAGTTCTCTCAACACTGCACATAGGCCATATTTGCTTATTGGGGTACTGTTTAAGGATGCCTCCTCTAGTATGACACAAAGATTCTCTTCTTCTATTTCTAAAATCATCTCAAGACCCAAAAACAAATCTCCTCTTTCTTTAGGAGCAAAAAGCTTCATATCACTTTTAACTAGAACCTTACATCCCCCCAAAAGCATTTATATGTTACAGGAAAAAACTAGTTCAGTCTCTATAGTTTTACCAGAAATGTCCAGCCAAAATTAGGCCACTCCTTGTCCTTTTGCCTTAAAGTCCTTTTCACTCTCCCTTTACCGACTGTAGCTCCATGCTGTGTCTTTCTATTCGCTATATTTGTTCTTCTTCCGGAGAAAGATGATGTTTAGGAAAGTCCATCTGCCAGCAACAAAGGGTTAAACTTTTCGGGCTGCCGGGCTGCCCACGTGGCTCTGCGGCGGGAAACTGAGTCGTTTAGAAGCCGTGCGCTGGTTTCTTCGGCTTGAAAAGAAGAGCAAGAGCGAAGAGGCACTCCGTCCGAGCTCTCTTTGCTCTTCTCCATGCTGCCCGCCTCTCCGCGAGACAGCGGCTCCTAAAGCTCCGACCCGGCCTGCCCCGGCTCCGGCAGCATCGGGGCCCGGCCCGGCCCGGCCGGCCCGCCGCAGCCGCCCGGGGTGGGGGGGCACCGAGGCCGGCCGGCCCCGGCGGCTCTCTGTCCCCGGCCTGCCACACCGGAAGACCAAGAGAGCGCTCCTCCCCCCACCCAGCCTTTTTAAGCATTTCGCCGAAAGTCGCAGCTTGTCTTTTACTGGATAAATTATTTGTCAATCATAAAAACTGACCCCGATTGGAACAAAATCAGGCTTTTCCTAGCCTATGACAATATCCGCCTCTCGACTTTTGGCGAAATGCCCAAACTTATTATTAAAATTACATACAACTTTCATATACTAAAACAAACCATTGTACATTATGATAATTTACTATAATTTTACTTAACATATCAACTCTTGCTTTGCTTCTAAACTCTCCCAGTCAATTTATCAAATTTTCTTTTCTTGTCTGGCTTGCTAAATTAATGTGATGGGTTTTGGTTCGAATTTCCCGGCCAATTGCACCAATTATGTGATGGTTTAATCACGTTCTATATTTCATTTGACTGGAAGAATATAAAGCAAACCAGGCCCATCTTTAAATTACAAAGATAGTTTATTAATACACACAAAAACAACAAGAAAAGGGAAAAAAAACAACAACAACAACAAATGAAACTTCTAAAACATCTTTCTTTCTCTTTCTAAGTTTTTTACCTTTCTTCACTCAACATAAAAAGACATGACCTGCAACTTCAGCCAGTTTTACCATTTTAAAAATAACCTTTTATCAGTTCTTTTAGGAAAGGAGTCTCTCTGGGTTCTATATAGACATCCCATGCTCTACATCTGCGAGGATTTTAAAGGAACTCCTGCAAACTGCGAAATCCTACCCATTAGCAGTTCTCTCAACACTGCACATAGGCCATATTTGCTTATTGGGGTACTGTTTAAGGATGCCTCCTCTAGTATGACACAAAGATTCTCTTCTTCTATTTCTAAAATCATCTCAAGACCCAAAAACAAATCTCCTCTTTCTTTAGGAGCAAAAAGCTTCATATCACTTTTAACTAGAACCTTACATCCCCCCAAAAGCATTTATATGTTACAGGAAAAAACTAGTTCAGTCTCTATAGTTTTACCAGAAATGTCCAGCCAAAATTAGGCCACTCCTTGTCCTTTTGCCTTAAAGTCCTTTTCACTCTCCCTTTACCGACTGTAGCTCCATGCTGTGTCTTTCTATTCGCTATATTTGTTCTTCTTCCGGAGAAAGATGATGTTTAGGAAAGTCCATCTGCCAGCAACAAAGGGTTAAACTTTTCGGGCTGCCAGGCTGCCCACGTGGCTCTGCGGCGGGAAACTGAGTCGTTTAGAAGCCGTGCGCTGGTTTCTTCGGCTTGAAAAGAAGAGCAAGGGCGAAGAGGCACTCCGTCCGAGCTCTCTTTGCTCTTCTCCATGCTGCCCGCCTCTCCGCGAGACAGCGGCTCCTAAAGCTCCGACCCGGCCTGCCCCGGCTCCGGCAGCATCGGGGCCCGGCCCGGCCCGGCCGGCCCGCCGCAGCCGCCCGGGGTGGGGGGGCACCGAGGCCGGCCGGCCCCGGCGGCTCTCTGTCCCCGGCCTGCCACACCGGAAGACCAAGAGAGCGCTCCTCCCCCCACCCAGCCTTTTTAAGCATTTCGCCGAAAGTCGCAGCTTGTCTTTTACTGGATAAATTACTTGTCAATCATAAAAACTGACCCCGATTGGAACAAAATCAGGCTTTTCCTAGCCTATGACACTCAGTTATATTTGGCTGTAGAGATCATGAAATTTGGTAGGAAAATAATATTGGAATTTCTAGATCACTGAGTTTTTGTGCTCAAGAAGTCACGGGATTTTGAGTCACGACACTTGCGGTGATTAACCACAAATGCTCTCGCCCAGCTGAAGGAAATAAAGAGAGTTGGTGTGTATTAATCAATAGGTAAAAGAGTTCAGAGTTAAATTTCGATCAATTTAAGCACTCCAAATCAGCTACATTAGAGAATAATGTATGGGTTTCACTCCTCTTAATTAAAGGACTGTAAAATCTGGATTCTTCTCAGTTAGGCAGCTGGGTTGTCTTCAGCAAAAATCTCTTTCCAGCTTTTTGCTTAGATAAAAAACAAGGTCATGACAACAAGGGATCCATACTAATTATGAAAAACCGAACTTGTAAAAATGAATGCAGTGCATTATGGGATTGTTCAGGTTATGTGGTGCAGTAAAATAAAATGTTGAAAAGATGAAAAGATTTAACATTCTGCAAATTCTGCATTTGTTGCAAGTCTCTGGGAGATCAGAAAAAATTTTGAAAACTTGACTCCCTTAGGGATAATATCACACATTAGGAGTCCTGATGATGTCTAGGCAAAGTCAATAATCATGGCTTCCTGTAACATAGCCCAGACACAAATTCTGATCAGATTGACTGGAAAATAATTTAAGATTTCACAGATGAATAAACAAATGTATTTCATCTGGATCAAGGTGAAAAAAAATAATCCACTCTTCATTTCCTGATAGCTGTCTGAACATCTCGTACCTAATTTAGTATTGTCTGCTCTGCTACATTTCCATTTAGGTCTGAGGATATGCCATATGTTTCACCCTCTGTTCTCATTACACTTACAAAGCTTGGATGCATTTTACTGAGACATGCATAGGCTTTTTTGTTCTTTTTGTCCCTTTTTTTTCTTTCTGTCTTTCTTTCTTTCTTTCAGCAACACAGAGCAGCCACTCTCAGAAAACACAAAACTGTTGGGAATATGGTTTACAAGAGCCAGTGGAGCACTTGGAAAAAACCTGTTGAATAGAAGAAGAACCTAGATTCAGTAAATATTCAAAAATACTTTTTATCTCCTTTCTTTTCTTCTCTGTCGTCTTCTCTCTCCTCTTGCTTTTTCTTTTTCCTTTCATGATACCTGCGGACTGCAACTATGATTGCTGAGGTGAAGCAAAATATATGAAATTATGGCTCTTCTCCAAAAGAAGGAGATATAAAATATATTACTGAAACTGAACTGTTTTGCTGGAAAAGCAACCCTCAGATTTATGTCCCAATGACTGCTCTGCCAGCACCTCCTAGAGCACATCAGCCTCCAGATGCAGGGCCTGGAGGAAGCCTTTATTGCCTGGGCAGCTCTTGACTGGGCTTCAGATCCCTTGGTAGCAGTTGTAGCACTGAGCTCTGAGAGGAGAAAGGGCTTCCCTGCTATAGAGCACTTCTAAAGTTTATCTGAGGACAGACCTGAGGGTTTTGTTTGTTTCATTACTGAAAATGCTGTCTTTTCCTGGGCTGTGAGCTGAAATGGAAGATTGAGTATGGTCTATGCAAAATCATTTTTTCCTTCTGTCTGTTTCCCTAGCACAAGTGTTTAAAACACATTTTCTCCTTTTGGATGTACAATCTCATTTTTTGTTGTCTCAGAGCTGTTACATACACACACTGACAGCAAGAGATACATATTTATTACACTTGATTTTGAAATCTTCATTTTTCTTCCATAAGTCTCTTAAATTGCATATCTCCTATTACTTAAATATATTTTGCTCCACTTTGAACAGGGTTACTCCTCCTCTTTTGGAATCTTAAACCATAGCCTGCAAAGTAAAAGAGAGGTTTTCATGAGCCAAAATATTTGAGGTGTTTATAATACTGCTAAAGGGCACTTCCACAGAAATGAGGGGCTGGGACTTATTTCCATTTCCTACATAACTCACAAAGTCTGGCTGGCTGCAGTACAGTCTTAGAAGATGTTCCGCATCCTAAATTGTGTCTGTGCACTCTGCTGAGTGTGCTGAGAAATCAGGCATGAGGCAGCCAAGCCTCCCACCTTACAATTGTGTAAATATTTCCTGGGATCCCCAAAGCCTCACACACTTGACAGTGTCCATCCTTTGCTACAGGGAAAAGCTTTCCTGATGCCCTTTCCCAGACATTCCAATGAGGTTTTGAGACAGCAACAATGTGAAACAGTGGGTTTTTTTCCCTGAACTCCAAAAATGAAGTGATCCACTCCCACTACTTTGCCCCAGAGATACACTTGGCTGTGTGGGTGAGGTGATATCCCAGCTGTGTCCCAAAAGCACACTCAGCCTTAGCAGCTTAACTCACGCAAGAACACCCACAGTCAAAGCTCTCCATACTTTGGCCTGGATCTTTAACTAAGTTACCAGCACGATGCTTTAATCACTAATTACAACCTACCATGCTTACTGTGCTTTATAATATTCTATATTATCTCTATTGCTGACTTGTTAGAAAGACAGCTAAAGGCAAGGTATCATCCCAAGTGGATCTGGTCCTTCAAAAACCTCTTTCAGTGGAGAGGCTAAGAGACTTCTGCTAAGTCCAGTTAATTGTGTCTGTTTACTTCTGTTTCTAACTTTTAATCTGCCCCTTTCAGCAAAACAGCCTCCGAAGTTTCATGTGTACTGTGGTTTCTCGTTGATTTAAATGAACACCTAATAAAAGTAAAATTAATACTTAATTTAAGAGGAATGCTGGCTTTGTTAATGGGATCACTCCAGGTGCATGACTAATTTAGGAAATCAAAATTAATTTTATGCTGTTGGGCATATAAGTGGTTCTGAATTTTCTCAGGACTGAAAAAAACCACACCCCTTATTTTATTTAGCTCCCCAGACATATTGTTTGTGTATGAATATATGCATATTAAATATATTCATATTTTAGGTATATATATACACATACATATACACTCATCCACATTTATTCCCACAAGAAAGTTTCTGCTGGATCAGACATTGCAAAACACTTTCAAGGGGAGGGGGGAAAAGTTTGTGTGTGCATGGGTGCCAGAAATGAATTAATTGATAATCTGGGGTAAAAATCTGTCACTTAGAGAACTTAAGAGAATGAAACATTCTGTCTATGTGAAATCTTTGGCACAGTTTGGAACTGTACCAAATGTACAGCTACAGATAGAAATTTTACATGGGGGAAAGAAACAAAAAACCCAACCCTGAAAAGTATTTTTGCATGTATATCATGACAAGTAGGAAACTTGGGAAAACAATTATTGTCTCCAGTTACCTAATCCACAAAAAAAAAAAAAAAGAAAAAGAAAAAGTTGCTATCTTTTAATAATAATTACATTTGTTGAAATGCAATAGTGCATTGCATAGTGCTTATTGATTTTATTTTTCATTGGGAACCATATTATTTCTTAAAAAAAAAAAAAAAAAGGACAAGTATATTTACCCCAGTAATTTATTTCATTTTAATGGTTTAGCAATGACACCATCATGATAAGCTCAGTATAAATCTACTAAGCACAAATGCACCTGTGCTTTTAAATTACATTTTTCAGGAGTTCAGACAAGCTAATGGGGCGATTGTAACATTCGTAATAATCTGTGTTAAATAATTTAAGAAAGACATTTTAGTCTTATATTTTTAAAACCTATTCCCAAAGAACAGTGTGACAAGGTAATTTCTAAATTAGAGTAATTAAGACCACTACCAACCAACATGTTTATGCAGATTTTGTAGCTGCTCAATTTTCATTTTTCCTAGTGACACATCTCCTCCAATTTTAACGATGCTTTAAGGATTTTGAATACTTTTTAGTAGTCCTAATCTAACACTCTCATGAGAGTCACCTCCCATTCATTTCTTTTTGCAGCAGAGTTGGACCATACTTGTGTCTATTTTTATTTTTATGTGTTTCATAACATATTAAATCATTCAGACTGTTTCAAGATCATTTTGACTAAAGCTATTCAAGATCAGAATGGTTCTTGTTTTGCCTTTCATGCTTTGATATGGAGACAATATTAGACTCTATATTCTTTGATAAAAACGTTCTGTAACATGGACAAAATTCTGTTCAATTCAAGCATCAACTTATGTTTCCATTTTATTCCCTGAAAATGTATTTCTTAAGCTGTAAATGGCCAAGTTGTAGCTTTATTGCTTGTGTAACTTGCTGCAAGTATAACAGCTTTTTTGAGTATTGTGTGACTGTAGTAATGCACACCCCCCCACTCCCGAGTGGGTAGTTCTACATAAGGAAAAGTTTTCAGTTTACCGTCGGACAGTTTAGGAAGTTTAACCAGAAAGTTCTGTGTTTTTCTCTTTGTAATTGGCTCAGTGCCAGGAGAGAGCACCTGTTGGCCTTTGTCACTGTTCATCAAAACCTGTACTTCTTTCTATTGGCAGTTTGCCAATAGACCCGTCCCCGACCATTAGGTAGAAAAGGTGACAGAATAAAGGGTCTGCAGGCATTCTTGTGGTGTTGTAGCAGGTGTGGGATCTGTCCCTATACTATGTTCGGCTTTAATATTTGTCTGTTGTTCTGTATTATTTTCATTATTTTATTAAACCTTTTTGAGTTCCCAGACACACCCAACCATGCTGTCTCGCTAATTATTATCAAGCCAGTACTCTGAACAGGGCAGGACCCTCGGAGGACATTGGGGAAACCTGATATGTGACTTTTAGCAATGCATGACAATGGAGTGCTGTAGCACTTTTTATTTCTATACATGTGTTTGTGTATTTTGCCTACACAGAGACAGGGGATAATGAGTCTTCAACTGATTTTAATTTTCCTCACAGCGTTTTGGTGAGAAGGGGATTGCAGAGATGGAAATCAAGACCCAAAGGACCAATTTTCCCAGTTGGCATTATCTTTACGCACTCTGAAACCACATTACCTTCCATTGCTGCAGGGCTGTAAAGGAGGAGCAATCAAATTGATTTGATTGACTCAAGAGAAACAAGTTGGCATTTTACCATGTAAAGGGTGCTTCTGCTTGCTTCTTGCTATTGAGAGATTATGTGCAGGAATAATTTCTGTTTGTGATCTAGTTTTCACAGAGGCAGCACCTTTGCTAGAACCACATTGCCTCATTTCTCTCATTTGCAAATTGTATTATGACATCAAACACTGGTCATCGTAGTGGGCTTTAAGTCCCTCACTCTTCTGCCATCTGTCTCCCTACACTGTCTGATGGCAGAAATTCTCCACTATCAGTGCTTTCAAACAGTGCACTGCCAGTCTGCCAGAACACTGCAAAGCTTTCAGGCCAAGGGTGGCAATGTGCTCTCCAACTAAGAACAAAGAAATAATTTTTTTAGAAAATCTGATCCAGACAATATTAATCTTTGTATTTCAGCTAAAGGCTTCATTCTTCCTTTTCACTTTTGAGGCCAGTGAGGAAAAAATACAAAAATATGTACGTTCAAAAAAGAGATGAGGCCAACGAGACAAAGCGGGTGAGAAAAAATAGCAGGGAAAGGAGCAGAAACAAATTAAAGGATCTGTTGCAGCCAGCTACATAAGGCCACCAAGGAATGTATTTGCTCTGTCACTGGTACAGCACATGTTCATCTATCAGCCTCTATTTCAGGATGCTTTTGGTTCCGTGTAGAATTATTTTTTTCCTTTACTTCTTTCTTCAATTCAGAGAAAATTTAGCTCTAATGCCTAGAGGCATTGGGGAAGACACACATTTTGCACAGCACAGAGAAAATCACTGCCTAAAATAAATTTAGCCTCTGAATAGCATTTTAAAGAAAACAAGTTCTATGTGAAATGCTGTCCACATCACAGAGGGAAGACTGATGTAGAAGTATCAGAAGACATCAATTTTTTAAGAAGAATTGGAAAAGGTACATATGTAAGGGGAAGCATAGTGTGGACTTGACCAAGCTAACAAATTACTACAATAGATTTGACAGATTTCTAACCCCTGAATTGAGTAATTCCTATCCATCTATGAATCATGTTCATTTCAAATCGATTTGGTGCCTGAGGCTTCACATTGCTGGTTTAATGCTCAACAAAATTCATTGGCAGATCTGAGAGGTAGTAGCAGATCCCGGTTTAATCACTACCTTTCATTCTGAATTGTTAAAAAACAGCTAAAGTGACTACAGTTAAAAAAAAAAAAAAAAAGAGAGAAAGAAAAAAAAAAAAGCCCCCAAAGTAAAAACGACAACAAACCAAAGGGAAAAAAAAGGAAAAAAAATAAAAAAGCAAACTCGATCCAACAGTAACATGGGCTAGTTACTGCAAATATCAAATGCTGCAGTGACACCAAGAGGCGAAACACCAGTTTTCACCCTGTGAGTACAAGGCTGAGTCTCAGTTTTAACAACTGTCATTTCTTTCTTGTTTAAATTTCCTTCCACTACCATGGTACACAGTGCCAATATCAATGTTCAAATATATTTTCAGTAGCAGCATATAGCTTTTTCTACATAAACCATTAACAGAAATCTATCAATCTTAAAAAAAAAAAAAAAATTCAAAATTTCTTCTGGCGGAAGAGGAAAAAAAAAGGTGCTTTCCCCAACAGCTCCATCTGTTCCTGCTTATACCACATGCCAGAAAACGGTGAGAGAATTCATTGAAAGTAGGTCTCTAAATTAAACTGCTCAGGACTTTTAAAACATATGTATGTCATAGAATCATAGAATATATTGAGTTGGAAGGGACCTAGAGCAACGCCCCCTCTGCAATGACCAGGGAATACAATGTAGAAGTGTCTTTTTCTCCTCCCTCAATTTAAAGGCGCTCGTCCTTTCGCGACCAAAAGGGCTGCAAGCCAAATTAGCTACACTAATTTTATTAAGGACCTTTCTTCACAGAGACATCTTTTTCAGACAGACAACCAGAAATGTTCAAACACAATGCATGTGCACACAACACAGTTTTCCACCCCTGTAATAATGCTGTAGCTGTCTTTAGACTTTCATGCACTCTTCTTCCAAAATTCAGTTCATCCATCTCAAGGCTTTTTTTATTTTTTTGTCTCTATATTCAAACTGGTACCTATAAAACTTTGATACCTTGAATTAAAAAAAAAAAAAAAAAAAGTTTGGTACTCTTACTACAACGCAGAATATTTGATTACATGATATTGCTACTTTTTGTTGGCATTATCACTGCACCTCCAAAACCATTTACTCACGTATTTCTCAGTTTCCTGTGATGTAACAGCTATCTTTATAGCAACTATGTCATGCCTGACATAGCCTAATAAAAATCATTCTTATGACCAGGCCTTACACTGGACTGATCCAGAGATGCATTCCCAAGTAAAAACAAGACTTTGCTAAATGTTTTAACTCTATAAATTCATTGGAAGTACAGACTTGATATTACTCAGATGTTAACTCCAAAATGCTACAAGCACTCAGGAAATGAGAAGAATTAAACAAATACTTTAAAAGTCTTGTTACTGTAAAAAGAAATCTAAAACCAACCCAGAACTACTAATTATAAACACAATGACCTATTAATTCATTTTAATATCTAGAAATTAATGGAAGAAATTCTGTTTTAATGCACAGGAGCTGCAAGCCTACTGACATTGAATTACTAGTCCAAATGTTCTAAATAATAAGTAAAGTTCCAGGAAATATTGATATGTTTGTAAATAAATTGCCATCGGAACCCTTGATTTCTTTTATTGATATGGGAAATCATTCAGGATAAAAATAGAAGCTGCCAGAGGAATTTTCTTCTGGGGAATAATCAGTCATTCCACACAGGCTGAAAATAAAATAAAGTGTACAGCTCCTTCCATTGCTTTGTATATTTATTGGAAAAACTGAGTTGTAGTTTCATCAAGTTTCTCTTGCTCTTGCCTTATAAATGAAGGAGAACCTAAGTGATAAAAACCTAGCATCTTCAACAAAAATGTAAGGCTTTCTATTAATCTTCACTCCCCTTGTCTAGGGAGCCATCCCATATTTATTCTGCAAGTTAAGAAGGTGACAGACAACACAACAAAGGTCTGGGCAGGCACTCATGACTCTGACCTAAGAGGTATCAAAACTCCAGAGTCATTTCAGAATCCTGAATAATGGATAACTTCTATCCTAGCCCAAAGATTAAAGGTGTTAGAGTCTTGGCAGTTTCAGGATGTATATTTCTTCCTTTTTTTTTTTTTTCCTTAGTTTAGAAGTTTGTTTTCTATGCAGCAGATCTGAATTTCAGAAGCTGGAATTCAGGTGAGAAATATCAACAGCAGATATTAAAAGGATTGTTAACAAAACTTGTTAATATCTTTACATACATATACATATGCATATACATATACATACACACACACATATATACGCACCTGTATATGTACACACAACCTTAAGCATTAAGAGTATTTCTGACAATGCAAGTGCTACAAAGTATAACAGCTTGAAATCATTGTGAAGCTGCAGCTTCCAGTTGATTTCTTGAACTGGGAAGAAAAAAATCCCACTTCAGTTGCACAGCTATAGGACATTTCTCAGCCCAGCAGCAGAAATGGAGCAGAACTGCATTGGAAAGCTCATGAGGTCCATGAGCTTTTAGTACCTCATGGAAACCTCATGGAAAGCTCATGAGGTCGAAGCTCAGGTTGCTCTTGCTTTAGAGTGCATGGTAATGCACTGGTGATGTTAATAAAACCTAAGGATTTATAGAAGTTTTTCCAGCTTGAAAGTTGTCCTTAGCTTCACCAACCCACAGGAATTTGGCACTGAAGAAATCATCAATTTTCTGATTTGAAAACTGATCATGTTTCAAGGCAAGTCCCTGAGTAGGCTTGTCTGTTTTATTGCAGCAAAAGAAGCTTTCATTAGAGAGAGTCAGAGGTTAAGTAACAGATTGAACAAGACCTAACAAAATGAGATTAATAAAAGGGTGTTCACTCCCCTGTATGCCCAGCCAAACTTCTATTCTGCTTTAAAGGAACTTCTAAAAATTTTTTTGGATACTGCCATGTTGACTTTTAAACCCATTTCCTGATCTTTTCCTGGAAATTATTAAATATGTTTTATTCTTTATAAAACCCCTATTTTTTTAAGGTAAAATTTGGATTTTGTTACCTCACATGTCATCACAGAATTAGGTAGAGTATTTTGCTTTAAAATCCTTGTAGGGAAGATAAGGTCATAGAAGACATTGCAGATCCTAGTTTTTGCTGCAGATGTAGGTAAACTTCTTTCAATAATAGCAGGATAATAGCACTGAATAAATGGGAAGACGTATAAATTATAGGGTAAGTGTCCACCTTTGCACGTATACACCTCTGTATGATTAAATTTTAGCCTTTGCAGAGGTAATTGTGCAAGATATGGAGTTCAGCTGTGAAGAAGCTTGTGGTCTGTCTCTGAAATGGGTAAAACAAAAGAGATACACTGAGCACAGCTTTGGAAAATCCAAGTAATAATGCAATGTCATTTCAGGTCACGCACTAAATGAGAAGAACTAAAGGAAAAATCAGAATGAAGGACTGACCATCCAGATAGAATAGGCAGTAATGTCTGTGTGTTTGTTCTACAGCAAATCACCACCAGTTTTCAGTCATTTGAAATCATCCTTTCTTTTCTGGAGTTTCAAGGGTGACTGAACTCAAAACAAGACTAACTGCACTGATGGAGTCACATGGATCAATCTGACAAAAGGTTTGTCCAAGCAGCACATCCATCATGATCCTGAAGGGGAAGGAATGTAATTTGTCACTGGCAGCAAAATGAAAATTCGGTATCTGTATTAAGCTGTCTGGGTAAGTTAGTGGTCAATCTAGTGGTAAAGAGCTTATAGCAACTGCTTTTAAGTGCCAGATGTCCAGGGAGATTTGGGTGCAAGAAGCAGAGTACAGAGATCAGAAGGCATAAGATGTGGATGAGCCTTAACAGCTCTCAGAAGGAAGTACAGGTCCAATAAATGAACTTAATTTGACAGAAGAAGGACTTTGGTTTATCAGCCAAGAACAACTAAAGGTCCTTCTGCAAAGGCCTGGTCTAAGCAGGCAGAAGGAGTAATCTAAGAAAATCACATTCTGATACATATGTTTAGGCTTGGGGTCAAGTATGGAGGGGCTCTTGCACATCCCAAGATGCTTTCATCTGAAGAAGATTATCTTTGCCTGTACAAATTGTGATCAAACCCTGTGGATCTGATATTTCTGAGTATGAAAGGTTTTCAGCCTGCCAGTGGCTGATTTCTTCCCAAGGGAAGATTTCTTGGCAGAGTTTTTCTTTCAAGGACAATTTCTGTAAATAACTTAGGCTCTCAAAATAATTCTGTACAGCTGTGCTGATGGTGTTTCTCTTGTTCCACCAATGGGACTAGAGAGGTGTTGTTCTCTTTTACCAATAATGTTAAGTCTGTATCAGAATACCTTATAAAAGGTACTAAAAAATAGACAATAAAGCCTTCTGATTTTCTTCTTCTTCAAACTGGAGTCAAGCACCTTTTTTTCGTGCCCAAGTGCGACAAAACCCAGCTGTACAGTCAGCCTGGTAATGTGACAAATGCAAAGGTATTTGTTGTCATGTATACCTTAATTTCATTTGAGTACCACATTTGGGAGAGACAGTAAAAAAATATCACTCTGAAAACAGAACTGCTGCTTGAACCAAGTACACTGAAAAAGCACCTGCTAGCCTTCCCATCCCATTGCAAGGGAAGACATCAGACCTTTTGCATGACAGAGGAGGAATTTTCACAGCTGACAGGAGAAAACAGTCTGTTAGGAAGGTTTTCATGCTTATAAACTGAAGAGGGTTCTGCAATGCAGGTTTTAAAGCAGGAACTCCCAAGGGAAAAATTCTGCTGCAGAAAAGGGTGTCTTGTCAGGATGTTATGCAATAAACGCTCTTCAAGGGACAAAAAATATGAGTGTTTGAGTTCTCTTTGACAGAAAGCAGAAGAAAAAGGCATAGAGGCACTTTGGAATTTTCCAGAATATTCTCAGACAATAACTCACGCTGCTTCTGTTCAAAGCTGATTTACAAGAAATAGTCATGGCATCTATGTTGGTTTAGCCCGGATGGTAAAAACCAATTAGTGTTTGGCTTGGAAATTGACAACTAGATTAACCAATTAAATATAAGTGTACACCTCTGGGTCACACACAGCTTAAATTGAGGAAGATCTTGGGAAGCTGGCCTCTTTCCTCTCTGCATTAGAAAAGGTAAGCTGGCCCTGGCTCCCCACTCCCTGGGGTCCAGCCTGGCCAGCCCCTGCCCAGGCCAGGCGTTTCCAGGGAAGGTGCCGGCACCGGTGACTCCCGAGCCGGGGGAGGGGAGGAGAATATGCCCATCCCTGCCCCAGTTGGGTCTCCAGCAACTGTAAAACACTCTGCTGCTTCCCACAGCTACTAGTGACGGAGAGGAGAGGCTGGAGCCTCTGATATGTAGCTCTGAGCTGGGCTACCCCATGAGACCCAGGGGTGGGCAGGAGCCATCTGCGTTCTGGGCTGTTGAGATTGCTGACTGCCTGAGCCCTTCCGAGCTCCCATCTCTGCAGGGCCAGTTCCCCCCACCCCCTGCATCTGCACAGCCTTGAAATTTAACACCTTGAGCTAGCAGCCTAGAGAGAAAGGACCTGGGCCAGATTTAACTCCTTCCTGACACAGATGAGACTTCTAAAAAACCCTAATCCTCCTTTTGAGTAAGAAGAAAAGAGACTGAGTGAACGTCAAAAAGACAGAGCATGAAGTCAAGAGAGAGGCAGAGCAAAAAGACTTTTGCGAGGAGGGTTTGAGGAGATTGCTATTATAAGCTAAATGTCTCTCATTGAGACATGGAAATGAACTTTATATATAGACTATCCTTTAAACCGTAGGAAAGATAGGCATTTGGGGAGATGTTCAAATTTGTGTGTGAGGATTTTGGAGCAAAGGTGTTTGTGATGTGCTTAGGAGATATTGATCTTACGAGATGCTTGAGCTGAGAGAGAGATGAGAAGCCCCCAGCTCCAATGAAGAAGTGAGAAGATATCTCTATTCCTTGAGATGAAGAATCCTTTGCCTTTAGAGTTAATAATCTTTAAAAGGTAACCCCCACTGTGTTTGAGCCAATAGTACATAAGCAGCTTGGGAAACTGCTAATGAGAGAAGTCACGGAAGCAAGTTTCCCCGGGCGGCTGGTTTTGTGACTGTTAAAACCCACAAGAGGACTGTTCTAGGTTGTCAGTGAGATCCGCTACTCTAAGAAAGACTCCCCTCCTAAAGAATTGATGAAAGACTGTTTTCAAATGGTAAAACTGACTGAAAACCACAGGTTGCCTCTTTATGTTGTTTGTGAGAAAACAAATAGTTCGTGGGGGGAGGGTGAGTGTTTTAAAGGTTTCTTTTTTTTCCTCTTCATTCTTTAGTGTGTGTAAATAAACGATCTTTGTAACTTTTAAGTTAAGCCTGTTTTGCCTTTTCTCCTTAATCCCATTTCACAGCAAAAAACATTTGGACTACTACACTAAATTTAGTCAATAGAAACAGAAGTGAACGTGAAACCACTACGTGAATTGGTATTTCTGCCTGGTTTACCCAAGCCAGAACAGCATCTGACACCATCGCTTAGAAACTTGTCCAAGCAGCTGGAGAATATGATTGCAACCACATCATTTGTCTGTAAAACCTCATATAAAAAAAATAATATCTGAGTAGCATGAAACTACTCTCTTATTGATGAAGAGAAATTTATTCTCTATATGCTGTCTCTAAGGGAGGAATATAAATGGAATCTCCAGCACCTATATCTAGAATCAGTTTCACAAATAATACTTTTTTTGTACCGTATCTTAGTAATCTGACCAGTATCCACTAAAAATATCAATAAAGCTCCTTAGAGGTACAAAGGGTCAAAATCAAGTTTTAACATAAGGAATAGTGCTTACGTCCCAAAACCAGAGATACTATAGCTGTGTAAAAATTCTATAAATCAGATCTTTTTTTTTTGTTAAAATAGAAAAATATGTATCACACTGAGAACCTGCTATCACTATATGTTAGTCCATCTGTGGACTAACAAACTAATAAAAAGCCCATTGTGAAAATCCAAGGTATGAGACATCCCTGTAAGAAGAGCACAGAAGAGTAAAAAGCTCATTTAATTTCAAGTGAGGGTCACTGCTGAAAATACAGATATCCTTTGATCAGTTTTGAATTCAGCAGTGACTTATCTTGCCCAATATTTACGAAAGTTAGAATACACACATGGACCTTTGCAAGATTTTTCATGCTTTGTTTTTTAGTTTTGGGAGGCTTATTGGGTGGGGGAGAATTGTATGGGGTTTTATTTTGTTTGTTTGTTTGGGTTTTTGTGGGGTTTTGATATTCTTCTTCTTTTTTGTTTGGTTTGTTTTTTACTTTTTATGGTTTTTTGTTTTCAGGGCATAACCTGCAAGGAAAGAATATCAGGTGGCCTGGAATTTTGTGCAAATTTTTTCTCAACTTGAACTGCAATAGATGATGTTACCAAATCTTAAAACAATTGTAGGAAGCACTTATGTCATGCCTATGTCCCCAAAAGAAACAAAACAAAACGAAACAAAACAAAAGAGAGAAACAAGAATCACCCAGGAATCTGATAGAAAACTACTGTCAACAGAAATCAGGCTGAGCCACCTAGCTCTTTCTGTGCAAATCTCACATCTCCAAGCACCATGCCTAATAGAAATGGAGAAGAATAAATACAAATATGGTACTAATAAAATTGATTTAGTAGGGCAGCAGATTTAAGAAGCTGTTTCCACAACACTGGTTCCTAAAGTAATTAAACAATCAGAGTGTAGTAATGAACCCCTCCCCACCTCCTGAGTGGGCATTTCTGTATAAGGAAAGGCTTTTGGTTTACCTTTGGACATTTTACAAAATTTAAGCCAGAAAGTTCTGTGGTTTTCTCTTTGTAATTGGCTCAGTGCCAGGAGAGGAGCACCTGCTGGACCTCGTCACTGTTTGTCAAAACCTGTACCTCTTCTATTGGCAGTTTGCCCATAGATCCATCCTCGATCATTAAGTAGAAAAGGTGAGAGAACAGAGGGTCTCGACACACTCTTGGGGTGTTGTAGCAGATGTGGGATCTGTCCCTACATTGTGTTCTTTCTTTGTTGTTTTGTCTTATTTTCTTTATTTTATTAAACCTTTCTGATTTGTCCCTCTAATTATTTTCAAGCCAACTCTCCACAGGGCTGGGCCCTCAGAGGTATTGGAGAAATCAGAGGATGACTAGATGATGAGAACAAAATCCATTTCATAGCTGTAACTGACTGAAATTCACAGACATGTTTCTGCTTTGTGGAGGAGAATAAGAAAATATTATGTGATAAAAAGACAAATGTAGGAAAACATCATCCCAGTGGAACTACAGTTATCATCAAAATATATGCTTGATAACCTTACCTATGCAGGGAAACATCTATGAAATACATTTTATTTATAGCAAGGAAATTAACTATATTTCTTATGAACATTTAAGTGAATATCTGATGCAAAAATATTCAGCTATCATACTGAGCTATCATTCACCCAAGCCCAGAGCAGAGCAATGTTTTGGTGAGCACATAATTTTTTGCTGCTTCAGGAACTTAAGTTCTTACCCAGTTCTCGGTTCCAAGAATTATTTCTCAATGTGAAAATCTGCACAATGCAAAATGCATACAGTAGGAAAAGAACCTACTTTTTTCAAGAGAAACATTATCCCTTAATAACTGAAACTCCCTAAATCTTCAGTGCAACCTGGGAAAAGGCTCAAACTGTAATAGTTGAAAGAATTCTTAAAAAAACTCCTTGCTTCAACTGGGGCAGATACTGTTTTGAGCATTTAGACCAGAACCCTCATTAGCACAAGAGACATGAAGCACATTAGAATATTCAAAGACATTTGCCAGCCCTTTACCCAAGAGCAACAGCAGAGTGTGGTTTAAATCCAGACTTAAAAATGAGAGAGAGGGTCTTTTTATATGGGCAGATAGTGGCAGGAGGAGGTACCATGGTTTTAAACTGAAAGAGGCACAGGTTTAGATTAAATGTTAGAAAGAAATTCTTTCCTGTGAGGGTGGTGAGGCCCTGGCATAGGTTGCCCAGAAAAGCTGTGTAAGAAGCTTGCTCCATCCCTGGAAGTGTTCAAGGTCAGGTTGGACAGGGATTGGAACAATCTGGGACAGTGGAAGGTGTCCCTGGAAAAAGACGAGCTTTGAGGACCCTTCCAACTCAAATCGTTTTGATTCTGTGATTCTTAGAAAACAGCACTGCTGCCATAATAAAATTATTTTTGATTAGCTAAATCATATAGGAGAAGGTGGGTTATCTTTAGCAAACCTAGAAGAAGGAGGGGTGGTTTGCTGTCTTTGTTGGGTTTTAGTGGGATTTTTCCAATTCTGTATAGAACGAAGATGAGAAGAAAGGAATTAATGATTTCAGAACAGAAAAAAAAAGATCTGAAATCAATTAATTTCTCAGCCAGGCTTTCCCTTGATTGCTAGGAATTAGTTAGGTTTGCTTTGGTTGAAATACTATTTTTAAAACACTCTCTTACAGTAGCATCTTCCACCTAAAGAGTAATTTTTAAAACACCTGACCTGGTAGAAAACAGCCACATCCTCTGAGTTTCCTTTAGTTGCACCTGGCATCCTTCCAGGTGCCAGAACCGTGCATGAGAAATGAACTTCCAGCAGAATGTAGGCAGACAGAGATATGGGAAAACATAACTTTGTTCAGCTCCCAATTTGTAACCATGAGGGAAGCAAATAGCTCTTGGTGTGCACCCCACTTTCTCTGCTTTCCTTTCATGATGTAGTATGCTGCTGGGACATCTCTGGATGTTGGTTGCATCACGAAAATCCAGTCTGTTGTGCCTGAACAATTTTTACAGAGCCAGAGCTTGTTTTTGGCAGACAGGTTCATCTGTTGAGCAGCAAGAAGACTCACTGTGAGCATCTGAAACTAACAACCTGCCTCTCACAGCAAAAGATAAGGTTCTTTACTTAATCTCTCCTGTGGTAAGAGAGATGGGACTGAAGCTGTGAGTTGTAAATAGTAATTTCACTGTAATCATGGTATTACCAACTATCAGGGATGTACCTGTGTGCACACCTGATGAGTTTCAGATATTAGTTCCTTGAGTGGTCCAGAAACTTGATTTCTAGTTCTTTTCACAGATGAGATAGTGGATCTGTTGGAAACAATGGACCAGCTCCAAATTAGGTGGCTGAGTGTCTTTTTTCCACTTCCACAACTTAGAGGTGAGGGAGCTCTCTGGACAGATAGTTCCAGCTGTCCAAAAGAACTTCTCCAGGCAGCTCCTGTTCAGAATAGAACTTGAAAAGTGTTATTTGACATTGTCAGTGGATAATCTGGCCTTTTTAGGTGATGGTTCTTGCTGCAATATTGATCTGCTGACATACAGAAAATAGAGTTGTAAACAGCCAGTAGAAGCTGGTTCAGAGGCAGAAATAGCTACCTTGGATGATTGTTTGGGCCCAGAAAATATTAATTTTCATCCCTTCTTTGGATCTGAGCTTAGAAGGCTGCCAGAAAGTGGCATATTTGTATAAACAGATTAGTTACTACATAAATAAAAGGAAATGCAATCAGCATCAGTTACATTTTTATTGCCTCAGAACTGCTGCCACCCATATTGTGGCACATTCAAACTAATAAATTGCACAGTCTTTTGCACTTAATGCTTGAGAAAGCAGTTATGCAGCAGCAATGCTCACAAGGGTATGCTCTGCAGTGGAAGTTTGACAAAAAGAATGTAGAAAGATCATGAAGATGAGGAAATACTCATAAAATGCAGTAAGCATTCAGTTGGTGATGATCCACTGCTTGAATTCTCTGCATGTATTACCCAAGCCTGTTGAAATGGGAGGAACATTTCAAAGTTTATTTTCTTTGTGGAAGTTTTAGAACTAGTGGACAGCTATAGTTGTAGTTCCCAGGCTGTATTTTCCCCTTTCATTATTAACAGCTGTAACATCATTCATAGGAATTTTTAATTGTTTTACTTGGGAAAAAAAAAAATAAAAGAAATCGAACACAGCAAGTATTCAAACCTTGCTGCAAATGTTCATTTATTCACACAGTGGTTTTAAACTGTGGGTTACCAGCAAATCTTGTAACAAAAAAAAAGTAAAATATTATCATAAGGAGTCAGAGAAGATAATCCCCATCCATAACATTGTGCAGAGTAAAAATCTTGCAAATGAAACAGATGTTCATCCATCAAGTGGTGCAAAAATCAGGGTATCCCATTCCAGTTGCACTTTGAAACTCTGATCTTTTTCTACTTCACCTGTCTGCTTAACTTTCAAAGAATTCTGGATGCTCCTGCAGATATTTTTAGAAATTAATCCTGGACAAAGAATTACATACCCACAGACTTCATCAAGCTGAAGGTTAGCTTTCTTTCAAGGTGATGTCTATCAAACAGCAGTAGTTTATTGCCAGCTGAAAGGAAATACTTCACCCTGCCAGTGTGGTGCTTCTTTCACTGTTCAATGAGGGATCCATCCTTTCAGCAGCTTACTCAGCAAATTATGGCAATACTGGACATGCTGAATAACTGGATAATCTCTTAGCACCGTCCTGCAGGTGCTTGATTGGATTTACCTAAATTTTCCAAAGCATAATTATGACAATCCTAATGGAACAAGTGAATTGAAAGAGTCAGAAATAAATGGGATCCTGTCACTTTGTGATAGAAGAAATTTTGGGGGCGAGGTCATGGGGCTTGGTTTTTAGGGCAAATATGTGAGTAAGTCTGCAAGTTCTCTACATTATGATGCACAGTAGGATGGCTGTGAGCAATAGTTGCAATATTGAAATCCAAATGAGTACAGCTGTTGTAAGGAACTCCCTTTTAGCTGACTACTCACAGACACCTTTTTTGAAAGCCTCCTCTGGCCATCATGCAAAAACAGAAATCAAAGGAGTTTGAGGGGAGCTGGAGGTCTTGAAAAGAAAGATACACAGACACTATTAAATCTCTTTGAAAAAATCTCTGATGAAGAATAACTTCTCCCCTTGCTAAAAATAAGCAATCCTCAGTGAAAAGAAGAAATAACAAACCAGTTTTCACATGCTGCTGAAATAAAATTTTGTACATAAATGATTGAATATAAATTGAAATGTTAAAAGTGTGAATGAGACCCAACCTAAACTCGGCATTAATTTCCATTCATTCCTTAAAGCAACCCTTTGTAAAGTGACCTTTTCCACTGTAACTGCTCAAGAGTTTTAGGGGCAAAGTCAGTAGCCCAACTGAGGTGCATGTATACCAATGCACGCAGCATGGGTAACAAACAAGAGGAGCTGGAGACCATGATACAACAGCAAAGCTTTGATGTAGTTGCCATCACAGAAACATGGTGGGATGACTCACATAGCTGGAGCACTGCACTGGATGGCTACAGGCTCTTCAGAAGAGACAGGAAAGGAAGAAGAGGTGGAGGGGTAGCCCTTTATATTAAGGAGACTTTTGATGCTGTAGGAATTGAAACTAAGGAAGATGGAGTTCAATGCCTATGGGTGAGAATTAAGGGAAAGGCCAACAAGGCTGACATCCTCCTGGGAGTCTGTTATCGTCCACCCAACCAGGAAGAAGAGGTGGACAACTTATTCTATAAGCAGCTGGAGAATGTTTCAGGATCATCAGCCCTTGTTCTTGTGGGCAAATTCAACCTACCAGACATCTGCTGGGAACTGAATACAGCAGATAAGAGGCAGTCCAGGAAATTTTTAGAGTGTATGGAGGACAACTTTTTGTCACAGCTGGTGGGTCAACCCACCAGGGGAGGAACTATGTTAGATCTGCTGTTTGCAAATAGAGATGGGCTGGTGGGAGATGTGGTGGTTGGAGGTCGCTTGGGTCAGAGTGATCATGAAATAATAGAGTTCTCAATATTTGGTGAAATCAGGAGGAGCACCAGTAAGACTCTTGCATTGGACTTCCGGAGGGCAGACTTTGGTCTTTTTAGAGTTCCTTGGGAAACAGCCCTTAAAAACAAAGGAGTTCAGGAAATGTGGGCATGCCTCAAAACAGAGATCTTGAGGGCACAGGGACAGACTGTTCCTGTGTGCCAAAAGATAAGTCAACAGGGTAAACGTCCAGCCTGGATGGGCAAGGAGGTCTTGGAGGAACTTAGAAATAAAAAGAGGATGTATCATCCTTGGAAGGAGGTTCAGGTCTCTCAGGAAGTATTCAAGGAGACTGCTAGAGCATGTAGGAAAAAAATTAAGGAGGCCAAGGCTCAGTTTGAACTTAGAATGGTGACTGCTGTAAAGGATAATAAAAAATGTTTCTACAAATATATTAATGGTAAAAGGAAGGGTAAGACCAACCTTTGTTCTTTATTGAACAAGGGAGGGAACTTAGTAACTGCAGATGAGGAAAAGGTAGAAGTGCTTAATGCCTACTTTGCCTCAGTTTTTAGTGGGAAGACGACTTGCCTTCATGACAACTGTCCTCTTGGGTTGGTAGATGATGTCAGGGAACAGAATGGTTCCCCCATTATCCAAGAGGAGACAATCAGAGAACTACTGAAATACTTGGATATCCATAAATCTATGGGACCAGATGGGATCCATCCCAGGGTGATGAGGGAGCTGGCAGATGAGCTTGCAAAGCCACTCTCCATCATTTACCGTCTTGGCTCACTGGCAAGGTTCCGGATGACTGGAAGCTGGCCAATGTCGCACCCATTCACAAAAATGGTAGGAAGGAGGATCCTGGTAATTACAGACCAGTCAGCCTGACCTCAGTACCTGGCAAGATAATGGAACAGTTTATATTGAGTGCCATCACACAAAGTTTACAGGATGGCCAGTGTATCAGACCCAGCCAGCATGGGTTTAGGAGGGGTGGGTTATGTTTGACCAACCTGGTCTCCCTTTATGACCAGGTGACCAGACTGGTGGATGCAGGGAAGGCTGTGGATCTTGTTTATTTGGACTTCAGCAAGGCCTTTGACACTGTCTCCCACAGCATACTCCTAGATAAGCTGGCAGCCCGTGGCTTGGATAGGAGCACTCTTTGCTGGGTTAAGAACTGGCTGGGTGGCCAAGCCCAGAGAGTGGTGATGAATGGTGCTGCATCCAGCTGGCAGCCAGTCACCAGTGGTGTCCCTCAGGGGTCTGTGCTGGGGCCAGCTCTATTCAATATTTTTATTGATGATATGGATGAGGGTATTGAGTCTTTCATTAGTAAATTTGCAGATGACACTAAGCTGGGAGCATGTGTCGATCTGTTGGAAGGACGGAGGGCTTTGCAGAGAGACCCGGATCAGTTGGATGGATGGGCAGAGTCCAATAAGATGAAGTTTAATAAATCCAAGTGCCGAGTCCTGCACTTTGGCCACAATAACCCCCTGCAGTGTTATAGGCTGGGGACAGTGTGGCTGGACAGTGCCCAGGCAGAAAGAGACCTTGGGATTCTGGTCGACAGCCGGCTGAACATGAGCCAGCAGTGTGCCCTGGTGTGCCCTGGTGGCCAAGGCCAATAGCATCCTGGCCTGTATCAGGAATAGTGTGGCCAGCAGGAGCAGGGAGGTCATTCTTACTCTGTACTCGGCACTGGTGAGGCCTCACCTTGAGTATTGTGTCCAGTTCTGGGCCCCTCAGTTAAGGAAGGACATTGAGATGCTTGAGCGTGTCCAGAGGAGGGCAACGAGGCTGGTGAGGTGCTTGGAGCACAAGCCATATGAGGAACGACTGAGGGATCTGGGGTTGTTTAGCCTGGAGAAAAGGAGACTTAGAGGTGATCTTATCACTCTCTACAACTTCCTGAAGGGTGGTTGTAGTCAGGTGGGGGTTGGTTTCTTTCTCCAGGTAACAACTGACAGAACGAGAGGACACAGTCTCAAGCTGTGTCAAGGGAAATATAGGTTGGATATTAGGAGGAAGTTTTTCACAGAAAGAGTAATAAAGTATTGGAATGGCCTGCCTGGAGAGGGGGTAGAGTCACCATCCCTGGATGTGTTTAAAAAAAGACTGGATGTGGCACTTGGTGCCATGGTCTTGTTGAGGTGTTGGAGCATGGGTTGGACTTGATGATCTTGAAGGTCTCTTCCAACCTAGAAATTCTGTGGTTCTGTGTGATTCTGTGATTCTGTGAAGAGTTTTGAGACATAACATGCACAGTGATGTGGCACCTACCCCAGGACTAACCATGTTGGTTATTTAGACTGTAGCTGGATTTCACATTGATGATGTTCATCCAGAAAATTGCAGCTCTTTCACTTTCTAAAAATACCTAATTGTTCTCAGTGGCATGAGCAGCTTCAGAAATAGCAAGTTTGAAGCAAAAGTTGAAGAATATGAATTTGGCATTCTTAACAGCTACGTCAGTAGAAACCAAATGATCCTATATTCCTTCAGTCAGAAGCACCCTGTATGATACCAGTACAGTCAAAAGACTGTTTTCTTTCTCTAACCTGACATAATATTTTTTTATAAAATCTTTTAATTTTTTTAAAATAGATTATTTTCTTTGCTCAGTTTTGCAACCTGCATAGTATGGACATGGCAGATGACTTGTGTGTCACCATAAACCAGGTTTGTGACGTAGTCAAACTCGAAAAAAAAAACCAACCTAAAATTACCACTGGGCAAGGTTCCCCTTCTTTCAGTTTTACAGTGAAGGATTTCAAATGTGGAACCATAGTTGAAGATGAAGGACCAATGTTAATTGCCTTTGGCAGTGGAAACAGCTGAAAACATTTTTTTTCCTCAAACTGCCCCTTTTATGGTGTGCTGAAGGTCACGAACCTCTCTCCTGTGCCACTATAACCTTTTCTAAGGCTGTGCTGAAGCAGCCCCAGTGAAAGAAAGGTATTATGTTTTAGCTCTTCACTCCATATTAAACCTCAGGCCCACTGGGACCTGCATCACCATGACTTGGAGACAGCATGGTGAATGGTAACTTGTGACTGGTGAAGGCAATTGTTCTCTGACTGAAACAGGCCGTGATTGCCTAAACCTGACTCAGCTGTGTGCAGCCATGGACTTCCCCCCCAGACATACCACTGCAGGTAGGAGGAAGGGCTGTCCCTCTGCAGCATCAGGGCTGGCTGTGCATGCATGACAAAATGGCACAAAAAATCTAATTTACATAAGAGTCTACAGCAGGCTAGCTGTAAAAGGGAGCAGGTTGGGACCCCTCACTCTCTTTCCCCTCTCTTCCTCTTTCATTGTTTACCCAGCTACAGACCATTCACAGAACAGGACCAATATGGGATCTAGGAACCGGTGATATTCTCTTGTTGTTTCTCTCTCTTCTCTGCCTTTATTTCTCTCTTCCCTCACCCTCCTGGGCAAAGCACAGCTGTCCTGTTCTACTCCATTCTCGGTACCAAAGTTTGCTGTTGGAGTGGGGAGCCTGTGTCCATGTTTTGTCGCTTGTGAGCCAGCACCTTGGAGAAGTTTGTTGTGGGAGCTGGGGGCTTATCAGGAGTACTGTGGAAACTTAGGGCTCATTAGCCAGCACATTCAAGAAGTGCATGGTAAGATTTAAGAGCTTGTTGAGCAAAACTTTTTGAGTCCAAAGAGTGGGCTGGTTGAAGGAGCTAAGACAGCTGTATAATAAAGCACAAGAGCTCTCTGACACCTCTCTGGTGTCTTCATTAAGCCTGTGGTGGAGGCCTTCATTAAGCCTGGAGGCCTCACAGTTATAAATAATCCTAATTATAATTTTGTAACTGAAATGTGACTAATTATATAACTACCTTGGTTATATAACTCAACCAGTCTGGGCTGTTGGGGAGCAGGTCTAGGCCACTGGGGACACAAGCAGCCATTGACCAGTTAGCTGGGTGGCAATTAATTCAGCCAATCAGAACTAACCACACAAACTTACAAAACTATATACAGAGAAGAGTACTCAATAAAAGTTGGCTGTTGTGGCAGGAACCTTAGTGTGTTCTGTCACATACCTGTGTGGGGTGGGCGCAGCCCCGGTGCCTCTGCCTAGGAGAGAGGCTTGCTGAGGAGTTAAGAAGAATTGCGCAACCCCCCCCAGACCCCTAAGGTAACAAAGCAAGCCCTCTTGTCACGGCGACCTTTCAGAAGACCCACAAGCCCCCTCGGGATCTTATGTAGATCTGTTGTAAGCGATTGGCTTTGTACCCTTCCCCCCTCCCACTTGGTTTCTTATAAAACCCCCTAAAATGTCCCTAATCCCCAGGGCCTCTCGTCCTCGGCTCCCTTCGCTGATGTCTTTGCAATAAAGCTGCTTATGCGGAACTGCCAAACGAGACCCTCTCTCTCTCATCCCAGGCCGGCTATAGGAGAGGCGAACCTCACAGGGGCAGAAGCTGAAAATCACTGAGCTGAATCACAGGAGCTGAATCGCTGCTCTGCCCCCTGCTGAGATGTCCTCTGCCAGCTGAGGGAGTGCCTTGGCCCCCTGAGGAGTTGTCTCTGAGGAGATACTTTTTGGGGTGGCTCAGCCTCCTCGGGTCCAGAGCTGTGGACCCCCCTTACCAGCTGGACTACCTGATGCCCGAACCTCCTCTGGATTCTGGACTCTGCTGTCCAGGGGACGAGCTGCGCTCTTCGTTAGGGCTGAACCAGCTGGTTCGAGCGCTGACCCTGGACCGAAGACTGCTCCATTTTAGTAGCAGCTTCTGCCATGAGGACTAAACTCGCGACCCTCATCTGATATCCACTCTGAGAAACAAATTCCGACCGGCCACCCCCCAGCAGATCCTTGGATGCCTCCTCGAGATTGTAAGTATAAGCGCTTTTCACTTTTCGCGTCCCTTTTATATTTTTTTCCTTTTTTTCTCTTTTTTCTGCTGGGTGAGGCAAGGGAACCTTTAAAGCATGGGGAATAAGCTTGTTAAAGCACCCCCTCCCGAGAAAGATATATATCCCCTCCTTAAAAACACGCTTCTTGAAAAACTATCTAAGAAAAACCTTCCTAAGAAAACCCTTAAACGTTTCACAACTTGGTTAAGTAACAACTTTCCTGATATAACGATAGATTCTCTATCCTCTAATTTCTTCTGGGACGAGGTTGGAAAAAGACTTTATAATACACAAGCTGCGGGAGACCTCTTTGTTGCATACTTCTACCCTGTCCTTCATACCATTGTAAAAGCAGTAGAAAAACAAAAAAACTGCGCTGAGACCCCTTCTCCCCCCTCCCAGTTCTGGCCAAACTGGTAAAACCTGTTCTTCCTGCACCCCGGCGCTGTTACACGATTCACACCACCCCTTTGTCCTTTCGTATGCTAATGACCTGCCGATTAGCGCTCCCAGCAGGACCGTGACTCCTTCCCCCCCGCCCCCCACTCCAGGATCAGAGCTGATTGACGTGCGCCGCCCCGCCCCCGCGCCCGAGCCCTCACCCCGCCCACTGGGAGTCCCGAACCCTCCCCCCACCCCTGCTGTGACCAACGCGTGTGTCCCGCCCCTCCCGCCTCCGCTGCCCACCGCCGCCCCCCCCCCCCGCTTCGGCGCCAGCCATTCCCGGGACCCAGCCCCTCCCCAGCGCCTCCCTGTTCCCCCCCACCCCACAGCTACAGTGCTGCCGCTGCCGACAGGCGCCACCCCCACGGAGACCGGACTGCCCCAGCCAGCCCCCCCCCACTGTCCGCAGAAACCCTGGACGCAGCATCCACAGCGTTTCCCAGCGCTGCTCTGCACGCACCCCCGATCCCACCGTCCCCCCCCACCCAGACCCGCCGCGCGGCAGAGCAGCCGCAGCCGCAAGCGCCTGCCCCCTCCGCGAATACCAAACACACAGCACCCTGCTGCGCCCTCCCCCCGCACCTCCCCCCCACCCCGGAGACGGCGGGCGCTGCAGACGGTTGCTGTCACCCCTTCCCCACCTCCCCCTCAACATCCTGCATGCTGCTGCTCCACAGACCCCCCCCACTGCCGTGACACCCTCCCTTCCCATCCCCCCCAACACCCCCGACCCCCCACCCCCCCTCCCCTGCCCAATGCAAGGCCGGCATCCCGAAATCGCTGTGCTAAAGTTCCTGCTGCCCAGCACCACCCTACTACAGCTTATTCATCCTCCAATAGCACCGGATCTGATTCAGATTCAGAATCAGATGATCACTGGGTAAAGACACGCAGGCAGGCTACCCAGGCAGGTGACTGGGAAATAGCCCAAAACATCACAGCCTTCCAGTCATAGTAGGAAAAGGTAAAAGAGGAGGTTCTTCAAACATAAAGACGTGGAATCCTATCCCATACAAAGAACTCAAAGAACTTTGTAGGGCGGCAAAAGAACATGGTAGGAGCTCTCACTTTTTTAAGAATCTACTGGAAGCTACCTTCTCTGCTTACACATTTGTGCCACATGATATTAAAAATATTGTTACTTGCCTTCTTACCCCTGCTATATCCCTTCTCCCCTGAATATATGTTATGGGAAAGACGGTGGAAAAAACATTTAAAAACTTTATCAGACACCCATAATAATGACCCAAATCAGAGGAATCTGACAATTCTGCAACTTGCTGGAGAAGGTGGCCTCCAAAAACCCCTAGACCAGGCAAACACCTTACCTGAAGGGGTACTACATGACATAGCTAATGCAGCAAAAACATCACTGCTTCTTACACCTGATGACTCTGTTCCTACACAGCACTTCTCTAATATCAAACAGGCAGTAAATGAAAGCTTTGTCCAATTTATAGACAGACTTAAATTAAGCCTGGAGAAACAGATTGAGAGCCCAGAGTGGCGAAAAGAACTTTTAACAAAACTTGCTATGACTAATGCAAATGAACAATGTAAAACTATCTTAAGAGCTTTACCCTTAGATACTGAACCAACTATTGAACAGATGGTAGAAAGCTGCGCACGCTACACGTCCACCAAGAATACCATGACCCAGGCACTTGTCAAAGGTATTGTAGATGGAGTTTCAGGTGCCTTTGCAGTGGCAATGTCAAAGGAGAATTCCCATTGCTTCGACTGTGGTGAACTTGGACATTTCATAAAAACTTGTCCCGAGAAATCACCCATCCAGGACTGTCGCATCACTTACCAGAGGCACCAGAGACCTCAGCAGTACCAGCAGCGTTCAGGAAACTCCCAGCAGGGCGCGGTGGGGCCCCGCGTCCAAACGTCAAATCAAAGGCCACACCATCTCACCCAAGAGCTGAGAGAGTGGAGACATCGCGGCACAGCATCCCAGGGGATCCCAGAACACATGAGAAGGATCCAACACACAGAGCCCCACAGACGGGAACATGCCGCCAGTTGGTAACATCACTGTCTCTTAACCTTGTCGACAATCGTTTTTATCGTGTCCCCACAGGAAAATATGGACCCCCAGGAGGCCCATCGGACATCCTTATCCTGAGTGACACCTTCCAAGGCCCAGAGCAAATTTCTGTATTGCCCAAAATACAGACTGTGCTCCCTGGACAGGAAATTCTTGTTCAGCTTTGCTGCACAGACCCTCCCTTTTATCTTTCACAGGGAACACCGATAGCACAAGCCTTCTTGCTTCCACAGAATCATCCAGAACAGCTCCCACTCAACCCAACAGCGATGTGGGCACAGATTGTGGGCCCAAATAGGCCGATCATCGAGTGCACCTTGTTCTGCAAAGGAGAGAGAGTCCACTGACCAGGCCTGGTCAACACAGGCGCGGACATTAGCATCCTAACCCGCTCTGAGTGGCCAGACAACTGGGAACTGGAGCCAGTGGCAGGTGTGATCTCAGGGATTGGTGGAGCCTTTTTATTTTGTGGTATACTAAACAAAGCTCCTTGAGCAGGTCGAGCAGCCAAATGATACAAAGCCAAAGGATATGATAATTGAGTTGATGTGGATGCAAAATTTCCTCTGCCTGTAATCATGTCTGCAGTAATTCCATATAAATCATGTCCTTGAGGTCGCCTCTTATTTGCCTCTATTTGTGCCTTCTGATACCATTCACTTTCCGACATTAAAAATTCAGATGGAGTCAACAACAATCTTGCTAAATTCTGACAGTCCACTGGGGCCATCGCATCTGCTGTAAAGATCCATGTTAAAATATATTTTGCAGCTTCAGATTTCAGTCCATGATGAGTGACTGTTTGCTTTGCTTGTTGCAAAATTTTCCAGTTGCGTGGTCTCCATTCGGCTGTTTGATTTACATGATCTGTTATCACTGGACAAGTGATTGCTGCAGCAGCAGCTTGCCATTTCCCTTCAAGTATAGCATCACAAATGACTCCTGACCACAGAGAGGATGAATTCCGTTGTACTTGCATAGAATCCAGTTGCAGGGCATGCAATGGAGGTCGATTTTCCACATCCAGTTGTCTGAGTTCCATTACATTCCGACACTGCTGTGTACAAGTTGTCCAGGAAGGAGCTGTTTGCTTTACTTGATGTTTGTCTCATCCTTGTCACTCTACAGTAAGATCTTTTAATTTTTCTAAAACTTCTTTCATCATAACTTCTGTTTGTCCTTTGTCAGGCTGCTGTGACACTGGAGCGTGAGCTCCTGACTCATTGGGTGACTGACCTGAACTGCTCGATCCACCAGATGGCAGCCATGGATAACTTTTTTGAGAATCACAGCAAACCTTCCTGTCATCTGCTATTTCTGCTTTTTGTTCAGTCTCTGTTGGCATAGATTCAGACATTTTTTCCTGCTTTTTTACATGGCGTTGCATGCCTGCAACAAGTTGTCAGGCACTGCAGCCATGCCTCTGTCTTTGTTTGGAAAGACAGGTATTTGCTAGGGAAAGCTGGAGTTTTTCTTGGGATGGAGAATGTAAACCCCCCACCCCCCGCCAAATTATAATTTTGCAATTAACAGCTTTCAGGAAAAGATTTGGGAATAGGAATAACAGTTCTTTACTAGGAATATTAACAATACAAATGTAGTAGAAAACAAAACCAACCAACCAAACAAGCAAACAAACAAAACAAGCAATCCTGGAAAACCCTGACAGAGTCAGAGCTACAACCTGACACCTTGTTGATCAGGGTGTTGGAAGCAGTCCAAAAGTGAGTCCTCCTGGAGTGGCAGATGTGGTTCTGTTAGAGTACAGATGATCTTAGAGTACAGATGATACAGTAGAAAAAAGGGTCCAGTGATGGTGAGAAGGGTCTAGTGATGGTGAGAAGAGTTCAGTCTTCCTCCAGGAAACCGGTGAAGCTAGATACTTTAGTGTTTCTGCATCTTAGTTTTTATTCAGGTAGGAATGGTTGGCTCTCCCCACTGGGTGGAGCATCTTACAACGGGATGACGGAATGTGGATGTTTGCTTGGATGTTTGCTTGGGGATGTCTGCTTGGGGATGACTGCTTGGGGATGTGTTAATGGCTTATTAGCAGAAAATATCCCCCTGGAGGGAGGATGGGTGGTGAAAGAGATAAGAAACACTGCCCTACTTGGTTTTAACAGTGGGCCTATTGTCAGAAGGCACTCGCCCCCCCTCCCCCTAGAATAACAAGAGATAAAGAAAAAACATCTCCTCAACTGCTTTCAACAGATGAAATAGAATACACATTTTTTGGTTACATAACCCAAGACAGCCTCTCATGGGCTGCATGAAACCAGTGCCAAAAAGATTTGCAAATAGTCCAGGTTTTGTTTTCTCAGCACCTGTGGAGGGCTCTGGGCTCAGTGCTTGTGATGCAATCATTGCTGCTTGTTGCTCAGCCTTCATTTCCCCCAATGCTTCAGTCACTAACTTCCAAATGCCTCCATGACTCTGAGCTTCTTTTCCTACTTTCCCTTCTTCTATTACCTTCTGCCACAGACATTCCCCAACTCCTTGCCAAGCTCCAGGGCTAAACAGCAAAGGGATCTCTTGTAAATGCCCTTGCTTCCGTGCCCACTTCACTAAATCGTGAAGGTGCTTCACTTCTGCTGCTCTCCGTCTCTTAGAGAGAATACTTTGCAGCAGTTGAACTGCAGTGTCTAGTTCCATTGCTCACAGCTCTTACCGTGCAGAAGTCTGAGGCGCGCTCTCAGACGTTTCTCCGATGGGGCCACTTCTGCATCTCCTTTCTCAGAGCTCCCGTCTCTGTTGTCCAGAGTTTGAAGCTTCACTGCTGACCCATCACGTCATCGGTCATCAATTTGTTGCAAGGAAGGGGCCGAGTATCAAAGGGACATCAATATGATTAGGTTTGATCTCCCCGTTTATTCTTTATTCCCTATATTTATGTGGTTACAGAGTAAAAGCAGGCACAGCTAAACAATTAGCAATTGGTTAAAATCTCATGTTCAAGCACTCTAAATGATTGCTCATTGGTTCACGTCTTTTGGCAGCAAATTCTTCTTTGTTCTGTCTTATGATCAGCATTTCTGTCGTCAGCATCTATGAGAAGGTACAACAAGTTGTTACATGTCTTCAGCTTCCAAGAGGAAGCATCCATGAGAAGGACCAATGAGTTATTACATTCACTCCTCTTTTTGTTAATTCAAGGCAATGTAGGAACAACACAGTACACAGCAGGCACAGTACAAGACCTCATACTGTTCCCTGATAGCAAGGATTGTTCAAACCTCCTATCAATAGATTGTGGGCTCGCTCTTCTAAAAATTCCTCTATAACCAACCTTGTTGACACCAGAGAAATTTGCTTGAAGCAAAAGAGCATGACCTGAACATTTCACACATTTGTATGCTCTCAGCTTTTGCGCACCTCTTGAAAATGTCATTTCAGCTTTCACTGTGTTGTCACAAGACCCCATGTCACTGTTTTGGAATGGATATTCTTGTTCTGAGCAGGGAGGTAAGGCTCATATTATTCAAAATAATCATAAACCCACCAATTAAAATGTACCTTCTACAAAACAATATATCCTTTTAAAAATTTATGTTGATATCTGAGCTAAACAGAAACTATGCAATGAAAAGAAAAAAAAACAACCCTATGGTTTGCACACAATCCAGTAATTATGTTGTGTAGTCATTAATAAGTTGATTACAGGAAGACCATAATTTTCACTGGCACCATTAAAATGGCAGAGCACAAATTCTGTGGGACACTTTGGAATCAGGACATGGATGTCCTCCAGCAAGCAGTGAGCTAGATTTTGAATTCAATGATTCTGTAGTGATTTGCACCAGCTGAGCTTCTAGCGCATTGTCTTTTTGTGTCTGCAATTTCCATTTTAATTAATTCCATCTTAGAGTTTCCTTAATATCTTTGTGAAAAATTCAGCTGCTAATCAGCATTAATGAAAAGTTATCACTTTCACCACTGGGTTTCTGGGAATCCTGTATAGTTCTAATGTTTAAATATTCTAATGTTTAAATGCCTGATGTTCTAATGTTTAAATATTCACTCTAGACCTTACAACAACCTGCTTTCTTTAAAGGAGGAACCAAGAACACTGACAAGTACTAATAACTGTTTTGGAAAATCTGTTAATGAACAGATATGCTCTGTGTGGGCTTGATGATAACTCTTATCCTATCTTTTGTGAAATAGAATAACTACAATTCTTAGCCAATTTCTTGCATCTTTTCAAATGCAAATAATGTGAATATTCTTCCCTTTCATGGGGTATAGCAGCATGTAGGATGGAGAAATGTTGCTACCTTCTTGAAGAGTCTCCTTCAGAAGCTGCTCAGAGCAAGCCACAGGAACAGCCATTTCAAGTCCATGCACACACACCCCTCAGCAGAGGAAAGGCAGGAAGGGCCTCCTGTATGATATTTTCCAGCAAGGTTTATTTCAGCATGCCAAAGGGATCGGGGACAGAAGATGTAGACCATGCACTGCTCAGGGGTTAAGTATAGGGTGTGGTGGTTTAGGGCAAATTCAGGAGGAAACCTCCTAGGGAGCCCTCCCTCCCCTCCCCCAACTGGTTCGGGAGAAACCTCCTCAGAGAGAAGTGAAAAGAAACCTGTTTATTAAACTGGCAAAGCACTCCCCCGCACAATAAATTGAACAATACCAGATGACAAGAAATTTGTTCCACTCTGGAGAGATAACAAATTAGGAAAGAAGTCCCTCCTGTAGCTGGTTGCTCTGCTCTCAGTTCGTCCGACACTGGGAAAAGTTGCTGCGCAGGGCAGATCTTGGTGGGTCCCAGGTGCAAGCTCCCCCCAGGGTCTCCTTCATTCACAAAAAATCCAGACCAAACTGCCTTTGGAATATGGCAGGTTTTGCCAAGCCATGGAACTTCTAGATAAGAAAGCAAGGGCAATGGTATTTGCAGCCAAAAACCAATAAAGTGGGGGACAGCCAAAACATCCTGTGGAGATACAGCCCTCCAGCTCTTACTAGGCATCAATAAGAGTTCCTGCCCAATGGTTATATATCACTAAGTGCAATTTCTTTGCCTGGCTGACAGTCTTGCTCAACTGAAAAAGCAGAAAGATCATCAAGGGTGCTCCCAAAGGCCCATCACATAATTATTAATTTGTTTATCTGGCTTAAGTTTGCAACTAAACGTGTGTGTGCAATTGAGCTGATGAGGGAGGGGAAAAAAATTTTAAAATAAGGAGCTCATGGCAGGGCCATGACATTCCTCAAGAAAAATCACTGATGTACTTTTCATGGACCCCTCTCAATCCTTTAAAGTATTGTAGCCCTGGTTTAAAATAGACAGGTGTGAAACAACTTTGAGAGACAGACTAAAAAAATGGCTTGTGGATTTTTTTTTTTTTAAATAAGGAAAACTACCCAAAAGATGTTGTTTTATAACATTTTAAAATATACTACATAAAAATTAACAACTGCAATAAATACGAGTTTTTAAAAAAGTGTTTTGGTATTATATGAATAATTAAAAACACAGAAATGTGAAGATATGAATGCCCATTTTCATAAAAATATGAAATTACAGACAGAAAAATACATACATTGAGCTAAAACACAAAACTAGGTAAAACTGTACTTTAATTAGCTTTTTTTACATTGCTAGAGTTTTTTCCTTCTGAAGAGAAGCTAGGATTTTGCTTAAGGACACTGACACAACCAAGACTCCGATAATTAAATTTCCCGATTTCTTTGGGTGCTGGGTAAGACATCCTGGTTGACAGATCTGACTGTAGGCAAAGAAACGGTTCTGCGTGGTCTGACCGAAGTCGCAGTACCAGTTCCGGTCCCTGTCAGACTGGAGGGTGTGTTGATTGAAGACACAGTAGTAGTTCTGTTTTGTATCATATGGGAGGATGCATCCATTGATGACCCAGTATCAGTTCCAGTTGGTATCAGGTTGGTGAATGAGTCCATTGATGATGCAATGCCTGTTCTGTTGGGTGTCACACTGGAGGGTATGCTGATTGCAGACACGGCACGGTGTACATTCTGCTGGGTATTGTATGGGAGGATATGTCCATTGATGACCCAAAACCTGTTTGGCCTGGTGTCACACTTGAGGGTATGCTGGTTTCAGACACAGTGTACATTCTGCTGGGTATCACGTGGGACGATATGTCCATTGATGACCCAAAACCTGTTCCACCTGGTGTCACACTTGAGGGTATGCTGACTTCAGACACACTGTAAATTCTGCCAGATACCACACTGAAGGGTATTTTTGTTTCAGTGTAAGTTCTGTAGGGTGTCACACTGGAGGGAGTGCTGATTTGAGACACAATATAGCTTTTGTGAGGTGTCACTCCAGAGGTTGTGTCAGTTCCAGACACAGTGTAAGATCTGTGCTGTATGACATTGGAGGACAGTTCAGGTTGCAGCGTCTGGAAATCTTGGCTATAACTCTGGTCAAGCTGACTTTCTGTCCCGTAGATAAAATGTTGATGTCTAGGCTCTCTCCCACATGCTGGAATAAAACAAAGAATAAGAAACAATTCACGAGGGAATCTACATTTGCTGTTAAATACATCTCACAAAGGTACATCTTATAAAAAGTACTTATAACTGTTTGCTTTTTAAGCACTTATTTGAAACCCAGAGCATCTGATTATAGATAATAATGTTTCATAGACAAAGGACATTAGCACAAGTATCCTGCCTCAGGGAGTGTTGGAAAACAGTAAGTCTTTATTTGATATGCTAGAAATGCTTACAGAGATCTTTCACCCCTCATCATTATAATTCTAAGGCTGTGTTTTTTAATCAAGTAAACCAACTTATTCTATATTCTCTCTGTCACTCTTATTGGGGAACACTGGCCCTGTTAGCCACAGAAGCGACTCATTTACTTTTGCATATATTTCACCATCAGTTGAAATCAACATTTCACACTCCTCAAATATTAGTCAGGCATATTGTTACTGGCTCCATTTAAATTAAATTACTGTAATATTGAAATATGTTACAACAGTCTGACAAGTGAAAAATTCACATAACTAGAATACTGAGTATCAAACAATTTTTGCTTAGAAAAGGCACTTCCTTTACCAAATAGCACATGTGGGGTTGATCTACTGTGTTTCTGAACACCTTGTCCTAAGTTACATAATGTGATTTATAACATAAATTTCATATTGTTATCCTTTCAAACTGTGTGATTTGTACTATTTGGTCACAGCTCTTACTTGTAAGCAAAGCCACATGACAAGGAGAGCATTTGTACTGGGATACCTGCAAATCCCAGTATTATTATGGGATTTTTATTATGCAGTACGTTCCTTATCTACTCCCTATGCCATAATGTTGGCAAGTGATGCCGAGTTGATTAAAATCAGGTAAGAATTGCAAATACTCCAGTAAAAAGTAGGTTCTGGGAGACATCATTGCTTGGTGTATTCATCATTATAGACACTTCCAGCTGAGTAAACATTGTCAATATGCTTTTCTGGTTTTGCCTCTACTGCTATCTCCATTCTTTCATGTCTGTGATCATCTCAATAGTTGGGAAATTCTCTTTTGTGACCTATCTGTGTTGGGTTTGCATGGGTTAATTTTTGGTGAGGAGGGAAGGAGCCAGCCATGGAAGTGATGTTTCCGTGAGGAGCTGCTAAAAGCTCCTTCCCCGCCTGGCAAAACCAATGGCTGGCTGCCTCTGAGAATAGGCACATTGCTAAGCCAATTCAAAAAGCTGGCAATGGCTCTATGATAACTTATTTACTAAAGACAAAGCCTCGGGAACTCTCTTTTTTCTTCCTTGGAGGGGTGGGTAGGAGCCAGGGCCCTCCTGATCCAGGGCCGCCATGTGGCCAGGACGGTGTGGCCAAGATTGGCACAGCCAGGGCGCTGCCATGCAGCCACGGCTATCTCAGCATGGCTGGCAATGATCTTTATTTGCTGAGCTGCTTTTAGCCAGCCATGCTGCAAACAGAAGGGCAAAAAATGCTCCGCGTGAAGAGAGGCGCTGAGTGGAGCCAGCAGCCGGCACGGCCCGCGTGGTGCCGGCGGGAACCGCATGATCAGCAGTGAGAGGCACGGCGAGCAATACCTGGAGCACAGATGGGGCCCACAGCCTTTCAACGCTGCAGAACTTTGTAAAACTTTTCAGTTGATAGAACTTGAGAACAAATGAACATAGGAACATTAATTCTCTCCCAAGTCAGAGAAAAGGTGAAGACCCGTGAGGAGAACAACATGGCAACACTAAGGTCGGTGCAAACGAGGGAGGTGGAGGAGGAGGTGTTCTGGGCCTCGGAGCTGAAATTCTCCTGCCAGCTGTGGCGAGGACTAGATTACAACAATCTATTTCCCTGAAATTCATTAAGTGCATGGGGGAATGCAGAATTCAGCCGCAGCCTGTGAGAAAAAGATGCTCCCGCTGGAACATGTGGATGCTGAGAAGCTGTGATCTGGTGGGAGGCTTGAACAGAGAGAGAGAGAACCCTTGCTTCCAGAGATAGAAGAAAAAGACCTGTGCATATTTTATACTAGAACAGCTCATCCTTAAAACAAAACCCCAAGAACCAAATGGCCCACGAAAAAAGCAGTTGTGGGAAGACTGCTGTGCCTGTGGGAGAGACACACGTTGCAGAAGATTTGGGCGGGACTGCTACTCGTGAAAATTAGAACCACATTGGAAAAGTTCACAAAGAACTGTCTCCCTTGGGAAAGACCTCATGGCATAGCAAAAGAGACTCCTCTCCCTCAGCAAGCTGAAGAAAGACTTTTAGAAGTGACAAAGTGACTAAAAGCCCCATGTTATCTCCCTGTGTTGGTGGTGGGAGGGAAATGAAGGGCTGGGGGAGGGGAAAAGTGTTTTTAGTTCTCATTATCCTTTTTTAATTCTGTTAACAGATTTTTCTTGATACACTTCAAAGTTTTGAGCCTGTTTTGCCCTTGAAGTGCTTTACTCCTAATCCTTATCTCACCCCATGAGCATTTTAATTCATTTTAATTGTTCTTTCCCCCTCCTCTGCTCAACTATGGCAGAGGAGAATGAGTAAATGATTTTTTGTAGGTGCACCGGTATTTAGTCAATGTCAAACCCACAACACTATCAGATTTTACTTTACTGCCTGTCACTGTCAGAACATTCACATGTTTGAAAGCAAATAGACCATCCAGTACTAACAATACTAAGAAAAAGTTACAATTAATTGAGGTCCACATTTACTGAATTCTATCCTCCACTATTTCCAAGAAAAAAATGCACAACCAAGAGTAACAAGAAAAAAAAAAAACCCAGTCTGATTAATTTCTACATCAGTGAAGGTAAAGTTTAAAAAGCAAGGAAATGCCAAGAACTGAAATGGTTATGGATGCAAGGAATGGCTATTAGAAATTGCTAATGGTTTAAAAAAGAATGAAAAGAAAAGGCCTTTGGTAAAAAATAATAAAAAATAAAGAAACAATTTAAAAATAGAAATAAAAGAAAAAATCAAAAACCAAACCCCCACCACCAACACTATGCAAAACAAAAAATATCCAACCAGGCATGCCCAAGAACAAGCACAACAACAAAAAAATATTTCTGTTGGAAATGTTCAGGGTTTATAATAAATGGGGAGGGAGGGAGGGAGGGAGGGAGGGAGGAAGGCAGGAAGGCAGGCAGGAAGGCAGGAAGGCAGGAAGGAAGGAAGGAAGGAAGGAAATAAAAAAAAATATAAAAACTTCAAAAATGAAACACCCCCACCCCCACCGCAACCACTCCCCAAAACCAAAACTTCCAAGCTACCAAGCATCCAAACACAAACTGAAACCAAAACATTCCCTCAAGGGAAGAGGGACTAATAGAAACGGCATTACAGTAATAATTTTAATCCCTGGGATATCTTTAACCGCCCTCTTTCTCTTCTGAAAATACTCTCAGAACATTTCCGTCAGCACCAGTTTTAAGACTCCTTTACGTTTACAATTAAATGTTGTGGTATTTACCGACAGAAGCTGTGCAGCATGAAGAGAGGTGCTATCTGGGAAGCCACATCCAAGTGACTCCAATTGTTTGAAAAGCAAGCTTAACATCAGGAGCAGCAACAGCAGCTGGAGGCGTACGGGCTCGTGGGGTGAAAGACGAGGCTGAAAAATATCTGTTTAGAAAAAGTCAGTTTTAAACAGCAAAGAAATGCATAGAATGAAAACGGTGATGGATGCAAGGAAAGGCTATTAGAAATGTTCAGTGTTTATAACAGAAAGGCAGGCAGGCAGGAAGGAAGGAAGGAAATGGTAATAAAAATAAATCAAAAAGCAAACACCCACCCACTGCCAAGACTCTCCAAAATCAAAAATCCCACCAACCAAGCAATCAAACCTAAAATAAAACTGTAAATATCCAAGCAGATAGGGACCAATACAATAAAACATTACAGCAGCAATTTTAATCCCTGTGTTAGCTTTTACCATCCCATTTCTCTTCTGAAAAAAACTTACAGAATATTTCTGTTAACTCTAATTGCTCCATTATGTTTACATTTAAATGTTCTTGTATTTGCCTGCAGAGGCTCTGCAGGATGAAGGGAGATGCCAGCTAGGAACCCACATCCAAGTGACTGTAGTTGCTTAAAAGGCAGATTACCATCACTGTCACAAGCATGAGCAGGTGGTGTTCTGGCTAGTTGGTATCCCATGCAACCCCAAAAATATTCTATGCGGAGAAAGTAGTTTTAAAATTAAAATAATTTTAAATTTTATAAAACAAGGAAATGCATAGCACTGAAATGATTGTGGTTGAAAGGGAAGGCTGTTAGAAAAATATTATTGGTTTATATCAAAAGGGAAGGGAAAAGTCTTTGGCAAAAAACAGAGGAAGAAAGAAAGAAATTTAAAATAGTAAAAACAAACCCAAATAAACTCATAAACCAAACATACACCCACCCACCACCGCCCCCAAAACCAAGGATCCAACAACCAAGCAACCGAACCCAAACTAAAACCAAATATATCCAAGCAAATAGACACCAGTAGAAAAAAAATATTACAGCAGTAATTTTAATCCCTGTGTTAGCTTTCAGCATTCCCCTTCTCTTCTGAGAAAAGTCTTGCAACATTTCTGTTGTCAATAGTTTTTTTACTTCATAACGTTTGTAATTAAGTATTGTTGTATTTGCCTACAGAAGCTGTGCAGCATCAAGAGAGATGCTGCCTAGGATCCCACATCCAGGAGACTCTGACCACATCCAAGTGACTGTAGTTGCTTGAAAGGCAGACTGACCATCTTGAGCAGGAGCAGGAGGTGGATGAGCTGCTTGAGGCAAAACAGGAAGCCAAAAGGAGTCTGTTCAGAGAAAGCAAAATTACTTCAGAGAAAGTAAATTTTAAAAAACAAGGAAATGCACAGAACTGCAATGCTTATGGTTGCAAGATATGGCTATTTCAAACTGTTAGCAGTAGCTTTATTGCTCCATTATGTGACAATCAAGTATTGTTGTACTTGTCTGCAGAAGCTGTGCAGCATCAAGGCAGGTGCTGCCTAGGAGCCCACATCCAAGTGAGTGTAATTGCTTGAAAAGCAGACTTACCATCAGGAGGAGGAGTACGACCAGGAGCAGGAGGTGGATGATCTGCTTGGGGTTCAAAGCGATGCCAAAAGGAGTCTGTTCAGAGAAAGAAAACTAATTTACTCCAGTGTTTTAGGTTATAATGTAAGATGTAACCAAAAAGTATGTATTCTATTACTATGAACGTAAGCTGTTAAGGTCAATGGGGCAGTATTCTTTACAGTCTCTGTGGCTCATCCCTGATAACTCCTGCCAGGGAGCTACCTCCACTAATGGGCCATCAAGGCCTTACTGCATGACTTAAGAAATTACATCATCCCAGTGTCAGATGCTCTGCCCAAGGGGGAGAACCAAGCATTCCTGCCTGGCTATAATCTGAGGTCTAGGAACACCAGAGCAGTCTTACTGACTGGATTCCCAGAGGACAAGAGCTACATGACTACCGCTGACCTTCAGAGGAGCACCAGACCCTTCCACAGCATCACTGCTTCAACAGAACCACGACTATCACTTCAACAGGACTGCAGCCACCATTTAATTGGACTGCTCCCAACAACCTGACCAACAGGGTGTCAGGCTGTATCCTGACTGTCAGTCTAAGCCAGTGTTTTCTGCTTTATTTTAATTTTCCTACTAAATTGTAGCTCTGACTTGGAATCTACCACTGATTTGTTTTCAAGCTAGTACATAGTACATGGTACCAGCTGCTTGGAGTTCAAAGTGATGCCAAAAAGATTCTGTTCAGAGAAAGTAAATTTACTTCAGAGAAAGTAAATTTTAAGAAGCAAGGAAATGCAGTAAGTATTGCTGTATTTGCCTACAGATGCAAGGGAGATGCTGGCTCTGAAACCGCATCCCAGTGGCTATAATTGCTTGAAAACCAGACTTACCAGCAGGAGCAGCAGGAGTAGGAGCAGGAGGTGTACCAGCTGCTTCGGGTTCAAAGTGAACCTGCAAAGGTTCTGTTCAGAGAAAGTAAATTTTAAAAAACAAGGAAATGTTCAAAACTGAAGTGGCTACGATTGCAAGGAAAAGTTATTACGAAGTGCAAATGGTTTAAAACAGAAAGAAAGGATGAAGTCTCCACTTTAAACAAAACAAAACAAAACAAAACAAAACAAAAAGAAATTAAAAGAGGTAATAAAAGAAAAAAAATCAAACACCCAGCCACCATCACTCCTGAAATCCAAAAAATCCAATCAACCAAGCAACCAAACCCAAACTAAAATCAAAAATATCCAAGCAAACAGTCACCAGTAAAAGAAAATATTACAGTAGTAATTTTATCCCTGTGTTAGCTTTCACCATCTTTCTCTTCTGAAAAAAGTCTCACAACATTTCTGTTAGCACTAGTTTTAATGTTCCATTATCTTTACACTTAACTACTTTTGTATTTGCCTCTGTGCAGCAGAGAAGCACAGAATCTGTGCAACATTGAAGGGAGATGCTGGCTAGGAACCCACAACCAAGAGACTAGAACTGCTTGAAAACAAGATCTATCATCAGGAGCAGTATTTAAAAAAAAAAGAAAAAAACCAAACAAACCCACCCATCACTACCACTCCAAAAATGTCCAACCAATCAACCAAGCAACGAAATCCAAACTAAAACCAAAAAAATCCAACCAAATATGGACCAATTAAAAAAAAGAAAAAAGGAAAAAAAAAAAAAAGAAAAAAAACCACAGTAGTAATTTTAATCCCTGTGTTAGCTTTCGCCATCCCCTTTCTCTTCTGAAAAATATCTCCAAATATTTCTGTTTGCACTAATTTTATTGCCCCTTTATGTTTACAATTAAGTATTGCTTTACATCCCTAGAGAAGCTGTGCAGCATGAAGAGAGGTGCTGGCTAGGAACTGACATCCAAGTGACTGTTAATTGCTTGAAAAGGAGACTTACCATCAGGAGCAGGAGCTGGACCAGGACATGTAACAGCTGCTTCAGGCTCGAAGTGAACCTGTGAAGATTCTCTTCCTGTTGTTAATGTTTCAACTCGGGCAGCTGACAGTGAGTAGAGATCCATAAAATATCTAAGCACGTGCTTTAAATAAAAGTAAAAAGAATCATTAGTTCCAGGCAAGCTACACTTAAACAGCCAATAGCATACATACAAATTTGTTACAAAAGACAGAACTATTTTTAGCAGAGAAATCAAATACTGTTTGTAAGCCAGGTAGAATTTCAGTCCCATGACTTAAACAACAAAAAAAGCCTAACACCATATTTCTTCTAAAATCATGAATATTAGTATAATTAAGGAAAAGGAAATTACTTCACACCCTTGTTAGAAGATGCTTTGATGAGATGTTTTCAAGCATGCAGTACAGCACTGAGCTCTTGATATATTTTTTTTCATTTTACTTCACTACAAGACAGTGCAGATTCAATTTCTGTTCACAAAAAATTACCACTCAGTTTCAGGCTAATGTCCACACTTCCAAAATAAGTCAATTTACTAATCCTTCCACTTCACAGCAAAAAAACCCCACAAAAACTTGGCAGTAACAAAAGAAACGTATAGACCTCTAAAAACAAATAATCTGATTGCAATATAACTGGAAAAATATAACTGTTTCCATGCATGTAGTGGAAGAATGTCCCAATTTTGTTATATTGATTAGATTGATGATAAAGTTAGCAGGACAAGAGAGCACAAATGATTTGGCAGTACTGATAACTTTATATCCATTCCAAGTAGTCTCAATTAACTGTTGAAATCATTGGTCTTCTTTACAATGGTTAATCATGTTTTATTTGTTGTATTTTTTCCTTTCAGATAGTATGAAATTGGCCTTTCAAATATAAACCTGTGATATAGACAAAAATCAATACCACAAAAAAATCAGTACCACAAACAGGAATTTACAAAGATTTTTGCAGTTTTCCTTTCCTTGGTCTCACACTACTTCCTTTCAGAATAGATGTTAACACAGCTAAAATCAATCAAGTTATTTCATGGTGGTGTCTAGGAAAGAGCAGTGGCAAATTAACCCATATCACATCTTTTCTCCTCAGAAAGAGCCTCCAAAATGTCTTGGTGCTGTGATTCTAGAAGAGGATTCTTGCAAATTATAAGGCCTTTAATTGAAATGTGCTAGCCACAGACTGACTAAGGCAATTCTAGAGGATATGCCTGCAAACAACTCCACTGGTTTTAGTGACAAGTGTCCCTGAAGTGATTCTTGACTGCTTACTTCACTTAAGATTGCAGGATTGCCCTTAATACAGTTTGGCATAGAGTAAAATTAAAATGCATCATGTACCACATAGTCCATCTGGTGAGTGAGATGTACAAAGGCATCACAATGTACATCACCACTAAGAAAGGGAAAACAGACCCAATTAACATCTGTTCTGATGTCAAGCAGGGTGATTCTATGTCACCTTGTTCAATTTGGCACTTGACCCTCTTTTATGTAAACTTGAAGCAGAAGGCAAAGGGTTCCATTACAGTGGGTTTAAAGTTATGGCCATGGCCTTTGCTGATGATGTGGTGCTACTGAGAGATTCCTGGGATGGCATGAGTCATAACATCAAGATTCTGGAGACCTTTGATGAGCTTACTCGTCTCCGGACCCAAGGGGAGAAATGCCACGGCTTTTACATCAAGCCAACAAAGGACTCATATACCATCAATGACTGTCCTGCTTGGCAGATCAATGGGTCTCTCCTCAGCATGATCGACCTGGGGTGCTCAGAGAAACATCTTGAGGGTCCAGATCGACCCCTGAGCTGGCATTGCCGATCCAGGCTTATCCAAGAAACTGGAGGAATGGCTCCATCAGATTGGAGATGCATCGCTTAAGCCTCTTCAGAAAGCTGATATGCTCAGGACTTATACCCTTCCAAGACTGATATATCAGTATACGGCTGGCCATACCGAAGTCATATTCGAGAGCTGGGCTTCTCGAATCCCTTGACTTGTCAATTAGGAAGGTGGTCAAGGAGCGGCCTCACCTCCCACCAAGTACTTTACAAGATGTTATGCCAACTTGCATTCGAGGTTTAAAGATGGAAGGCTGGGACTCATCAAATTGTCAGCACTTATACCAGGTATTCAAGCACGAAGATTGCACAAATTGGCTCAATCTTTGGATGGTGCTCTGGTTTCATTTTTGATGGGTGAACATTTTGAATTGGTATTTGAGAAATTATGGTTGCGTGCTGGTGGAGTAAGAGAGTCCATCCCACCAATTTGGGAGCCTATATCTGAGAGAGAAGGGGTTGTAGGAGGAGTATCCTCCCAGAACCCTGTCCTGTGGGAGGCTCGCTGTCCAGAACCCACGTTCCAAAACCTTGTGATTGGAAGAAAGTGGAGTTCAATAAAGGGAAACAACTGGCTGCCCAGGGTCACGGTATTGCAAATTTTGAGAATGATAACATCAGTAATGGGTGGTTGGTGCATTACTGCGGCATTCCTCATGGAAAACTCCTAACAGCGTTGTAAATAAGAGCGAACGTCTACCCCACCTGTGAGTTCCTGGCAAGGGGTAGGCGTGATGACTGCATCTGATCCTACAGACACTGCAGTGCTGACTTGTGAAACAACCGCCCATGTCATCAGGAACTGTCCAATCACTCAAGAGGCCAGGATTAAAAGGCGCAATTCCATCTGTGAAACTCTTAGCTGCAAGGCTAAGAGGGAGGATTGGATGGTGTTTCAGGAACCAGACCAGAACTAATTATATAAAGTGGATTTGATCTTTGTAAAGGGAGTAAAGGCATTTGTAGTGGACGTAACAGTTAGATATGAGCACAGCAACTCATCCTTGAAAGAGGCTGCTGCTGAGAAGGCCAAAAAATATCAGTGCCTCCTCCGTAAATTTGCGATCTTAAAAAATGCATCAGTCATCGAGTTCATAGGCTCTCCCTTGGGCGCGCAGGGAAAGTGGTATGAGAAGAACTCTGAGTTGCTACAGGTCCTGGGCCTCTCTAAAATGAGGCTAGGGAGGATTGCTCAGGTCCTATCATCCAGAGCACTCTTCTCTTCCATTGACATTGTACATATATTTACTAGGAAAGCTCGCCTGCTGTGAATAAGTGAAGCCCCCTCCCCTGCTGGGTTAAAGCTGGACAGTTGGAATTGGTTTTGGGTGGGAGGTGTTCATCCTTCATACTGTGTCTCTGCCCATATTTGGGCATTAAATTCGAATTTGACCAGGTCAATGGGCCACTTTTACTCAACCCGGAAAAGAAGCATATAACTTTATATGTTTCTTAAGTAACCTCTGGCTATAAAAGGCAAATTTTATAATAAAACCTCAATAATGTGCTGGGAAAGGAATCAAACAGGAACTAGAGATGAGGGCAGGGTAGAGAGAAAGGGAAATGGGGGAAAGAGAGATGCAGAAAGGGAGAAAGAGGAAAAAGGAAGGAGAAGAGGAAGTTCACAGTGACACAGACTGTGAGCCATTGGTGCTGTTTGTATATGTCCTGAGCTACCAAATGTACCTGAAGATGCCAGGTGAACAAGAATGTTAAATTTCTGCCCCACCTGTGAGCTCCCCAGCATGTACTGTACTATGTTAGTTATACCACAAGCACTTTGTGCAAATATAAAATGCAAATTTTTGTATTTCTGATTCTCTTCCAGAAAGGAAGAAGGAACAGGCTGCCCTGAAGATGCTCCTGCAATCATTGTGAGGTTAAAAAAGAATGGGAGTTGGAATAGGATGAGAAAAAAGAAAAATAAGCAGCATCTACTACCAAATTAGAAAAGCAGGATTTAAAAGCTGATTGCCACAATGCCTCCTGTGAAAAGATGCCACCCCTGGAACCTTTTGTGCAGCCCTAAATAAATCATCACAGTATTGGGGAAACACTTGTAATTATACCCTTTGATGGAAAAATTCATCTGTGCTAATTATGCTTCATGGGAATCTCCAGGCATTACATATTACATATTTCCATATTTTAGTGTGGAAACACAATAATGCACACATAATTTATATCTTTATCATATTGAAATGCATGTATGCATGCAAGAGGGCAACAGTGAAAAATTTCCAGTTTAGAATGTGCCTTTCTTGAATGCTTGATTTTGTGACCTTGATCCTACAATTATATACTGCATTAGAACAGAAAATCTACAATATATTGGAAGGAATTACTGCAGAAACATACACACTGTATGCAATACTTAGCTTGTCTAAGTTCCTTGCACTTGAGAGCACTTTACCTCCTCTCTCTCTAATTCAGACAGAGAAGCACAATGGAAGAAATATGTGCTCACTCTGCCTTTTGTTCTCTCATTAGGAAAAAAAATCTGGTTTAGCACTAATGTATTCTGCATAACTATAAAGACTAAGGGATAGTTTGTGTAGAAGACATCAAACTTAAAACCAATAAGGAGGCATTGCACTGAATCTATGTTCAGAGCTGAAAATATGGCACATTTTCAGTTAATTTCTCTTTTTTCCACTCATTGTTTTGTCCTAACAAAATTAGTATTTTGAAATGCGCAAGTCTTTAAACCTACATGAGCAAAATAGCTTCTATACCTAAATATTCTAAATAGCAGTTTCTTTTAAATGAGGAATGCTCAAAAATCCTCAGTTAATTCTAGAATCGTGGGTTGAAAAAATATTATACTAACCAAAAGGGAGCATGAAAATCTTGTCTTTTTTGTTTCGTTGGTTTTGTTTGTTTGTGGAGATCTTGGGTTTGGTTTTGTTTGTGGTTTTTTTTGGTTTTTTTTTTTTTTTTAATTAGTCTTGTGTATATTAAGGGGAAAAAGAGAGAAGGATAGAGGGATATCAATTTTCAGGTATACATAGTTTTGTCCATGTTTGTATTCCCATCAGTTATTTAACACTGTAACTGCAAAATGAAAAGTTGCCATCATCTCTGAAATACCATGTGCAAGAGTACACATGGAAATTGTCTTTCAACTGTTGACTGCAATAGTTTAGAAGCTTTTTGCTCTCCACATGCTCAGAGCAGTCTCTCTGCCTGTTCTAGCTCAGATGCAAAAAATGAAAGAATTTTTTTTTAAAAAGAGAAATTAAACAGGATTGGTTTTAGACTCGAACCTGAAATGCTATAGCCTCTGGCCTGTCCCTCATTGCTTCTTCTGAAAGGGTCTCCAGCTGCAGCCTGGGGAGCCGTGTGGCTGCTGCAGCACCTGATGCCATAGCCTGGTCTCTGACCTAAAGGGATAAAAACCCCATCATCAATGGTAATTCTCCTTCAGACACACCAGTGGGGATGAACTGGGTCCCCTTGAGCCCATTGAGTGGACTTGCATTGATCGCTGGACCTAACATGAATAAAGTAAGACCGAATGAATTTTCATTGCAAATAAATCTCAGTTGCAAATAAATTCACAGTGCTGGGAGAGAATGCTACCAAAAAAAAACCAAAAAAACCCACCAAAAAACCCCCCAAAATACCTTGCCCTGGTCTGAAAAGAGAAAGGATATGGCATGTATGTATTACTCTAAAAACACAGCACTTGCTGCATGACATCCACTTTCCAAAAGTTTGAAAGAAGCCAGTATGAAGATGGTGGTGGCACAAAGGAAATTTTCAATCAGCACAGTTTGCTGCAGGTGAAACACGCAGTTTAGGTTGTGTTACTTTCCATGAATATTAAAGGAAAGAGACTTGAAAAAGATATCTGAAAATTAAATTTAAAAAAGTTTTGGTGAATGCAGAAACTAAAATAGAGAAGAGATTCCCATGTTGCTAAGATTCAGTGAAATAGTAAGGGAAATTGACACTCCAAGGTAATGAAAACACTTTTTTTTTTTTTTTTACTCTGTGCTGCTCTAGACTAAAAACAGTTAAAAATCCATCTGCCATTAGAGTTATGGTTGAAAATAGTCCTTTCTCCTGGACCTTCAAATAGTCCTATACCAGGGCACAATTGTACAAGTCAGAGAGAAAACTTGAGACTATTGTTAAATTTAAAATACGCTTTAAAAAAAAAGTGGAAGTTTCTGACCACAGATTATGACTTCCTGCCTTTTCCTATTTATGATGTTTCAGAGGTTAAAGTAGCAACACAAAGCCACCAAGTATGTGACCTCTCATTACTCAGTAGAGGGTTAACTCCACAACAATTGCCAATTTTTTGTGTTCCATCAGTCTTCACTTGGCAACCAGAAATAGTGCTCAGTGGGGGAAGGAAGGTGAATATTGTCATAAGTTCTACATATAGAACAAGTTGTTTGTGTACTACAAACTTGTGTTTTATTTCACTGTGGTTTTTTTTAAGATGGAAGAAGGTGAGGGGGGAAACTTCAGCTACAAGGAAAGGAAGTTGCTTTGCAACAACTTCTCTCCTCCCTGAGAATACGCAGTTCTCTTTGGTGTGTTTGGAAATGCAATTCAGAGGGAACACTTTAAATTCTTACCGCATTCAGTGTGGCAGCTACAGCTTTCATATGATGAATCATCAATTCTTTGTCTCTATAAGGCAAGGCAAGGCAAGGAAAATGGAGTAACTATAGAACTGAAGCAATGTAGAAATTAATCTTCTGCTACTTTGTGGCTGTCATGTCTTGTAAAATAATTGTTGATAACTCAAACTGTTAGGATTTTGTCTCTTTTTCATATCTCTAATGCAACCCTAAAATACTTCATATACCACTATTTAGTGCATTTCCATATGAAAGATGCTTCTGTTGAGGATAAGCAATTAAAATAGATGTAATTATAGGTCTATCAATGAACAGCTATCATGGTTTGGATATAGAGGTCATAAAAAGACTCTAGCAGGATGGTATTATATTCTTGTACTGGAAAACACTGACAGATTCTGTTTATTTTGTCTGCTTTGCTTATGTGTTCCAAAGGGAGAAAAAAAAAACCCTATTTGTTGTGAAGAGTTGCTAGAAGAAGGAAGGGAACCTGTCAACAGAAGTGTTTACCCAACAGCAGACACGCTTTTAATTCACCACCAAGAAATCTGTGTTGGCTCAAAAATCATTGTGAATATGACCTTCTGTGGCAACACTAAAATCAGAGTCAGGTCTCCACAGGAAATCTTTCCCTAAGGCAGTACAGCCATTCCAATCTCTTCAGTCTCACAGCTTAGTGGCAATGATAGAAACAGGGTGCATTTGGTGAAATGATGCATAGAGACAAAAGTTCATTTTTGTTCTGATTTTAATTGCTAAAACTTCAAATCAAATGCTTTTAGAAACAGTTAATCCCACAGACTAAAGAATTTTAATTTCTGCTATTCAGAAAAGGATTTTTCTTCTGCCTAGAAACTGAATTACTTTAAAAACTTATGAAATATGAAGTGCTTAGTAGAACAAAATAAGCTGGCCCCACTTCAATTTCTGCATAACAGAAATTGATCTAAGCAACAGGTTGGGAGAATTACTGACATTACTGGACTCTGCAGCTCTGTGAAGTCACTGCTACAAAATCCCCATAGTCCATAAGAATTCAACTAAATTTAAGCTAATCCTCTAGCTGTGCATGTCCAGCAAGACAGGTCTCTTCTCTTTGGAATGCTAAAAAAACCAACCAACCAAATACATAAATAAAACAAATTTAACCATTTCTACAAAAATATATGCCTGGAAAGTTATAGAAATATTTATTTCTTCAGATTTATCTTCTGGATATTAACAGAAGTGAACTCAGAAATGTGAAACAAGTAACAGTTTGCTGTAAAATACTACAAAAAATTAAAAACATTTTATACTGGAAATGTAAGTAACATTAGCAAACTAAAATTGTCATGAGTATATCAAGCTTACTAAACAAATCAGCATGAGCTGCAGAATTTCAGAGTTTTGAAGAATTTGTGAACTTTTTGGAGTTTAATACTATCTCCATAGCCACCTGCAAATATTTGCTCAGGAAAAAAATGGCTGGTTTTTTTTTCCTTCTTCCTTTTAAGTCCTGTGTAAACGACACAATTTCACAAGTATTCTAAGGAAAAAAAAACGTGAAGGGATATGATCTCCTGCCTAACCACGAGGTGATGCTCTTGCCCTTCCTATCAAACCCCAACACCTCTTATCCCGGACCAGGATACACCAAACAGAGCTCACCACGAACCTGTCACAAAGCAGAGAGGGTGGCTTTTCCTGCGTGACCCAGAGATACATTTCAATACTCTATGACTCCACTCCCATGCCTACCTCAGCATTTTCACAGCCAAGTTCAGAATTAAGGTTCATGAAGTGCAGTTTTTCCAGCCACGATTTGCCTACATGCTCAGAATCTCACTTCTCTGCACGTATTAAGACCACAATTAAATCTCCTTAGCTGTCATTTTATAACTCTGAATAACTAAGAGAGATTTAAACCAGGCCTGAAAATACACAACACAAAAGTCTGCAGCACATTCAAAGTCATAATTTATAAACCCAGATATCTCTGATGTTTCTCTGACAAGTTTAAATGAATTAAGCTTTCAAGCAATAACTAATGCAGTCAAGTCCGGATTTAACATTTTTTTATTTCCTGGAATTTTATAACTATACTGTCCTAGGTTACAATGTAAAATTGTGCCTAAGGTATGTATTCTATCCCCATGAGCCGTTGGAGTCAAGGTGGGGCAGTGTTTTCCTTATCTTCTGTTAATGAGCCCAACAATGCCTTGCCACATGAGTCATAGATAACTCCCTCCGGGAGCTATCTCTGTTTAATGGGCCATCAAGGACCCACTGCATGACTCATCATCCCATTGTGAGATGCTCCGCCCAGGGGGAGGAGGCAAACATTTCCACCTGGATAAATCCAGGGTTTGGGACAGCACAGATAGCTTCTATCCACTGGACTCCCAGAGGAGACAAGAGCTACCAGACGCTTCTACAGGATCACTGCTTTGACAAGACCATCTCATCTGGACTGCCACTACAACCCTAACAGGGTGTCAGGTTGTATTCTGACTCTGTCAGTGTTTTTTTTTTTTTTGTACTATTACTTTTATTTTATGTTACTTTTCTTTTATTTCTCTTCTTTTCCTCCTATTAAATTGTGTTTCTGACTTGGAGTCTTCCACTGGTTTTGCTTTCAAACCAGCACATATACATAACTGTAGGATGATGGGCAGGGGAACAGCTACAAAAGCAAAGTGGAAAAATTGAACACTTTTACTACTGAAGGCAGGTTAGGGTTTGGCACCTAGTAGTGAATCACAATTTCCTTTCAGAGAGTTTTGAGAGTTCTGAAAGACTTCTTGTAGCTTCGCGTGACTCTCTCCCTGGCCCGGTTGGTACCTGGGCCTCCCAGCTGCTCTTGTCACACTGCCACACAACCGTTTTTGTGGGACTTGGCTCCGAAAACAGTCTAAGACTACGCTGTAATGGCTGTGGTGTGAAAGAGGGACCTCTCAGGCACTTTAAGATTAAGAGGGTTTATTCAGGGGTGACAGGGTCCATGCCCTCTGCTCGGTGCCACCAGAGAGGCGCCCGGGCAGGGGTTGCAGGGGAGTTTTGTACAGGACAGGTCAGGGGAGGGTACATAATCTACAAACCAATAAAATAGCTCTACCTAATACATTTTAGCATTACTATCTAAACTTTAGCAAATCATAGCAAGTTTGGGAGTGGTCTTTGCGGGCCTGAAGGCCTGACCCAGAGACCTTGGCAGGTTCCGAGCAGACGCTCCGTTGTCCTAGTAACCGTATCGATCCTAACAAAGTAACTTCTAAAATAATGGGCTGCTTCAGGATAGCATAATCCTTACTTTGCAGTTAAAACAAAAGCATATTCAATTAAGACAAAAGCAAATTCATAACTAAAGTTTAACAAGTGATTCTCTCACATCCATACTTCCCCTTTTTTTTTTTTATTTTTTTCACTGCTCTGGGGTGTTATCTTCTGAGTTGTTCTTGTTGCTCGAATCTTCATCTGGTGGAAGATTGATGTCTATCATCGCTGACTGCACAGAAAACGCAGAAGTGGAGAAAATTGCATGCATGATTACATTTTTCACACAGCTAAAGGCAATGACTACAACTAAAACAATAAACAGAACTAACAGTCTTGTTTTGATCTAAGAGCTAGTAACGCCGGAAAGTCCAGCACCTTGAAAAAGGTTGTCAAACTAGTCTCCAGTTTCTTGCTTGATGGACTTTACCATCCCACGCAATTGCTGGAGAGATTTCTTGACATCTTCTGCCTTGGACGATAGATTGAAACAGCACAGCCCATCAAACTCCTCACATGAGTGTTGATGTGTCTTGGGTTGTGGAACCTAGGATGTGTATTCTATTTTCGTCTGCTGAAAGCAGCTGGGGAGCTGTTTTGTTTTATCTCTTGTTTACTCTGGAAGGAGTGGGGCGGGTGCCTTTTGATAATGGCCCAACTGTTAAAACCAGGTAGGGCATTGTTTCTTATCTTTTTTCTGCTAATGGACCATTTAAACACCCCTAAAAGCACACATCCCAAAACTTACCCTCACCAAGATAGTACATTCACATTCCATCATCCTATTGCACCCCTAAAAGCACACATCCCAAAAAAAACTTACCCTCTCCAAGATAGTACATTCACATTCCATCATTCTATTGTGAGATGCTCCACCCAGTGGGGGGAGCCAACCATTCCTACCTGGATAAAACTGGGACTACGGAACAGGATATTTCTCTTGCTTCACCCGATTACCGGAGGAAGACAGGACCCTTCTCACCATCACCAGACTCCCTCTCACCACCTCTGGACCCTTTTGGCTACAGGATCATCTCCACTCCAACAGAACCACATCTGCCACCCCAGGAGGACTTTTTGGACTGCTACCAACATCCTGACCAACAGGGCATCAGGTTGTAGCTGACTCTGTCAGGGCTTTCCAAAATTGTTGTTTGTTTGTTTGCTGGATTGGTGGGGTGGTTTTGTGTTTTTACCACATTTGTATTATTGATATTACTAGTAAAGAACTGTTATTCCTATTCCCAAATCTTTGCCTGAGAGCCCTTAATTGCAAAATTATAATTTGGCAGGGGTGGGGGGTTCGCATTCTCTATTCTAAGGGAAACCCCAGTTTCCCTGGCAGATACCTGTCTTGTCAAACCAAGACATGATGCAACAAAAGCAGGTAGTCAATGGCAGCTCAGTTTTGGAGTGTCGTCTGCCTGGTTATTTGTTCGTCTGATAGGAGGTAACTTATAGCTTGCGATGTTAAATTTGCTTGTTTTACTACCCAACACTCCAATCGGCCTAATTCACTCAGAGACTTTGTAATTGAAACCCAAGGCAAAAAGACTGTCAGGGCAGTGGCTTTTGCCTTGGACCAATGAATAATTTCTGTATTACAATCGGGGTCGAGACCTGTTAAGTCTCTTTTCTGAACATGGTTAGAGGAACTTTTGTTGTGCCAATTAAGAATCTGAGTCATGTTTGGGGTAAACAAGCTCAACTTTCCCAATGTGCAAGGACCTCCGACCAGCAGAGCAGGAATGCCTGTAAATGCTCTGTCACTACAAATAAGGAAAAAACCTTTTGGCGGGGAATGGGGAGAAGCATCAAAGTTAGTAGAAGGAGTGATAACATGTACAATTCTTGTACACCAGTTTTCTGCTTGGTAAGAACTATCAGCTTGCAGCAAACTGCGAAATGATTTGGCTTGTTTTTCAGAGGGGATAAAGGAAAAATGGATACAGACAGGAGCTTTGGCAGACCCAAGAAGTACCAATTCCAGGCAGGTGGAATGGTTAGCAACCATTCCTTCTAAAAGGCAAGGGGATTCCCCACAAGAGCAGAAGGGGGCTCACCAATTTCAGTAAAGTGATAAACTTGAACAGGCTTTCGATTGTATTGTTGTTGCATCCAGAGGAGTGAGTGTGGATACTCACTCTCCTTTACAGGGATTCCTACTAGGCAGGAAGATATAGGATTTTGGGATGCTGCAGAGGCTAGGCAAATGTGGTCTTGACCTAGACTCCGCCAGGGTTTTTCACACATTGGCTTTGGGCTGGGGAACGATCTAGGAGACGGTTATTGATGGCAAACAGAACAGCACAACAAGGACGACCACTGCTGCGCTGCGAGTTTCCATGCTGACCACCAGGCCTGTGGTTCTGTAACGTAGAAAAAGAAATTTAGTTAAACAAACACTGAAAACATTCGGCCAGAGGAAACAGCTCTTCTGTTTCTTCTTCTTCTCGCCAGAACATCCAAGAGGGAAGAGTAACTGGGCCAGGAGGCCTTGCCTCTGAACTCTCTTCCTCTTCTCTTTTTTTCCTCCTTCTCCAGGAGGCCACAGTGACCTGGGGCTCTGGTGTTTCTGAAGTCTTGGGGACATAGGGTCTCACATTTCGGGAGGGAAGCCACCGCATACCGGTGGGAGTGGAGACGCAGGCGTACCCACGTCCCCAGGCGACTAATTCATGAGGACCCTGTATCCTCAAGGTTTCTGGATCTTTGACAAGGACTTTTGGCTTCTCTCGGGGCTCTAACTGTGAGTTCCCCCAAAAGTGCCTTATCACTGGCGGGTTCATGGTCTCAAAGGAACAATTAAGAAAATTTAAAGTGAACAGGGCACGGGCCAGTCTTATAGATGGAGGTTCAATTTTGAGAATTGGTTGCTGCTGGTTGAGGACTCTTTTGAGACTCTGGTGAGTCCTCTCCACAATTGCTTGCCCTGTTGGAGAGTGGGGGATCCCAGTTTTGTGTTCCACTCCTCATTGCTGCAAAAAGCTGCTAAATTCCTTGGACTTGTATGCAGGTCCATTGTCAGTTTTCAGAGTTTTTGGAATGCTTAGAACAGCGAAAGCCTGGATAAAATGCTTGATAGCATCTTCAGCTTTCTCACTTGTGTGGGCAGAAGCAAAGACTGCTCCCGAGAACGTGTCCACAGAGACATGCACGTACTTTTGCCTCCCAAAGGAGGGGAAGTGCGTGACGTCTGATTGCCACACTTCACAACTGGACAAGCCCCGGGGATTCACTCCTGTAGGCATGATTGGAAAGATACTTTTGTGACAATGTGAGCAGCTGTTCACAATCGCTTTGGCCTGGTCACGGGTTAAGTTAAACTGCCGGACTAAACCTGGTGCATTCTGATGGTGAAGCTGATGACTAATTCTTGCTTGCTCAAAACGATTTGGCAGTGGGGTCATCTCAACAGGGGCAGCAAGAGCATCAGCTCTCTTGTTCCCCTCTGAAATGAACCCTGGTAAATCTGTGTGTGATCTGGTGTGCATTACAAAAAAAGGATGCTCTCTGTGAGAAATCAATTTCACCAGCTTAGAAAGCAACTGAAAAAGAGTGATGTTAGGAACTTCCTGCAACACAGCATGTTCTGCTCTAGAAACTATCCTTGCTACATAACTTGAATATGTTACTAAATTAAAAGGTTCAGTGAATGTCTCAAATGCTCTAACAACTGCAGCCAACTCAGCGACCTGAGGTGATCCCTCTACCTCAATAACATCTGATTCCCACTTCTGGGAAAGAGGGTCCTGCCAAGTCATGACTGACTTGTGGGATTTTCCGGACGCGTCCGTGAAAACAGTCAGAGCATCGAGAGGCTTTTTGCTTTGCATGCTTTTGAGCTCCAATTGAAATTGGACATCTGCATTAAACATTTTGTGGGCAGGCCTATGAATTGAAATCTGGCCAGGGTAGTTATCTAGGGCGAACTGCAATGCTTCGTTTTCTTGGAGCAAATGCTCCAGCATGGCTTTTGTGATTTGACCTGATTTTAATTTAATTGGCATGTGAATGAACTCAAAATCACAGCCAGCCAGTTCTCGAAGGCGAAGTCTGGCTTTTCGAATCAAATCTGCCATCAATTCTTGTGGCTTTGTCATCCTTTTGGACCTGTGGTGACTCAGAAAGACCCACTCTATGATAGAGAGAGGATCTTCTTTGTCCTGGACTTTCTTTGATTTTTGGAGGGTTTTGCTTTCCCACTGGAAAATCATTCCATGGAGGTGTGGCAGCTTTCCTAAAATGATAAAACAAAAAGGCAGGTCAGGCTTACATCTGTTGGCCTGTCTGGTGGACATTGCGTGCTGAATGTTTTCAAGTGCGATCTTTGCTTCTGGGGTGAGGGTCCTGGGGGAACTGAGCCCCTCTCCCCCTTTTAACAAATCAAAAAGGGGGGCTAGATCTTCGGTAGAAAGACCCAGTCAAGGTCTCACCCAGTTCAAAGATCCACACAGCTGATGAACATCTGCAAGGGTCTGGATTTGGGTTTTGATCTCCAATTTTTGAGGAACAATGGTTCTCTTTCCAATTTCAAGACCCAAGTATTTCCAGGGTGGCATTTTTTGAATTTTGGACTCTTGCAGTTCAAACCCTGTGTCAACTAGTGACGACACTGTGAGGTCGAGTGCATGTCGTAACAACTCATCTGTTGGGGCACAAATCAAAACATCATCTATGTAATGATAAATGATGGCTTGGGGGACTGCCGCACGCACAGGTGCGAGCAGGGAGGAGACATACCGTTGACAAACCGTCGGGCTGACCTTGAGGCCTTGCGGTAAAACCTTCCATTGATACCTTTTTCGGGGGGCCTCTTGGTTTAAGGTGGGTACAGAGAAAGCAAAACGGGGTGCATCATCAGGGTGGAGAGGAATGTGAAAGAAACAATCTTTTATGTCAATGACAGTCAAATTCCAATTTTCAGGAAGCATGGTTGGGGTGGGCATCCCTGGTTGGAGGGGACCCATGTCCTCTACCACCTCATTGATTTTTCGGAGGTCGTGGAGAAGCCTCCACCTGGTCTTATCTGCTTTCTGAATGACAAACACCAGAGAGTTCCACGGTGACGTGGTCTCCTCAATGTGTCCTTTTTTCAATTGCTCCTCTACTAATTCATTGAGCGCTTTTAATTTCTGTTTAGACAGCGGCCACTGTCCTATCCAAATTGGTTCGTCTGTTCGCTAATTCAGTTTCTGGATAGTGCGCTCCTCAGTGGCCGCAACCTGAAAAACCTTTGGAGAATCAGGAATGTTAATTGTGGCTCCCCATTGGGACATCAGATCTCTTCCCCACAGGGGTTCCTCAAAATCCAAAACAAATGGGCGCAAAGTTGCTCTTTGCCCATTTGGTCCCTCGATTGTGACTGCCTTTTTTGACTGTTTGGCCACTTGCAAACCTCCGATGCCATTTACATGTTTAGCAATCTTTTGCAATTCCTAATTTGATGGCCACATTTTTTCTGGGACTATGGTCACGTCCGTGCCTGTGTTCCAAGATCCTTTAAGAAGCTTGGATTCTTCACCTATGGACAGCTTACAGTAATCTTTTGGCCTGTCAGAGCCTAACTTTTTCACTACTGTGACACTGGTGTCTTTGTCACTTTTTTCTGGACTTGCATCAACTTCTAGCGTGTATAAAGATGGAATAGCTTGTGCAATTATTTGCCCTTTTGGTAGGAATGTGGGTGAGTTGCCAGTGCAAAGCCACACAACAAATCGCTCTGGGTCTGTTGTTATGACTGCAGGGGCAATTCTTATATCTAAGGGGGTAAACTTACAATCTCCAACAACAACAAACTTTGTGCCAATTAAATGCCACGTGCCAGGTTCTTTTGAGACCACAGCGGTCTTCCACTGACCATCTCACAGGTGAAGAGGCTCAGCCAACCTGAGCCGAAAAGGCTCATACCTGTCAGTCGTTGTCAAGGATCCTGTCAGGTCAGGCAAGACTATGTGCCTTGGTTTCTCTGGTTCTGTCAAATCCTGTGAAGAAAAAGACAAATCTGATTTAGATGACCCTTTTTCTTTTTTAGTGTTTTGTGCTGGCCCATTGGTGTCCTCACGCTGGGCCGGGCGCTCTGCATTTAGTTTTTTGACTCTTTGGGGTTCTTTTTGTTTTCACCCTTCCCACCCTCACTTCCCCTCTCTTTTCTAAATTGGTCAAACTGTTCTTTCAACAGGCACTTGGAGGACCAGTGATTATTTTGCCCACAGAGGAAGCAGGGGCAGTCCGGTTTTGCAGAGCTGGTCTTCTTTTGTGGCTTTGATGCCTTCCACGACTTCTGGGCTTTTGGTGTTTCTACAGCAGCTGCAGTGATTTGTTGGCGTGACTTTCCGTCTTTGGAGGTTGGTTTCTTGCATCGTGGAACCATGACACTGACAGCCTGCAGCATCTGTCCCAGTGGAGGGATGGTTCCTGGCATTCTTGGAATTAGGTCAATAGCAGCTGAGCACTCTTCATTTGCATGAGAGTAAGCTAACTGCTGAATGACCTGTTTCTGGGCTTCTTCTCCAGCAACTTGTTGCTTCACAGCTGCAGTTAATCGGTTGACAAAGTCCACATAGGATTCCCTTGGACCCTGAAAAATCTCTAAATAACATTGTAAAAGACCTGCAGTTTGAATTTGTAAAAACGCTTTACAAGCAAGTTCAGTTACAAATTCAAGGACATTTTGGGGAATATTATTTGCCTGATCTGTGGCTGATTTCCACTCTCCCTCACCCATTAAAAGGTTGAGGGTGATAGCATTGCTTGCATTATCAGTGGCTGTGGTTGGGTCACTCAGCAGCCTTGGGAGGGCTTCTATTAACAGATTCTCCCAGGTCAGTTGCCACAATTCGAATTGAGCATCCCCAGATAGACATCTGAAAATTTGTTTGATGTCTTCAGGTATTACTGTGACTTCCGCGAAAGTTGTCCAAAGCAAACCTGCAAAATAATTGCTGCTTCGGCCATAATCTTTCAAAGCCTTCATTAAATCTTTTAAAACGGTATGTGGGAATGCTTTCCAAGTAGCAAGGAGATTTCTAGACCCCCGTGTCTTTCTATATGTGACTGGGGTGGCTGTTGGGTGCAAGCTGTTGCAATTTTGAAATGGGACACTAGGTGGCGCTATTGCGCCTTGCGCTGGAGCCACCATAGGCAGTCCGGCGGCTCTCGCTTCTCGCAGCTGTGTAGAGGGGTTAGGAGTAGGGAGACTCATTGCAGCTCCGCCCGGAGCAGGGGGAAAAGCCTCTGCCGCAGTTTGAGACGCGGGATGGGAAGGGGGTTCTGGCAGGGGAGCAGAAAGCAGAGGGGCGGCTGCCGCCGCCGGTGCTGCGGCATGCGCGGAAGCGGCGGCAAACTGCGATTCTAAAAAGCTGAAAGCTGGGGCAAAACCAGGCAGGGTCGGGGCTGGAACGCAGGCTGGAGCGGAGAGGGGACGCGGCGGGATAGGGACAGGGTCAGTGTGGGGTCGGAGTGGACCCGAAATCGGGGCGGAAGGAGAGGGACCCGAGACGGAATCGAGGGGGACCGGAAATGACGTATCGGGAAGCTCTGGAACGTGACACGTGCCGCAGGGAGCAGGGACCGCGTCCGACGCAAAGGAGCCAGCATTTGGGGAACAGGGACCGAACGAGGGACTGGGGTTTGCAGGAAAGGAGCCGGAGCGGGAAGGGGGTGCGGGCGGGAGCACAGCAGCTGAGCGTGGCGCCGCCGCGGATTGGGGCGCACTGGGAGCGTGTGCTGCGGCGATCGGGTTGGCGGCGGCGGGAGGGACGGGACCAAAACCGGCAGAGGTGCCGGCAGCGGGCGCGCCGGAACCCCCACACGACAACTCGCGAGCGGGGCAGCCCCTGCCAGGGAACGCATCGGGACCGGCAGAGCGGGACCGCGGCGGGACCCCCGCCGTTGGTGCGGCTGGAGCCAACGCGGCTTGTGTGGCTCAGCAACCGCACGGCGGACATGCAGCCGCAGCCTGCGCCTGGCATGGGCCTACATTTGTCTGCATCGGAGAAGAAACACACCATTTTGAAAGAAGGGGGGAGGGGAAGGCTTGGGACTCAGAAGCGGGGAGCTGAGGCTGGAGCGGGGGGGTGCCTGGGCCCCCAGGGGTGGAGACGACTCAATCACAGCTGTGCGGAGGCGGAGAGAAGGGCGGGGGCACGTCGGGGTAGAAAGAGAAAGGCGGGGGAAGGGGACGACCTGTGGGAGGGGGAAACGGAGTATTATGGGAAGAAGGAGCAGAACAAAGACAAGATGGCGAGAGCACGCGGCCGCCGCCATTTTGAGAGGTCTCCCAGCCGCTTGTAGCGGAATGGGAGCCTCTGCCGCTTCTCGCTTGTGAAAGTTTTGAGCCGCTTTCGTCGCCAGCACTCATGGTGAGGTTTGGAGAGGCATCTCCTTCGGCGAACGAAAAGCGAACCCTCCGGCTTCTCGCGGGAGAGACTGGGGGGAATTCGGGAGGGTTTTTGGGCGGTTTTAGATCACTCGGACCCGCCGGGAGGTCCCCGCAAGTCCTAGCAGCGCGGCCGCCGCCACTAGAACTCGAGTTATTGCGAATGTTCAAAGAAACTGGGCTCCCTTTCTTAAAAGAGACAGCAGGGGCTTTGAAAGTTCTTTTCGGGGTTTTTGGGGACACCAGAACTCTGGGGCGGATAAAACGCGAAAGAAAGGAAGGAGAAAGGACAGAAGGGGTGGAGGAGGAAGCAGAAGAAGCGAGCGACTGGGAAGAACCTTTAAAACTGTTTTGGGAGGATATAGAACCTTTTCTTTGCATTTTTTCTATTTCTTTTAAAGCAGAAATCATCTGCTGAGGCCAAATTATGAATTTTTCAGCTAAAACATCTCCCGAATGGGCTAATTTTTGCAATTTTTTCAACAGTTCTTCCCAAAACAAAACAAAACACTTGGTCTGGTTTAGCATCAGGGAAACACGAAAACAAGTAGTTAATAAACTTTTTCAACTCTTTTTCCAAGTGTTTTTCTGGTAAAACACTTAAAACTCCAATCAAACTATTAAAAACCTCTTTCTGTGCATTGGTGGTGGATTTTTTTGTTCCCCATTCTCAGACAGATGGTATTTTCCACTAGCACTCCCCGGCAAACCCCCCCCTCGGTCCCCGTGGGCGATTCTTTCTTGGGAAGGAAAGCTAATAGCTTCAGGGGATGGGCTTACTGTCCTCCCCACCTTTACATTGCGCAACGATTTAGAATGTTTTCCCCCGTGTTAGAGGTACTCACCGTTCCCAAGGAAACCGCAGAAGGCGTCACCAGGGCAACCACAAGCCTGAAGAGGGACTCCAATGGGGAAGGGAGCTATCCTCTTCGTCCAACGGGCGTGCTTTTACAAGCGAATCCCCGATGGTGTGTGGGCTCCGAGAGCCACCCCGGGCTTTCACAGGGCCAAATTCCTGGCCACTGCGTCGGGCACCACCCCACAGCGTGTCAAACTGCTTCGTGCCCCACGTTATTTGGGTGCCATTATGTAGCTTCGCGTGACTCTCTCCCTGGCCCGGTTGGTACCTAGGCCTCCCAGCTGCTCTTATCACACTGCCACACAACCGTTTTTGTGGGACTTGGCTCCGAAAACAGACTACGCTGTAATGGCTGTGGTGTGAAAGAGGGACCTCTCAGGCACTTTAAGATTTAGAGGGTTTATTCAGGGGTGACAGGGTCCATGCCCTCTGCTCAGTGCCACCGGAGAGGCACCCGGGCAGGGGTTGCAGGGGAGTTTTGTACAGGACAGGTCAGGGGAGGATACATAATCTACAAACCAATAAAATAGCTCTACCTAATACATTTTAGCATTACTATCTAAACTTTAGCAAATCATAGCAAGTTTGGGAGTGGTCTTTGCGGGCCTGAAGGCCTGACCCAGAGACCTTGGCAGGTTCCGAGCAGACGCTCTGTTGTCCTAGTAACCGTATCAATCCTAACAAAGCAACTTCTAAAATAATGGGCTGCTTCAGGATAGCATAATCCTTACTTTGCAGTTAAAACAAAAGCATATTCAATTAAGACAAAAGCAAATTCATAACTAAAGTTTAACAAGCGATTCTCTCACATCCATAACTTCTGAGTTCAGAAACGCCAAGATTCTGAAACCCTACAGCTCATGCTGACCTGTTCAACGAGCTTGATGTATTCCTGGCAATCTTTGTCTACCCATGTTAATTACATTACCTACAATTTTGTAGCTTTAATACATTTACCAACAAACCCCCTTCCTCTACAACCACTGGCAGAGAACACTGACAGGGAACTGACAGAGGATGTCGCTGTGGGACACGAAATGAGGACACGGACTCTGGTTTTCAGAAGGCTGTGTGAGACTTGAAGTCTGAACTTTATTTTTCAAACCTGCCTTATATACTTTTTTACAATGAGCCCACCTAAGAGGTGGGATCCTTTGACCCATTGGTCACCCCAAAGGGCCATCAAACGAAATCCCTCCTTTGGGAAAGAATGGAGAAAAACAAGATAGTTTATAATAACATGCTCCTGTTTACAACAGGTGCCTGTGGGAAAAGAATTTCCCGAAACCAAAACATGGCAGGCACAAGCTGTGGCTACATTTCACCCTTTTAGTTTTTAAAAAAAGAAAAAGAAAAAAGAAAAATGCAATTCTCAACGCCTACTTGTGGAGAGGGCCATCCGAGTGATCACTCGCATCATCTGCATCGGAGTCATCACTCGAAGGCTCCTCCTCTTCATGACTTTCACTCTGGTCACGGTCCCCAGGTTGCCCATTGGCCCGGTTCTGCCTTTGCGATTGCAGGTCAGGACGAACACACTTTGTAGGTACCCATTTTTCCCCAGTATCTGTGACCACGCATGCGTACCCAGGACCCCACCGGAGAAGCTCGAATGGGCCCTCCCACTCCTTAGTGAGCGGGTTCCTCACCCGAACCTTTGCTCGAGGTCCATGCATCCAGTCCGGACCTATCATCGAAAGGTCATGATTCAAAATGACTGGATTGAGTGAGTTCTGCGGTACTGTAAGACGATTGATGGTGTACAAGGCCTTTGCCAACCGACTCTGCGGGGATTCACCCTGCATTCCCCGTTTTTGTTTTTGAAGAACCTGCTTCAGAGTACCATGAGCACGTTCTACAATAGCTTGACCCGTTGGGGAATGTGGGATGCCAAACTTATGTGACACACCCCAGGCTCGTAGGAACTGCTGCACCTTCTGCGAGGCGTAAGCAGGACCATTGTCGGTCTTCACAGTAGAAGGTATGCCTAAAAAGACAAAAGCCTGCCTCCAGTGGGCAATGACATCGCGAGCCTTTTCTCCAGTGTGAGCAGAAGCCCACATAGCAGAGGAGAAGGTATCAATAGATACGTGCACATACTTGTGCCGGCCAAATTCGGCAATGTGGGTGACATCAGTCTGCCAAAGTTGCAAGGCCTTAAGGCCTCTGGGGTTCACCCCTGCCGGCAAGGGCGCAGCCAGCGCGTGACAGTCATCACAGGAATTGACAATGTCACGAGCCTCAGTTGACGTCAAGTGAAACTGCTTCTCCAAAGTATGCGCATTCTGATGAAAGAACTCATGCGATGCCTTGGCTTGCGCGAGTATGTCAGGCTGAGGTGCTACCCACGCGGGGTTAGCCAACTTGTCAGCCCTCGCGTTGCCTTCCGCTGTGAAACCTGGCAAATTGGTGTGGCTCATTACATGCAGAACAAAGTAAGGATGAACTCGGGCCTGAATAGCACACCACAAGGCTTTCAGTAATTGAAACAAAGCAGGATTACTGACTTCTTTCAAAACCGAATAGCCCAGTCGGTCAGCTATATCTGCCACATAGGCGGAGTCCGTGACCAGATCGAAAGGAACCTGGGAAAATCGCTGAAATGCCATGACAGCAGCTCTCAATTCAGCCAATTGGGCCGAGCCAGCCTCATGACCCTTCAGCTCTTGCCATTCAGATCCATCCCGCCAAGTGACAATGGCTTTCCCTGTTTTTCCTGAACCGTCAGTAAAGACGGTGGGTCCTTGCGCTGGCTCTGGACTATTTTTCGGTCGCAGAGCAAGTTCAGCCAATTTCGCCACTTTTAGTAGCTCATGGCTGGGCAGATGATACGTGATCTGCCCGGAAAAGTTTGCTAGAGCACTCTGTAGGGATACATCATTTGTGAGGCTCCAGTCAAAATTCACCCGTTCTACGGGAATCACTATTTGTGCAGGATCTGCTCCCGTCAACTGCAAACACCGTTGCCAGCATTTGATGATCAGGTGCGCGATCAACTCAAATAGTGATGTTGCCGTCTTCCGCGGCTGATGGGGCAAAAAGACCCATTCCAAAATGTGCAAGGAATCAGACCATTTGTCACTCCATTGGCCAATGATGCCTGTGGGATGGAAATCTGGAATGGTAATGAACACAGTGATATCAACGGAAGGATCAATACGATGGACTTGGCAAGCGGAAACCGCTTGCTGAACCTCCTCCAGTGCTTTTTTCGCTTCAGGGGTCAGGGTGCGTGGTGATCTCAAATCGGGGTCTCCCTTTAACAGATCAAACAATGGAGACAATTGCGTCTTGGTCAGTCCCAGATATGGACGTAACCACATGATGACGCCTACCAATTTCTGTGCATCGTTCAATGTCTTAATTGAACGCACAAATTGCACCTCTTGATGGCGGACTGTCCGCTCCAAAATTTTGACCCCCAGATATTTCCAAGGAGGTTGTTGTTGAACTTTTTCTGGAGCCACCTGAAGCCCATGGGAATGCAAGGCACTGACCAGCTGAGGATGTATCCTCACCAGCTCCTCCTGAGTGGATGCTGCCACTAGGATGTCATCCATATAATGATAGAAATGGGCATCAGGAAATTGTTTGCGAACTCCAGACAGGGCACGGGCCACATACCATTGGCATATGACCGGACTGTTGCGCATACCTTGTGGAAGAACCGTCCATTGATATCTCTGTGCGGGCTCAGCATTGTTAATTGCTGGCACCGTGAAGGCAAATTTCCGTTTGTCATCAGGATGCAAAGGAATCGTAAAGAAACAATCCTTCAGGTCAATGATGAGAACCGGCCAATCTGCAGGAAGCATGGTGGGCGATGGCATACCAGGTTGCAGCGTCCCCATGCTTTCCATCACAGCATTGACTTTCCGGAGGTCTTGTAACAACCTCCATTTCCCAGATTTCTTCTTGATGCAGAAAACTGGAGTGTTCCACGGACTCGTGGAGAACTCCAGATGGCCTTGGTCCAGTTGCTCCCGGACCAACTGTCGAAGGGCAACTAATTTTTCATGCGGAAGGGGCCACTGACATTCCCAAACGGGTTTGTCTGACAGCCACCGTAAAGGAGGCGTGAGACATGGTGTGCCCTTCGACACAGTGGCCCCCTTCAAAAATCCGTCCCAATCCGCACCCCCCAAGCCGCCAGGACATCCTGCCCCCAGAGGTTAGTAGTAGTTTCAGTGACGTATGGTCGAACCATAGCCGACTGTCCCTCTGAGTTCGTGATCATCACGGGTCGCTGGCTTACAAAGCATTGCTTCGTTCCACCCAGTCCTGCAACGGACGACTGAACAGGATCCAGAGGCCACTGCGGAGGCCACGCAGCAGAAGAAAGGATGCAAACGTCGGCTCCCGTATCTATCAAGCCTCGAAGGTGGATCTCTGACGGGGTGGCATCAGGGAGGTGGAGGGTGCACCACATCCTGGGACGGTCCTCACTCAAGACTGCTGTCCAGTGAACTTCAGGCGGCCCGGTAGATCCGAAGCAGCCGTCTCCTCGCCACCGGTTCTCAGTCCTGGAGACAGAGGACTTAAAAGGCACAAGTTGGGCAATTCGAGTTCCCTCAGGGATAGTGACAGGGGGGGTGGGTGTGGAGACCATCGCATAAATTTGTCCCGTATAATCTGCATCGATAAGGCCTAGATGCATATTGATACCCTGCAGGGTAGCACTTGACCTCCCCATGAGGAAGGCACTCTTGCCTTCACCCAGGGGTCCAAAGGCATCCAGGGGGACTTTATGCGGCTTGCAAGAGTCTATGACGACTATTGCTGCTGTGCAGACGTCAACACCGGCTGAACCACAGGTGCTGGCTGCAAGCTTGCCCAGTAAACCTGCGTCGGCGTCGGGACCTGGGGAATGCTCGGGGCCAACACCGGCTGAACTGCAGGTGCTGGCTGCAAGTTTGCCAAGCAAACCTGCGTCGGCATTGGGGCCTGGGGAAAGCTTGGGGTCTTTGCGCGTTTCCCCTTGGCGCTCCGCTTCCCGTTTCCCGAACTTGGCAAAGGCTGACCATTGGCAGCAACTGTTGCCTTACAAACGTCTGCGGTGTGATTTGGTCTCTGACACCGAGCACAGAGAAACAAGGGAGCTTTTGCTTTCTGCTTCTGCTTTCCTTGTTTTTTTCCAGTCTGTGCTTGTCCCTGTTTTTGTTGCCCGCTATTTTGGGGTGTCTGAGATGGCTGCAAGGCAGTAGCAAAGGCAGCCATCTTGTTGTCTGTGGTGCCTACATTGGCACATGCCTGGACCATATCCGGTAGACACAGATCTCCGGGAAGGGCCTCGATGAGCTTTCGGCAGTCAGCATTTGCATTGGTTCTAGCAAGCTGTCTGACCAACGTTAGCCTGCTCTCGTCATCATCCACCTGTTTCTCAACCGCTGCCGAGAGCCTTTCAACAAAGTCCAAAAAGGACTCCTTTGCCCCCTGGACTATGGTCGCGAATCTCTGTTTCGGGGAGGCCACTTCAATGGTTTTCACCAATGCTGCCATGCCTGTCTTCTGGCACTGGTCCAGCACAAGTTGGTGAAAATTGGCCTGAACTTCAGGGTCAGCATATTTGCAAAGACCCATGAAGACCTCAATCCCAGCCACTCGCCTGGGGTCCCCTGCAGGCAATTGGCTATTTTGCGCCATCGCTTTCATAGCCAACTTGTTCCAGTTCTGCTCAAAAACCTCAAGCTGAACTGGTCTGAACAATCCCTGAGCAATATGTCTGATATCATATGGTACCAAGAGATCCGCATTGATCAGGCGAATCATCTGCATAACTTCAGGAGAGCCCAGGCCATGTTTGTCAACCTTTTGCTGTAGGTCCACCACAGCCCTCCATGATAAAACATGGTGGGTGGCAGGCTGACCTGTAGCAGGGTTTGCCCTAAGTACAGGGAAGGCCTGAACGTCACCTTGCGGGGTAGCAGGATCTGCATGTGTCTGCCCTGAGGATGAATCTGGAGCAGACAGAGATTCCTGTCCCGAGTTCTCGGCACCTGATATCGCAGCCCTGTGAGTGCCAGCAGGACCAGAAAGACCCTCTGCAGTCCCCATGAAGCGCTCTGCAATTTCCCAATGCCCCATTTCCAAAACCTTGGATTTCACCTCGTCCCAAAAACGCCTCAGGTCCCTGGGACGCACGGTGACCTGGCATGGGGGGAGCGTCCAGAGATTGGTTGAAGAAAGGACACCAGCTCGGGGTCCTTTGCGTCGAGCAATCACGGGGGACGTGGCAGTAGTTTTGCCTCCTGCCCCAAATGTGAAAACTGGGGGTGGCAGAGCATTCCCCGAGTCACTAGGAGTCAGGGGGTGGGGCGGGGTCGCAGCGGCACCAGCGGCCGGAGAAGCCTCTGAAGCCTGCGATCCCGGAGACAGAGGCAGTTCCCTCAGTGCAGGAGGAGTGGCCGATGCCCAGAGGGACTCGGTCCCTCCCACACGCTGCACTGGACGAAGGGTCGGCAAGGGCGGGTGTGGAAGAGCCGGTGCTGATCCGGCTTTCCGCCCGTCCGGGGCCGTGGGGACAGAGGCAGACGGAACCGCGGCTCGCCCTGTCCCCACAGTGAAGCCAGGTCGCGCAAACACGGAAGGTTCATCGGCGAACCGAGTCGCTGCTTCACTGCCGGCCCACGCCGGGAGAGGGGGTGGAGGGTCAGCGCGCCGCCGCGCCGCCGGTGATGGGGGGGTGGGCTGTTCCCCCCCGGCCGCGGCGGCGGCCGGCGCCTCCCCGCTGCGCGTGCGGGGGGGCTCCTCCGCCGGCCGCTTCACCGCGGCAGGCACCGCGTCACCCCCGTCACGCGCGCGGCAGCGCCGCGGCGGCGACTCATCGTCTCCTCCCTCGGAGGGACTGATTTCCACATCGTCCGCCCCAAGAGGAAAGTGCGTACGTCTTTCGCAATGTGGGCACTTTGTCGTGACTGTCCCCTTTAAAGTGACGCCCACTGTCCGCGCTGTTGACTGCGCCCGTTCGCTTTCCACGACGCAAACCTGGGGAATGGGCGGTGACCGTGGAGCCGGGCGGGGCGGGGCCACGACCGAGCGGGGCGAGCGCGGAGCCAGGCGCGGCGGGGTTTCCACCGCCGAGCGCGGCGAGTGCGGAGTCGGGTGGGGCGGAGCCACGACCGCCGGAGGCGGCGACCGCGGGGCGGGGCGCGGCGGAGCCACGACCGCCGAAGGCGGTGACCGCGGGGCGGGACGGGGCGGAGTCACGACCGAGCGCGGCGACCGCGGAGCCGGGCAGGGCGGGGTTTCCACCGCCACCGGAGGCGGGGACGACCGCGGAGCCGGGCGGGGCGGGGTTTCCACCGCCACCGGAGGCGGGGGACGACCGCGGAGCCGGGCGGGGCGGGGCCACGAACGCCGATGGGGGCGACGGCGGAGCAGGGTGGGGCGGGGCTTCCGAATTCCCAACTCCCCCCCCTTCCCGCCGTTCGGCCACGCGAGAAGGGTTCGCGGAGATCGGTGTGGATCGCACCCGGGGGGCGGGGCGAGGGGTCGTCCCGGACTCCCCGGTCCGTCCCCGCTCCTGTTTCCCTCCCCCACCCACGCGCGGGGGGCTCCAAACCTCTCCGGGGAAATCGCATTCCCAGGGGGAGGCGACAAGCGAACCCGACACGTTCTGGATGGCTCGGGGGCTTTCCGATCCACTGCTGGCTGAACCTTCCGCCACAGCTCCTCCGCTTCTTGCGTCCACGAGGTCTCCGTCTTCTGACTCCGCATTGGACATCAGCTCGCTTGGAAGTCCGTCGTCTTCCTCAGACGCCGCAGGACTTAGACCTGAGCTGGAGAGTAAACTCTCACACGGACTTTTAAGTATATTAAAAATTTGTCTCCAAGTTATTATTAACCTGGAGATCTCTGCTTGTCCAGAGGACATAGCTTCATGCAGACTGCATCCCAGAACACGCCACCATGTCTTTGATAGCGCTTCATAGGCATTCGCAGAAATAACATTTCTCCTTCCCCAGATGTAAAGGGCCTGGAGTTGATCTCTGGGAATATAGACCCCGTTTCTATCCAACAGGTCTTCCCAGAGTTCCAGCACCAGACAGTCTTCAGGGTCTAGTGCAGGAACTTTCATTTTTGCCAAAAAGTTCGTCTCCTTATCGGAGAGAAACGAACTGGCAAGCAGGGCGGGAATCAGTATTTTACCTAAAATTTCGCTTTTAGGGATACCTCGTTTCCCGCGGCTGCAATCACGTCGGCGTCCACCAGATGTCGCTGTGGGACACGAAATGAGGACACGGACTCTGGTTTTCAGAAGGCTGTGTGAGACTCGAAGTCTGAACTTTATTTTTCAAACCTGCCTTATATACTTTTTTACAATGAGCCCACCTAAGAGGTGGGATCCTTTGACCCATTGGTCACCCCAAAGGGCCATCAAACGAAATCCCTCCTTTGGGAAAGAATGGAGAAAAACAAGATAGTTTATAATAACATGCTCCTGTTTACAACAGGTGCCTGTGGGAAAAGAATTTCCCGAAACCAAAACATGGCAGGCACAAGCTGTGGCTACAGAGAACACAATGTCCTGAGCCATCCAATGTCATTTTGCCCATTTTTGAGGACAAACATCACTTCACAGAGCATAGCATACTTTTTCAACACTGATCTTTTGATGCAGCATTAAACTCTCTGAAGGTAGCTTCTACAAAACACTGTACACAACAGAAGGCAATACTCTTCCAGAGCCTCCTCAAACTAACTCATCCACTTACTGTTAGCCAGAACTCAGAGCTTACCCTGCTGTAGCTGGCAACTTAAAAAAGAAAACTCTATCTAAAAGTTGGCTTTTTTATAGCCTTTATCCTGCCCTATGTTCATAAGAATCAGCTTTGAATGAAAATTGAATTGTGTTTCTGTTTGTTTTGAGAAGGACCTTTGGTCCTGTCCAGAAACTCCTTTGTTTCTTATTATCACTGTGTACTGATAACTTGGGTTAGGTGTTTACCACGACAAACAGCCACAACGAAGCCCCAAATCAGCATTACACACTAAGTGTGTAAAGCTGTAATCTTCAGAACTATCTTGCAGTATTTAACTATTTGGGGCATTTTTTCCCTTAAACCAAAAAAAAAACAAAAAAACCCCACCTCAACCCAACCCACCACACACTTTGCACCAAAAAAAACTCCCAGCCAGCATTTCATGGAACATCTACTAATGCATCATACCTGACAAGCCCTTTCTGTTTTAGTTTTTTCTCTAATAAGGAATTCGATTTCAGCAAGGTGTTCTCTGCGGATGTTATCCCTCTCCACTGCAAATCTTTGTTGTTCCTTTTCCCACTCCCCCCGAGCACTTTGAAACCTTTTCTCAGTCTCTGCTGCTTTTAACTGATGTTTGTAGTTGAGTAGTGTTGTTTACAAAAAAAGAGAAAGAGAAAAATACAAACAGTGCTGCAAACAAGCACGTTCAGGAAAAAAAAAGGTATAATGAACATAAGTTCTTCTGTGTTGTCTTGGTTTGGAAAGACAGGTATCCGCCAGGGAAAGCTGAAGCCTCCCCTAGAGTAGTAAATGTAAACCCTTCACCCCCACCAAATTAGAATTTTGCAATTAAGGGCTTTCAGGCAAAGATTTGGGAATAGGAATAACAGTTCTTTACTAGGAATATTAACAATACAAATGTAGTAGAAAACAAAAAACACCCAACCCAACAAGCAAACAAATAAACAAGCAATCCTGGAAAACCCTGACAAAGTCAGAGCTACAACCTGACACCCTGTTGGTCAGGGTGTTGGAAGCAGTCCAAAAGTGAGTCCTCCTGGAGTGGCAGATGTGGTTCTGTTGAAGTGGAGATGATCCTGTAGGGTCCAGTGATGATGAGAGTGGGATCCAGTCTTCCTCCGGTAATTGGGTGAAGCAAGAGAACTTCCTGTTCCGGAGTCCCAGTTTTATCCAGGTGGGAACGGTTGGCTCCCCCCACTGGGTGGAGCATCTCACAATAGGATGATGGAATGTGGGTGTACTATTTTGGGAAAGGGAACAGCTTGAGGAAGAAAACAGCCTGGGGAGTCTTAATGGCCCATCGTGAAGAGAGAGAAGAAACAATGCCCTACATGGTGTTAACAGTTGGGCCATTATCAAAAGGCACCCGCCCCTGTCCCTCCAGAGTAAACAAGAGATAAAGAAGAACAACCCCCCAACTGTTTTCAGCAGATGAAACTAGAATACACAATTTAGGTTCCACAACCCAAGACGTGTATTGTGATATCCTGTGAAACACTGGAACACTAACCCTTCCAGTTTCATTACAGAGAAACAATCTATTTTCTGTTCCTGTAGTATCTTTCACTCAAGGACATAGAAATGCTTTGAAGATTTTTACAAATCAAAGCTCTTCTCCCTTTGGAAAGGAATTAAAATTCAACTCTTTTAAGTGAAGCCTCTATTGTATGAGGAGCTTGATTGCATTTTTTCTGCAACACTTGGCAAGCTTATTTCCAAATATCTGTGTGATACTTTAGCCTGTATCAATTAATTTCAAGCTCCATTTAAGTATCAATAAAGACACCTGCCGCATGAAAAAGACTCTAGGAAACCTAAGCAGATTGGGCTAATGGGCAAAGGCTTAGCTTTTCTGGGGAAATTTACTGCTGCTCAAGAGATTTAAATCTTCAGCCCAGCAACTGCCCCAAGATAGGGAAATCCTGCATATACTACTCTGTGAAAGCTTAAATATCAAGGAAAAGTTCTTTTCCTATTAACAGTTTTACTTGAAACTTTGCTTCGTTTCACAAACCGGCTTTTGGGTCAAAATATTTTGTATTAGCTTTTTATGTTACTGAGTACAACTAGCTATGTTGGCATTTATGTGATCACCACTTCCTAATAGATTTTTACTTCAAATTCATCCCTTTCTTCTGAAATTTCTTCCTAGCTGGAGAAGGGTGAAACAACCAGAAGAGACATGTTGAGAAAACACAGAGAATTAGTGGACGCAATGATGGGGAAGACCTGTCAGATTTCAGGAAGTCAAGCCTCAAGAAGAACAGCAGGAAAACAGTTTGGAGAAAATACTAAAGACAGGGCACAAGTGAGGTGCTCTGTCCAAGGAGTTAAGTTGGGATCAAAAGCACCACATGAGGTGAGCAAGGCTCCAACAGATCAGGAAAGAGAAGAAGTAAGTTAAAAACTGAAAAATAAATGAGAAGCAACACCAGGATTATTTGGCTTCTTTGATGTTTGTCACAAAAAAAAGCCCAAAGCAAAACAAACAAAACAAAACAAAACAAACAAAAAAAAAAGAAAACAGAAAAAAGAAAAAGAAAAAAGAAAAACGAAAAAAGAAAAAAAAAACCTAAACCAAACAAACAAACAAAAAAAACCTCCACAAACAAAACAAAATACCCCCAACCAAACAAAAAAACAGTTTGAGAAATTTAAACCAATCATAAGATTTTTATAATTTGTGTGTTCTCCAAGTGAGTGAAAGTGCAAATTTCTTACGATCTTTAAAAAAAATCTGGCAGTATAAGTGTACTTGCAACTTTCAGAGTGTCCTTCCATCCTTGTAAGGTTACAAAGTCCAGGAGTGCACCAGTCCTTTCAGTGAACACCAAAGGTTCACATATACATCTCCCATACTTAGTTTAAAGAGTATTATACTGACTTAGTAACAAAAAATGCATCTCCCTGACTTTTATGTGTGAGAAATTTCTCTCTGTTTGAGAACAACTAAGAAAATTTCTGAATGCAAAACTAGCAGGGGAAAAAATGTCTTTCCACATACTACTATCAAAACACATGTGATTTGTATAAAAAGAAAACCAAACATGACATGCAGAGGCCAGATATGAGCAATGAAAAGCTAGAAATATTTGAAAAGCTGAAAGAAACAAGTAGTGCAATGAGAATTCCTAGGGGGAAAAAGTTTTTTTTTGGAAAGAGTGTAAACAAATAAACAGGCCTAGATTTTGGGGGTTTTCCCCCTGAAATGTAAACAGAAGAACTGCTGGACATAGTGATAAGCAGGATATGGAGAAGGACACTTTAATTAAAATTCTGCATGCACTGAGGGAAGGAATAAAGGAAGGTAAGGAGCCAGAGGAAAAAAAAGGATTGATAGGATTAGCAGGTTATATTTATTTCATATGCGACAGCAAGGGTTTTGTAGGCTCTTATAAGCTTACAAAAACAGATGAGTAAGACATCAGAAAATAAGAAACTCCCTGTAAGGATATATATAAATATATATATAATATATACTTATATATCAATAACTAGAAAATTTTGTTCAATCTTTACATGTTTTAATGACTTGGGACTGATGTGGCCTCTGGTCCATATTTTTTATTTTTTTTAATTACCTTGCAGTTCCCTAAGTTTGATTTTTACCTCACATAGCTCGTCCTCTGCAGATGAGCCTCTTTTCTAGCAAATGACATTTCGCTCTCCAGAACTCAACGAAGAGCTTCTCCTCTCTCAAGTTCCAACATTAATTTCATTACTTCTTCTTCGTAGCGAGACACCTAGAAAATATTTCAGAAATTGTATTCACAGCTGCCATCTTATCCTGTCTGAATTTGAAATAGTCTTGAAACTGCACATTTTAGATATTTTTATTTTTTTATGCAAACTGATCCTATTCCTAGATTAATTTCCCGTACCTAAACATACCCCTCTCTTTTTCCGAACATACTCTGCCTGAATATAATAAAAGTTATAATTATATTCCACAGGAAATTATCTGGTAACTGTATTTAACAACTAGAAAAACAGTCATGTTGGTGTTCTAGGGTGATGTTATGATGTTTGTATCCCCATTTGTCTGTTGGGTTTATGCTGGATATTACACTCCGTACCTTTAATATTGGGTCTGAGAGTAAAAAGAAGGGGAGAGGCTCACAATTTGTTTTCAGAAACCTTCCTCCTCCAAGCTGGCCTTGAGAGTGGGAGTCAACAACACACCGACATGAGACAGAGAGGGGGTTTTTTTCTCTCTCTTTTTCTTTTCTTTTTAGTTAGTTAGTGTAGCTAGCTGAGGCGGAGAAGCTTCGGTTTTCTTTTTTTCTTATTTTCTTTTTTTTGCCCTTTTTTTTTTGCCTTTCTTTGGAACTGTTCAAACCTCCCTGGACTGAGGACCCGGGGGACACCGGGGGGAGCTTGCACCTGGCACCCACCAAGATCTACCCTGCGCAGCAACTTTTCCCAACGCTGGAGGAACTGAGAGCAGAGCAACCAGCTACAGGAGGGACTTCTTTCCTAATTTGTTATCTCTCCAGAGTGGAACGAAGTTCTTGTCATCTGGTATTGTTCAATTTATTGTGCTGGGGAGTGCTTTGCTGGTTTAATAAACAGGTTTCTTTTCACTTCTCTCTTAGGTGGTCTCTCCCGAACCAGTTGGCGGAGGGGAGGGAGGGTTCCCTAGGAGGTTTCCTTCCAAATTTGCCCTAAACTACTACACTTGGGATACTAGATTATCAGACAACTAGTAACTCACTATGTAAGCACAAATATCAGTCCAATGATGTTCAGCAGTCAAGCAGAATGTTGTTAAACACAACAAACAAAATAAAGAAAGCTTCAATAAGGGTTCTTATCCAGTGTAAGAAAGATACTTAAAGTCACTGCTGCCAAAAACTGGATCCAGGAAGCCACATTCAAACCATTTGAACACAAGAAGGTGGAAAGTAAAACATGCATTTCTTCAGAACATCTACAAAGTCGCAGGAGCTCCTTTCATGGGAAATCATTTAACCTCATTACAAAGGTTTTCCCTGATACTCTTGTGGCAAAGTAGTACCTAAATGAAGTAGCAGTGAGAAAATACTTCATTAAATTTTTCTTTAGTTTGAATTATTATTACTGCTCTAAGTAACAATTCTGCTCTAGCAGTTTGTTAGGGACAGATGGTGTGGGTGCTCATTCATCTGTTTTTGATTAAATACAGCAAATAAACCAAGTCTGTTGCTCCATAGCCATTGATTTAGAGATTCCTGCTTCTTACACAGTGATTTGCTCTTGTTGTGCTCCCATTTCTCCATCAATGGTGGGGTGATCCTATAAAATGGGTCCCTGAAATTACTGGAATCAAAACACTCAAACAAACGAACCATGTCTTACATGGAGAATTCCAAAGCTGGGGGTGCAAAATATTCTTCTGCATGACTTTGCTGTTGTGTAGTCCTCAGGTTTCTTACACACACCTTCATCTATTAGCAATGACACTAAAAGTGATATCAGTTCCTATGGACTGGCATGAGAGGTCTGTACAGTGCTACCTTTTTGTTATTTTGCAACTGGTGACTGGGATTTTGATTCACCTGATGAGAGGATTATTTCAAATTGCATTTAAGGAAGCAAATTACATTTATTCCAATGGTAAAACAAAGCAAACAAATAAAGTCCCTACCTCTTGATTGCGTTGATTGGTTAATTCCAAATTTTTTTTCTCAAGCTTATGGAGTTTCCTTCTCAAATCTTCAACAGTGTCCATTTCATCCATTTCAGATGGATTTCTATCCTGAGGTAACTGTAACTCCTGTATATCATTACCTGAGCTGAAAAATGTGATTTCAAAAAACATAACTATTCCTTTGAATAATCAAATATTCTTTACTTCAATTACCCCATCATGGGCCCAGAGTTTTAAACATTCACATAAGTAAAATTACTTTCTGCAGTTTTCATCTTAATATTGCTTTTGAAGGAAGGATTACATAGAATTGCTTACTGTGGAAAGATACGAGAGATGTGTCGGCAGGAATTTAAAGAGAGATGCACTCCGGGTTAACAAAGTTGATTTAAGCGTAACATGTTCATTATTATTTTTCAGTGTCTTTATTTTCAGTAATGAACTTCTATAATTTTTGCTAATTAACTTCCAGAAGGCTTAAAAACACCGTAATTTTTTATACTTAACTTCCAGGAGGCTTAAAAACATCATTCCAATCATTTAAGTTAAAACAACTAACAGGCCTTTTGTCTCCACAGTAGGTCTCATTTTTTTAACATGACTTACCGTCTAAAAACCATCTCTGTCGTAAAACAAATGCACAGATGTGGAAAAACCCCTCTCTTTTACACACTTTGTGTTCAGAGATACATACATTCAAGCTACAGGCTTACAACTGATCACAAACACAACACAAATTAAAGGTTTAGTCCTCCAAACTACCTTGTTTTATTTTAATTTCCACTACTATTTCAGTTAAAACAGAATCTACTTGGCAATTAGCAGAATCAGCCCTTGAGCATCACAAGCAATAATAAAAGGGTCAAAACAAGGTTTCTATATATAAAGTGAAAAATTTATACATAGAATACGCAAATTTATATATATACACATACACCTATAAATATGTATATATACACATACACCTATAAATATGTATATATACATATACACCTAGAAATATGTATATAAAATACATATTTATTAACAAGTTAAATATTTTAAGTGAAATTATTATAACTTCAAACTGGACAACTTTTAAGTTATTTCAGTACTTGAAAATCAGTGTTCACATTATTTGATATATTTGGTTTTCACATTATGTTAAGTATGTAGACTGCAATAATTATTTTCTCTACACAGAAGTGCAAGAACTTATGGGCAATAAATGTAATACACCAATAAAAGAAACATGATTAAATTAAACACTAAATTGGCATCATATACCACAGAAATGTAAATACTAAAATACTGTACCCTTTTCTACATGAAGTATTTTTACAGAAATTGCACTATACTGGCATTTAATTAATAGATCTTTTAAAATAAATATAAAGTGACCACTTCACCCCTAGATTTGTGTATAGGCACAATTAATATTTTTTGTGACCAAAAATTTGCATGATGACATATGTTTTTTCACTTTTTTTTTTTTTTGGACTGGAAAAATAGACACAAATGCCATCAACGAGGGGATCGATAACTTAGATTAAATATTGCCTTTAAAGACATTACTACTCTTAAAGGATGAAATTTCAGGTTTTTAGCTTCAGACTATAAATATTTTATAATTTAATAAATACTAAGTATATTCCCATTTAGAAAGAAGACAGACTTCATCTGTGAGGTCAGAATACCTGTATGTCCACCAGAAATTGTTCCACAAGGTGCCCTGTCTTAACATATTTTATGTATTTAATAAATGTAGGAGGTAAGAATTATTAAAACCTGCATGCACAGCAAGAAAACCTCAAGCTCATTATTAGTTTTCAGTAATTACTACCAGAACCATACCCAGAGCAAACAACATGATTCAAAGAGCAAGAGCTTAGCAACAATTAAAATCACTTTATTTAATGCAACTCAACTCCTGCAATAAGAAGATTTGGAAATAAGTAGAACCTGAACAGCCAGAGCATCTGTAAGCTGAATAAAATCTTGTTTGTGGTTTGAGAGACCCTTTTTTCTCCCTCTCTGGTGAAAATACAGAAGAAATAAAGGCAAATAATTTTATTCAGAGATGGTGAATGAAGTATCAGTCTCAGCTGAAGATAGCTAAAAGCCAGACAGCACCAAGGGGGAAAAACAAAACCCAGACTGAAAACTGGGGAAGACTTGGTCCAAGAAACAAGGGTTATGGAGAGGGTAACCATTTATTTGATCTGTAGGCAGCAGGGGAGTCATTTGGCTTCTTTAAACCTGGTGAGGTTTAATATTATTTTCAGGGAGACCACATGGAATGCAAGTAAGAGAATAACCACTTTTTGTAAAAAATCTTTAAGGCTTTAATTAAATCACATTGGTTTGTATGGCAGTCAGAGTTAAAAAAAATGTATTTCTTCCAGTTCTCCTATTAAATATCCATCAACAAAAAAATCATAATGGAAACACCTACACAATAAAACTTACTCAGAGGAGAAACTAACTATGCAATTAACTATTCTGCTTAACTGAATCTGGGGTGGGGTGTGGGGGGAACTTAAAAAAACCAAAACCATACCATGCACAAATTATATAATACCACAAGCATTAGCAAACTAAGGATGCTATGGAAATGGAAAATGTGTATTAGAGCATTAAAACAGAGAACATAATATTAAGTACTGGCAAAAAAAGCATTAGATACCTTTTTGAAATGGCATTTTATGTGCAGCTTCTTATCTCACAATGCAGTTGGTGGAAACTTAAAACTATATATCAGCAAACCACTAATTTTTTTCTTAGTATAGAACCAAAAACACCCAAACCAACAAAACAAACAACAAATGAAAAAACACCAGCCAACCAGTGACAGAACTGCTGAACTATTACTATGCTAACCACTTCATTTTGCTTGTCTGCTTAAAAATTTTCATATAAAATAGAAATTAGCCTTAAGAATTTTTGGTTTTGTGATACTTTCTTTAATTGTCACAGCATGGCCAGCAAATGCAGTACTTTGTGAAAGCTTCCTACTACCGCTTGTAGGAGATTTTTCCTTCCATCTTCATGTAACATCTAAAATCGCTACAACCGTAAAGCTCTCAGAAGATTCAGTCAAAGACAAAACCACTCAAAGTCCCTGGAAAGGTTGAAAGCATGCACAATTTGCAGTCTAGCAAAATTCAGAGAATGTTTTCTACTTCCATTTTCATATATTACTAGTTCATCAACCCTTGGTTTTGAACTAAAATATGTTGTTTACCATCTACAGCTTTTATCTAAGACACCATTTTTAGCAGGACTTTCAGAATCTTCAAGAAATCATATGAGCAGGTGAAATAGCTCTTGAGTTCTACATTGCAGAAGGTATTTTGCAGCTCAAAACTTAAATTCTCAGTGTTCCCAAGTCCTCTGGTTACAGTCAAAACTGACCATTGCAGAAAAGCAGCTTTTCACTAGCTTCAATTCCACAGCTGACAGAAAATGCAGAGTAATTTTGCAACAGAGAGAAATGCCCTATCACTTACTACGTAGCAGTGTAATTTTGCTAAACTTGTGCAGCTGAAGGAGCAGACTGCAGTCTGATTTGCTAACCAATTGTCTTGGGTTATGGAACCTAAAATGTGTATTCTATTTCATCTGCTGAAAGCAGTGGGGGAAATCTTCTTCTTTATCTCTTGTAACTCTAGGAGGAGGGGGGTGGGTGCCTTTTGATAATGGGCCAACTGTTAAAACCAGGTGGGGCAGTGTTTCTTATCTCTTTCACTGCCTGTCCTCCCTCCAGGGGAATATTTTCTGCTAATGGACCATTAAGACACCCCTAAAAGCACACATCCCCAAAGCAGAACATCCACATTCCATCATCCTATTGTGAGATGCTCCACCCAGCGGGGGGAGCCAACCATTCCTACCTGGATAAAAACTGAGACTCAGGAACAGAAGGTATCTGGCTTCAACGATTCCCAGAGGAAGACTGGACCCCTTTTCACCATCACTGGACCCCTTCTCACCATCACTGCACTCCTTCTCACCATCACTGGACCCTATCTACAGGATCATCTCTACTCCAACAGAACCAAATCTGCCACTCCAGGAGGACTCACTTTTGGACTGCCTCCAACACCCTGATCAACAGGGTGTCAGGTTGTAGCTCTGACTCTGTCAGGGTTTTCCAGGATTGCTTGTTTGTTTGGGTTTGCTTGTTTGGTTGGGTGGTTTTGTTTTCTACTACATTTGTATTGTTAATATTTCTAGTAAAGAACTGTTATTCCTATTCCCAAATCTTTGCCTGAAAGCTGTTATTTGCAAAATTATAATTTGGTGGGGGGTGAGGGGTTTACATTCTCTATTCTAAGGGAAACTCCAGCTTTCCTGGCAGATACCTGTCTTTCCAAACCAAGACACCAATGTCCGTATTTGTGGAATTTTGCAGTTCCTATGTAACTGACAGTTTTATACAGCTTAAGGAGAGACAAATAGTTTGTGCTAAAGATCAAAATGTTCTCAAGTTATAAAACACAGGGGTCATGGTAAGATTTAAAGCAAACCCCTGCCACCTCAATTAATATGGGAAACCCTCCTGTGCCTCCTGGGCAGTTTTCCTACGTGCTGGCAGGGAGTATCTCTACCTCCTGATGATTCTATGACAACTTTCATGTATCACACCATATCTGTGTGCATACCTCAGCCTGAATTGCATCATTTCAGGCATCTAGAAAATAAATAAGCCACAAAAGCAGGAATGAAACTGCTAGACTTAAAAATCCAGAACTGGACCTCACCGATTAGCCTCCATGGAAGAGATGTTGTTTGAAGCGGGTGAATTTATGGTGGCCAAAATGCAGCTTTTTAAGTCTGTAAACTGTGCAGAATTAAGAACATAGTTAACTATATATAGTCCTATTTGATGAGCTTCAAAGATTAGCCTCTTCTGTATGGTAAAATCATTATGGCCTCCAGGAGAGACATGCTTTACTTTATTTGTCAACCTACTGAAATGCTAATTTTTTAACCACTTCTAAGCAGTTACTTTTTTTTTTTTAATGCAAACTGATTATTTTCAGTTATATATTACTCTCCATTCATCAGCTCCTGAAGCATGGACAATGCAAAATTAAAGACAGGAGGAGAATTGGGACAGAGAGGTTGGAGATTTCGGGTTTGTTACACCAAGAGTGTCACTACTATATCACCTGAGTAATTACAACTGCAATTTGACATTGGCTTTAGAAAACAGAATTGTACTGCTAGTCATCTAAGCCTGAATATTGTAAAGAAATAAATATACATAGCAGAATATATGTAGTAGAATATCCACTTTCAGAGTACCAATAAAAAATGTTATGTTTGCATAGATTGAGCTACATTCTCCTAAGCAGATTACAAACTCTGTTTCTCTTCAAAACAATTCTAAGGGAGATAAATGAAGGCACTGTGATTTTCTAAGTAGATCAAATATCCAAGATTGTCTGTCTAATAGAACACTTGCTGTGTTAAAGGCTGCTCAGTCCTTCACAAATTGCACACAAGATGTAGCCTTGAGAACTAAGAAATTCATTTTTCATAACAGCATTTCTTTTATTATTGCAACTTACACCAAAATATCATCATGAACAGAAAAAAAAAATGTAGTTTCATAATGGAAGCAAAATGTTTTCTGTCACAAACACATCATTCTGAAGCTTTAAAATTTCTTTAAATTACTCTGAAGTCACATAGATGAAAAGAAAACCATAAATCTGAAGAATGTCACTTGGGAATGCTAAAGATTTTGAATATGCAATATTCCTCTGTTAAAATATGTATCAATAGCTTACTAACACACAAAGGGATAAATTCAAAAAGCGTGCTATTTCACTTCGGGAAAAAACAAAACAAAACAAAACCCAAACAAACAGACAAAAAACCAAAACAAACAAAACCCAAACAAACAAACAAACAAAAAAAAAACAAAAAAAAAAAAAAAAAAAAAAAAAAAAAAAAAAAAAAAAGAAAGCACCTCCATGGAGCCATGTGCCATGGAGCGGCTTGTGGGAGCTCCATAATTAAACTAAACAGCAGAGAAAGTTTTTTGCTTGGGGAATTACGTTTGATGTGTAATTAAAAACTTGTGTCAGTTTCTTCTTGCAAACTTCTAAATATATGCTGAATACTTCAGGATAGGCCACTGATTCAGAATAGATATGAGGAAGAAATTCTCCTCGGTAAGGGTGGTGAGGCCCTGGCACGGGCTGTCCAGAGCAGCTGTGGCTGCCCCATCTCTGGAAGTGTCAGGATCAGCTGGACAAGTCCTGGAGCAGCAACTTGGGATAGTTAGGGGAAGGTGCCCCTGCCCATGGCAGGGGGTGGAACAAGATGACACTTGAAGGACCCACGACATTTCAGGGTGATAGAGACCACTCCAGAACAAATCCAACCGTGATCTTAAGGTGCACTAACTTAAAACAGCCTGGAGCAAGTAACAGCTCCGCAGTGAAACCACAGAAACTCACCAGACAGTCTGCTGCAGATGCCGGGAGCTGTCGCAATGGTGCTCCTCCTCCTCCAGCATGGGGAGCTGGGACCGCCGGAGGGCAGCGGCTCCCGGCACCGCAGGAATTCCAGTTCTGGATCTGGATGGGGCGAACGCGGAGCCCGTGGTGGGCATGCGGGAATCCCGCAGTTGCCATGGACGGGCGCTGTGATGCCACAATGCCCCAAACTGAGCGCGGGGCTCTGGCGGGGCTCCCGCCACTCTCCGGCCTGCCGGAGATGTTCTAAGGCTTAAGGTCTCCCACAGTAAAATACAAGTGCGGGAAGTTAAAACAACCGACTGGCACGAAAGCCAGACTGAGATGTCCATATCCTCAGGGCAGCGCACTCTTCGCCCAGGTTATAGAGAGGAACAAACAGCCAGAAAGTGAATGTCTGTGAACAGAATTCAAAGCAGGGGGCTCTCTGGACCACAGAAGCACATTTCCCTCGATGAGGAGGGAGCTGCATTAGGGAAAGGTTCTTGTGAAATTTCTAAAGCCGAGAGATTTCAAGCCCCAGATATAAGCATGTGTCTTGGTTTGGAAAAGACAGGTATCTGCCAAGAAAAACTGGAGTTTCCCTCACAATAGAGAATGTAAACCCCTCACCCCCACCAAATCATAATTTTGCAATTAACAGCTTTCAGGCAAAGATTTGGGAATAGGAATAACAGTTCTTTACTAGAAATATTAACAATACAAATGTAGTAGAAAACAAAACCACCCAACCAAACAAGCAAACCCAAACAAACAAGCAATCCTGGAAAACCCTGACAGAGTCAGAGCTACAACCTGACACCCTGTTGATCAGGGTGTTGGAGGCAGTCCAAAAGTGAGTCCTCCTGGAGTGGCAGATTTGGTTCTGTTGGAGTAGAGATGATCCTGTAGAAAAGGGTCCAGTGATGGTGAGAAGGAGTCCAGTGATGGTGAGAAGGGGTCCAGTGATGATGAAAAGGGGTCCAGTCTTCCCCCGGGAATCAGGTGAAGCTAGAGGGCTTCATGTTCCTGAGTCTCAGTTTTTATCCAGGTAGGAATGGTTGGCTCCCCCCGCTGGGTGGAGCATCTCACAATAGGATGATGGAATGTGGATGTTCTGCTTTGGGGAGGGTAAGTTTGGAGATGTGTGCTTTTAGGGGTGTCTTAATGGTCCATTAGCAGAAAATATTCCCCTGGAGGGAGGACAGGCAGTGAAAGAGATAAGAAACAATGCCCTAACAGTTGGCCCATTATCAAAAGGCACCCACCCCCCTCCTCCTAGAGTTACAAGAGATAAAGAAGAAGATTTCCCCCACTGCTTTCAGCAGATGAAATAGAATACACATTTTAGGTTCCATAACCCAAGACAGCATGTATGTCAAAAAACAACTGAATAAAACCCACCCTACAGTATCCCGGAAAAGCACTTTCTCCGAGCACTGCTGTGTTTTCTGTAGCTCCGGTTTTAAAGCTCCTGTTAAATCCTCTCTGTCTGCACACTTAGAGTGCAGATGATTTAACTCTTTGTTGGCATCAGCCACGGTATCCTGAGCTTCTTCCAGATTTTGTCTTACAGCACACATCCATCGGGATACCTGGGATATATCCTTCAAGACTGAATGTTTTAATTGCAAGCAATAAAAACTCATAACATTTTGCACTTTCTGGGATAAGTCTCAAAACTTCATTTCTCATTTGTGACCTTATCTCTGTAAATGGCTTCCAGCCATGGTTTTGCTAATTCTGTGTCATGTAGTTATTTGAAATATATTGTGCCAAACGAAATGGGGGGTGGAGGGTGTGTTGCTTCATTTTTTCATTATTTCCAAAAGATTTTAATGCACAAGGTTGTGATTTTAAAACAAAATAATAAAGTAGAGAGTAAGACAACAAACTAACTCCATGGACAAATCACAGAAAAGTGAGGTTTAAGTTTGGACATCGGAAATAAAGATGGAGTTACTAAATGCAGACTTTCTTTGTCTGTTGTCTTCTCTTTCCGTTTGTGAAGAGAAGTTGTCAGGTCCAGTCCATGGCCAGATGCTCTCTATGCATCTTCTTTTAGATTTTCATGTAAGACTTGGCATTTATCTGCTTCTTCACTGGAGTGCAATTCTAGTTTTTTCTTTGACTCCTGTAGCTGTTGCTCCTGTTCATTCAAAAGTGATTGTGTCTGGTGTTTCCAATGTAATGCATTATTTAATCCTCCTACACTGTCAAACCTCTCATGGGTGATACATTTTTGCTGAAGGTTTTTTAATTTCTCTCACAGGCTCTGGGCTTTGTCAGCTCTTTTTTTCCATCTTACTGAAATTCCATTTGAATTCTACAAGTTGTAGGTGCAGTGAGTGGTGTTCCATCTGTGCTGCATGAAGCCTTCCTGTAAGTTCAAATATTGGCTTCTGTAAGGATGCTTTCTTTTTCATACTGGACAGAATGTCACACAATCCACACTCCAGACAAGGAGTCTTTCTCCAGATCAGTGGTGCACTTGCTGTGGACTAGTGGAACTGTCTCCATCATTACATTCAGCTTGTCCATAATTTCTGAAAAGGAATTTCTGGCTGCACCTACTTGTAAGAGTGCATGAAGCCAGGACTTTGGTTTGTCAACAACTTCTGCAGTTTAGTGGTGGAATTGATTATTGCAGCATAGAAATTAACTAGGAAATCAGGTGAGTGCTTCAAAGCAATCATTTTCTTCCTTTTCACAAGCTGGCAGATTATGCCTGTGTTTGAATTCTCCTATACACATTCGAAATCCATCCTCCTCTCCTGAGGAGGCCTCCTTCTGAGACCTTTGTCCAGGTGAAAAGGGGACAAGAAGACTGGGCTAAAGCTTTAAGCCTTTTAGCTGCCAAAAACTGCAATCACAGCTCCTCTGAGCACATAAACCAGGCCTTTGGTTCTTCTTTTCCTCAGCCTTGCTTCCTCTTGATTGTTTTCCTCATCAGCAGAGAGAGCATTAATTAGGCTCCCGATTTTCTGTTTCACAAATTCATGGATGCTGACCTGATCCTGGAGATGGTCTCTTTGGGAAGACATAAGCCCACATCTGGCTGCAGAGAGGACACAGCCATACCACCCTCCTTTTTGCCTGCTCCTATTTATTGCATCCTTTTTTAAATTGCTAATATCCTGGAGATCATCCCAGGTTCATAAGTAAGAAGAATTAGAAGCTTATGGAAGTTTTCTATACATGGAGAGAAGCAAAAAATGCCACTATTAAGCACAGGTGCAAACAAGGAAGAATAAAATAAAGATCAACAGCACAGCCACTGTTACATATAAAATACGTGAGATTTTGTTTCCACAGCAAGACCCAGCTACTGAGGATTTGGAAGTCAGCAGATCTGTTTGTGGCAGCTTACCATTGCTCTGGAGCCCAGCAATCACATGCCCTGACTATCACACTGAGTATATCCTTCAGAAAGAAAACATGCCAGAAAAAATCATCTTCTTCCAGAGGCCACTCTGAATTCTGTAGGAATAATAAGGATTTGTTTTGTTCTGAACCAGTTAGCTAGTAGGAAGAGAAATCCTGATGAAAACATGGTAGTTATAAATTGGACAAATTAGGACTGATCCTGGGAAGTGGGGTTTTGAAGCATTCAGCAGTTTACTCTCCATTCATCAGCTCCTGAAGCGTGGACAGTGCAAAATTAAAGACAGGAGGAGAGTTGGGACAGAGAGGTTGGAGATTTTGGGGTTGTTACACCAAGCAGAAAATGCTGGAGATGTTTTAGCCTTAAATCCTGCTGCTGAGAGAAAAACCTCTTCCTTAAAAGCCCCGTTATTATCTGTTGGTTTTGGGAATTAAACCTCTGTTGCAGTCAAGGATTTTAGAGTTATTTAACCCTGACTTCAATTTCCCTGATACATGTGGAAAAAGGAGGTGTTTTCCTTGCTAAAAACATGTCCTGCTTGCTAGCCTGCTGTCATCACTATCACGGGTGCTGCTATGGGAGAAGATCCCTTTGGGCTTGACCTCATCGGCCAGATTTTCTGCTGCAAAAAGGCAGCTTAAACATCACTGACCACTGCTGAAATCCAAGATGCATTTTTTTTAAGGTGTAAGCAAAGGGTATAAAGTTTTTTGTTAGAAAATTTATCTCTTTGTGACTTGAGATATATATCTCCTGTAGGATAAAATATAGCTCTAAGAAGCATGAGTGTTTCTAATACATGATCTTCTTCTTTCTTGCCTTCCTTTTCCAGGGTCCCACACAGCTGATTTTATTTTGGGTTTAACCAGATGCTTTTTCCTCTCTTTCCTTAGCCTTGTAGTTATGCTCTGAGCATTTCTGGGGAATAAGAGGCTCCACTTTGTTCCTCAAAATGTTCCACCTGGTCCTTCACATCTAAAGGTGAGCTGCTTTGGGTGATGCAAAACTCTTCCCACCAAGACAATCCAGGTCCATCAGAAGCTTGGTGCCCCAAAAGCCAGTCCCCAGCAGTGCCTGAATCAGGTCCCTGAGGACCAGCTCTACTGATTCCAAAGATCAGTGATCTGGAAGTACAGGTATCTTGCGTCTGCAAGGATCAGGGCAACATCTCAGCTCAGAGATGACAAATGTTTTCCCATTCACTACTGTGTGGAGATAAAGCAGCCCTGAGCCATGACAGAGCAGGAAGACTCACAGACAGCCCTAGCAGACGTGCAGATTTGTCCATCAGTGACTCCAATGTGGACATTTAAGAGAGATTCAATGGCACCCATGCTGCATTCCTCAGTGTTACAAAGCAATAGTAAAAAGGCCACCAGAAAGTGTGTCCATGGCTCTGAGAGCCTCACCGAGCTCCAGATCCCCAAAAGGTTTGATGTCCTCCAGCCCCCTTGGGCAGTGGCCACTGCTGGTGGTCAGCACCCACGAGATGGAGCTCCAAGCCTGACAATGAGCTGGGTGAGCACAATCCCTCCTGCTCTTTGCACTTGTTTTTTCCCTTCTTCTCTCCTGCAGAAATGTGGAGATGTGGCCTTGTGGACTCCATTTTCTTATTGCATAAGTACTTATTTCAAATGTCAGTTTGAAGTTTTTCTTTCCCATCTGTATCGCTGACTTTTCTGATTTGTTCTCTTGTCCAGCCATGGGCCCTGCTGGGTGAGAAGTACCAACCCATGAGTCTGACGAGAGAGTGGTCACCAGTTGTGAACAAATAGCAGGCCAGCTCCACTCTATTGCCCTGCTGAAAGCTGTGGAAGGCAGGGATTTTTGGTGGACTCAGATGGTTGGTAATGACAGTGAGTGGGGATTGATTCAGGCAGAACCATGGTCAAGAATTTCCAGGGGTTTGCTGAAGATGTTTCTACCATTCTACCATTCTCCAGTTTCTGAATGTCCTGTGGCAGGACGTTCAATGTCCTCCCTGCAGCCCGGGCAGAGACAGCTCCCAGTATATTTAGAGGCCTGGAGACCAAATGAGTCATCAGAATGATCTTGCCCACCTTTGCAAGGGATCACTTGTTCAGGAAAGTTTTTTTTTTTTGTTTTTCTGCTCAGGTAGAGGGCAGCAGTGTTGATGTCATGCTGATGACATGGTGAATGATCATGCTTTAATTAGAAATGAAACATATAGCCTAGACCAGCTGAAGAAAAAAGTGCAGTGCTTTTCCTGCAAGAGAGTGGTTCCTCTCAAAGGTCCCAAGGCAATATGAAAATAACAAAACATCTTTTCAGCTCTTCACAGTAATATCTTTTTTTTCCTCCATTTAACTGATTGCAAAATCAAGACTACTATTTTAACTTGTACACTGCAATTGTTGCACAAATAGATAAGACGATTTGGTAAATACAAAGAGCAAGAGGTTTTCATGCTGATAATACATTATTATTGACAATTTGGTGCTTTTATCAAGTAATGGTAACCAACCTTTACTTGCTTGATAAATTCCTAGTGTTGATTTTATCAAAACTACCTTTGCAGTTACGGGTGTAATTTTCTGCTGGTAAAATGAAGGACATTCTCAGTAATTCGTAATTGTACAGTTATTTGGTATAACTTTTATGTTTTAACATGTTCCGTAAGTTTCAAGGCAGCTGGAGTGCTCTGCATGGTGTGTCAGCATGCTGAATAGGAAGACACCTGTCAGTGTTTTTATTATAGGCAGTCTTCTTGCTAACTAGGAAAATAAGACCTGACGGTGTTTTTTATTGCTGTGAAAATATGAAAAACACATCACATTTTCTCACCAGAACACAAAACAAACATTACCCAATTCCCCTTCTACTTCAAAAACTGTATTATTTATTAGTGCCTACCAGGGCACAAAAAAGGAGTTTTGTGTCACTCAGTGGGGACAGCAGCCACCAAAAATGTGATGATTCTGGGTGCAGTGTTAAATCTGGTACCACTGATGCACTGCATACATGTCTATTAAAGACACTGCTGATTAAGATCGCAACCCCTGTGGAGGCTGGTGTTTCCCCAGGGCAGGAGGAAGAATTTGCTGACAGCATGGGCACTCCTATCAGATGAACTGCTGGCAAGATCAGCAACAGCAGGATGAGAAAGGAACTGGTTGCTACAGCCAGCTGCAATGCACAAGTGACAAGCAGGACCAAGAAACCCTTCAATCAAACCTGAGTTGTGATCTGAAAAGAGGAAACCTTTCTTAATTTACCTCTATTTACCAGCTTCCTATATTTAGCAGCCCCTCCTTTTCAGCCTGCCTTTCTCCATTTCCACACCAGCTTTTCTTGCATTGTTACCCGAAACAGCAAGAAACACGTCTAAGGGTTTGCAGCTGAACAAGACAAAAACCAAACAGCTGTCTGAAATGCCTGTTTTCCTCTGCTCCAGTGCTTCCTTGAAAATATTACTCCTGTAGCAGGTTATGCTTAAGAAACAATACCATATAGCTGATAATTGTAGTAGATGAACTTTGTCACTGAAAAGATTGTCTGGGTCTCAGCAGAAAATTGGAATACAGATGACACAGTGTTTTATACCACCAGGAATTCAGAAGGCCCCTGAGCAGAGAGCAACAAGTGTTGCCTGGCAATATCACTGACTTTTATTCTACTGGTTTTTATTTTGAAAGAACCCAAGCCAAAGAAAGCACTAAGAGGGCACAGTTGCAGGAGAGCAAAACCAAACAGATCTGGACTGCAGTGAAACACTTGACACACTGACTAAATTCCTCTCTGATAAATTAATGTAAATCAGGCTTAGAAGGAACATTCTTATTTCAAAGTTGGCTGAAGGACCAGAACAAAATGATAGGTGACAATATAGCAAACTGGGGAGTGTTTGTATAATACAATGGCACAAGGATAGGTGTCAGGAGTTGTTCTATTTAACACCCTCATTAATGATTCAGAAGAAGAAACAAGCAGAAAGTAATGAGATTTGATACTTGGGAGGATTAGTTAGAACTGGTGAGAGCTGCAAATTAATGCAAAGCAACAGACACCAGAATCACAAGCAAAGAAAAGCAAAAGGCACAAAGCACGCTGGTAGAAAGCAAAATTTAATAAAGAAAACCTGTGGGAATTGCACACAGAGTAAATATCAATCCAGTAAGAGATTCCATGTTACCCTAGGAAAGGGTAACACGGAAAGTGATCTCAGCAGGAGAGCTGACAAGTTATCACAGGCCAGGCTGTGCTGTGAAGATGCTTTAGTATCTGGGGACACATACAGCTGCATTGCCCAGGACCTCTGGGTCCTGGCACCATACTGGGAATTAATTCCCACTGTTGTGCTCAGCTGCCCTGCCCTGCATGTCCTTGCTGCAGCTGGAATTCAGATGAGAGCAGTAAGAATAATGGGAAAGGAGCTGGGTAGCTCAATCTCCACGAAAACCTCAAAGTCCTGCAGCTTCACTGCAGTAGCACAGATTGGGAAAGGCATGGCTTGGAAAAGGTGGTGGGGAGGCACATCCATCACCAGCATAGGAAGGAGGCATAGGAAAGCAAAAGGCAGCTGAGAACACTAGAACCACAGCTTTGCTTGTTGAGCGAGGAAGATGGGATCCTTTCCAAAGTATTTGGGCCATGGTCTACATGGAAATTGCAACATTTCAGAATGTAAGAGCAATCTAAGTAAATTGTAATAACAGAGAAAACCTATAAAATCCCCTCAGTGGAGGGACCTGTCTTTTCAAAACTGCAAACTGTTGTTGCAGAGGAGCAGCAAAGGCAGTGAGGATTATTCTGTGTCTGGGCAGCAGTGAGATGAGGGTTTCTCTGCCTGTCCTGAGCAGAAAGCAGACTCGTGTCAAGGAAGTTGCTGAGCAGCATGCAGGGAGAAGGAGCTCTGGAAGCTGGCAGCTCCCAGCAAAGCTTGCAGCCTTTCTGTTTACAGCAGAAAAAAGCAAGTCATTCACAGAATCCCAGAATCCCAGAATCCCAGAGTCCCAGGATGGGTCAGGTTGGAAGGGGCCACAGTGGGTCCCACCTCCCTGCTGGTCCAGCAGGGTCATTCCAGAGCACGTGGCACAGGATTGTGTCCAGGTTCTGGAATATCTCCAGTGAGGGAAACTCCACAGCCTCTCTGGGCAATCTATTCAGTGCTCAGTCACTGCACAGGGAAGAAATTCTTCCTCGTGTTTGGGTGGAACTTCCTGAGCATCAGTTCCTGCTCGTTGCTCTGGTGCCATTGCTGGGCCCCAGAGCAGAGCCTGGGCCCTGCTCCGAGCCCTCCCTGCAGACAGGGACATCCGGGCCCCTCCCAGCTGGGGCTCCTCTTGAGGCTGAACAGCCCCAGCTCCCTCAGCCTTTCCTCATGAGGGAGATGCTCCAGGCCCTTCCTCACCTCCACAGCCTCTGCTGAACCCACTCCAAGACCTCTGTGTCCCTCCTGCCCTGAGGAGCCCAGAGCTGGACACAGCACTCCAGAGGTGCCTCCCAGGGCTGGGCAGAGGAGTGGGATCACTCCCTGACCTGCTGGCAGTGCCCGTCCAAGTACTCTACAGGATCCCACTGGCCTCCTTGTCCCCAGGACACTCTGCTGGCTCAGGGGCAGCTGTTTGTCCCCCAAGACCTCCAGGTCCTTCTCTGCAGAGCTGTTTGCCAGCAGATCACCTTGGCCTGTGCTGGTGATTCCTGTTAGGTTATTGTGTTATTGGGTTATTCCTGCCTAGGTCCAGGACCCTGCATTTCCTTTGTTGAATTTCAGTGTATTCCTGACATCCTTGGCTAAATTTAATTCCAGATGGGCCTTGGCTTTCCTTGTCTGATTTCTACTTACTTTTTCTGACAACTTCTTTAAGGTCATTCCAAGTGGCCTGACCCTGCTTCCATCTCCTGTGTATTTCTTGCTTACTCTTGCATAATGACGGAGTTCCTTGTTCATCCATGCAGGTCTTTTGCACCCTTTTTACTCTTCTTCTTGCTTCATTCTGCTCTAGCTCTGGTTTGCTCAGTGCAGGGACTGTCATACAAATTCTGTCTGCCAGCTCTCTCCTGCAGCCAACTTCATCTTGTTCTGGGAGTGTCTATCAGATTAAAGCCAGAGTTTTGTCTAGCAGAGAAAAGCAGTTCTGGGAATTCATGTATTACCTGAAGCCAAAAAAATCATAAATAACACTTTAATCTGGCTGAGGGGCTTCTGGGCAACCCTATTTGTCAGCAGCAGTACTGAGCGTATGCCAAGCATTACCCCAGATCAAGAGGTTTTTGAACAGCAGTCACACAGTTGGCACAACAAGCTATTAAACATGAGATGTATAAGAAGGTGACTCAGCCTTCCCCTCTTCAGGGCGAACAAAAGGTGATCCTGCTCTACCTGTGTTATTTTTCTGGTTAGCTGAAGTGCTAGTGCTCATCTAACAAGAGTTTTTTCCAATATATAAATGAAAAAAGGCAATGTAGAAATAACATTGCCCCATCCCAGGATGAGGATGGTCACCTCACAAACAGGGACACAGACAAGGCAGAGGTGTTTAACACATTCTTTACCTCTGTCTTCAACATGGGTGATGGACTACGGAAGTCTCAGTGCCCTGAGCTGAAAGACCACAGCTGCAAGAATAATTAACTCATGGCTGACCCTTATGTGGGATCTGCTCCTCCAATAGGATCCCTGCAGATCTGTGGAGCCTGATGAGATTTGTCTGAGAATCCTCAGCTGCTGATGTCATCCCAAAGCCCCCCTCAATGATTTTTGAGCAGTTAGGAACTCGAGAGGTCCCAGCTGTCTGGAAGTGGGTCAACATTGTCCTGATTTTCAAGAAGGGCAAGAAGATCCCCAGAAACAACAGGCCTGTCAGTCTCATTTCACTGACTGGTAAAATCATGGAAAAGATTATCTGGGAGATATCGAAAAACACCTGAAGACCAACACAGTCGGCAGTCACAGCCAGCATAGCTTTATGAGGGGAAAGTCCTGCTTGTGAAACCTTTTACAAGATTTCCTTTTACAAGATAATCCCCCTTGTGGATCAAGGGAAGAGAGCAGATGTAATCTTTTTGGATTTCAAGAAAGCTTTCCATGCTGTCTTTCCCAGGATCCTTTTGGACAAAATGTCCATCCCACAGCTGGATAAACACATCATGTGATGAGTGAGCAATTGGCTCATGGGTTGGGAAGAAAGAGTTACAGAGAATCAGGTAACATCAGGCTGGTGACCTGTCATTAGCGGGGTTTTGCAGGGCTCCATATTAGGGCAGGTTCTCTTCAACATCTTCACAAATTACTTGAATGCAGACCTGGAAGGAGTCTAAATTAGTCTGACAACAGCATTAAGCCAGGAGGAGCTGTTGACTGCCTCAGAAGAAGACAGGCCCTGCAGAGAGACCGTGACAAATTAAAGGGCTGGACAATCACCACCTGTGTGATGTTCAGCGATGGAAGTTGCTGGATTCTGCCCCTGGGATGATCCTGGGGCTCCTGATCGATGACCAGTTGGGTCTGAGCCAGCAGTGCCCTGGAGCCAGGAGGGACATCCCTGTCCTGGGGGCACCAGGCCCAGCATGGCCTACCGGGCCAGGGAGGGATTGTCCTGCTCTGCTCTGGGGAGGCCTCACCTGGAATATTGTGTGCAGTTCTGGGCATGACAATATAAAAATGACATTAAACTGTCAGAGACCATTCAAAGGATGCCATGAGGATGGTGGAGAGCCTGGAGGTGAAGCCCTATGCAGAGTGGCTGAGGGCACTTGGTCTGTTCAGCCAGAGGAGGCTGAGGGAAGACATCATTGGGGCTTCAACATCTTCACAAGGGGCAGTGCAGAGGCAGGTACCAATCTACTCAGTCTCTGAGAGCAGTGACAGGCCTCCAGGAAATGGCCTGAAGTTGAGCTGGGGGAGGTTTAGGTTGGATATCAGGACCGGTTTTCCCCCAGAGGATATTTGGCCACTGGAACAGACTCCCCAGGGCAGTGGTCATGGCACCAAGACTGACTGAGTTCAGGAAGCATTTGGACAACACTCTCAGGAGCATGGTGTGGCTCTTGGGGTGTTCTACATGGGACCAGGGCTTGAACTCGATGATCCTGATGGGACCCTTCCAATTCAGAATGATTCTAGGATTCTATGACCTTTCTCCTGGCCACCTGTGGGCTGGAAAAAATTTAAAACCATGACAGCTGCTGGAATAGGAGCGCTCTGCCACTCTGGTCTCCATTTGCTGCCTACGAAAATGTATGAAGCATTGTCACTGAAGGAAAACTGATGCTACTCAAGAGAGCAGTTAGTTATGCTTACCTTTGTACTTTTTCCACTGATTTATGTAGAGATATATCCATGCTTTTTTCTGTATATTATTGGTAATACTAGAGGACAGTGACCACTACCTTCAGGTTGGGTAGTTCTGTTTCAAATCTAACAAGTTTTGGCTGTTTTACAGCTTTCTGGTCCTGAGGATATTTTTTTTTCAGGTTATCTGCTGTCTGGAGTCTGCTTTGGAACCTGCAAGAGAACCATCATATTCCCACATGTTACAAGATGCAAATCTTGCAAACAATGTGTAGATCCAAGTGATGGCAATGAGAATTAAATGCAGGAGATACTGTTTTGTTATTAATTTCACTCCACCAAAAATGCCTTTCACTGAGGGTGAAGGCAAAGAGGGTTTGAAGGCAGCTTCCGTGAAGTAAAATTCTTGTTGTTTTTAAATGTTGAAATCCCAGGAGGCTGTTAATCTTTTTCATAATTTGGTTATTACTGAGGGACAGCAGTACTGCCTGATGAAATGTGCCTGAGCTGATGAGCTCCATTTGTGACTCAGGAAAGAAGGAGATAATGGGGCAGGGTGATCTAGACATCAGGTGCATTGCTATGTGCAATGCAGTAAATCAAATCTCTTCTTCATCCACTCTTACTCCCACACACAGAGAAACTAATTGTATGACTCCACATACTGTAGATGCAAACATAAGATCTTTGGAAGCTGAGCCTTGACTTTGAGCTAACAGAAGATAACAACATTCAACTAGTCCAGTGCATAATTACAGCTGGAAATCCATGCGTGGATATTTTGTTCCAGGGAGGGTTTTAAAATACATCTGAAGGGGTTCAGCTTCTCAAATGCTATTGAAAGGTGAGGAAAGTTGGGCCCCTCCTACCCTCTGCTTCCCTTAAAAGTTTCTGTAAAGGCAGACCCTTCCATCGTCAAGAATGGTGTGTGGTGGTCACGTATCTGATAGTTGTCTGTAGGGTTTTTGAACAGTGCAACAAGCTGAGCTGAGGAAATTGCCATTAGCTTTTCTGAGAAAAGTAAACTCTGGTATCTCTAAAGGTAAGTACATGTTGATGACTGTTCCCAAAATTGGATAATGGCTTAGGCTCTCAGCTGGTATGAAATTACAGGGGTGAATTCAAAGAACCGAGCTCATTAACACAAACTGCAGAGCTGATGATCTTTGAATAGCTGGAAATGCTGGGCTTTGGTTTTTATAATTAGACTTCTGATAGGAAAGAGAGACATGAGAGATCAAGAAAGCAATTAATTGTCACAAAACAAACCGTATCTGATTCATCAGCATGAGCAGCAGAAAGATCTCTAAAATTTGTCCTTTGAAGCCAGGGTACTGTAACAGAGCTGCTTGAATAAAGAGAATGGAAAAGCACAGAATGTACAAAATGCACTCCTTGTTGCCTGATTCTGTTTCCAAACTGCCATCTCATTCTTTTCAATTGCTGTGGAATAACACCCAAGTCAAATAATTTTCATCTGTTTTAATTTCTCGGGTACATGAATGCATTCAGAGTGAGCATTGCAGAATTACTCAAAATTCATAATAAAGCATCTATCTTCTGACTATTCTTTGATCTTGATACATCTGTACAGCTCCATAATATTAAAATTAATTAATTGTTATAATACACTACACATGGTCTAGCTTTTTATAAATGGAGAGCATTCCCCAAGCTTCCAAAGAAGAGTTGGGTCACACAGGTGTGAAATGTCTGAACATCTGATATGTTCATCAAGGATATGAAGCTATCCTGTGTGGAAGTAAGATCTCCAAATGTACAATGCTTTTTAGGGTCTCTGCAAGTGTTGTTTCCCTAATAAAGAAGATTTTGTACACATTTCCCAGAGGAAAGGTGATTCACCATGCCAGGTTGAAACCCAATACACTGCAGTGTAAGCAGCTCATGAGGCTTGGTGGCAGAGTGTATGGAAATCCAGGCATGACTCACACACTCAACATAGGATTGCAAGGAGGTATTTGCAATAACTGCAGCTTCAACATCATATCCCCTCTGTTCTGTGCAGAAGTACCATGCAGGGGCAATCCTTTCTGATTCAGCCAAGTGCTCAGGGAGGTATTTGATCCCATATAGGCACTTAAACAGGAAAGGAGAGTGATTTAAGCAATTAAATAAGATTAAGTGTAGGTTTAATGGCTTTACATCACACCAGCCTGTGCTTAAATGGCTTCCTAAAGCAAAGAATGCCTTTTGTTTTCTGAATTAATTTTTCTCAGTCCTGGGGGATTGAGGAAAGAGACAATCCAGTTGCAAAGGACAATCTTGGACAACAATGGGAGATCCCTGCAAATTTTCTGTAGCCATCAGTGGACTGGAGTGCCCCATTGTCTGAACACATGGGCAAAAGGTTCATCCTAGCTTTACAAAAGGTGGGCTCAGCATGGCTCGGCACCATCCTGGGAGTGAGAAGGGAGAAGAGATGTGGGCAACGTTAACACGGCCTGACTGTAGACAAATAAATTCAGTGCCTGAATAAATAGTGTGATTCACAATTGCTGTATACACCTGGAGACAGATAGTCTCCTCCTTAGCGTGACTCAGAATGACCTCTGGAACCTACAGATGCTCTAAAACAGACTATGTCCATTAATTTTAAAGTAAATATAAATAAATATTCAAGGTATTATGAATACTTATTCCCAAAAAGCTTCAAATTTGATGTTCAAAGTCTTGAAGGAATTTTGACTGCAATGCTTTTGCTAGAGACTCAAGATCCAGCATTTGCAGAGCCCAATCCACAGCTGTTGGTTGTGTTACAAAGCCAGCAAGATTGAACTGTCTAAACTGTTTAAAGCCCCGTACAGAGTTACGCCTGTCTTTTGCATTAAAGGAGTAGAGTTATTTTTTCCATTAGTGCAATTGCAGAAATACAGAATTCTTTGGGAAATTCTTCACCCCCAGTTGCTAAAGGGATTACCAGACAAGCAAATTTCCCTTCCTCTTCTGTCCCACCCCAAAACAGCATGCACTATCAATACTACTATGATGGAAAATCCAAGCTGAAATTTAGCTTTAAACTCTGGTTTAGCAAATTAGTGCTGCAGCTTCTTCCTTCTTGCTGTTCCTGTCAGGAGTGGTTACATGCTAGCATCAAAGAGACTTTACATGGAGTTGTACATGGATTTTTACATGTGCACCTGTGCGTATTTTTCTACATAAAAGTGTAAGCAATGAAGTGCATTCAAACAGCCTGCTGCCTGAAACTCATGGATGAAACAGTGGTTTTAGTAACTACTGGTATTTTCAGAAGAGTTTCATTCAAGGATGGTGCACCTCTCTGAACTGAGGTAATGGAAATACAGTGTAAAAGAGGAGAAACTCATAGCTGAGAGTTCTTTCGAAATCCTTAGTTCTTAATACGTCTTTCATGAGCAGAGAATTAGGATGGAACTAGCTGAGCTCCTTGTTGAACTGTGGGACTGAACTTTGTCTTGACATCCTGTATGTTTGTGGTGCTCTGCACCCCACCAATGTTATTCTGAAGAGGGGAATTAATTCTCTGAGTCTAATGAGGCATATGGCATATGGCTCTCCTCTTTGTCCAGTCTTTATGGATCTGTTTTGCGTGAGCCCTTTGTGCAGCAGTGCACGCAGTCCTAAGTGCATTTCCTTATCAGACTATATGGCATGGCATAACTGCATTATGCTGCACGTTTATTGCTTGAAACACTAGCTGATAATGTGGCCACAGTCAAACAAAATGCTACATGCAACAGCAACCAATTAATTTTCTTTTAGGGAAAGAATATGACATCAGAAATAAAGAGATATATGCTTAGCTACATTTGATTGAAGGCAGTCAAATAGCTGAAATGATACACCCATTAAGATATATTTTCCTGATAACCACCCACTTTCATATATTATCTATTTATTTTTCTCTGGTATCTTAGTGGAACTTGGAACATATTAGATCTACTTTCCCCACCCCCCCCCACTTTTTTTTTTTTTTTTTTTTTTTTTCCAGTAGGCATTTAGTGCATTGCTGGAAGCAAAATTTCTCGTTCTTTCTGGTTACATTATTCTCACAAATTGCAGTAGGAGAAGTGATCTTTTTAATGGGTACTTGTGTAATTAAATAGGAGAATGTTCACAGAAATTAGCTTTAGTAGTGCCTAGTAGGGTTGAAGTTTGAACCCTATCAGTCTGCAGTTAGAAATACTAGCTAGCCAATTGACTCCTAGCAAAATACACAGAGTTTCCAGAGTTTTCCTTTTCTAAAATGCTGTTGTGAATGGAATGGCTCCTCACAGCTTTGAAAGTGGACTTCTGGAAGGAAATACTTGATCAAACAGAAAGGGTTCAGGCTGTGCAGGTACTCTGTGTTGTATAATAACTGTTTTACAACTATTTTTTCTTTTTTTTTTCCCTGCAATTTTGAATCTATAATTACTTTCAGAGCTGAACTAATTCAGATGCCAGCTTTCCTTAGATTTGTAACATTTGGAAAACTGCAGTTGCAAAGGCTGGGTTAATGTTGCAGAAGGAGACTCTCAGGGACAGTGCAGTCCCTCCTGTTGCTCTGATGCACAGGGAGCTAGTTAATTGTGACTGTCACCTCCACAGTGTGATCTGTGCACAAAATCTACCCAACAATCAGGTGTTTCCCCTTCCCACGAATACACTCTTTTAGCAAACAGGCCACATCCTCGTTTAATCTATGACACTAAAGTAATGCAATAATAAATACTAGAGCTAGCATTTTATTTGTAAGGCCCCCCTTTTCTCTCTTAAAATAGCTCTATTTGCTGAAAATGCTTATGTTTGTCTTCAGAGTGAAGAGGAGAGGGAGAGGTGAGAAAGAGGACACTTCATTTGAAAACTAAATTAACAAATTTGGAGTTGCAAGATGTGACTGACCAGAAACTCTGCTTGGATAACTCAAAGCGGGTGAATGTAGAAAGTTCAAATGCAGCATTTCAAAACCCAGTCAACTTGAGAGAAAAAATACTGTTTAGTGTGGAAGCTAGGTAGTTTGCTCTAATTTAGGCTTGGATTTCTCTCTTAACGCTACCTCAGAAATCCATTTTCTGTGTGCATTTACTGTAAGTATTTCTCCTAAGGGAAAATATCCATTGAAATCACATTAAAAGTGTTTTAATTATCCCTTAGGCCATTTGACAAAGCAGATTTTGTATCGAGAGGTAGTTGGTTACACTGTTTACAGTGTATACAGCTTTAAAAGCTTGTTTCTCTGCTGGCTTCAAACGTGAGTAGTGGTGGAGGGAACAACAAATATTTCAACTGTTTTCAAGCAAGGAAGTGAAGATCCATGTATTTACCTTGACCCCCTCTTATTGTATTATTTCATTTTAGTGTTTCTGACATGCACATCTGTGTATTAAATAGGCAGATTTTTTTAACTGTCTAAATTACAGGCAGTGCTGCTGTCAGTGATGTCCACAGCAAACCTTACTTGGCTGCAGTTGTGAGAAGGAAACAAATGAGTGTTACTGGTGGAGAGACCCCTAGAAAGCCCTCATTTTCAATACATTTCACATTGTTTCCCACCCATCCCCTGGTTATTTCCCCAAGCCATTATTTTTCATTCTAAACTCAATTTCCCATTCCTTTTGAGTCAATAGCTTAACTTGATCTTACTGTTTTCTTTACAAATGTTAAGACCACACACTGAGCTCTGCTAACACATTGTATTATGCTACCAGTAGACAAATTTTAACATCACATCACATATATGTTGCAGTTGCTGTTGTAACATGCCTTTTTAAAAATATGTTTATTGGACGAATTTGTCTCTTTCTCAAGAAAAAATCTGATTCTTCAATATAATTTGTTATGCCTTTTAAAATTCTGTCTGTTCAGTAAAATCTTTGCTGTATTAGAAATACCTGTAATGAAAATATAATTTAAAATTCTGAGAGAAAACCTTTTTTTACTTTTACATTTTTCACAAAACCCACACAGGCACCAAGGAAAGACTAACAGTAAAAAGAATTTACTCCTGTACAAGCTGATCTTGATTGGAAACATTCAAAAGAGAGATTTTAAGCTTGTCCTCTGTTGAAACTTTGGCTACAGCATAGGAACTGATCTTAAAACAAAGGAGGATCTTTTGTTTCTCACCCTTCTAACCTGAAAATTTCTTTCAAGGCCTGACGGAGTGTGGTTAGTACCTTCCTCACTATAATATACCCAAATGAGGACTGGCTAAGTTTATTGTTATCTGAGGCAACCAGCCTCTAAGCTTCATTGCACAGGACTAAAAGTGGCCCTTACCTCGCCGGATGAGTCTATTCTGAAAATGAAACATTAGTGAAAATAAGTGCTCTCATTCTATAATAGCAGCAATTAGAAATTTTCATGGATTTCTTGTTCATTAGTTATGCATTGCCAGAAAGCTTTTGCATGGAAAGGAAAGCAAAGGGAAAGCTTTCTGATCTGGACCACTTGCAGGGATTTTTTTTTTTTTTAATGATTTCTCTTCCTAAGCAAATTTCTTAGTAGAGAGGGAGCAATTCAGTGCAAGAGACTTTCAATAGCGGAGATATTATCCTTCAGTTGTGGACTAGAAGAATATTAAAGCATCCTTAAAACTGGCAAAAAGACAGGCTAAGCCCAAGATAGGCATAAAGCCACCACAAAGAATGTTTCTTAATCTTACATTTGGTAAGACAGTTTTCAAGGTTGTCTTTAGAGAAGTCCTTTTTTTTTTTTTCCACAGAAGACTTAATTAGTTACAGTAAATAGGTTCACCTTTAAATTTCAGAATTTAGTGTGAAATTTGGAAAACTTTTATTTGAACTGATGGATTATGAGCAAAATGTAAAATTCCTGTCTTAGAGACACTTGCATAATTTTAAGGGAATAGACAGTGAAGAAGAATCTAATCAAATATTTCTAGAGAGTCTGCAAAACACATTTCAATACTAGAGAAGAGGAAGAAAAGTAAAAAGTAGTCAGCACTTTTTGGGTTTTCTTTAGCACTTCAATGAGATAACTATCCCCTGGGAATTTCCACTTCCTTGTTCTAGATCCCCTACATTTTCTGAGCATTCAACATGGCTTTCTTTTTTTCCTTTTTTTTTAATTCTCAGGGTATTTTTTCTTTTTTTAAAAAAATCTCAGACAATTTTGCCTTGTCTACCTAGATATTTTGGGAATTTTACAGTCTTTGGGTGGGCTTTTCTGCAACAGCTACCCTTTCTATTCCACTTGGCCTGACTACTTGCAGATGTAGGCGTCTCAGAAGGCAGCTGTACTACTTTGGAGACCTAACTGAGGCTCCACAGGTAAGAGGTTGGAGCCCAAAGCTTGTGTAATTGACACAAATAGATCAGTACTCCATCAGGTGATTCATAACCAGTGAAAAGAAAGCCAAGTGCTCTGAAGTGAGACTCTGTCCTCATTAAACATATAGGGCCTAGAAAGACCAGGATCGTAATTCAGGCACTTCACTTGGGCAAGTTCCAAGTCAGCTGGAGGGAATACCATCCCATGGTCTGGGATGCCTCACTGGGGGCTCTTTTTTACTAGTTTGTTTCTGTCTGTAGTCTAAATTGTGAATAACTTTCTCAGTGTTCACTGATGCCCCAGTTCAACCCCAGCCTCCCAGATGTTCCTTTGCAAGAGAACAGAAGGGCAAGAGAGCATTGTTTGGAGAAGGAGCAAAACACCTATGATGGAAGCAGTAATGGCTACAAGTATTAAGTCAAAATAAATGACAAACATAACAAAGACTGAAATAGTCACGACAAATCCATGGATGAGAATATATCCCCATAGCTTTGGCAGTTTGGTTCAAAACTGTTTGGTAATTCAGGTTTTGAATCCTACTGCATGCTGAAGTGAAGAGGGTGGAAGAATAAGTAAAGTGAAAATTGTTTAAAATAGAGTATTAGGGTTTTCAGGGGACTACTGTTGCATTTCATGCCTGAGGAGCAAATCTGCTCTGAAGAAAGGTTTTGAAAAAGATAATACTAAAAAGTGTAATTTTCCTGCCTTATCCCCTCACACACGTTTTTTCCCTTTCTTGATATTTGTATTAAATATGAAGCAATCAAAGCAGTAATCACACAACTAGAGCATACACAGATTTTGGAAAAAAAAACTACAGGTGAGGAGAACGAATATTTCCAACTCAGTGCCATATCCTACAGTTAATTTCCTTCATTTATGATATCAACCAACGCTTGCAGCAGTCTATCATCTCTAAGCTTGTAGGGTTTGGCATTGTAAAAAAGATCAACGTAGTCACTGTACAGACTTTCTTCTGAGCCTCTCAACTGGGAGGGCTTGTTCAATTTTTTGAGGGCTTGATAGAAGTGCTCATATGGAATGTTTAACTTCTCGCTTTCGGTCTTCTTTGGCAGTTGCTTCTGATCCATCTGTCTGCTAAAAGTACTTTGCAATAAATGCAGCATGGCCTCTGATGGGATTTTATCTTCTGCTTTGTCGCTGCTGCTGCTGGTGAAGACAGCTTTGGGTTTGGCTTTGGGTTTTTCACTCAGGCTCTCCAGTGTGGTATGGTCCTAGAATATAGATTAGCAGGAAAAAAGGTCAGGTGTCAATGAAAGACTGACTGGTTTAAGGTTTGCTCTGCTTGGTAATCTGCATCTAGGTGTGGGCAAATGTTACTTTTCCATTCAGGAGCCACATAGGCATCTAGAAAACAAGCAGACCGTTATCAACCGAAACAAACTATATCTAAAGGACTATACTGCCTCCCCACAATATAGGCATTTATAAATTCAGATTCCACATTGGCAGGATACAACATATCATTTTATACTAGTGTTTGTCCCAGTCATAAGAGATATTTCTGATTGTGCCATAGAACACAGCACTCAAAATGAAGGAAACATATATGCAATGGTGATGGCAGCTCTGATTGTGGCATATTCTCTTAGGAAAAGGACAGAACCAGTATTTCCATGCAACCTCCTCTGTAGACGTTCTCACCTGAGAAAAAAAGACGGTGAAATATGGCTAATGGGTGATCATAACACATATCTAGGAGATCTTGGAAGAGCAATCCCAAATACAGGTTCACAGAGCAGTTGGTAAGAGGCATGATCTTGTTTCAACATTAGTATATGCCTGCAGAGCTTCCTCTTTTAACCTAGAACTGTATTTCTAACTGAACACTCATTTTATATTCATGTAATTTTTAACATGTCCATCCATTTTCTCCTACAGCACCTGCTGAATCCACTTTTACTTTCTTCCAATTTATCTTCTTCCCTGTGGCTGCCAGACCTGGGGATATTTATGTAATTGATCTAATGACCATTATCACACCCACCTTTCATAACCTGTCTGAGGAAGGTTAAACTATCTGTGCTTTTTGGATGTCCTAATTACTTAATGGGGAGACAATTTGATGTGATGGGATTATTTTCTGAATCTGTTGACGTAATCGAGGACATTGAAAATGTGCTTTACTACCATCCTGTGCATCCCAAAACACAGGGTCACTCTGCCTAGTCATATTTTTAGAGCACTCTTATCTGTAGTGTAAACAGGGGGTGTTAAAGGCTGTGACAGCAACAGATCCACTGAGCCAAACCTTTTGAATTAACAAGTCCCTGACTTTTGTCAAGCCTTTCTTCCTGAAATTCCTTCCAAACTCACTAAAAGTACTCCAGCAAGCCAAGTTCCTTTAGAATGTGACGCTTGTTCTCAATAGAATTATGTAAATTTAGTGTGTCTGTCAGAGATGTCTTCCTCCCTCCTTCTGCCACTCAACTGCATTAGCCATAGAGTTCCTTGTTTTAGGAGCAATTTTCCATTATCATCCTAAACCCCTTAAATTTTGCAATTTAAAAACAGAAACTAATAAAAATATCAGTTGTTGACATGCACAAAATTACAATATACACTCAAAACCAGTCAGGGGTTAGACAAAATGAATACAAAATGAATATGTGTCTTCTTACTAGGCAAAAAATAAGAAATTCTTTTAAACTGAAAAACCTGTAAGATATAAATGTAATGTAACTCCACCTCTACAAGATCCGTCATCTTCTCCACTCCTCTTCTGTCATTCTGCACAGCATTGTAGGATGTATATACACGTGGCTGCTTCATGTGTTCAGGCTGGGTAGCAGTGCCATGCAAAATCAATTTCCAGTTTACAATCCTCCCCTCATTTTGTATTCGTCTGGACTGAAAAACAAGCATGGCATCAAAATAGGTTCTCAGGACATAAAAGATCAAAATAGACACTTGAATGCAAAGTACACAGAAGCAATCAAAGCAAACTATCAAGCTTACAATACCTCCCTATAGAGTACGATTCATAAGCACAAACCCCACAGATATAGTAGAAACAGAGTATATTAGAATGTGGGATTTAATACAATAGCTTCACCACTCAAAATATTCACATTTTGATGTAGCGTAATTATTAATCCATCATTAAGAATCAATGGAATTTCGTTGTAATGCAGAATACTAGAAGTTACTGAAGTAGTATTTTGTATCATTTGAACTTGTTCACTAGCCCATTCCTTGGTAATTTCCTTATAAAAGTTACCATTAGAAATGTGAAATACTATTCTTTGCTATTATGTAGTGTACAACAGCAATCTGAAATACAGTGTGTGGAAGCAGTCAGCAAATGCTTATTTATAAATTTTGGTCACAGTACTTCAGAAGTAGAAAGTGGAAGAGACAAGCACAGAAAACACAAAAACCTACAAGTTTGAGGAAAAAGTGTGTTATGTCTTGAGGACAAAAACTTGCTTTATTTTAAGTTTCAGGAAGCTCTCTCTTGAAATGAGAACTAATTTACAAACAAAATGCTCTTCTTAACTTTGTTCCACAAAAATGCACTCAAAGAGCAAGATATCTGTAACCATGGGGTTATCTATAAGCCTGCAATATTAGCACTACACTGCTGATAGTAATATTTACTCCTGGTGCCTTTGTCCATCTGCTCAGTTCTTGGCAATACCCTCCTGTTTACAATTTGAGGCCAATAGGGGTCGAAGCCTCAGTGTCTACCAGGAAGCTTCCAGTTTTTGGCAAGATCTGAGCCCTAAGGACAAGCTTGTTAACAGACAACTTCAATGAGATGAGTGAGCTTGATCACTCTCTCTTTGAAGGGAATTATTTTTCAGCTGCCTACCGAGCAGCTTAATTCTGGTGTCTTGCTGTTGTAATCCATATCCCCAGGTGGCTTTAATAAACTGATTTATTTTATATCTGTAGACTACTTGGCTTTAATCCTTAAAAATTGTTCAGCACTCGATACTTGCAGAAAGAAATTAGGAAAACATATACATCAGAATAGGTTGCTGAGATCCCCTAAAAATCATTAATTCAAAGGGTTTTCAGTTAAGGAAAACTGTGCACATGGACCAAGAGAAGACTAGATCCATGCTGTGTTCTTTTCTGCAGAAAAGAGTTTCTAGTTAACCACATGTTAATTTGATTTTATATTTCAATCCAAAAATCACAAAAAACTTTATTAAGTGATTAATTTTGGTGACACGTGTCTGTATAACACAGTCATGAATATTTTTTTTGACAGGTACGTGTCAGTGAAACGAGAATGGTGCTTTGCATTTACATAAAGAACAGGATAATCTGACCGATCCTTTTTTCTTTAATCTTTAAACCAGCTGGATATCTTTGTAGTGATGAGTGATAATTTCATCTGTGTTAGCTCCCAAACACAGCTACTTAGCATACAGGCATGCTTACCATATCAGTAACTCTTAAAATCCAGGTGCCTGCTGGATTTTCTCCCCACGTGTGGACAGACATGAAGTCCCAGTTCTTGAAGCCATTTGGAGATTTCTCTCTCTCTCTCTCTCTCAGCCAATAGGACAGTGCTGGTCCTTGTGTGGATGCAAAATCAACACTCTGATTGTCCACACACTGCCTGGTCCTACTTTTCGTATTTGTCAGCTTGCACACGGCCTAGGGCAGAGGTGAGCTGGAAAATTCACTGTTTAGCAGTGGCTCCTTTGGCAGTGGCTCCTGTATTTATTTTTACAGCAGTGCTTAGGAGTGCACAAGCTGTTAGGTCACACCAAGAAGGTACATCTTGTTCGGTGTTCCATCTCTGGCACGAAAAGGTAGTGAATGCACATAAAAGAGGCATAAGGAGAAGATGTCAGGCACAACCAGTCTTTCCTACCGATGAGTTGTTCAAGAAGCTTCTGAAATGGAAGTTTTGAAGGCAAACCAGCTCATGCAGTATTATGAAACCACAGTCTTATCAAGATTCCATCACTGGTTTGGGGTGGTTTTTTTGGTGAGTGGATGTATATTGTTACAGCCTGGTCTTCCAGCAGAGTGAAAACAGCATTTCTATTTTTATTATTACAAAAATGCTACAGCTCACAAAGCATTTCTGCAGGAAAAGAAGTTTTACTGCACAGAAGGAAATTTGTTTGGCTTGTTCACATACAAGGAAAAAAGCAAGGGAGCCATATTTACATAATAAGGAGCAGTGAAGCCCCAAGGAGCCTTGTCACAATTTATAGATATATTTAAAGGTAACACCATAAATACAGAAAAGGAATGTCATACATTTGCTACTAATGTTTTGCCGAAAGTAGAAAAGCAGCAAGAAACAATGGAAAAACAATTTAACCACAAAAGAAAAATGACAGTGCAGTGGAGGCAGCAGTACTTGATGACTGCTACCTAGAAACAGAGAAATTAGATCACCCTGATATTTAAATTCATATGTGAAAGCTTGTCGGTTTTTTCCTATTAATATCAGTTGATCTAACAGACTTTACTCTCAGTTTTTTGTAATTTTTTTTTGTCTTATGGTGTTGTTTCAGGGCATTATCAAGACAGCTTGACGTATTCTAGCTCATTCATTACAGTTGTACTAAAGTGTCTAAGAAAAACACTTTGGTTTTTTAAATACACCAGTGGGGAGATGCGTGAAATGAAACCTAAGGAATCAGATATCCTCAGTTTTCCATTAGACTGCTAAATTACAGGAAGTCTGATAAGAATTATTGGTCTATAATTCATTGTCTGCCAGGAGCCCTGAGGTTTCATAGGTGCAGTTGTGTGGAAGAATGGGACATCACTCCATGATCAATATGATCAAAGTGAGCCATTTATTGCAAAGTAACAGTACCTTTTATACAGTTTCCAGCTTCAATCACACATTACATGCTGCTTTGCAACTGGATATACCCTAAAAGCACGCATTAGCCTTTTAGCCCGGATTGGTTGATGGCTTTAGCACAGACAGTAGGTTTATGCAGTCCTTCTTTTGGCTTCTATCCAATTCTCACATTCTGAAGCTGTTAGCATCCTTTGTTCTTCTTTGGATGTGACTTCTGCCATCCCTTGTTCCTTCTTGTCTGTGGCTTCGCTGCCCTTGAATGGTTACAGACCTTTTTCATCCAGATAGGCTGGATTGCTCACATGTCCCCATTTCTGGAGGAACCCATCCTCCACACCAGGCCCCTGAGCCCAGCAGCTGCCAGCGGGGTAGGGGAAGCCACAGCTATTAACATCCAGCTGACCCTAAGGCCTGCCCCCCACCACCAGCCGGGCCGAGGGAGATGTCCCCCAGGCCCCCAGGAGCAGCTCCAAGCCCAGGCTAGGCCAAGCCCACCCTACAAGACTGAGGGGTGGTGGGGGAGGGTGAAGGAAAAAGTCCAGCCACACGAGAGAGCCTGGCCACTGTTCCTGAGCACCCCCATCCCCAGCACGGCTTTAAAATCCAACAGCCGTGCAGCAGAGCAGCTGCTGCCCAGCAGAGATCACATGACCTTGCAGGCTCAGGCAAGATGCTAATGCTTTCCTTGACTGACAAAATTTACAAAGCACTAACCCTTCTCTGAATGAGAGGAAAGTTAGGGGGAGACATGTGCGAGACAGTATTGAAGATACCAGGGTCAGTGAAAGAGAAGTTATATCCTAAGTGATGAGAAGATGGAGAAGATGCCTTGGTATTCGGGCTGAAAGTCTTTTGTGAGCCATGTTAACAGACTGTAATATGCTAGAATATTCCTTTAAACCGTGAGAAAAATATGCATTTTGGGGAGATTATGAGAATGTTTCAATTGTAGAGATAAGCAAAAGCATTTGCAATGGACTAAGTGAATATTGATCTTATGAGAAGCTGTGATCCTATGAGAAGTTTGAACAGAGAGAGAGATGAGATATGAGCCCTCTGCCTCAGGGGAAAAAAAGACATCTCTGTTCCATGAGATGAAGAAAACCCTTTGCTTTTGGAGCTGTTCATCTTTAAAAATTATACCCCATAAGTATGCATGAGTCCGTGGCCCACATGTAGCCACAGAAAGGGCTGCCTGATATGGGAGGTTCACAAAAGCAGATTCCTCGGTGGCTGTTTTTTGTGAGAATTAAAATGCACAAGAGAATTGTTCTATGTTGTCAGTGGGGAAATTCCATGAAGACCAAAAGTGACTTCTCTCTCTAAATGGACTGATAAAAGACTATTTTATAAGTGGTACTGACCTAGATTTTGTTTTTACATGTTGTCTGTGAGAAAGAAAAGAAGCTGTTGCGGGAGAGGGAAGTATTTTGAAGGTTTCATTTTGATTCTCATTTTTTCTTTTTGGTGTTCGTTGATAAATCTATCTTTATACCTTTTAAGTTTGAGCCTGCCTTGCTTTTCTCCTAATAATATCTCACAGTAGGAAAAAGAATAAATGATTCTGGCAGACACTCAAACTACTACAAATGGAGCATTGGCCAGGAAACAAAACTGGTGAACGTGAAACCACTACATGATTTCTGGTGTTTCCACTTGGTTCAAACTTAAACCATCACACATTCCCTTCTCCATCCTCAGATTCACCTGCTGTCTAGAAGGGCTCAAAGACAAGGGATCCACGGAAAAGGGGAGCTTGCCATTACATCCTTGCCTCTTTATACCCCTTCCAATTTTAATGACAGCACAAAACAGCTTTGAAAAAATGAGCACAATACCCCTTAAATTAACACTCTAAATACAATTGTTTGCATTTATGTAACTTGGAAATAACATAATTTTTCTTCAATGACAAAAACTCTTTTATTTAGTTCTATTAGGAAAAGGTCACATCTGAACTTGATCACTTACTGTTTATCAGTGAGTTTCTCTCACATCTAAGACTGACAGAAAATCTACTTTCATATTCATTTTGCCCTGCTAATAATAAAAAGTATTTGGTATTTTAGAAGAATCAACATCCTTAGGGCAGATTGGTAAAGAGAATAACCTTGTTAAATAACTTCTAAGTTTATTATGGAGGAAGATGGATCAGTTAAGGGATCTAACCAAGCTGACTGCTCACTAAAGCTCCAGATCATTTCCTCAATCAACTGGACTAAGTCTGGGTGAATGGGACAAGGAAAAAGGCACAGACACAACATTTTATCAGCAACATTTTATCAGCATCCACACACTGGTAAAATACATAAAAATTTGAAGGCAGAGTAGGTCCTCAAATTGCACTGTAATGAACAACACATACATTTTCTTCAGTGTCACACTTCTCCAGACCAATCCATGACCATGCATATTCCCATAAACACCTCTGATTAAATATAACTCTCTCACATAGTAGTGACTTCTAGCAGGTCAGAGCAAGCAGCTCCCCAAGAATAAACACAAAATGTAAGGCCTTAATTTAGGAAACAGAGACAACCATAATCAACTGAAAACTTTTATTTAAGCAAGAAGGTAAAAGTAAAACCTATTTTACCAAGCAGACTTTGTGCAGGAAGAGTGCAACAGCCACTGAGAAAAACAGCAGAATGAAGGAGCAAAAATTGTAGGAAGTAACAGGCTTCTCCAAACTTGCTTCTGGTTTGTGTAAGTAACTGCAAAACTAGCACCCAAAAAAACCCTCAGTAATATGCCAATGTCCAGTGCAAAGCCATTTTAGATAATAAAAATAATCCCCTAATACTCAAAGTGCATGTTAGATATCATGCATCCCTCTCACCTACCTGATATGCACAGAAGCACCAGGACCAGCCTACATCAAAACCAGAACAATTTCAGTATTAACACCTTGCAGGCAAAACCCATAGTCTGTGAAACTATCATCAAGGACTTCTGGCACTGAAGTCCTCTGAATTACCTATTTATCTCCCTTGGTTTCATGTCTCTTACTGTTATAAATACAAAAAGGAAGTTAAAACCTTTTAATAGTTGCGTCTGTGTGCTGGCTGTGTGTTCTGATTTCTGTTTGTAACTATGTGTATTTTCTAACTAGTTCTAAGTTGTCAGGGGCACTTGCTGTTGTGATGTTGTTAAAGTAATTGTTAGATATTGTTGCAGTGTTTAGTTACCAATGTTTGTAAGTTTTGGGCGGCTGCCTCCCCAGATTCAGTTAAAGGGGCAACACGAGAAAAAAGGGGAATCTTCTACCCTTCCCCTAATAACTCAAAAACTGCGACCACCACCCAGTGCCTGCATTGGAAAACATGACCATCCAATCAGAACAAGGCGGGAAGAAATGATTGGTGTAGAACGCACGCCGTTAAGAGCCAATGAGAGCCCGAAGAATCCACCAATCAAGAAAAGGATCCAAAATGGACCAATCCCTGAGGGGACTGAGACTTTAAAAGGGACTGACCACCCTCAGGGAGCTGCTTCGCTCTCAGGAACTGTCCTGGGAGGTGGCCCGTGCACGTTTTGGTTTCTCTGACTTGCCGTGAGAGGCTGGGACTAGCCCAGCCTCCTGTTCCTGTAGCTGTTTGTATACCAATAAACACTTGGCCTTTCCTTTTTAACACCTTTGGATCTACGGCCTCGTCATTTAATTGGCAACATTGTAACATTACCACAAGAGTTAAAGCACACTGGGGACTGTGATGTAAATATTTAGGAGAGGAAGACACCCTTGCTTTCCAGGTTATCCACAGATGTACTGGGCCCAGAGGTGTCTACATTTTCCCCTCCTTAGTCTGTCTGAGTGCCTGGAGAACCTTCACAGATAACATTTTAGAGTGAACAGTGCAGCATTGTAAGTCTGCATTAGAACTCTCACGAGCACAGATGCACAAAAGGTGCAGCATTAAGAGTGGGCACATTCTCTATTTCAGAGGCATAAACAGTGTGGTTTACTGATCATTGTGACAGAAAAAGGGTCATAAACTATCGTTGATAAATACACTGCTATGAGAAAGCACAAGCAGCAGAATGCCCTTGGAATAAACATTACCTGACAGGCACCCCTGTGGAGAAGCAGCGGGGTGCAGCCCATCAGCCATCCCAGGATACACAGGGCAAGTCTCCTCTGACCCCACTCCCCTCCTATGTTGTATTTATAGTTTTCTTTGGGGGTGGGGAAAAGACAATGCTCCAGCTGATGTCATTTCACGGAGATTGAGTGACTTTAGTTCACACATGTGAAGCATGTACAGGTTTTACTTCATTAACATATGCAGGTGTAAAAGTTTTATGTATTTTCAAGCCAGTGAAACAAAATTCAGCTTTTGGTGACTGGTTGGGCACTTCCTTGGCTTAGCTCCCATTGGATGCATTGCTTTAAACAGAGCATGACCACAACACCTCCATGCCACTCCATCCTTTGTTTCCTGCCTCTCCCAGGGCAGCACACCAAGCTCCTCAGTGTCCCTGCTCCTGGGGCTGCAGTTTGTTTCTGGTGAACTACTGCCACCATGGATACTTCTCTTTGCTCAGACTTGTCTTTTAATATTTCTCCACAAGGACTGAAATAAAATGTTAGCATATGCCACCTCTAGTCTAAAGCTACAGTAAATGTATGTGAAGACTGTACCATGACCAGATGGCATTGTTGTGTGGGCAGTGACAACAGTCAAAAAGCATCTTCTGTTTGCAGTGGTGAGAGAACACACCTCCACAAGGTGTGTACATGCAAAGTGTCTTACCTGGAGAGTTCTCTAAGAATGCACACTATTGGACAAAAACATAATCCAAACAAAGAAGAGAACTAGTTCTCTTCTAACCAGAAAGCACAGAACAGCCTACAAGCATGCCAAGAGGCACCAGAATTTCACACCACTTTATAAGAGAACAGCCTCCATCCAAAAGAATCACTTTGGCAACACACTGAAGGTCTTTAAAAACCTCTGGACACAACCCCGAGTAATGTGTTCTACCGGATTCTGCTTAAAGGAGGGAGATTGGACTTGATGACATCCAGAGATCCCTTCCAACCTCACCCATTCTGTGATTCTATGACAATAAATAGCAAGTCCAAATCCCTTCTCACATTTCCTGTTACATTATTTTCCTGTTGGCTTTCAAGCCACGTTGTTAACATTGCTCTCATGACACAGCAAAACACAAAGAGCAACTTTTTAGGCATCTCCTCAATGTTTATTTGTATAACTGCATAATCTCTAGCACTTTCTGGATGCTGAGATGTTTATTCACTGAGCAAATGAATAAGCTCCTTCTTGCAGATATTTCCATGATAAAGCTATTCCCAACTATCCTAAAACAGGATGACTAAGCTACACTTGGTACTCAGTAGGATTCACTGATTCTAAGGTCTTCAGCTGAGCAAGAAGGTCAAGGATCTCACACAGGTTTATTAACAGCACTTATGCCTTCAGCTGCACCAGCAGGTCTGAGATTTTCCAAACAGCACAGGAAGTATTTGGCTTAAGCAGCAACTTACTTTACAAAGTTTCTCATAATGTTTATAGAAGACGCTCTGTACCCTGAACCAAAATGGTTCCAGTGGTTCATGTAGTGGAACAACTGATAAAGCTTCAGACGTTTCTCAAATCCTGCCACTCTGGGGATTTTACTGTGATTAGCAGAATTAAAAAAAACTGCTGAAGCCACCAAACATCCCAGCTATTGCAAGATCATACTCTGAATGACCGTAGAAAGAAGCTGGATCAAAGATAATTGGACCAGAATCATCCTCAGCTACATTTCCTCCCCAGAGATCCCCGTGCAGGAGAGAAGGAATGATTTCTACACCACAGAAAAAACTGGATATCTTCAGCTGCAGGCAGGAAAAGCAAGACATGTAAATTACTACACTCATTCACCTTGAAATGTAGAGGTTCATCTGCATACTTCAAACTTTTTAAAAGTCAGTTAAATAAACCTATAACTTCAAAACAGCACAGGACCAAGTTAATAGAGATGCTGAGCAAATCCAGAGGATTTCTGTTTTTCATAAAAGCCAGCAGCAGAATTGTCATCCAAATCTCTTTTAGGAAGACAGTAAATAATTTAAAACTGCATTTGGTGCTGCAATAATGACCAGATTTAATAACAAGATCACCAGTGCATCATTAGAAGGCTCAGGCATCTCTCAGTGACCTTGAGGAAGTACCCAAATGAGATACTCCCCCGCCCGCCCCCCGGGTTCCTGTGGCTAGCTCAGTTTCCTTGAGGGGGTTTGGAGGAATATCTCAGGGAAACGGGTAAAAGATGCCAAAAGAGGCTCTCACCCCCTAGGGTCAGTCCAAGGCTTTATTCTCAAAGGGTTCCAGGGCAGAGAGAGAAAACAAGGAAGAAACAGGACTTTATCTAGTCTTCTGCTCAGGAGAGATAGCTGGACCTGAGCCAATAGTGTCAAGATAGGAAGGAAGGGTCAAACTACATGGTTACAGGCTTCAGGGGGTTCTGGGGGAAAAACCATTCCCCAGATGAATACAACATCTCCCTCTTTTTTGTTTAAGAAAGTTAGAAAAAAAACATTAGGTTACACAGAATGTGGGTTTTCCCACCACTTACAGTTGGTGGGGAAGTCAGCCTGCTTTAGGTTTGCCAACTCCATGTGGCTGACTTCTGAGTTAGAAGGTATGAGACCATTGATAGCTTTGAAAATCAGACAGCATAGGATCCTGAATGCTATTGTTACAAGGAGAAGAATAACAAGAAATAACAAAATTGTTTTAACTATAGAAGTCCACCATCCTGTGAATCCCCAGCCCTTGAACAGTTCTTTGATCCAGTCCTCAGATTCTTGTTTCACTTGTTCAATCAAGCTGTTCATGCTTCAAAGGGCAGCATGGATGTTTGGAGCTTTCAAGGTCAGGTTCATGCAGCAGAGTCCTTCAAATTCCTGGCATTCATGTCCATGAAGTAACAAGAGAAAGTCGATCGCTGCGCGGTTTTGCAGTGTGGCCTGTCTGGTAATTTCCTCGTCTTCTAGGAGAGAGCTGATGGCGGTGGACATCAAATTTGCCTGTTTGACCACCCAGCACTCTAGATGGCCTAATTCACCTAGAGCTTTGGCTGCTGCGACCCACAGAAGGAACAGGGACACAGCAACCCTTTTTGACTTGGCCCAACAAAAAATTTCTGAATTACAAATTAGGTCCCTTTTGTCAGCACTCCTCTTTTGAATTTTGTTTGCTGATTTGTTTTTGTGAGTCCATTCACCAATTAAAGTTTGGTTGGGTGTCAATACGGACAACCGCCCTATGGTACATGGCCCTCCTAAAAGCCGTGATGGAATTCCTGCCCATGCCCGATCCCCACAAATCAAGAACAATCCCTTAGGGAGATTTTTGGGACTTGAGCAAGATGGGATGTCTGCTGCAATATGGCTTATATTATGACACCACCTTTTTGCGGTGAACTCCCCACGATATTGTTTTATGTTGTGGTACTCATTAATGCTAGGAGGTTTTGGGAAGACAGAAAAATATATGCAGTATGATGCGGGGGAGGAACCCAATGACTAACTCTTGGGGTTCCTGAGCTATCTTGGGCAAACTTGGCAACCACTCCTCTAAGGGGTTCATGGTCATCACAGCTTTCTGCTGATGATCTTTGTGTTGTTGGAGGGTGTGTGACTCTGGAATTTCGTTGGACCTATGTGTGTCCAAACCTGCTGGAAATTCTCCAGCCTGCAATGGAATTCCTACCAGACAGGTGGACATAGGATTCTTTGCTGAAGCAGTGGACAAACATATGTTTTCCTGCTGAAGTGTCTGTGCCAGTGTCACCCAGACGTTTTGATGCGGCTGAGGGATGATCTGTGCAGCTGCCAGACTGTTCAGCATGAACAAGATGACAACTTGGATGGGGTTCACCAGAGTTGAGTGGGAGGTAGGTTTTCTCTAAAAGGAAAAACAAACATTTTTAAAACATGTTAAAAGTTTTTGTTTCTGATGGAAGGAGTCCACACCTAGGAAGATCCTTTTTCCTCCATCCGACAGCGTCTTCTCTTTGTCATCTCCCCTGAAGACTCACCAGAGACCAGCAGCCACACAGGGGCAGCTCCCATCCTCCTGGATGAAAACAGTGCCCATGGCCCTCTGGTGTCCCCTGCACCTTTTCCACAGAGAGAGGCCAGCAGCCAGGCCTCAGTGCCCTGAAAACAGCCCCCATTGCCCAGTGCTCCTGAGTGGATTCATGCCCAGGGGCTGGGCAGGACTTATCCATTGAAAATGGCATCTTCCAGATTGTGTGGCTCTGGCTGAGACAGAGACAGGAGGGAATACACCGGGGCTCGTAGTGGCTGGCAGAGGCCATGGAGAGCAGCACAGTCCAGTGACAGAGATTCAGGAAGACGCCAGCACAGTGGAGGCCACCCCTACCACGGGTCCTAGCAAACCCCGCTCTGTGCCTGCCCCTGCAGAGCAGGACCAGCCCCAGGAGGAGAGGATTTTCCCCAATTTCAAGATAATCTAGATTCTCTTGCCTGTTGACCACAGAGACTTGATAGAAAAACAAGTAGAAAGAAAGCAAAGTCTAATACAAGTTTTCTACTAATGAGGCTTTGATTACATTCCTCCAGCCTCCAGTCTCCAGTCTCGAGTGTCTTTAAAAAAACACTTCTTTCATGCCCTCAAATCAGTTACTTCCATATCCGTAGCTCAATAACCATTTACCAACTTAACAGCTCTCAGAACAAAATGACATTCAATCAAGTTTTGATATCAAAGTTAATCACAGTCAAAGGCTTCAGCTACTTTTCACATTACACAGGAAACCATGTGTCTTGGTACTGTTAAATTCTGCTTGAAGCTGCAGCTTTGGACTGAGTATGTGCCTGATTTATCCATGCATATTGGATATATTCAATAGCCAATAAAACAAAAAGGTATGTATGAAATAAACCTGGCTAGAGATGCATTACATCAGATATATATCGGTAATACTTTCTGAAAGACTAAATTTGGTCTGCGATAATTCCAAAGTTCATCAGCTGCCTACATTTTTCTGTTCTTAAAATTGTACTGCTCTCAAAAATAAGAACCTTTCTCAGGGTTCTAAGTAAAAATATGTTTGCAACACATTACTTCAAACAGGACGTTTCTCAAATCTTTTACAAAACTTAGGGAAAATGTTCTCTTCTTGCAAAATTCACATTCCTGCACAGATCCAAGCCAATTGTGCCTAAGCAATCATAATTACTCACACTATCACTGTCCTACAACACTACAAAGTACATATTATTTAATGTCAGTAACTTCACTTTATAAGCTAAACGAAAAGTTTAACACTTTCCATTGGGAATCAAAGTGTATCTGACAGTATTTCAGAGACTAAAAGGTGTTAAAAATACCACAAATACATAACAGTGCAGTCCTATACAGCATGTAAACAAAGTAAAATATCATGATCATGACAGTTACATTTTCCCCCTCCAGTCTTTTCCTGATTTGCATAGGTACCGGGTAGCCGGGCTGGGCTTGGCGTGTCCCTGCGAGGTCCCAGAGGCTGCAGGCGCTGCCGGGCAGAGCTGGAGCACTGCCGCCCCCTGTCGGCTGAATGCCGGCACAAGGGCACCGGCCCTGGGCAGGAGCCAGCGCGGGGCTTCTCCTGCAGGAGAAACGATCAGGCCCTGCTTGGTGACCCTTCATTCTGGTCAAATCTATTGAACAGTTAAGAAAGGTCAAAATTAAACCTTTTCCAGCCGTTTCTCTCTGATTTACAGTTTTAGAGGCCAGAGTTCTGTGCTGCAGGTGGCCCGAGTGTGTGCAGAGCAATGCAGCCCCCCAAAACCCCCTTGGTTTTCCCACAAGTTGTCATAACTTGTTCCCAGGTGTGCCCAGCTCTGGCAGGAGAAAGAGCCTGTAGTGCAGTGGGCACCATGCCCTGCCCAACCAGGGCTCTCTGGCACAGAGCAGCACCAGCACCTTTCAACCCACTCCTGCCTTGGCTTCACCTGGAACACTGAAGCCCCTGGGCCATTCTGACCCCTGCAGTCACCCTTGGCTGCATTCCCTGGTTGCTGTCAGTTGCACCTCAAAGCAGGGTTTCGTGGCCTCCAAATTTCAACTTTCAGGCTGGAGCACCAAGCCGTGGTGTTCCTCATGAGTGCATGTTCTGTTTCCATGTCACTGTGCTTGGAGCAACCACATTTGCCAAGAAATAGGATAGAGAAAGGAGAGAATAAAAATGGTTTGAAAACTCTTTGGTGGGAACTGGCTGCTAAAGCTTTCAGTTTCTTTCTTTTGAAAAAATACTTGCATCTTCTGAAGGGAGGATGAAGTGTGGTTAACAGGGTTTTGGGGTGGGTGTTTGTGTTTGAAATCAATTCCTGATCCCTGATCTAGAAGAAAACACGGTCACCCACCCCATTTGAAAAGTCAAATCTTGGAGATGATGACATTAGGAAGTAGGAAAAGTGATGCCTGTAAATCCAAAGAAGTTGATTATTCCAAGCATCTAGTCAAGCATTTTTTGCAAACTGTCCTGCCTTTCAGTCTGACACACACAGAGGATTTGCACTAGGACAATATGCAACCTCCCAGATTTCACAGCCTGAGTTTGGCCATCTGCTGTCTCCACTGCACTTTGTGGGCTCATGCATGGGCCAATGGTGGTCCTGGGGCTGGGGAACCCTGGAGGCTTGGAGAAAACTTGAAAAGCTTGTGTGAAGCTGATAGTATAGGGTTAAAATGATTTTTCTGTATAACTGCAAGTGGGTAGCTAAAGCGGGGTGGTGGTTAGGAAAGGTAACGGTTGGGAAGGGAAAGGCCCGAGTTTGCTGGTTAACCGGGCCTTGAGAATAGAACGTTAGCTTTGCTGTAGTTGCTGTAACTAAGGCCTTTGTTTTAATTAAATCAAGTATGACTTTGTTTGGGGAATCGAATATGATTACTGTTTGGCTAAATTACAAGAAATTTTGCTTAGGAACAATTTGGGGCAACCAATCAATATGTAGCTGTGTGGCTGAGGGGTATAAAAATGTGTGTGTTGTTAGTTACTGTCGGAGTCAGATTTGGGTCTGTTTATGTACCCCGGCTCCCGGAGCTCCTCAATAAAAGCACCTGCATATAATCATTTCGTGATTATGTGTTTCCGACGCTAACAAAGCCATTCAAAAATCTAACATGGCTTCATACACACAGCTAAAGCTCAGGTATTTCTCTATTCTTTTTCTTTTTAACTGAGAAAGGAAGTCACAGGTGATGGGGTCTCTATTCCACATCCCTGCCTCGTAGCTCCCAATTTTGGTGGAAGTTACCCACTTGGTTCCACTGGCTTCCTCCTCTAGAGGCCTCTTCCTCTCCCTCCTGTAGAAAGTGGTGACCTTCCACATCTTCCCACATTCTTTTGTACCTTTCTTCATCTCTTTCCTTATGAACATTCCAGCCCCAACTCTGTGGCTCACAGATGTGCTCAGGGGAGCTCCATGGCTGAGGCACAGGCCCCACATGCCTCTTTGAGATGCCCCAGCAGTGCTGCAACAGGCTGATGTGTACAGCAGGTTTGGCACAGGAACAGGCATTCTTGGGTTTAGTCAGAAGCATCAATGGCCAAAGGTCTGATTTCCTTTGGTTTAGTCCCATCTCAGAGTTCAGTTGAGGTACAGGCTGTAGGTGCTTGGGGCACTGCAATGTATGAATGATGCATGGTCCCCAGATGGGGTATATCCAGAAATATTTATTAGAAGTGTATATAGCTTTTTGTACTATTTTCACCCTCGGGTTAGAATAGTTTGAGCCTGGATAGCCAACAGTATAAATGTTCAGATGTCTGCTAACCAATAACACACAGGATCAATTCCCTAGTAGCACCATCATTTTTTTCCTAAGACAAGCGCTTGTGTAACAATTTCTTCTGCAAACTACTGTGCTTCTGCTACTTGTGTACATTTTAGAAATTCTGTTAAATCCATCCTGCCTTGACTGAAAAGCGTTCTTTGTTCTCTTATTACAAAGTCTCTTTCTTTTTTACCTCCACAGGACACTCTTGGAGTTACCCTTGGGTCCCTTGAACAACAGGGTTTGGCCTACCAGGGGAGTTTGTTCTGCTTTGTGACAGAGGAGAACTTTCCAGGCTATTTTGTGTTTGCTGTAGGGAAGGTTGGGTTGCTTGGCATAAATTCACAGACCAACACCACAGACCAAGAGCATTTGCTTTGTGATGTCAGGGCATGGTTGCCACGTTGTTGTGGTGACATCAGAAGGTTGCCTTGGTGCACGGAAGGCCTCAGTGTCAGAGCAGTGTTGGGCTTGCTCAGTGCAGGAGCATTCTCCTGATTGAGGCTTTTGTCAGAGTGCAGCTGCACACTGACAAGAGCCTGGTATTTTCTTGTGTTACAGCACAGTCTGCAAACTGGCACAGCAGTGCTACAATGATTGAGCCACTTGCTGCTGCAGTTTTCACAGTTTATGGCATTTCTTATTCTGGCTATTATCTGACTAACCTGGCACGTAAGTAGAGGTTTTCCCTGGGTGTAACCTAACCTAGAATTTGTATGTCTTCCTGCTCTTTCTTAGTGACTAAATTAATTTTGAAACAGAAAGACCATTAGGATGCCACTGGTTTGGTAAAGCTCCTGTCAGCATGTTAACCTAAAGAGAAGGTGTCTATAACCAGGGGTCTGTGGGCAGCATTTGCAGGGGAACCTGCAGGGGTTCTGTTCTCTCCATAGGAGACTCAGTGGCAGCAGAGTCTGTCATTTCTCCAGTTTGCTGGGTCAAGCAGGACACCTTTGAAAATGCTGACTGGGATTTCTTTAGAAGCCTTCTCAGAGGGCTTCTAAAAATGCTACAGTTCTCTCCAGTTTTCTCAAAGAATCTGGTTCATTTCTCTTTCTCGCTGCAGGTCACCTGACCCGTGCATTCAGAGGTTCTGATCCTGAGGTGAGCAAGAAATGAAAATTTGATGTTCCTGTAGCTTAAGAATTAGGCCAGGAAGCTGTGAGCTTCATCTGTGGCAGTAGAATGTAGATGGCCAGATGGGGAGGTTGCAGCAGTAATAGCAAAGGCATGCCTCGTTATTTCCTAATTTTCCATTTCAGAGCTTTAAAATAACTAAAAGACAAATTTTGCAGAAGGAATGTTGCTTCCTGAGAGTAGCTAAGGAAAAATATCTAATTCAGAATAATTGGCAGTGCTTTTGAATTTGTCCATTTTAATTTAGTCCGAGTGACTTAGAATCCCATTGCTATCAAAGCTTATGAATTCTCCTTAGTTGAGCTGGTTGTAGGTATGAAACAAAAGAAGTTTTTAAATGGTAGGTAATGGCCTGTCTCTCATGCTTCTTTCTTTCCACAGAGCGCAGAACCAATAACAGACTCTCCTCTGCCTCCCTCTGCTCCTGGAGAAGAGGCCAAAGAGGAGCCAAATGAACAAAATGACCACAACCCTCCAGCTGTGGTCACACCACAGCCGGAACATTCTGAGCCTGTAAGTGCCACTTCTGGAGGCTGCTATCTTTAGGGCAAGGCAGAGCTGCAAGTTTCTGTCCAGCCAGCACTTGCTGTCGGTGGCTGAGGATGCTGAGTGCTGCAGCCCTGCCAGGACCGAGCAATTCCCGCCAGCCAGTGACAGCTGGAAAATGGGCTTTGACCTGTCATGTTGGAGCACCCAAGGGCTGGTGCCTCCACGTGAGCCTCTGCCCGCTTGCCTCAGTGAAGCTCTGTCTCATGGCTTCTGCAGTGCTACGGCCAAGGGCGCACGGGGTAGTGCTGGAGGTCACATGGCTTTGTGTGTTTGTTTTCCCTTTTTGAAAGCCTCTGGGTGCCTTGTAGAACTGTTCTGCAGTTTTTTGAGTAATTTTTCTCCTCTACAGAGTCATTGGCCCACCTGTCTTTTGGCTTTTGATAAGCTGCAAGGAGATGATTGTGTTGTCCATGAAGCCATGAGGGCCATTCTTGTCCTGTGCGGCAAAAGAAACAAACTGTGTAGTTCTGAACCCTTCTTCTGAGGCAAAACCAGAAGCAGCAAGTTTCTGTTGATACATTGTGTGGTGAGGGCTGCACCTTTGAAAACTGCATTGGAGCCTCGAGTGGGGGTGAACCTGCAAGTCCTTGACTGCTGTCCTGTGTTGCTATGGACAGGAAGGACATCTTGAAATTCTGGGTGCTGTATTTTAAGCTAAATGTGCACCTTTGTGCCTGGGAAGCTGCCTGGGACAAAAGGAGCCAGGGATGCTGGGCAACAGCAGCTGAACATGAGCCAGCGTGTGCCCAGGTGGCCAAGGCGGCCAAGGGCATCCTGGCCTGTGTCAGCCAGAGTGGGGCAGCAGGAGCAGGGCAGTGACTGTCCCCCTGGGCTGGGCACTGCTGCAGCCGCAGCTCGAGTGCTGTGTCCAGTTCTTGGCCCCTGGGAAGCAGAAAGACATTGAGGGGCTGGAGTGTGTCCAGAGAAGGAGCAGGGAGCGGGGGAAGGATGTGGAGGACAGGGCCAGGGAGGAAGTGCTGAGGGAGCTTTAGCCAGAAGAACTGGAGGCTCATGAGGGAGTTTCAGGCAGACTTGCAGAAATCCCTGCATGACAGTGCTCACCACAAGGGCTGCTTCCCTGCCAAACCTGCCCTCACTGCATCCGAGTGCTTTAGACACTGGAGGAGGTGTCACTTTCACCTTTAGCTTTTATGGAGTTGTTGGTTTGCTGGTTTGATAGGTGCAGGAGCCCTATCTGTTTTCTCTTTTCCCAGCAGGCAAAGATGCTTCTGCACAACCTTTCCTGCCTTTTCCAGCACTGGGACAGGTTGTGCTACAATTTTGGTTTGCAAAGTGGCAGTTCTGGAAGATGCAGCATTTTTGCATGAGAACACATAGTTTGTGGCAGGGACATTGGTGCAGAAGGAAGTTTTCTTGTGCTAGGCCAGCCAGTAGGGCTTACACATGACTTTCATGTTAACCAGGCTTGTGCCTTTTTGCAGCCCTGGGGATCAGTATGTGTTTTCTTTGGGAACTGAGCAGGAAATCAATGCCCTTGCATTCCAGCTGGTCCTCAGAGATCGGAAGGGCTGGGAGGGGCTGGGCTTCATTTCTGATTACAGCCAGTGTAGCACCGTCAGTGTGGTCGAGTCCAAGAGAAGAACTTGCCCAAGCACAGATGCACAAAGAGTGCAGTTCCCAGTGCAGTGCTCTGGGTCTGATCACATTGCATAAGGACCTACACACTCCAGATTCCCCAAGAGTGGGGTTAATTGAAGCAACAGGAGAGCAAGTTCAGGATTCCTGCTGATTAGCACACTGGCTACTGAGTGTAGTGATGTGTATAGCGACAGAAATATAATAAGGTAGAGATTATAATAGTGAGATCTCTGTCTATCTATCTATCTATCTATCTATCTATCTATCTATCTATCTATCTATCTATCTTTTAAATAATTGAATCTTCCTGGCTCTGCTCCAAGGCAGTTGGAGCTCCAAAGCTCACCTAAAGTCATCCCTTCAGGAGAGGAGGAGAGACACATTCTGTCGACCCATCCCAAGCAGGCAGAGATGCTTCCCCTTCCAAAGATGGTTGTATTCTCCCAGCAGAGAGGCTTTCCTCTTCCAGCCTTTTTTGACCTGATGTCTCCTTTTTATTCTATAAATTTCTGCCTATTCTAGCATGTTATAGGTGGGGTTTGGTGACTTTGGTCATACATACTTTACATGACACATGGTTTCCTTCCTTGGCATCCTCAGGGGTGTGTAAGTTAATTTGTTGATGGGGCCTTATGAGGGTCTCTGTTACTGCTGGTCTGAATTCTCAGTTGACAAAAGAGGGAGAAAAAACCCCTTGGTCCTCCACCATACACGGAGGTGGCTGTAGAGGCTCTCTGATCTCCATCAGAGGATCTTTGCACGCATCCTTATCTCCTGAATGACCAGGATTTCTAACAAGAGTGTAGATGTCAGAAAGGCAGGAATGGCAGTGCAGGCCTGAAGAGAACATGAACTCCAGAAGTGTCTCTCACATGGAGTGAGATCACACAAGAAGGCACCTACAGAGCCGGGACAGAGCTGTGGGACAGGGCTGGGTGTCAGTCACTACAGAAAGACAAACAGAAAATGGCAGAAGAGGAGGGAGACCCTCACCAGACCCTTGAGAAATGCCACACTGAGAGGCTGTTGGAGCTTCAGTCCCACACAGACCCTGATTGTACTGCCAATGTCACTTGGGAATCTGTGCCTCCCTGTGGGCAGAGAATGACGCAGGAGAGCAGCAGCACAGTGCTTTGAGAATACGTGAGCCCATCAGTCTTTGAGTCATGGCCCACAAATGTTCTATGGGAAGTTGAAACCCATCTTCTCTTGCTTTCTGTGCAGGTCCTTCTAGAGAAAGAGCATGAGCAGATCGTTTCATCAGAGATGCCATGCCAGACTCAGGGAGAGTTGTTCCCAGCCCAAGATCAGGAAGAGCAGCTCAGACAGCAGGTGAAAGAACCACAGGAGAATGGCCAGGTAAGCCTGGCTGGCCAAATGTCAGAGTGAAGGGAAGGAACAGGGGAATAAAAAGGAGTTCTTGGGACTGAGGAGGCCAGAGGTCCCACAGGCACTGAAAGCACAGAGCCTTGTAATCTCCAGAGATCAGCACTTGGATGAGAGGGTTACAATGGAAGCAGAGATGGGTAGGGAAGCAGAAAGCAGTGGCTGGATAAATGTGATTTTGAAGCTGAAAGAGAAGCCTGAAGACAGCTCCCTGTCACTTGCATTTGTGTGTACAGAACATCGAGGCAGAGCCACAAGCAGAGCTGCCCGAAGCTCAGAGTGCCATCCTGACAGTGAAGAGGAGGCACAAGGAAGATGTGAGAAGCATCCAAGAGGAGAAGAATCTCCCTCAGCAGAGGGGTGATCACCAAAACCAGGTGAGTGAAAGAGTGGCAGCCACTCCACTCATGAAACATCCTCTCTCTTGTTCTTTACAGAATATCAACGAACAGCTGCAGGCAGAGCTGCGGGAAACTGAGGCTTGGGTCAAGGCAAGGGAGAAGAGGCTGGAGAAAGAAATTAACATCATCAGAGAGAAACTTAATCTCCTCATTCAGGAGCATGAAGCTTTTCAACAGCGAGTGAGTGAAACAGCAATAGCCACTGCAGTCACCAAATCGGTGGTTTCTGCCCTTCTTGCCTTTCCACTGCAGAGCAGCAGGGGGCTGGGGTGATGCCTCTGAGGGCCATCATGATGTGGCCTCTCCCAGCTGCTCTGTAGGACACTTGCTGGTCCGCTGAATCTCAGCTGCTGCCCTGGGTGTGGCTGGCAGCATCTTCCTAAGAGCTTCCATTTGACATAGGATCTCAGGACAATTTCTGCCAGCCACCTTTCTGACACAAATTCATTTCTTCTCCCAGATAAACACAAGCTCTGTCATGCAACCTGCTGCTGCAGTAGCCTTATGTAGGGGAGCCTCCAGTTCCCAATCCAAGAAGTGGAGCTTTATCACTTGTTTCAGCTCCAGTGAGATCGCAGCTGATCAGAAAGAGGAAATTGAGGAGAAGTATCTGGAGCTATTGAGTACGTCTTGTATATTTCTTGTCTGAGGGACAATGTATTGTGTGCATGTGTCAGGATAGCTGTACCAAATGTTCCTCCTCAGTTTGGTGTCACAGGGACATTTAGGACTTGCCACAGGAACTGCTGTGCTCTCAGGCAGCGGGAGAGCGCTCTGGGTGTTCCTGCTGCCTCTGAGGGCAGCTTGGACTGGCTGGAGTTTTTCTGGGCTTCCCTATCTGCTAAAGGCAGAAGCAGGGATGTTCTCAGATCAGCAGAAGGCTGTGACGTAGCGAGTGATCCAGGCAAGTCCTGTGTGCTAGTGGCCAAACTGAACAGAATATTTGGCTTCCTAAATTCTCCTTACACTCTGTACTTCCCACCGGTTGTCATTTCTTATCTGTATTTATTTCTCAAAATACTTCAGAGAAATTGATTGGTTTGGGGCTTTTGTCTTTTTGTGGGGTTGTATGTGTTTGGCAGATGTTTGTTGGTTTGTTGGTTTGTTTGTTTGTTTGTTTGTTTGTTAGGTTTTTTCCCTCCATCCTGAAGGAGCTCTTCTGTTCCAGGTGTCTTACTAGTACCATTTTTATGACTGTTCTCATTACCACTACTACAGCTACAGTTTGTTTCTATGAGAAGGCTACATTTTTGTCAGTGAGAACTCCCCTGAAAGAACATCAGGTGACAGCAGAAATAGAGAGCAAGATGTGTTTTTACTGTGCCCCCAAAGAAAAAGAAGATACCTGTATAATAATCTGTATTTAATATGCTAGTTTTACTCTTATAAAGATGTGTCCAAGAGACACATTGATGTGGTGTGATCAGATAAAACTGCACTGCAGGCATTTCTCAGGAGCAAGCCTCCAGCTCCTCTGCTGTACATGCCTCAGATCCATGGCACTTTTTCATATCAGCTTTCCAGTCATTCCCATGACTGTTAAAAACCTACCCCTTGGCCCAACCCCTGCCCAGACCAGTCTCTAGGAAAACACATCAAGCCCTTTGTGATTCTGCAGCACAACCCATTTAATCCACTTCTTGCCCATAGCAGCTGCCAGTGCTCTGCTCTCAGATAAGACCTGGTGGGGGCTGAGAACAGAGCCCAGTTGATTCTGTGTCTACCATCACCCGTTGGGGCAAAAAGGGCGTTGATCTGCACCTCAGTGTGTCTGGTCTCAAAGCCAATCCTGTTGTGTCCTGAATGGGGGCAACAGCTTGTAAGGGGCTCAGGCTGGCTGTGCCTTCTTCCCATAGCTTGTCAGTGCTCATGTTTGGGCTTTGCCAGCCTTGTGGTGGTAGCTGCCCTGCCCCTGAGGGCTGGTGTGACTGCAGAGGCTGGAGCCTTCCTTAGCTGGGAGAGTCCCGCTGCCGCCTGGCTGCTGCAGCGCAGAGCTGCCCCGGGGCAGCAGCCCCTCGTCTGGGCCGGCTTCTGCATCGCACGGCCCGGAGTCACGAGAGGGTCAGCGTCTCCTCTGGGCAGCATCTCCTCTGGGAAGCATCTCCTCTGGATAGCTGTCTGTGTCACACCAGCACCTGAGGAGCCCTGCTGTCCCTGCCGCCCTTGCCCGCTGTGCTGAGTTGGGAAGATGGGGACGTGTGCGCTGCTGAGAGGGCGAGTCCAATGGGAGCGACTGATCCGTGCTGTCGGGGTGAAGAGAAGCAATGTGGTTCTTCACATGGGGCATGGGCAAGGGCGTCTTTGAGCCCAGCCTGCCCATCAAGGGTGAGGGACCTGATGCTGAATGCCCTGTTGGGATTGCTTATAGCATCAGCTGCTGTGGTTTACAAAAGGAAAGGCATTCTTTCAGCAAACTGCTGCCAGGTGGAGAAGATGACCTCCTCTCCTGGGAATGCATCTCCTTGTGCTTTGCTTCCTGTCAAGAGAACTCTTCAAAGGACTGCACAAAATCAGTCTCTGTGACGGCCATTTGTGCTTCAGAGCTGTCTGTCTTGTTGCTGTTGGCCTTGCTGTTGCTGTCATTGTTATTGTTGCCCAGCTGACCACAAAGAGCTCAGAGCCCCAGACAGCAGGGCTGTCTCTTGTATCTCCTTGTGTGGGTTTAGCACGGATGGTAAAATCCAATTAGTGTTTGACTTTGAAATTGACAACTAGATTAGCCAATTAAATATAAGTGTACACCTCTGGGTCACACACAGCTTAAATTGAGGAAGATCTTGGGAAGCTGGCCTCTTTCCTCTCTGCATTAGAAAAGGTAAGCTGGCCCTGGCTCCCCACTCCCTGGGGTCCAGCCTGGCCAGCCCCTGCCCAGGCCAGGCATTTCCAGGAAAGGTGCCGGCACCGGTGACTCCCGAGCCGGGGGAGGGGAGGAGAATATGCCCATCCCTGCCCCAGTTGGGTCTCCAGCAACTGTAAAACACTCTGCTGCTTCCCACAGCTACTAGTGACGGAGAGGAGAGGCTGGAGCCTCTGATATGTAGCTCTGAGCTGGGCTACCCCATGAGACCCAGGGGTGGGCAGGAGCCATCTGCGTTCTGGGCTGTTGAGATTGCTGACTGCCTGAGCCCTTCCGAGCTCCCATCTCTGCAGGGCCAGTTCCCCCCACCCCCTGCATCTGCACAGCCTTGAAATTTAACACCTTGAGCTAGCAGCCTAGAGAGAAAGGACCTGGGCCAGATTTAAGTCCTTCCTGAAACAGATGGGACTTCTAAAAAACCCTAATCCTCCTTTTGAGTAAGAAGAAAAGAGACTGAGTGAACGTCAAAAAGACAGAGCATGAAGTCAAGAAAGAGACAGAGTAAAAAGACTTTTGTGAGGAGGGCTTGAGGAGATTGCTATTTTAAGCTAAATGTCTCTCATTGAGACATGGAAATGAACTTTATATGTAAACTGTCCTTTAAACCATAGGAAAGATAGGCATTTGGGGAGATGCTCGAATTTGTGTGTGAGGATTTTGGAGCAAAGGTGTTTGTGATGTGCTTAGGAGATATTGATGTTACAATGTTGCCAATTTAATAATGAGGCCATAGATCCAAAGGTGTTAAAAAGGAAAGGCCAAGTGTTTATTGGTATAAAAACAGCTACAGGAACAGGAGGCTGGGCTAGTCCCAGCCTCTCACGGCAAGTCAGAGAAACCAAAACGTGCACGGGCCACCTCCCAGGACAGTTCCTGAGAGCGAAGCAGCTCCCTGAGGGTGGTCAGTCCCTTTTAAAGTCTCAGTCCCCTCAGGGATTGGTCCATTTTGGATCCTTTTCTTGATTGGTGGATTCTTCGGGCTCTCATTGGCTCTTAACGGCGTGCGTTCTACACCAATCATTTCTTCCCGCCTTGTTCTGATTGGATGGTCATGTTTTCCAATGCAGGCACTGGGTGGTGGTCGCAGTTTTTGAGTTATTAGGGGAAGGGTAGAAGATTCCCCTTTTTTCTCGTGTTGTCCCTTTAACTGAATCCGGGGAGGCAGCCGCCCAAAACTTACAAACATTGGTAACTAAACACTGCAACAATATCTAACAACTACTTTAACAACATCACAGCAGCAAGTGCCCCTGACAACTTAGAACTAGTTAGAAAATACACAGTTACAAACAGAAATCAGAACACACAGCCAGCACACAGACACAATCATTAAAAAAGTTTCAACTTCCTTTTTGTCTCTATAACATTGATCTTACGAGATGCTTGAGCTGAGAGAGAGATGAGAAGCCCCCAGCTCCAACGAAGAAGTGAGAAGATATCTCTATTCCTTGAGATGAATCCTTTGCCTTTAGAGTTAATAATCTTTAAAAGGTAACCCCCACTGTGTTTGAGCCAATAGTACATAAGCAGCTTGGGAAACTGCTAATGAGAGAAGTCACGGAAGCAAGTTTCCCCGGGCGGCTGGTTTTGTGACTGTTAAAACCCACAAGAGGACTGTTCTAGGTTGTCAGTGAGATCCGCTACTCTAAGAAAGACTCGCCTCCTAAAGAATTGATGAAAGACTGTTTTCAAATGGTAAAACTGACTGAAAATCACAGGTTGTCTCTTTATGTTGTTTGTGAGAAAGCAAACAGTTTGTAGGGGGAGGATGAGCGTTTTAAAGGTTTCATGTTTTTTCTCTCATTCTTTAGTGTGTGGAAATAAACAATCTTTGTAACTTTTAAGTTAAGCCTGTTTGGCCTTTTCTCCTTAATCCTATTTCACAGCAAAAAACATTTGGACTACTACACTAAATTTAGCTAACAGAAACAGAAGTGAATGTGAAACCACTACACTCCTGGAAGCTGGGATCTCTGCTTTAAAGTGATCATCTTGCATTTTGTTTACCTCAGGGAGAATGGTGAACATGGAAAATCCTGTGATGAAATACATTGAACTGGAATATATCGGCAGCGGGTAAGTCTAACCATAGCTACTTCTACAAAATCATGGGTAAGGTGTTTTTCTGGTAGAATAAGTGTGAAGTCAGGCAAGCTGAAAACATATTCAAACATTGGGGTTAGATAGCCCCACCACTCAGTACTGACTAGAAATGTTAAGTGTGGTCAGAAGGCATTGTCAAAGACATCTCCATGCTGCCAAGGTCTTGCCTGCAGCAAGGAACAGGACCTGGAAGATCTCTTGTCTCTTCAAGTGTGGAACAGCCCTGTGTTAATTTCCTTAGCATTTTTATATGTCTCAAAATCATACTGCCACACTAACAGGAGAAGAATCTTGCTTGCCTGAAACAGCAACCTACCCCCTATGATAGCTGAGAGATAACAGTTCTCAGGAACATTTCTTTCCAAGAGTTAGCTGAAGGAAATACTCTGTGGTCAGGATTAGAACTGAAGTTTAGAAACTCAAATCTGAGAAGAAAGAAGAAGCTCTGTTTTTGAGCTGAGGCAATAAACCCCAATGCTTCAGGAACAGGCCTAGTGCCCATGCACTTGAGAGGAAAATGCATCATCTGCCTTCTGGCAGACCCCTCCTGCACCCTGCAGGTTTTAGGCATTTACAGCAGAGCTCTCCTGTGTGAGCTGACTTTCCCTCCAAGATCTTCTTGGAGTGAGAGGCTTCTCAAAGGCTTCTCCTTTCTTTGCTGCTGTTTTGTTTCTAGGGGTTTCGGAGATGTTTGTAGAGCACTGGACACTGCCACAGGAGGAGAGGTAAATGTCACCAGACCCTGCAGATTCTGCTGCTCTCAAGGGCTTTCTCCTCCAGTGTGAGCTGTGGCTGGAGCTTTGGGTAGAGCTGTGCTGAAAAGGCACAAGAAGCACAGACTGGTGCCAGCCTGCAAATTGCATTTGGGACAGTCTTTGTCCTTCTCAGCTACCAGAAGGAAGGCAAGGAGGGCAGCGGCTCCTTTCAGAGAAGGATGTGCTCACTCGCTCTCAATTGCTGAAACAAAGGTGGTGCCTTCTAGAGCATCTCACTGCCCTTTGGGGCTACGGCTTCAGAGTCCTGAATTCTCATTTCTGGCTGCCAGCAAATACATCTGAATGTTATTATTAGTTCCTTAGCCACCTGAAGTGCTGCACTTGGGAACTGCACTGTAGGGAGAGATCTGCAAGGCGTCCCAAGAAGCCCTAAGCCCTGCCCATAGCCCAAAATGTATTCAGAGAGTACCAAGGCATGGATTACTCCTTTTGAAGTCCAGTCAGAGCAACAGAGAGTGTAGTCAGAGTTTTGTGGGTGATAGTTGAGACATCTTTGTTACCAAGTGGACAAGACATAATGTCAGTGACCATGTGTCCTGTAACTGGCCCCCAAGGGAGCAGAGAAACGGGCTGTTGGAATGGCAGTTCCTAATCCACCTTTGTCTAACCGAAAGGCACTTTGCCACAGTTTGGCTGTGTCATTGCAAAATCACTCACTTCAAGTGTGTTGTGGTCTCATGCCACCAGCTTCCCAAGTTACTGATTTTCAATGTCATTTTAGGTGGCCATAAAGAAAATAAATCTCTATGGACTGAGGAAGAAGGCAGTAACTGTCAATGAACTCATGATCATGAAGAAGAATAGGAATCCCAACCTGGTCAACTATTTAGACAGGTCAGAGGTCGTGGTCTTATAACCATGAATATTTTTTACATCCTATAAGTTATGTAAAAATGTGAGGTTAAAAACCCACTTTGGTCACTGGCAGAAAATAGAGCTTTTGATTACTGATTAATCATTATTTCTCTGCTCATGGCCAATGGATGGGAAGAGAGCACATTTTGTCTGCATGAGTCTTCCCTGGCAGACAAATGTCGCAATAGGACATGAAAGGAAGACACAGACTCTGTTCCAGTCGACAGGGCAAGACCCTCTGACCTTTATTCTGTGTGACTCCAATTATATAGTGTTTACACCCAGACCATGGATTGGAGAATGAGATTGACATCTCTCCAATCACATTGGTCAAACCAAAAGTCCATCAATTGTTCCCTCCTCAAAAGAGGAATGAAAAACATACTTGTATTTACCATAAACATTACTTCTATTTATAACACTCACATGAGAAAGAATTCAGAAACTATGAAAACATCAGAAGGCTGAAACATCAGGGCGACAGACATAGCTTAAAAATTGCTCAAAAACCTGGTTCAACCCTACCATAATAAGTCAATACCCGGTAAGTTCCCTGCCCCTGTGTTGTTTTAGGGCTTGATTTTTTTCAAGTCTCTTATGTGTTGATGAACCATCCTAGAGAGGATTTTCCTTGCATTGTTGCCCCTCTGTTCCATTGCTGTGCATGCCAGGAAGACTAGATGCTTATTTCCAGAAATACCATGAATGACAGGTTTTTTTATCTGGGCTGTTACTAAATGGTACTTTTCACTTGTTGGCTGTAAAAGACATCTTCTTTTTCACAGCTGTGCCTTTCTCCTTGAGATTGCACAGACTGCAAACACTGCACAGCCGAGAGGGAATGTCTATTCCTTTTATTCTGTCCTTGTCTCAAAGGGACCCGGAAACAAAAAAAAATAACCCCTGTTCTTTTCCAAACATAATGTAGCCGTGCATGTTCATCTCCACATCCTTGCTTCCTTCTTTCAGCTACCTTGTGGATGAAGAACTCTGGCTAGTGATGGAATACATGGATGGAGGCACTCTGAGTGATATCATCAAAGAGACTCACATGTTTGAAGTAGAGATTGCAGCTATCAGTCGTGAGGTCAGGAATCCCACCTGTGCTTCTGAGGGCTTGGGCAGGATTGTCTGGGAAACTGGCGCTCAGAACGGGAGAGATTTCATATGCCAGGCTTTGTTTCTGTGTTGCTGGAATGCTATGGGGAAGCAAGAGCATCTCAAGTGAACTGCCTGCCAGTGCCCCTGCACTCACTGTACTCTGGTCTTCTATTCTCCTGCTGTTGTATTCTCGCTCTGTCTCTTGTCTTTGCATTTGCTGTTCTCCACTTTGCCTATCTAAATGTTTACCTCAAGCCAGTCTGCACTGCATTCCTTGCCTATAAAAGCAAAAGTACTGGTGGCAGGATTTGAAACTAATGGCAAAGTAAAAAAGATTCATTACTCTCAGTCCTCAGCTGAAAAGGATAGTAGCTCACCCCAAATGGCATTTGCTTCTGCAAAAGTGAATAATGTGACACACTCCTGTTTGTGTTTTCTCTCTCAGTGCTTACAAGGCCTAGATTTTCTTCACTCAAACCTCATGATCCACCGAGATGTGAAGAGCTGCAACATCCTTCTCAGAAGCGATGGCTCTGTCAAATTGGGTCGGTACAGTCTTGGTCAGGTGCAGGGTTCTGGGGATGTCGGGTGTCAAGGTGCTTTTGAGTGACTGCTGGTTCCCCCAAAGTGGTGCCGGTGGCATTGCAGGGGCCCCTGCTGCAAGCTGAAAGCACAGTTGCAACGTGCACAGAGGTATCACAAGGAACAAGCAATTCAGAGAGACACTGCTTTGTGTGTGTCCTTTCCAGAGGCAAGGAGCTAATCTAAAGCTTTCAGGGAATAGAAGCCACTGCTGTAGGCAGTATAAAAAAGGTGGGGATTTTTGAAGTGGCCAATTCCATATTTCCTTGGCTAAAGTCCTGAGGAAACAGAGGAGGGACAGTTTTACAGCAGATTCACCAATGCATTCTCAGATTTAAACTGGGGTATTCTAAGGCTTGTTTTCCTAATTGCACAGTTTTAAATTAAAAATAGTATTTTGTTTTCTCCTCAGCTGACTTTGGCCTCTCTGCTCAGCTCCTCCTTGAGCAGAATCAAAGGACCTCAATGGCTGGGACTTCTTGGTGGATGGCACCTGAAATTGTGACAGGTCAACCATATGGCCCCAAAGTAGACATATGGTCTTTCGGAATTGTGGCAATTGAAATGGTGGAGCGAGAAGTTCCTTACTGGAATGAAACATCTGTCTCGGTAAGGTGAAAATACTCACTGATCCCACTGTCTTTCTCAGCTGTCCCATGTTGTGTGTGCCATTGGACAAAATGCCATTGCCATCTGCTGGCACCACTTGCACCAAGGTGCCCTTTTAAAAATGTCCCTGCAGCACATCAGCATCTGCTGTAGGTTTGGTTGCATCAGTAGGGGAACTCAAGCCATCTCACATGCAAAAGCTTCCCATTCTCAACCAACACTTTCCTTTGGGTTTTAAGTCATTCCAGCTCTTTTGTCTGTGGAGATGGTCCTAAGAGCACAGAACATGTGTCTCAGAGCTACTTTTATCTTTGCGGAATTGAAGGACAGAAACCCAAACCCAGCAAGGTTTCTAGAACAGAGGTTTTGAGAAATTAGCTGCATCCCCATTCTTCTCCCTATATCCAGATGAGTGGAGGGTTACCATAGGGATGGCACTTCCTCTGATTAGACCATGAAAAGCTTTTCTTTTGCCACATAAGGGAAGCTGAAATTTTCAGACTGCTGAGAGACAGAGCTGCAGGTGGCTCCTGTGTGCCCAAAAAAGCATTTTCATCCCAATACCTTTGTGCACGCATCTTAGTCTTTCTATGTTGAATATGAGGTTCCGAATGTTTCTTTCCTTCCCTGAGGAACAGCTGATGGATTTCCTTTCTTTTCTTCCAATTACCATTGCTTTCAAGAATAGGACAGAAAGCATGATGAGTTTTATTTTCCAGAAGCTGTGCTTAAGGGACCAACAAGCATTGCAGAGATGCTTTTCATGTACTAATCTTTGGAAATAGTAGAGTGAGTTCGTATAGCTAAGTCCCTCTTAAAAAAGCCTGTCAAGGTGGTGTGAATCCTCACAGAACCAAACATGCTTTTGCTGATGTAGTTCAATGCCACTGCAGAGTGAAGCTTAAACAATGGGCTCTGGGAGAGCAGTTCCAGATGGGAAAGAAGCAGGTGGAGCCTCTTGTTTCCCTTTTCTCCAGGCTCGACACCTGATAGCAAGAGGAGGGACCCCACAGCTGCGGCAGCCCGAGCTCTTCTCGTCTTTGCTGCGTGACTTCCTCAGCTGCTGCCTGCAGACGGATGAGGCGCGGCGCTGGTCCGCCAAGGAGCTTCTGCAGGTAAAATGCCAAGAGGCTGCAGGTGAAACAGTGTCCAAGGGATGAGCTCCTCCTCCACTGAAATCCAAGGCATCAGATGAGCCCCCATCCTCCTCACCTCCACTCTTGATGCCATTCAAATGAAAATAGTGAGGAATCCAAGACTGGGCTGGGCTGGCAGGGACCTGTGAAGGTCATCTGGCCCAAGTGCCCTGCAATGAGCAGGGACATCTTTAAAGTAGAGATTGGGTTGCTCAGAGCCCTGTCCAACCTGACCTGGAATGTTTCCAGGGATGGGGCACCTAACAGCTTGCAGGGCAACCTGTTGCCAGTGTTGCACCATGCTCTTTAGACCCACTCTGACTCAATCCCTGTTGCTTTTCAAAACATTGTGCCTGTCTTTGAAGAACCAAACTTGGAAATTTGCAGTTTATTGTTCATTCTTTGGTTTTTTGCCTTTGTGCAGCATAAATTTGTAACATCAGCCAAGCCCGCATCCACCCTGGTGCCACTGATCCTGTCACTGAAGAAGTGGAAGAAGGAGAAAGTGCTGTGGCAACGACTTTAGAACTGTTTTATCCCCAACCAGCTTAGAGTAGGATTGTTGAGTAGGATTGTTGAGTAAGATTGTTGAGTAGAATTGTAGAGTAGGATTTTAAATAAATAAAGTTTCTGAGAGCTCAACTCATTTGGAAGATTGCCATTTTCTCCTAAAATTAAATATTCTTCCCCCCTCACATTTCCCTGCCTTCTCAATCATCCTGTGAGTAATCTCAGCATTTCCTTCTGAATTGCCAATTGTGTCTTAAAGGTGGAAAGTGACATTTACGGCTTCTTTGGTATGGTTTGAAAGTGGGGAAGGCTCTTTCTCATTCATCTTGTCCAGACCGCACAGCCTTTGGAATATGGAACACTGGCTGGATTTTGGCACAGCCATGCTACTTCCACTTGTGAGAAATTAAGCTATGATTCGTGTCAGATAAAAAAATATGTATAATGATAATTGAGCAAAATGTTGTGGTTACTGAACAGAATGATTAAGCAAAGATGTAACTGTATAAAACTGCAATCAATGCAAAACTGACATAAAAAGAAACCAAAAGTCAGCAAAGAGTAAAGGATAAAGACTCCAACCCCTCCAGTGACCACCAGAAACAATGATGGATGGAAAGTAGATGTCACAACCAGGAATGAAAACTAAACATCACAATGAAGAATGGAAACTAAACATCACAATGAAGAATGGAACCTCCCAACAGGAAATAGAAACTGGGAGGGGACTATTAACATGAACCTGTATAAATACCTGCAAAATTAACTGTTGGTGTGCGTGTTGGTAGAGCGCTGACTCCCCATTCACCCAGCGCTGTGTTGCCTGCTTTTTGCCAAATATAAAATTGATAAATTGCTTAATTTAAAAATGAAATAAAGGAGTATGTCTCCTCATTCATAACAATCTGGTGATTCTCTGCGTCCCTGAGGGGAAAAGGCTGATTCCAGGAGGGTTCCACACTAACATGGCTCTGGGAGCAGTCTGAACCCACCGGGAAACCAGAGAATAAAAATTACAGAAATCGGGCAAGGAATTTGAGCTCCCTGGTTAAGCTGCAGCCAAAAATCACCCATAATTCTAGTGCACAAAGATCTGGACGAGAAAAAGGACTGTAAGTATCCTCTGGTTGGGTGGGGTGTGACTGGTGTATGAGTGTGACATGACCTAGACGTGAAGCAAGCACGGAGTCCTTCTAACCTCGGTTTGGTTTCCCCGCGAGGGGAATGGCAGGTGAAGGGACAAAGCGAAAGGTGGGATTCCTGGGAGGAATCGGGGGCTGGAAGCATTAGAGAGGCACCGGTTGGTAAGAAATGGGTCAAAGCTCAGGGAAGGGCCAAAACCCAAGTACCAAAAGACCTGAGGAGGGTTGGGGTACAGAGAGGAAGGGGAGCAAATTGCCAGAAATTCCCCAAGACAGTCCCTTGGGGTTAATGTTGAGACACTGGGACAAGTGGGAGTCCCGTCGAGAAAAAATAAAGAGAAAATGATTTAGTATTGCATGATAGAATAGACCAAAGAAATGATTAGGAAAGACAACTTATATTGGCCCATGTTTACGTCTTTTGAAGATTAGCTATGTCAAGCTTTAAACATTTCTGTTAATAGTAAAGAACCATTTAATCAAGAAGAGATTGCCTATGCTGTTTTGTGGGTGGGTTCAGGCCCACAACACATATACACATTAAAAACAAAGGATATGGACCAAAAATTGTTTGAAAAAGATCAATAGGGTGTCAGGGGCTCTACCTCTTGGGAACAAAAAAATAGTAAAGGAGCCCTTGATAAAGTTAAAATTAGGTCCCCAAGAGGAAGAGTTTGAGTTCCTGATAAACACAGGAGCAGGAAAGTCAACTGCATAGAATGTCCCAAAAGAATGTCAATTGAGTACAGAAAAAAAAAAAAAAAATAAGTTATTTGGGCAAAGGGGGAAGCCTTTCAAGTTTTGGTAATTAAGAATGTATTGGTAAAAGTAGCCAAAAAAATTACAATAAGTAATTTATTATTGGTACCTGAAGCAGAGTATAACCTTTTGGGAAGGGATTTGATGATACCCTTAAGCATTAGAATTAAGTCACACCAAAATTAATTGAAGGTGCAGCTGTATAAGCTGACAGAAAAATAGTAAGAAAAGATATTCCCCAAAGTATAGCACCAGGCCGGGGAAATCGGAAAATTAGACATAGAACCTATTAAGATTACTATCACTAACCCAGAGTTTCCAACAAAAATAAAACAATATCCTATCTCACCTATTAAGATTACTATCACTAACCCAGAGTTTCCAACAAAAATAAAACAATATCCTATCTCCTCAGAAGGAAGAAGAGGACTGAAGACAGTAATAGACAGGTTAATACAATTGGAAATACTGGAAGCCTGGATGTCCCCTCATAATACCCCAATTCTACCGGTTCAAAAGGCAGATGGCAGCTATCGATGAGTTCAGGATTTCAGGATTTGACCAATGCACAATAACCCAGTTTCCTGTGGTGGGTAACCCTTATACCTTATTAAGCCAGGTATCCCCAGAATACACTTGGCATAGTGTGGTAGACCTAAAAGATGCCTTTTAGGCCTGTCCTTTAGATAGAACAAGTAGTGGGGAAAAAAATAACATGTAACTGTGTAATTAACAGATCTGCAAACAAAGGTTAGGCCAGAGTTGAGCTGATAGAGAATTACCATCAGGAGAACGATATTTCATGGATGGCTCATCCCAAATGGTGGAGGGGAAACAAAAATGAGGCTATGCCGTAATAAATGGCAAGACTTGTCAGTTTTAAAGGTAAGAAAGTTGAGCCCTAGCTGGTCAGCTCAGGCCATGTAAATAATATGCTTTACTTAGGGCACTAGAATTGTTAAAAGGGAAAATAGGAACTATCCATACTGACTCCAAAGATGCCTTTGGAATTGTACACACCTTTGAGAAAATTAAGAAAGAGAGGGAGTTGATAAACACTCAGGGGAAAAGGGGTCATTCACCAAAAGCTAATTTCCAGAGTGTTAGGGGCCCTGAAGGAGCCAAATGAGATAGCTGTAGTGCATGTGAAGGGATATCAGAAAGGAATAAGCTACCATGCTAGGAGAAACAACAAAGCAAGCTTAGAAGCCAAAAGCATCGCTTCCACCTCAGGAGAGGTTAAGCCATTAAACATGTTGAAAGAAACTAAAAGAGAGAAAGTTCCAAAGAGGTATAGCCTACAAGAGGAAGAGGCTATACAGAAATTAAGAGCAAAACCAAACCAGAAAAGGTGGGTTTTACCAGATTGGAGGGAAGTTTTACCTTAAACCTATGCACCACAAATTTTAGGCCAGCTACACCAGTGCACTCACTGGGGGACTAGAGCCTTGTGTGATCACTTTTTTAAGTATTTTAGTTGCACAGGTATATTTGAGCTAGCTAAGCAGGTCATACATGGCTGCCTTACCTGTCAGGTCAACAAAAAGGTTATGAGGCAGACTCCGGCAGGAGGAAGGAGGATAGCTTACAGACCTTTTGAAAGATTACAGGAAGATGACACCAAGCTCCCAAAACTCAGTAGACGGAAATAGTTGTTGGTAATAGTAGATGACCTTACCCACTAGGTAGAAGCGTATCCAGCTATAAGGGTAACCACTAGGTTTGTAGTACAAGTACTGTTAAAGCATCTCATTCCTCAGTTTGGAATGATACAGATCATAGGCTCAGATTAAGGGTCCCATTTTACCTCAAAGGTGGTTAAAGATCTGGCAGGGGCACTGGGTATCTCGTGGAAATACCATATTCCATGGCACCCGCAGAGTTCTAGTAGAGTAGAACAGATGAACCAAACATTGAAGCAACAGCTTACCAGATTAATGCTAGAGACCCAGTTGTCTTGGGTCAAATGCTTACCATTGGCCCTACTTAGCATCAGAACTCTTTCAAATGCAGATACTGGACTTTCAGTTTATGAGATTATATATGGTATGCCCTATTTTCAAGAGATGCCTTTAGCCCCAAAGGCAGTAGAAGATATAACCATACAAAAATATATACAGACTGTGGGGCAGCCAAGTTAAGGGGAAAAGGAATGCTAGCCCAAATGGGACCACTGGGGTTTAAAGTTCATAAGTTACAACCAGGAGATTGAGTATTAATTAAAAGCTAGGAAGAAGACACTTGAATCCCAAAATAGGAAAGTCTGTATTTAACTCTCTGTCTTGGTTTGGAAAGACAGGTATCTGCCAGGGAAAGCTGGAGTTTCCCTTACAATAGAGAATGTAAACCCCTCACCCCCGCCAAATTATAATTTTGCAATTAAGGGCTTTCAGGCAAAGACTTGGGAATAAGAATAACAGTTCTTTACTAGGAATATTAACAATACAAACGTAGTAAAAAACAAAACCACCCAACCAAACAAGCAAACAAACAAACAAGAAATCCTGGAAAACCCTGACAGAGTCAGAGCTACAACCTGACACCCTGTTGGTCAGGGTGTTGGAAGCAGTCCAAAAATAAGTCCTCCTGGAGTGGCGGATTTGATTCTGTTAGAGCACAGATAACCCTGTAGATAGGGTCCAGTGATGGTGAGAGGGGGTCCAGTCTTCCTCCGGGAATCGGGTGAAGCCAGATACCTTCTGTCCTACGTCTCAGTTTTTATCCAGGTAGGAATGGTTGGCTCCACCCACTGGGTGGAGCATCTCACAATAGGATGATGGAATGTGGATGTTCTACTTTGGGGATGTGTGCTTTTAGGGGTGTCTTAATGGTCCATTAGCAGAAAATATTCCCCTGGAGGGAGGACAGGTGGTGAAAGAGATAAGAAACAATGCCCCACTTGGTTTTAAGAGCTGACCCATTATCAGAAGGCATCCGCCCCCCTCCCCCCAGAGTTACAGGAGATAAAGAAGAACATTTCCCCAACTGCTTTCAGCAAATGAAATAGAATACACATTTTAGGTTCCATAACCCAAGACACTCTCTTAACAACAGAAACATCAGTGAGAACAGCAAAGAAAAGGTAGATTCGCACATCAAAAGTCAAAGAACCAGTAGAACCACCAACACAGCAGTAAAAAATCACCCCACAGCCCAGGGATATACGAATAACCTTGGAGAAAAAGGGCAAGTGAATGTTGAAGAGACATTGTAAAAAGAACCACCTAAGACCAAGAGAATGTACCACCCCGAATTGTGACTGTAAGCCCTGGGGCTGTTTAAGGTGCATAAAATGTAAAGAGCTGTGGCATACCCACTTATCGGCAGCCAAGATTTTGAAAGGCCTTTAAGTTATAAAAGTTAGATCCAGAAGGAAACAAATCTAGCACTGCAAATATTACTGACAACAAGTTGAGTACTCCAAGAATAGTGGGAGCTATGGGTGAACAGGACTAGAAACAATTTGCAGGCAAAAACGGATCTGAAAGAGTGAGTGTGACCTCAACGACTGGGTGCCGGAAACCTACTAGGTAAAGGCAAAAAATTAAAAGAGAGTCAAGAGTCAGTGGGCAAAGAAAAACCAAAAGCAACAGTAGGGGGCAAGACCAGATTAACCCCTACCCTTGCTGTGAAGAAGATGCAGACCCCAACTGTTGGTAGCAACCCAAGAGGTTGGTGGAACAGAAGGGTACATTATACTGGAGCCCTACTCATAATTATCACCTAAAGCCTAAATCCAGCCCGGGCAAGCTCATGCACCCAGTGTTACCAAACTGTCTGAGATGGACGAAGATTTATATCCACCATGGTAGCACACATTCATGTGAATACAAAATGCTACGACCAATAGAGGTTGCAAAGATGTACTGAGAAGAGACAAAAATGTTGATAGGGCAAAACAAAGAAAAAGAAGGATTAATTAGCAGCTATGTATATCCCAGAAAAAAAGAATATATATGTTTTACCAAATCAGGCATGTAGGAAAATACTGAGAATGGGGGAGCGCAAAATCGGTATAAAGAAAGTTTAGTTCCAAAGGCAATAAAAATTATATATAAAACAACAACAACAACAACCAAAAAAACCCACAACTTGGAAAACTGGGTTCTGATTTATATAAGAACCTAAAAAAAAAAAAAGGTGCCCGAATTAAATTTGCCCACCTTGGGTCAAAATTTATTTTTAAATTTGATGCAGCAAATAGTGGCTGAATTAAATGTTTTTAATTGCTAGATTTTAAAATGTTCCCATATGACAGAACAGTAACCATAAAGGAGTGAAAGGCTAGAGGTTGAACAAATTTTAAAAGAGAATTGAACTAAAATTACCAAACCAGAAGGCTGTCCTGAAGGATGGGTACTAACAGATTCAGTGGTAGGAAACAAGTGTTTGTCCTGAAAAAAAAAAATTACATTTAAAACCAAAATAAAAGAGACTCCCTGTAAAAAGGGTATATACTACAAACTCTACAGCTAATTGGTAGTGGCTGGAGGCACCAAGTAGATATTAAAGTCTGGCTAATAACAATAACTGTACAATAAAGGAATCAGAGGGGGGTTTTCTTGGTGCAATAGGAACATTAAAAAAAAAAAAATCTTTTCCAGGAGGTAGAAAGAAGAAACTGGAGTTTCTTCCTATTTTCACCTATTTTAATTGCCTTGACATCAAAATACTGCCAGCTGGTGTTACAAACTGGCTGGTATATGTTTGTGTGCACAGACACAGTGTGTGTGTGCCCCAGGTGTCTGTCACTGGCCATTTAAATGGAAGGCTGGAGCGGGGGCTCTGCCTGCCCCACACAGCTCCGGGGCTGGGGCTGGGCTGGCAGGGGCCGCAGATCACGATAGGAGGCACAGCCTCATTCCCAGCCACCATCTTGTGCATGGCTGCTTCAGCCCCAGCTGCAATCCTGTGTGTGGCTGCTCCAGCCCTGGCCGCCTTCTTGTGCATGGCTGCTGTAGCTCTGGCCGCCATGTTGTGTGTGCTTGCCTCAGCCCTGGCCGCCATCTTGTGCATCAGCCCAGTCCAACTCTGAAGCGAATGTGTTGCTCTTTTGCTGGCAGGCAGGGTCAGCACCAAAGATACCAACACCAATTGAAGGAATAAGCGTCATTTCCTGTAGTGCTAAGCAGCAAAGAAGTACAAAAAGATAAGTTCAGCAATTCACCTGATTATTACTACAAAAGACTGCCTGTAGGGATTTGTCGGAAACCCCCTTTTTCTAACAGAGACAGGGCTCCTGAGAGGCATTTGAAAGACTTTCATTCTATTTTCAGTCTCATCAGAAGGGTAAGACAGTACAGATGTTACAATTCATGCTATCAAAATCAGAAGCCAGACTATTTCTTAATTACAATATATTATATGTAGTTTTTGGCCTATCAGCGTTTGCCTAACAATGCTGCTAAATGCTTCTAAGCCAATCATCTATTAAAACACTCCACATGGGTCTTGCTACAAGACATCTTTCACGATTCTATTTCTCTAAAATATCTAGACTATTTGCAAGGTCGTCATTTGAAACTTGTTTCTGGTTCAGTTTCACTCTCAAAAATGTCTGTCCTATTCCATGGCCTTTCTAAGTCAGCATACTTTGTCTCAAAGTTTGCATACAGATTGCACAAGACTATGTGAACCTTCTGTCAGGCTTTGAGAATCCTCTATAAATCCATTTCCCACAGGGATGAAGAAAGATACGTCACCAGTTACCCTAATACTTGACCATCGTCCTGACACACACATCAGCTGGGGAGCCCCTGTCACACCAAAGGATTGGAGAGGCACTCCCAGAAACTGGGAATTCCTATGCCTTTCTGCCACTCGCAGGCAAGGCCACAAATTTAGCTGTGAGAGGGCACAGATTTTATACTATTGAATAAATAAGCTACCATAACTTGTAGTGCAGAACAGCTGGTTTCATCCTCCTCTTGGCCAGGGCTCAGGGAGGAACCAAGGCAGTTTTCCTTGACCTTCATATACCTTCAAACAAGACCAGATAGAGATACCTGATTTTGTGGCCTTCTCTGGCTTCTAAGTGTGGAAAGGTAAACCTGTTTCACTAACAAGCAGATTCATATATTGTTGCATCCCCCCAGGGGATGGTCTCTCCCTCACAGACCCCTCCCTCAAAGACTGTAACCTGGCCTGCTTTTACCTGTCCTTTAACTCTGACCTATGGCCTTCGGCCAGGTAATCTGACCCCGACCCCAAAAGAGATAAAAACCCCTGTTCTTCCCATTATCGCTCTCTTGGCCCTGGGAATCCCTTCAGAATAAAGTTTTGGATTGCATGCCTAGGTAAGAGCCTCTTTTGGACTTCCTTTCCCCTATCATGAAGATCTCCTTTCCCCAAAACTTCCCAAATCTGAGCTAGCTGCCTGTGGGGGGGTGAAGGGGAGGAGAAAACTTCAATATATCATACTGGTAATGATCATGCCTATTTTGTTAATGAGTGAATATAAATACGATGTTTGGTTGGAAGGTTCATCTGGAGGTCAGCTTTGGCTTAGGGCCTGTTGTTCAGGCCTTAGTACTTCACTAAAATTGTCCTTTTACAGGCAGTGATCCTGTCCCCTTGGCCGCAATGGCATCTTCAGCGGGTCCCACAGGGACTGCCCAAGCTCTGGCTCTGCTGAGCTCCTTGTGAGTGGAGTCATCAGTCTCTTGGAAAAGCAGATTCTCTGTCATGGTGTCTGAAATTTTGCCCTGGGATCCACCAAGGTAACAACAGGAAAGCAAGTCTGCAGCTCTGACATGGAAATTGTCCTGCTGGGTGGGCTTTGCTGTGAGTCTGAAACACAGCAGCTCTCTGGCCATATGGTGCTGCTGGCAGAGCTGGCTGCTGCCCCCTCAAGGCTCAGGTAGGCATCTGAGCTGCCTCACTGCACTGCAAAAACCATCTCAGTGCACAGGGCACCCCCGATCCCTCATCTCAGTGGGAGTCCCACTGGCAGTGTCAGAGCAGTAGGTCCTCAGGATTGGTGCTGCCCATGCTCTCCATCTGCCAGTGCTGGTCCTGCTGCCATGCACGCACAGAGAATGGGAACTGCTGCCTAGTGTTTTCCGAGCTGTGCTGCCACTGCTGCTGCTGAAGAAGACACCTTGATGAATGGATTGGTGGAATTATGGGCCATAGTAGCCTGTGATAGCAAGGTCATGGAAAGCAGAGGTGCAGATGATCCTGTCAGTCCTATTTCTGGAACACATTTCTGGAAACCAAGGAATCTCTCTTGATCCTGTGAGGCACTGAGTTTGCAAAGTAATGGTTTCTTTGTTGTTGTTGTTTTCCCTTTGGGCAGCATCCATATTTGAAACCAGTCAAGCCCCTCTCCAGACTGGCACCTCTGATCATTGCAGTGAAGCAATGGAGGGAGTTCAGGAAGTGGTGACGACCATTTCAGGGTAGCTCTCTCAATGCCTGTTCTGAGTGGGACTCAGAATAAAAACTCTATGTAACCTCAACTCCATTGGAAGATTCCCTTCCTCATCACCCTGTAAATAAGCTCTACAATCACTTTCTGAACTATTTGTTGGGTTTTTTAAGATGGAAAGTCCTGTTTATGGTGGTTTTGGTATGGTTAGGAACTGGGGAAGGGTCTCCTTCCTTCAACCCCACACTGTGGTGCCTTTGGAATATGGTCCACTGGCCATTTTTTGCACAGCCCCTTGTATTTCTACATGAGGCAGAAAGTGCATTTCCAGACAAAAGAGAAGTGGGGCAGCCAGAGCATCCTGTGCAGATACAGGCCTGCAGCTGTGCCTTGAGAGGGTTTTGGTTCCTGCCCAGTACCACAGGTGTGTCTCCTCTGTGACCATCCCCCCTTCCCAGGTACCACTGGATAGCAGGTACAGGGTTCTGCAAGGGGAATGGAACAGAATAGTGATGTCTGCTGGCAGCAGAGTGCAGGGAAGAGCAAACAATCCAGATTGTTCCTGGATGTTGCAGCCACCCTCTTGTTAGAGGGCAGAAATGAGCTGAGACACAGACTTCTTCTTTATCACAGCATGAAAAGGGTCCTGGTTTATTCCTCTTTATAGCTTAGCCATCCTGACTCCAACTATTCGCTGACTCTGCTGCAGCAAGCTCCTACTGTAGGTTTCCCTTGCAGCCTCTGACTGCTAGTTATTTCCTGCTAAACTAGGACTGCATATGTTAGTTTGCAGACTCTGAGTGCAGGCTTTTGCCTAGCTGGACTATGGCTGCAGGTTCCAACAAAAGGTTCTAACTGCAGACCCAGACTGGCCTCACAGCAGTGATTCTCTCTCCCCAGGATCCTTTTTCTTCACAATCCTCTCATTCCCTCTTCCTCAAGGTTCCTCCTCCTTCATGATTCCCCCTCACCAGCTAACCCACTCCTTTTTATCACACTTACCTTTATTGCATATAGCTGTGACTCATCAGGGGTGAGGCTGTATTGGGTTATTAACAGGGCTGTTACTTATCAGAGGCAAAGGCATCTGTATTCCCTTCTCCTACACCTGGAGTGTGTGACAGAGAACTTCTGATACAGCTGGTGACTGAGCCAGTGAGGGAAGGCACTGATGGACCTGCTGTTTGTGAAGAGAGAAGGGCTGTTGGGTGACTGGAGGGTTGGAGGGTGCCTTGGGCTCAGTGAAGATTCAAAGAAAATCACTTAGCAGCACAAACTGTTAAGAAAGCATTTCTTTATTGGGTTGCTAGGGGTATCCCTTCCATAAGGAGGCTCACCTAGGCAGTGTTCCCTTTGGTTTATATATATTGTAATATTTGAAGAATTTCCAAAGTTTCTAAACTCCTCTGGGATTTGCTGTGAGACTTCCTGAGCTGCTGCTTGCAGACAGATGAGGCACAGCGCTGGTCTACCAAGGTAAAATACAAAGGGGCTGCAGGTGGAACAGTGTCCAAGGGATGGGCTCCTCCTCCACTGAAGTCCAAGGCATCAGATGAGCCCCCATCCTCCTCCTCTCTTGTCTTGGTGCTTTCAATGTCAGGAAAATCCACAAACGCTAGAGGTTTATGTCCAAAAAGGAGACAGAGGAGTCCCTTGAACTTGATTGGAATAAAGGGAGAGAGTCCACTGGAGCACACACCCACAGGGTTTTCTCTCTAGAGGTTTTTGAGGGCATGCCCTCCTTTTATCCTCTACTCTCTGCCACCTGTTGCTTCCTTTCTTTCCGCACTGGCTGAGGTACTAGGAAGGTACAGCCTTCCAAAACTGCCTTCCACCTATTCCCCCCTTTAACCCTCCTCTTTTACCCCAAGGTTGTGAAGTTCGGGCTTGTGCAGTCCCTTGTCTATCTTAGGAGCCAAGCTGCCTGAGCTCTGCAACAAACTTGCTGTCCAAAGTTAGTAGAAACATTTTGACCCATTTCAAAGACGTTAACACCCATACCTTCGCCCATCCAATTATTTTAAAGACAATAGCACACATCTTTCCTCTCAATTCTCCTCATTTCTCAAATTGTCTTTACAGACCCTAGTTATTATTAACCCTTTTTTACAACCCGGAATGTTTGAAACACCCTCTGTCAACACTTTTCCATGTCTGGTCTCTGCACCAGGTGTGGCAAGTAAATACAGAGAATAAAGTAGACAATGACAGTTCATGTTAGCCCATTAATTATTAGAAGCCCTTGTCTGGGGCTACTGATTGTCGAGATTTCCTATCCTTTTCTTCCAGCTGAGAAGTCTAAATCTCCGAGGCTTTTGAGACCTTGACTCAAGTGTGATGGGTCCACCCGTGTTCAGCTGTCCTGGTTGCTGTCTCTGCGGTCCTGGTGGGATGTTAGGAACAGCAAAGTAAAAAGGCAGGGTCTGTGCTAACTGGGCTTCCTGTCAAAGAGACTTCAGGAGACACGGTATCCCGGCCACATATTGATTTAAATATACATCTCCACCTTCCCACCACATTGAAAATTAACACGGTAAGTGGTATAGATGAATAATGCGATGGTTAGCTCTCACAGTTGAGGGATGAACATTATGTGTATGTTAAGAGAAGTTTTATTGATGTATAGTTATGTTATTGTGATTTGTTGTTTGGACATCCTCTGTTCTCTCCATTGTCCCCTTTCCCCCTGTATGGTTGCCAAGGGATGGCCTTGGTAGCTGGGACATGTAGAGGGAGGGTGTGTATCTGTGCTCCTTGCATTAGGCATTTTGGGGGAGGGAAGGCTTGTTACTAGGAATCAAGTTGCAAGAAAGCAGCCTCCACCAAGGACAGTGAAGAAGAGTTGATTGGCAGACTTTGGGAGGGGCCCGAGTTAAGTGATGCAATACCAAAGTTATAAAAGGTGGAGCAGTCATTTTGTGGGTGAGCACATGGCAGTTTAGTTCCATGCTCCTAGCGCTGCGCCTTCTCCTTATTCAGTCTTTAGCTCTATTTTGTTAAAGTTTAATAAACCTTTGAAATTTTAAAAGTGAGAGTTGTTTCTCACAGTAAGAATCCCAAACAATTCAAAGGGGAAGAATTGAATATTCCCTTGGGTTTGGCTCTTACTCTTGGCAAAGCTAATGACACAAGCCGAACCCATGGCTTCTTAGTTTCTGTCACCAGCTTCAAAGGGTGTTCCTTTATTCCTCCTTTCATCCTTTCTACTTGACCTGAATTCTCAGGGTGCCAGGGGTATGGAGGTCCAACTGAATTCCCAAAGCAGCCATAATTTCTTGAAGGATCCCCCTGTAAAATGAGTTCCCCTGTCCAAGTCCACAGTCCCACACTCAGAAATCATTTGTTAACTGATCAACTAATTGCTGAAGCTCCTAGAAACTACTCTGGCCACCCTGCTAGCTGGCATACCTCTACCAGAGGATATCTAAGCGTCCTTGCCCAGGGCATCTCAGGAAAATACACCCAACATCCCTGGAAAGAACATAGAGTCCAAGATAATTTCCCTGCCTTGCAATCTCTCTTGTAGTCCAGCTATTAACTTTAGCCAGGCACCCCTCAAGAGCTTGTTTTGCTAAAACAAAAATGCTCAAGGCAATACATCTTGAAGAATGTCCCTGCCAATCCTAGAAAGTCCCAAGGAATCTCCCCCATGGAGTCCTCCTGCAGGGTCAAAGCTCCTGGCATCTAGTGTTTACTGTCTTTCATGTCTCAGTTGTCCCCTCTTCTTTCTGCCCCACTACTTGTAATTATCTCCAACTCTGCTGGTGGAAAAGACAGCAGCACCAGCACCACTTCTGCCCTCCCCTGGGCAGCAGCTGAGTCACAGGGAGCAAAGGGAGGATCCCAGAGACCCCTGGCAGAAGCACTGCTTTCTGAACATCTCCAGTGGCCAGTTGATTACTGTGGGAACCGGGGAGGACAGAGATGAGAGATCTCTGGAGTCAAGGCTGGTCTTGGAGCATGTGGTTTATTGCATAGGGCGTGGGTGAAGGGGCCCTGCTGGGAACTGCTAGCTGCAGCTCGGAGCAGAGCCGAGAGAGAGAAGAGCAAGAGCAAGAGAGCGAAGTAAGAGGAGTAAGAGAAGTAAGAGCAGCAAGAGAAGTAAGAGAGGAGCTGAAGAGAAGTAAGAGAGCAAAGTTCCTGTTACAATACATTACATCTTCTTCTATACTGAATATTCTAACTTACACCAACCAATCTAATACAAGATACAAATCCTATAGCATTTACATACAGCCTATAAGAATCATTACATTACCATACTGTGTTATATTTTAAACCCTAAAAACTACTCTTTGGACCCCTCCTGCCAAGCTAGTAGGGTCTGCTCTGACCCTTGGACTTTTGGTGAGGAGAAGGGCATTGTTTAATCAAAAGGGGATTACCTTCAGCCGGCCACACTATTGTTCTCCAGTTGTCCAGTAACTAAGGCTTTAGATATCGAAACTTGCTTTCAATTCTATTTCACTTATAGGTTTCATATTCTCAAAACCTGAGCAGTCATATTTATAAGGCTTTCCTTTTCCATCTTCCCCAACAATTACCTGTTGTCTCTTCTGAGTACCCTGCCTGATGTCCCTTAACTGCTCTTATTTCTACCTCTTTTGGTAAATTCACCCCCTCCAACAGGTGAGTAATTGAGCTCTCACAAGCCAGTGTTTTTCCCTGCAAGTAAATAAACCTCTCTCCTTCCAGCTTTCCTGGGGAGGGGTGAGGGTGTAGGAGGAATACTTCCGTGTTTTCCCTATCCTGGAAGCTGGAAACACAAGTTATAAGTACATATGATATTATTGGCATTTCTCAAATATTAAAAACATATATGTATAATGCTGGAAAACCTTGCTGTAGGAATATACGTTCTTTTTATTTCTGTTATTAACAAAACTTAGAAATAATAGTATAATATATATCCATTTCTTTGACCTATAGCATGGTATGTAGAATGTTTTTTCGTTCATGTAGCTAAGTCAGAGAATGGTAAAGATATTCAGGAAATTCCTCACATTCTTGAATTATCCTATTTGGATGAAGATAATGGTGACAAACCCCAGAACCCCAAAAGAAGAATTTATTGATCCTCTCTTATAGGGAGTGGGACACAGGATGGAGCCACAAGGAGAAATAAAAATGTTGATCTGCAGGATGGCATGGGAGCAGGTCAGGGGTTGAAACCAAGCAAAAGAACTTCTAAACTCAAAGGAATGTTTGAACAATGCATGAGGGTCTATGAAAATGCAACACACTGATGCATTTAAAGAAGTGTTTTCTGAGTTACTGTGTGGTTTTGGCTGAATGCCAAGCACCCAGCCATAAACTATTGCTTTATTCTGTCTCCTAAATGTCTTTTTATTAAACTTTTTAAATTTTACCAAGAAAGTGAACCTCGTTTTTCACACACAAAAGACTTGCAGCTGGTCATGAATTAGACTGCAGATTTTGAAGATAAGGCAGAGAACTCCCCAGTCTTTCCTTATCACATAGCCTCCCAATGCTATTTGCCTCAACCATATTTCTCCACACTCCCCTTCAATCAATCCTTTCCCAAAACAACACCATATTGCCCCCTTTGGGCATGGGTTGCCAAAACCCTTTCTCGGTGCCTCTTATTGCTCCAAAGGGAGCTGGTCAGTGAAACTGGGTGAGGCCCACCTTCAGCTCCTCTTGCCGTGTGCCATCCCCAGACGGTGGAAAGATCCTGGACTGGGCCTCCAGTGGTCAGGAAAACCCACAAACAGCAGAGGGTTATGTCCAAAAAGGAGACAGAGAAGTCCCTTGAACTTGATTGGAATTAGACTGAGAGTGGGGAATAATTTTGCTGGGTTTCCTAATTTGAGCTGGCTTTCATCATGTGTTGTTTTCACAGCTGATTTTGGTCTTTCTGCTCAGCTCCCTCCAGAGCAGAGTAGATGGAGCTCAATGGCTGGCACTTCTGGGTGGATGGCACCTGAACTCATGAAAGGTCAACCATATGGCCCCAAAGTGGACATATGGGCTTTTGGAATTGTGACAATTGAAATGGCGGAACGAGAAGTTCCTTACTGGAATGAAACTCCTGTCTCGGTAAGTGCAAATACTCACTGATCCCGCTGTCTTTCTCACCTGTCCCACGTTCTGTGTGCCATTGGACAAAATCCCATTGCAATCTGCTGGCACCACTTGCACCAAGGTGCCCTTGTAAAAATGTCCCTGCAGCACATCAGCATCTGCTGTAAGTTTGGTTGCATCAGAAGGGAAGTGGCAGGTAACCAGTTCAGAAACTTTCCAGTTTGGCCTTCAGCCATGCCTGACATTTCTCATTTGCCTTTTGAACACTGTTGGAGTTCTGTCTCTGAAGGACAAGAATTTTTTAGTAGAGAGGTGAGACGTGTGATAAATATGATGAGAAATGGAGGCCGGACCTTCCTATTTCAATTGTATAGAAAAAGTAAGGAAAAAGGAAGAGGAAGAGGAAGAGGGAAAAAAACAGACACCAAAGCAACCACAAAGCAGTTCTGCTTGCTTTTTCCTTTTTTAACCACAGGACATCAATTTTCCTCCATACTGTAGCATCTTTCCCAAATCCTGTGGGTCTTCCAAACCTTCCGGCTTTTAAATCATCTGTTCATTGTTCTGTCATATGTCTGGGTGGCCTGGGTAAGTTTAGGATGTGTTTTTCTCCAGCTGCAGTTAGGATTGTACGCCAAGGAAACCCTTGGCTGTTTCTTGTACTTTAACAAGTGGATGGGCTTGCAGTCAGGTGCCTGGGGCTGGGATCCAAGGTGTGCAGTTGACGCCGGTGCTGTGTTCCTTTACCGCAGGAGCAGGGCCAGCCCTGGGTAGCACAGCTGTAATGACAGTGAGGACTCCAGCTCCCCACCATGTCCAGTGGCTGAGCTCAGCTGCAGAGGGACAGAATAAAACCCGCTTTGTCACCTCTGGTGGTGTGGGAAAAGAAAAGAAGCTGCCATAATTATTTGTACTCAAGGGGAGCGCGTTGCCATTTTATAATTGGAAATTTTCCTTTGGGTTGAAGAGGAAAGCAACAAAGTCTCTTTAGACACCATCTATTTCAGTGCCACTAGCACAGGGTTATTATAGTGGTGGGCATTTTTATGGGGACTCCAAGGCCTCTTTCCGTTGTTCGTTTTGTCTATTATAGATGGACTCTGCAAGCTGAGGTTTGAGTCTGGGCCTCAGATCTGGGCCTTATATTTCTAAATGACATCATGCAAAAGCAGAATGAGCTCTCTTCCCTCTTGGCTTGTCAGCATGTTAGAGCTTGGTTCCACATGAACCACACTGGATAATGCTCTCCTGATGTCTTCCGAAATTACACTATAATTCCTCAGCCTGAGGAGTATCAGGAAGACCTGCTAAGCTCCATGAACACGGTCAGCTGCATGGAAGAGAGCATTCTTGGCTTTGCTAATGAAACTGGAGTTCACCTTAGGTTAGATGCTCTTGAGGAAGAAAAAGGCTGGAATCTTCAGATATTTCCAGAGGCCTGTGTGCCCAGAGGGACTGAGTTCCAGGGAGTAGCTGGATGTTCCTGCACATCATAGAAGGGGATTCCCAGACAGCTCAAGCCTTACCATAGGCAAACACTCCCCCAGAGTTTCTCAGGCAACACTTTGCTTTGGGTTTCAAGTGGTTCCAGCTCCTCTGTCTGTAAAGATGCCCCTAAAACCATGCGGCAAGTGCCTCAGAACTGGTGTTACATTTCCAGAAAAGAAGAAAAGAATCCCAAACCCAATGAAGTTTCTAAAACAGTGATTTTTAGAGAGGAACTTAATCCCCTGTGCAGTTTCTTCTCACTGGGAAACCTGGGCATGAGGGTTGGTTACCAAAGGGGTGGCACTTGTGATTAGACCATGAAAAGTGGTCAAGTCTTCCAAGGCCAGTCTCTTCCATATCGCTTATAAAAGGACTTTACCTTAGATCCCCAAATTTTGCATGCATGCCTGCATAAAATAAACCCCACAATACAAACCTTCAGGAGAATCATGGCCTTAGGGGGTTTCTTCTCTATGTTTATTCTCCGAAGTGTTACATATGCATTAAGTTTTGCAATATACCCATACATACTCATCACCCAGCTTAGCCTAGCCTTGTTTCATATTAAAATGAGTCTGAGGGTCTCTTCACACTTGCGGCAGTATCCTCTGGTGGTTGCCAGTGGTCATCATGATAAAGTAATGCAAGTATTCCTTGCAAATGTGTGCAAATGCCATTTTGTAACAATCCTAGTATAGTGCTGGTTTACAGATGAATCCTGTGAAAAACAAATTTGAGATATCTTTCAAGAGATGCTTGTAAGCAAGAGATTCATAGTCTTTTGAGAAGATCTGTCGAGTTTTTTGGCAAGTGGGTAAATGGTGTTCTGCTGGTGAATCGCAGGCATCCTTTAAAGACCATCAGTGTGGCGTAAGCTTGCTGGATCAACATCTGCCTCAGATGCAATGGTGTCTTAGTTTGGAAAGACAGGTTTCCACCAGGGAAAGCTGGAGTTTCCCTTGGAATGGAGAATGTAAACCCCTCACGCCCTCCAAATTATAATAATTTTGCAATTAAGGGCTTTCAGGCAAAGATTTGGGAATAGGAATAACAGTTCTTTACTAGGAATATTAACAATACAAATGTAGTAGTAAAAACAAACAAAAACCACAAACAAGCAAACAAAACAAACAACAGTCCTAGAAACTCTGACAGAGTCAGAGATACAACCTGACACCCTGTCGGTCAGGGTGCTGGAAGCAGTCCAAAGTAAGTCCTTTGGGAGTGGCAGATGTGGTGCTGTTGGAGTAGAGATGATCCTGAGAGGAAAAGGGTCCAATGATGGTAAGAGGGGTCCAGTCTTCCTCCAGGAATCCAGTGGAACCGTTCCTACATTTCAGTTTTTATCTAGGTAGGAATGGTTGGCTCCCTCCAACTGAGTGGAGCATCTCACAGTGGGATGATGGAATGTGTCATGTCATTGGTGAGCCTTAATGGCCCATTAGCAGATATCCCCCTGGAGGGAGGATGGGTGGTGAAAGAGATAAGAAACACTGCCCCACTTGGTTTTAAGAGCTGACCCATTATCAGAAGGCATCCACCCCCCTCCCCCCAGAGTTACAAGAGATAAAGAAAAACATCTCCCCAATTGCTTTCAACAGATGAAACAGAATACACATTTTTGGTTCCATAACCCAAGACAAATGGTCATTTAACAATTGGCATTTTGTAACAGTTTCCCTGTGTCACATTAAAATATCCCCATGGACTAGGTTCTATATTGGGGCTGGAGCATGGGAGATGGGGGTTTTGCCCAAAATCTTTGCAATGCTTCACTTTCTGTACTTAGTCAGGGCTTTCCATGGCACTTGAAACAGACTTTTTAAGAAACAGCTTCCAACCAGTCTGACTGTAAACAATTCCTTTTCCATGTCACTGCCCCTTACACAGTAGGATCTGCACTGTCACTGTAAACCCTGAAAATTCTGCCCTAATGACAGTAAAGTCAGCAACAACAAGAAAACCACTACAGTTCTCAGTTCTTATATACCTGAATATGAGAATGTCCATTTGGGGGAGGAACAGAATATATTTCCACAGTTCTGTTATGGTTTGGGCTTTTTTGCAATACACAGATCCTCTCATTTCCCCTTCTTTAGCCTTAAGAATTAAAGTCAACCATCTGCTTTGGAAATGCAGCTTAAGTGTAACTGTTTCTGCTATTTTGATTTACATTTTTTGATGAGCTGAAAATATTCAATTGTAACTTGCTTTATAGAATTCTTTGTCACTGTGGGACTGGAAAAAGACCACAGGAATTTCTCCCACCATAGATTTTAAAATATTTTAAAATACTATTGTAAAGACTATTTGACAATATTTAGTTTTGCTTTCTGTGTAACTTTACTAAGTCTGTACTTTAAAACAAGAGATACCTAGCAGGGTTCCACAGTTTAATTACAGCAGTTGCTTTTCAACAGGCTAATTTTCCTGTAGGACTAGACTAGGAAAGCAACCACTTAGGAAATTGAGTTTTCCACATTGTTGCAATGTAGAAATGTGTTGTATTCCTCTGGGGAATGGTTTTACCCCAGAACCCCCTGAAGCCTGTAACCATGTAGTTTGACCCTTCCTTCCTATCCTGACACTATCGGCTCAGGTTCAGCTATCTGTCCTGAGCAGAAGACTAGATAAAGTGCTGTTTCTTCCTTGTTCTCTCTCTCTGCCCTGGAACCCTTTGAGAATAAAGCCTTGGACTGATCCTAGGGGGTGAGAGCCTCTTTTGGAATCTTTTACCCTGTTTCACTGAGATATTCCTCAGAAATCATAAAATATGCATAAATTGCTTGAGTCTGCACAGTTAGTCTCTGAGGGTCTAGTTGGGGACCTTTAGAGACCCTGAGTGGTCACTGAGCTTTTGGACTTTGGTTGACCTTTCATTGTGATCTTCCACATAGTAGTCATTTTCATCTTGGTTATCTGAGCTGCACAATATGTTCTTGAAAAAACTGCATTGCTCTGGCTTGACTTGGGACATAGGTCGTCTCAGAGCTCTCAGTGTTCCACTGATCACTACTTCCTCCTAAGCTATTTACAACAGCCCCCACTTAAAGATTTTCAAGATTTTTCCTGGAAGTCTCACTTCTAGAACTCATTTTCTTGCCTATGGTAATAATGTTTGTTATTACAAATACTTGCAAAACATCTCATGAAAGTCAGAATACATTGAATTATTACAAAAAATAAAAAAAAGCAAACTGCAACAATTCCAACACATGTTATAAATGATTCTTTAAGCCTTTAAAGGTCTGCTAGCCATGAGAAAAGAGTCCCAACAAGAGTGGGGACTTTTGGTCTTCTTGCATTTTTAAATTCCTTTTTTTGATTGATGATATTCCAGATTGCTGGAATCCATCGGCATTCTTGTAACAAATCCAGCAATTTGTAACCTTCTGTCTTGGTTTGACAAGACAGGTGTCTGCCAGGGAAACTGGGGTTTCCCTTAGAATAGAGAATGCAAACTCCCCACCCCTGCCAAATTATAAATTTTCAATTAAGGGCTCTCAGGCAAAGATTTGGGAATAGGAATAACAGTTCTTTACTAGGAATATCAATAATACAAATGTGGTAGGAAACAAAACTACCCCACCAAACCAGCAAACAAACAACAACAATTTGGGAAAGCCCTGACAGAATCAGAGCTGCCACCTGGCACCCTGTTAGTCAGGGTGTTGGAAGCAGTCCAGAAGTGAGTCCTGGGATGACAGACGTGGCTCTGTTGGAGCAGGGACACTCCTGTAGCCAAAAAGGGTCTAGGAGTGATGAGGAAGGGTCTAGGAGTGATGAGGAGGGGTCCAGGGGTGAGGTGATGGTGAGATGGGGTCCGGCGATGATGAGATGGGGTCTGGCGAAGATGAGATGGGGTGCCGTCTTCCTCCCAGGAATCGGGGTGAAGCAAGAGAAGTCTGTCCCCGACCGGCTCAGTTTTCCCGGCAGCAATTGTAGACTCCCCCCACTGGGTGGGGCATCCCACAATAGGACCATGCATGCAAATGGGGCTTCTGGGGCTCTGGGGGGAGCGGGTATAGTCCGGGGGTATAGTCTGTTGATGGCCCATTACCCAAAAGGCACCCGCCCCTCCCCCCCGTCCCCCTCCTTCCAAAGTTACAAGAAATAAAGAACAATTCCCCAACTGCTTTCAGCAGATGAAAATAGAATACACATTTTTGATTCCATAACCCAGGACATTATCCACCCCTTATTCTATTATCATCTGCATCATACCTAAAGCAATGAACTACTATGCAAAATGAACCCCTACACTCAATTCTTACTTAGGATTAGGTTTTCTTGGGGTACACAACTGGTTTTTCCATCTTTCTGCATTACCCACCAAGTGTAACCAGGTCCTTGAGCAAAAACAATCCCACGGATGGGTTCGCCTTTGCCTGAGGTGGGGTTAATCCAGACAGTCTTTCCTAAAATACCTCTCATGTGCACCACAGGGACTTTATCTCCATCTACTGTGTGCAAAGGGGTAGACTGGGCAGGACCAGCTCGACTGATGGAGCCTCGGGTGTTGACCATCCAGGTGGCTTTTGCTAAGTTCACTTCCCAGTTCTTAAAGGTCCCTCTGCCAAGTGCCTTTAGAGTGGTCTTAAGTAGTCCATTGCACCGTTCCACTTTCCCGGCAGCTGGTGCATGATAAGGGATGTGATAGATCCATTCAATGCCGTGTTCTTTAGCCCAGGTGTTTATAAGGCTGTTCTTGAAATGGGTCCCGTTGTCTGACTCGATTCTCTCAGGGGTGCCGTGTCTCCACAGGACTTGTCTTTCCAGGCCCAGGATGGTGTTCCGGGCGGTGGCATGAGGCACAGGATAGGTCTCCAGCCACCCAGTGGTGGCTTCCACCATGGTCAGCACGTAGCGCTTGCCTTGGCGGGTTTGGGGCAGGGTGATGCAATCAATCTGCCAGGCCTCCCCATACTTATATTTGGACCACCGTCCACCGTACCAGAGGGCTTCACCCGCTTGGCCTGCTTGATGGCAGCACACGTCTCACAGTCATGGATAACCTGAGAGATACTGTCCATGGTTAGATCCACCCCTCGGTCTCGTGCCCACTTATAGGTGGCATCTCTGCCCTGATGACCTGAGGCATCATGGGCCCACCGAGCTAGGAACAACTCTCCCTTATGTTGCCAATCCAAGTCTATCTTAGACACTTCTATCTTCGCGGCCTGATCTACCTGTTCGTTGTTCCGGTGCTCCTCATTAGCCCGACTCTTGGGGACATGGGCATCCACATGACGGACTTTCACAGGTAGTTTCCCTACTCTGGTGGCGATGTCCTTCCACTCATCAGCAGCCCAGATTGGTTTTCCCCTACGCTGCCAGCTGACCTTTTTCCACCTTTCCAGCCAGCCCCACAGAGCATTAGCTACCATCCACGAATCGGTGTAGAGGTAGAGCTTTGGCCACTTCTCTCTTTCAGCGATGTCCAGGGCCAATTGAACAGCTTTGAGTTCGGCAAGCTGGCTTGACCCACCTTCTCCTTCAGTGGCTTGTGCAACCTGTCTTGTGGGGCTCCACACAGCTGCTTTCCACTTCCGGTTCATCCCTACGATGCGACAGGAACCGTCAGTGAAAAGAGCGTAGCGTGCTTCTTCTGCTGGCAGTTGGTTATATGGTGGAGCTTCTTCAGCCCGGGTTACCTGCTCTTGTTCTTCTTCCTCGGTGAGACTGAAGTTCTCAGCTTCCGGCCAGTTGGTGATCACTTCCAGAATCCCAGGGCGATTCGGGTTTCCAATACGGGCGCGCTGAGTGATGAGGGCAATCCATTTGCTCCAGGTGGCATCGGTGGCGTGATGGGTGGAGGGAACCTTTCCTTTAAACATCCACCCCAGCACTGGTAGTCGGGGTGCCAGGAGGAGTTGTGCTTCAGTGCCAATCACCTCTGAGGCGGCTTGAACTCCTTCATAGGCAGCCAAGATCTCCTTCTCCGTGGGAGTGTAATTGGCTTCAGACCCTCTGTAGCTTCGGCTCCAGAATCCCAATGGCCGGCCTCGAGTCTCACCAGGCACCTTCTGCCAAATGCTCCAGGACAGACCATGGCTCCCGGCTGCGGAGTAAAGCACATTCTTTACCTCTGGTCCCGTCCTGACTGGGCCAAGGGCCACTGCATGAGCGATTTCCTGCTTGATCTGGGCAAAGGCGTGTTGCTGCTCTGGGCCCCAGTGGAAATCGTTCTTTTTGCGGGTAACCAGGTACAGAGGGCTCACAATCTGACTGTACTCAGGGATGTGCATCCTCCAGAAACCTATGGCACCTAGGAAAGCTTGTGTTTCCTTCTTGCTGGTCGGTGGAGACATCGCGGTGATCTTATTAATGACCTCTGTGGGGATCTGACGCCGTCCATCTTGCCACTTCACTCCCAGGAACTGGATCTCTCGGGCAGGTCCCTTGACTTTACTCTTCTTGATGGCAAAGCCAGCTTCCAGGAGAATCTGGATGATCTTTTCTCCTTTCTCGAAAACTTCCACTGCCGTGTTTCCCCACACAATGATGTCATCGATGTACTGTAGATGTTCCGGAGCCTCACCCTTCTCCAGTGCAGCCTGGATCAGTCCATGGCAGATGGTGGGACTGTGCTTCCACCCCTGGGGCAATCGGTTCCAGGTGTACTGAACGCCCCTCCAGGTGAAAGCAAACTGGGGCCTGCACTCTGCTGCCAAAGGAATGGAGAAGGCGGCATTGGCAATATCGATGGTCGCATACCACTTTGCTGCCTTGGACTCCAGCTCATACTGGAGCTCCAGCATGTCCGGCACGGCAGCGCTCAGTGGTGGAGTCACTTCATTCAATGCACGATAGTCCACAGTCAATCTCCATTCCCCTTCAGACTTACGCACAGGCCAAATGGGACTGTTGAAGGGTGAGTGGGTTTTGCTGACCACCCCTTGGCTCTCCAGTTTCCGAATCATCTCATGGATCGGAGTCACAGAGTCTCTGTCAGTACGGTATTGCCGACGGTGCACTGTTGCTGTGGCAATTGGCACCTGTTGTTCTTCAACTCTCAGCAGTCCCACAGCAGAGGGGTCGTCGGAGAGACCAGGCAGGGTATTTAGTTGTCTGATGTCTTCCATCTCTACAGCAGCTACTCCAAAAGCCCAACGATATCCTTTTGGGTCTTTGAAATGTCCATTTTTGAGATAGTCTATGCCAAGGATGCACGGGGCCTCTGGACCAGTCACAATGGGGTGTTTCTGCCACCCATTCCCAGTCAAACTCACTTCGGCCTCCAATACAGTCAGTTGCTGGGACCGCCCTGTCACTCCAGAAATAGAGATGGGTTCTGCTCCCACATACCCTGACGGCATCAGGGTACATTGGGAGCCAGTGTCAACCAAAGCCGTGTATTTCTGTGGGTCAGATGTGCCAGGCCATCGGATCCACACAGTCCAATAGATCCGATTGTCCCTCTCCTCTACCTGGCTAGAGGCAGGGCCCCTCTAGCACTGGTTATTCCCTCCCTGAGCATACATACTAGAGGTTCCAGCATCCTGACTACTGACAGCCTGGGCATAGGAGGTTGAGGATACTTTCATTTTAGTGGCACCCCTTTGGTGAGTGTTCCTCTCCTTGAGCTCACGCACCCGGGCTGCCAGAACATAGGTGGGTTTCCCATCCCACACTCCCATGTCTTCCCCATGGTCACGCAGGTAAAACCACAGGTCAGCTCTCGGGGTGTACCCTCTCTCTCTGGCTGGGGGTCGTTGGGCTCTGACTCTGGGGCCTGTGACTCGTACCGGTGCCACATTGGAACTGCTCTTCCTCATCTCCTCCCTCACCTCCCTCATTTCCTCTTTGAGCTCTTTCACCACGGCAGAGATATGAGCCTGCAGCGGGCCATTGATCATGCTCTCATAATTCCTAAGCTTAGTGGCAACAGCCCCCACTGTCACTTGGTTGTCCTCAGCATTAATGGTTGCAATGAATGTAGTATACTGAGATGGCCCCAGATTTGCCAGGTTCCATAACATCTGCGCTGTGCATCTAACCTTGTCAGGATCATTATCATGCTGTCCACTCCTCCCAAAAAGTACCTCTAGTACTGCCACTTCCCTCAGCTGTTGGATTCCCTCCTCCAGAGTTTTCCAGCGCATTCTATGGTGGTGCTCCTGCATTCTTTCTCTGTGGACAAATCTTTCTCTCACACTCGTTAAAAGCCGCTGCCAGAGGGAAAGAGGTCCAGGCTCCCTTACAAATACCTGATTTATACCTGAGTCCTGGGTCAAGGGTCCCAAATTCCTGGCCTCCCCACCATCTAGTTGGACACCTGTGCCCATAAGATCCCAAACCCGAAGTAGCCAGGCAGTGTAAGCCTCACGTCCCCGCCGTACAATATCTTTTTGCAGATTACGGAGACTTTCATACGACAGGGTCTCAGTGATGATCTGAACATGTGATTCCCTTGTGTCTTGTGAGGGCCCTCCCTTCTTATCTTTACTCTCTGGGTTTGCTGTTTTCACTTTAGATTTCCTTGTTTCCACAGGGGCAACTGCTGCTGGCTGTGACTGCCCCTGTGTGTCAGCTGGAACCTGGACAGTTGTAATGTCTGCGGGTTCTGTATCAGATTCTCTTTTGTCAGGGCAGGGCGAAGGTTTCTCACCAGCTGGGGAAATGTACTCCTTCAGCGTCTGGTTCATCTCATGCATTTCTTTTATCAGAGCCTTCACCCAAACCGGGTGGTTTATGCCTGAGGCTGGCTGTGGGACAGGGGTGGGCTCTTGGGCAGCATCATTATTCTTTGGGGTAGTTATCAGAGTGCTTACCCAGGCCAGTCTCCCTTTATCTCTGAATACCAAATAGAATAGGCCTATAAGCAGCACCAACCACTGTATGACGTCATTAGCATTCAGAGGGAAATTTAACCCTTGAAAAGCTGGTGGAGTAGACCCAAAAAACTGAGTGAAGGATTGGGAGAAAATTTCCCCAGGTGCCATTTCCTCACAATATGTACCATTATTAAAGTAACCCCAGAAACACAGAGTTAGTCTATGATAGCCCTGAATCCATGTGCCTGCTTTCCAAAGGAAGTTAAAAATCCACGAATTCCTCACCTTATTAACCCACAAAATAAACTGGATGCCAGCCACAGTAGCCTTGGTTATAGGGCCCATGTTTAGATAAGGGCCAGCAAATGGCAGAAATACAGCCACAACCACGTGCCAGCCAAACCAGGGAAAGCTGGACCACATGATTTTGAGCAGTAGACTTCTATCTAGTACACAAGAACTGTTATTCCTCTGTCTCAATGCCCTTGTGCCCCACACTTGGGCGCCAAAATCTGTCTTGGTTTGACAAGACAGGTGTCTGCCAGGGAAACTGGGGTTTCCCTTAGAATAGAGAATGCAAACTCCCCACCCCTGCCAAATTATAAATTTTCAATTAAGGGCTCTCAGGCAAAGATTTGGGAATAGGAATAACAGTTCTTTACTAGGAATATCAATAATACAAATGTGGTAGGAAACAAAACTACCCCACCAAACCAGCAAACAAACAACAACAATTTGGGAAAGCCCTGACAGAATCAGAGCTGCCACCTGGCACCCTGTTAGTCAGGGTGTTGGAAGCAGTCCAGAAGTGAGTCCTGGGATGACAGACGTGGCTCTGTTGGAGCAGGGACAATCCTGTAGCCAAAAAGGGTCTAGGAGTGATGAGGAAGGGTCTAGGAGTGATGAGGAGGGGTCCAGGGGTGAGGTGATGGTGAGATGGGGTCCGGCGATGATGAGATGGGGTCTGGCGAAGATGAGATGGGGTGCCGTCTTCCTCCCAGGAATCGGGGTGAAGCAAGAGAAGTCTGTCCCCGACCGGCTCAGTTTTCCCGGCAGCAATTGTAGACTCCCCCCACTGGGTGGGGCATCCCACAATAGGACCATGCATGCAAATGGGGCTTCTGGGGCTCTGGGGGGAGCGGGTATAGTCCGGGGGTATAGTCTGTTGATGGCCCATTACCCAAAAGGCACCCGCCCCTCCCCCCCGTCCCCCTCCTTCCAAAGTTACAAGAAATAAAGAACAATTCCCCAACTGCTTTCAGCAGATGAAAATAGAATACACATTTTTGATTCCATAACCCAGGACACCTTCACAGTTTCCACAGGCTTGATTTTCAAATTTAATAGGGTTTTTGACAGCTTACTCTTCATGACTTATCTTTACTTTCATGCCATTTGTTCTAAATAATTCTACAGAGCAGAAAAGAAATAATATTTTCATGCTTTAATCAGTTGAAGCTTCAAATCCTCTGCTGAGTCTATTTTCCCCTCTGGTTCCTTGGGTGTTGGGGCTGGCTTCCCTCAGGGTAGGTCTATCAATGCACTGATCCCCTCCCCTTTTATTGCTGCAAGAGTGCTTAGGAACACATGGAATGGTCCTTCCCATTTTTCTTTAAGTGCCTTGTTGCTCTGCATACTGACGTATATACAGTCTCAGGTTGATGAGGATGTAGCTGAAAGTCATCAGGGATGGTCACACCAGAAACCTGTGCAAAAATGAAAGCACTTTTCCCAAAGATAATACACATGGTCTTAAATTATCACTTTTTATCACATTTTTTTCCAGAAAGGATTCTAAATTGGTAAGGTCTTCCATAGAGAGTTTCATATGGGCTCACTTGTTCTTTAGAAGCTACTTGAATTCTGACCCTCGGTAGTGCAAGGGGAAGCACATGTGGCAACTTCTGTGTGGTTTCCTGGCAAATTTTACTCATTTCTGTTGTTAGACTCTGATTTGTTCTCTCAACCCTGCCACTGAGGTAAGACCTCAATAGGTTAAAGTAGGTCCCATTTACGTGGGAGTGTTTTGCATAGATTTTGTACAGTTTCAGCTATGACATAAGAATCTCTATCTCATGACATTCCAAACAGGATCCTTAACCTGTGCACTCTTTCTTGTATTATTACTTGTGGTACTTCTCTAGCTTCATTGGTGTGATAAGGAAAAGCCTCTGGCCATGCAGAAAATGTGTCTACTAAGCCTAATAAATACCTGTATTCTTTTTGTTGAGGTAACTCAGAAAAACCTCAGTGGCATTAATCTCCGCCACTATTTCCCTTTTTTGTGATCCCTAAAGGCAGTCTTTTATAAAACTGTGCATTGCTCTGTAAGCAGATTTTGCATTTGCTAACTACTTGTCAGCCTAAGTATCTGCCTTTTCAAATTATCTACCATGCCTTCAATATCCCAATGAGTTTCTTTATGTTTGTCTTCTACAATTTATCTCATTATTGCGTGAGGCACTCGGTGATTTTTTGCTACCCACCACCCTTCATGATTCAATCAGGCATTGAAAGTTTTTGACCATTGATTGTCTTCATCATGGTGTTCTGTGACTGATTTGGAAAAGTTCACAACTTAGGAAAGAATTGACAACAAGCTGCTTTGTTCTGCCACTTCTCTAGCAGTTTTGTCTGCTACTCAGTTTCTGATGTTGACTGGTGTTTGTCTGAACTGCTGAGCTTTGCAGTGCATTATTGCCACTTTAGCGGGGAATTGGACACTCCCAAAGCTTTCCGTGTTTGATTGGAGATCCTGATTCCTTGCAGAAGGATTGAGGAACACAGCAGGGTTCAAGGCAGTAGCTGTCTTTAGCACCACGTCTTTTGTTCCAGGAGTACCACCTGTTACTATAAGATTCTGCTGAGGGAAAACAAGTGACCTCCTTTCTGCTCTAAACCAGACAAAACCATGTGTAGGACATAAACTGGCATTTTTTCCCATTAATTTTCAAGCCTATTCTATCAATCAAACCATGGTGGCTCCTGCTCTGAGGCACACTGGCCATTCCTTGAGTACATTGTTTAGTTGTTTTTTGAGAAATATGTTCTTTTTTGCACTGGGTTCTTTCCTACATTTTGAGCCTTTAAGCTAAATATGGGGGTACTGTGCAAGGCAAAGGCACTCAGGTATGAATAGTGCAAAGGGTTCAGTCAATTCTGGTAACCTCAGAGCAGGGGTTATCATCAATGACTTTTTAAGATATGAAAAGGCTGTTTCAACATTCGGGAGTCCAGTGCAACACCTCCTTGGATTTCTTTGATGTTTCATACAAGGGTTTTTCCGATAGTCCATAACTGGGGATTCATAGTCAACACCATCCCGTCATTCCCATAAAAGGACATAGTTCCCTTGTAGGTCTGGGCTCTGGTGTCTGACAAATTGCTTCCTTCCTTTCTGTTCCCCAAACTACACTGTCCTGGCGAGTGTGGAAGCCAGGAGACCAGAAATGGGCAGATATGGACATGGTCTTGAAGACAAAGACAAAATTTCATGGGAAAAAGTTTAGAAAGTCATATTCAACACATTTTAAATGATATGCTTTTATTCCCTCTCCCTGTAATGACTGTACAACAGTATTTTTGCTGCCAGTTGACTTAAATCAGGAATAAACTTGGGTAAGGGGAAAATGAAAGTTAAACCATCATAAACTGAATATAAGATATTTTTCCACATGCGTCAGTAACTTCAATGGCCACTTGCAGTCAGCACAACTATCAGCTTGTAATTGTGTTCAGGGTCAATGCTGCCTCTTCCATGTCAGCTCCTCCTGCAGAGCACATGGTGGCCTGGGCATGGTGTTGGCTTGCTTCCTTCTAGGAGACTAGGATGAGGAAATGTCTGGGGGAGTTTTGTCAAAGAGAATATTTGAGTGATGATGTACATGCTCGAAGCCTCTCAGACTGACTGGCCTGCAGCAGGATCAACCAGTGCTGGGAGGGCTGCACCTTGCTGCCCTGGTTAGAGGTGTTCAGCTGCTCCTGCACCTCGGATATATCCAAGCACAGCACTTTTGTGCAGAAACACTTAATTAGCCCTGGTTCACACAGCTGCAGCAACTGGGCTGACCAGAGCACCCCTTTCTGCACTTGGAAATGAGCTGAGCAGTCATGGGACAGGGCAGGGCATTCCCCACATGTGCCCTCTGCCCTGACCGTGTCCAGTTCCACTCCTCAGTGACATCAGGCCCATCCTGGAATGAGGAACTCCCTGTTTCCAAGGACACAGGGTCATCGGCACCAGCAGACAGCAGGAGCGGTCAGACCATTCTGCAGCTGCAGCAAGAGGAGAGGTGTCAGAGTGTTAGCGAGTGTTGTGCTAAATTGGTTGGTTCTAGCACACGTTGTTCAAGGGGCCGATCCACACACTGAGTGGAGGTAATTACTTACAGTTCTATGCAGAAAGGGGGGACTCAGTGGCAAATTCACAAAGCCAGCACCACAAGAACAAGAGCTTTTTAGTGTTTCTACATTTTAGTAAAGAACAGTATTTGTGTTCATGGACTGCAAGTTACCCAGTTTTCTTCATAGTTAGTATTCTGTCTGCTTTTGGGTAATGATACTCTCACTTCTCAAGCAAATTAGACTGCATGCTCAGTCTCTCTCTTCTTCTTTGTGAGAGATTTCTTGAGTGGATGGCCATGGTCTGCCCTTGCTGGAATTACCTTTTTATCCCGCTGGAGCTGATTGAGCACAGTTGCTGTGTTTGCTTTATTAGTTTTTTCCTTGTCTTGGGGGTTCTGCCAAATGTCCTTGTGCCCATAAATTCTGCATTATTTGTGTCCACCATCAGTGTTACATACTTCTTCCCAAGCCTTGCTAACCTCCCCTAGGTCTGAGATCATTGTCGGGCCTGTCAAGCCCTACACCTCTAATAAGGCAATTCAGCCAGAAAGTAATTTGTCTTTCCAACACCTGCCCATCCCCTCGAGTTTGTTGTCTACTGCTGTTGTTTGTTCTGTTTCATGGAAAGAATCTCCCTTTTTGTTGATGAGCCTTGAAAGCCACAAAGGCCAAACAACAAAGAACACTTTTTCCTAACACCAATTTTACTTTTTCCAGGTTTTGCAACAGAAGCAGTGGCTGTATGGGAGTGGGAGCACCCGAGGCAGAGTGGGATGGCGGAACTGCGAGCCTGGTTACGATCCAGTGTGTTCCACAGGGCCCCAACCCACACTGCATCCCACAGGGCCCCCAACCCCACTGTGATACCCGTCAGGGTGACCCAGAGGTCCCAGGACCAACTGGTGAGGCATGGGTGTTGGGCTCTGTGGGTTGACACCAGGTGGGAGCTTGGCCATGGTTTTGATGTCAGGTGCTGCTGACCCCGCAGGACCCGTTGGGCAGGGCTGGAACCCCACTGGTGCTCCAAGGGCCCTTCCCCGGTGGAAGCGACTCCCAGGGATGAGACAGAGGAGGTGCCAGTGGAAGTGCCTCACAGGGATGACCCAGATGAGATGCTAGTGGAAGTTGGAGGTTCCCCATGCTGTGACATTCAGTAAATTCATGCTCTGGGAATGGGTCTTGGTCAAAATGCGTGGACTCCTCATTGTTCCATGTTTATACCAGGGTCACCGAAAACATCAGTATAGGTGAAACTATTAACAGTAGTTTTCTTGCTACTAGTACTAGTCATTAATTTATTCCCAGCTGCAGTGCAGAGGGGAGAACTCCCAGCCACATGCACAGCACTCTCCAAGTTTTTCCACTTATTGATACATTTTTAGCAAACAAAGAAATTCCTGTTCATTGGTTCTAAATTACATCACTCTCCTCATTAATTAGTTTTCTCTCTTATATTGAATATTGATGTCTCCTTTCACATGCTAAGTCGTCCACATTTTTCAGTCCGTTTCTTTTTTTTTTTCCCAGACAAGTCATTTTGAGTTCTGAGGCTGAAATATCTTTATTAGTTTCGTCTTTGTTTTCTGGTTACTCCAACATGTTCTTGGAGGGCTATGAAGTCTGGATTCCAGGTGTCCAGCCTTTTACTCCTGCAGGCTTTGTTCATTGAAGTGTATCAGGGTTAGTTTAGCAAAACTAAAAGTTTTGGTGATCTAACAATCCAGTTCTGACAATAGACTGTCAAAAGACTTAACTACCTACCCTCTAAAGTGGAACATTACAATGTTAAGACTGATACACTGCTTACGATTAATATACTGCTCATGAATAATTAAACAATTAATTACAAAGTTAATTAAAATCATTAATTAGGAAAAAGTGTAGGCTAGACATGCAATGAAAAGCTGCATAAATAATCCAAGCTGATGTGTTTGGAACCTTATGTGATTTGTTTCCATTCTTCTATAAAATGCACAGATGCTCTTAGAGCATACTCATTCTTTAAGACGACGTGAATGATGTGAAGTTCAGGTGACTTCCCTTTCATGTCTAGTCCCTGTCCTAAGCTCTGCCAGTACTGATGATTGGAACAGAAATATTAATGGAAATGTGTTGAGGCAGCACTTTGTGCAAATGACAGCAACACGGATGAAGGATGAACAGTCTCACAAGCAAAATATTGAAGGATTTCTAAAACATGGTTGAATATTACTTTTACAGATCTTTGCAAGTGATACTCCTATTTCCTTAAAAATTCAGACAAATTTCAGATAAATAGCTTTTTAGCTTCACTATCAGCCAATTTTGCCTTCAGAATGAAGCAGCTGGATGGCAGTCAGTTGTTTTTGTTAAAAAATATGCTTATGCTGATAGACATTGTAGTGATTTTTGAGCTCAAATGGAATGTGGCACATTCTGTACTAAATGGAGTTCAGCCAAGCAACCCAAATTTTGTTCCATCTAACTAACCTAAGATTACCTGTTTCCATTTCACATCTATGCAAATAATAACATCTAGAGCTGAGGAAAAAGAGAAGGGGATTTGGTGCCTGTTACAGCTGAAATTAATCTTTTGCAGTTGAAGTTGTTCTTGGGGGTGAGTCCAGGATCTGCTTCCTTAGTACCAAATAAATCCCAGTGTTGGGTGTTGCTCTGACTTTGTGATAGTTTTGTGAGCCACTCTCGCTTGGTTTGTTAGCTGAGCTCTGGTTAGTTCAGTTGTACTCAGGCACTTTACAACAGCAAGTAAAATCACTGCTATTTTGTGGGGTCTGTGTGGTTGCTGTGCTGGGAGAACAGCCTCCTGGTTTGTCCCAAAAGGATACTCTCCTTGCACTTTAACACAGGCACAGACCCCTCAGACAAGTCTGGGCTTGTGGAGACTCCAGGCAGCGTAAGACCCGGGGTGCAGCAGCGAGATAAATGTAGCAAGATGAATCCTGCGTGACTCCTTTAGAGAGGCTGGACGAATCTGTGGAAGAAAGAAACGGATCTGCTTCAGGAGTCTTGTCCAGAGACAGATTCCACTGCGGCAGCACTTCCGAACCATGTGGCTTCGAAAGCAGAACTCCGACCATGTGGCTGTCCGGGGTTTTTACCTGGGAGAGGGAGATGGGGGAGGGCATTCATCCTACCTATCAGAAAAGGGTGGGGCGTGACCTGAGGGCTAAAGGGCAGGCTAAAGGTCAAATCTGTGAGGAGATGTGCGCCCTTTCTGCCTGGGCCAATTCCTTTGATGGCCAGCCCCTGCAGACTCTCAGGTTGCTTGGTAAACCCTGTGTATTCTAATCATTCCTTCAGGGTTGGCTGGGAAAAACCTACCCTGGGAGAGGGGAAAAACCCCTAAAAGAGGGAGCCCACCTTGAAAACCTTAAAGGCACACCACAACAGCACTTGATTTCAAGGGAAGCCCGTGCCTATAAATTCCAGCAATTAGGAAAGACTGATGTGCCACTTGAATGCTTGGCCGCGTTAGAGGCTAAGTGACAGTCACTCTCTCAGGGCAGTTTTGTAGCCAGCTGCTTTCAAAGGGAGAACTGTGCCAAGCCAGCCCTTTTTAGTGATGCAATAGCAAACCTTTTCAAATACAGCTCTCATTTAAAATCAAGGGTCTAGTTAATCAGCAGTAATGGAGTGTAGGCTGATTTTTTACAGAAGATTTCTTTTTCCTTTTAGCCAAATGCCGGCGAGGCGTCACACAGTGAAAGAGCAGAGGCTGTCAAATTTTATAACCCACTTGGAGGTATGGTTGCTTTTCATGTTTTGCTCAATGTCTGTAAGATTTGAAACTTGGCAATTCATTTTTATAGCATATTCTTGGGACAGGGGGTGTGTTCAGAGATCTCAGCCATAGCTAGTTTGCTCTCAGGCCAGCCTTGCAATCTCTTGTCACTGCATCCAGCCATTGGCCTGTTTTCCTCTGACAAACCCTGCCAGTTCTTCCTTGTTGCCATACTGCTTGACTGATTGGAATTTTTAGCATTGAGGTCAAGGTTTGCATCACCCAAAGCATTGAAATTCGCTGCCTTGGTAGTGAACGTTTTGGTTTTGAAACTGGACTTTGGAGTACCAAGGCACTGTGCTTCTCTGTTAAACTTCATTGGAAATTGAAACAAATGACCTTGAGGAAGTTGCATATAGAATCTCATAAGGTCAATATGGAAAACTTTGCTTGATTTAATTTTTTGTCTTGGTCATTAATAAGTAACTATTGCCACAATACCATGTCGGGTTCTTTTCACGGAAAGCGAAAGTAATGATGTCGTCTTCCCCATGGATTCTATAATTTCCCACAAAGCACAACGTGCCTAAGCACGTGATGTCATTTGTTATTAATCTGTTCTGAGTACTGTTTCCCAAAGGGGCTTGGCTCAAGGGGACATTCCCTTTACAGGCACTCATGGTGCTACCTGCAGCAGTGAGCTGAGCCAGGTACAGCCAGCTGCCCTGAGAAAACTGGCTCTCACCTGGCTGTGGCTGCAGGGACATCCCTGCCACTGAAAATGCAGCTCTTGCTCTGCCTTAGTCTAGTGCAGAGCACTTTCAGGCAGCATCATGATGGCTTTTTGGAGAGACAAAACTAAACTTCAGAATTTCTCTTTGTGAAGTTCAGTTTCACGTGTGAATGATGATTGGTGTGGTTCTTGGTGATGGTTTACATAGATCCTAAGAGAATATTTAACCTTCAGTAACTGGGGTGTGAGGACTGACAGTAGTAAGACAATTGTGGAACTTGGGGCCACTTTTGCTTTGGGCTGGGACTGAGAAACTCAGGTGAGACAGGTCTGGTTGCTGGTAGAGTATAGGGTGCCTTTGCAACATGCTCCATGCAGTACCAGTTAGGGACTGGGCTTTGTCACAGAATCAGAGAATATGCTGAGTTGGAAGGGATCCACAAGGCTATGCAAGTTTGGCTCTGTCCCCAAAAATCCCACCATGTGCCTGTGGACCTTGTCCAAATGCATCCTGAGCTCTGGTGGACTTGGTGCCATGAACAGTCTTGTGGGGAGCCTGTCCTGATGCCTGACCACCCTCTGGGTGAAGAACTCTTACCTAATTTTCATGTTAATGTTTGGTTGTTGTTTCAGGTAATTTCTTTTTTTTTTTTTAAGTCATTCAGGGGTATGGTTTTAGGAGGTGTTTTGCTTGAATGCTGTGGGAAGTTTCTATATCTACATTGGATTTAACTTCTCAAAACATTAGTAGTGCCTTCACTCAACAACTGGCAAGTTTACAGTATTCTAAATAATTTAACTGTGCAATGGTTGTGCAATTAGGTTTGCAGGCGAATACCAGAGAGGCATTGACCCCAGAACAGGAAGTGGAGAAAGGCATTAAAAATTTGACCTACATTGAAAGACTGAAGGAGCATGTAAAGAAAGGTCAGTTCTCTGATAGAAGAGACAAAGCTCCTGAATTTCTCACCAATACTCGTGAAGCCTCCATCATCCACCAAGCACGAGTTCCTGAGTTCCAAACAGTGCCTGGTGTGCCATATCCCCTCCCTCAACCTGCTGGCCACACTTCACCTGATGCAGCCCAGGACACGGTTGCCTTTCTGGGCTGCTAGCATACGTTGCCAGCTCATGCCGAGCCTCTCATTCACCAGCACCCTCAAATCGTCCCCACCTTCATCCCCCAGCCTGCCTTGGTGCCAGGGATGTCCCAATCCCCAAAATGCAGTGCCCTGCACTTGGCCTTGCTGAATCTGATGAGGTTACCAGGGCTCTACTTCCCAAGGTTCTTCATGTCCTCCTGGATGGCATCCCATGCCTCTGGTGTTGGCAAACTTGCTGAGGGTGCACTTAATCCCACTGTCCATGTCATTCTCTACATAGCCCAATGCTCGAGCTTACAAACTGGGGAAATCATATAAAAACACCATACATATAAAGAACTTTCCATTAAAACCTCCCCTCCAGTATCACTCCATTACCAGGGTTTTTTGGTTTTTTTTATGGCTGTTTCTTCTTAATGCTTTCCTGTTTGGATTCTTACTGATCTATAAATGTTGAACAAATAGAGTTTCAACCGTGTTGGTACATCCTTTTGAATCACTTTCTTTGCCTTCTCCCAACCCCCCATTTGACAATTCTTTTTCTGCTTTTCCTTTACTGAAGTTAAAATACCAGAGCTCAGGAGAGTCCCACACAGCACTCCAGATCCTGTGCCTGAGAGGAAGAGAACAATGCCCACGAACCCTGCAAAATTCTTCCCGAGGCATTTCAGGACTGTTTCTCAACGACCAGTCAGAGACAGGGTGATTCATTTACTGGCTCTGAAGAATTACAAGAAGTCAGAGCTACTTGCCTGTTTACAGAGAGAAGGAGTTGTGGAAAAGGACAAGGAATCCCTTGGAAAGATCCTTCAGGAGGTGAGATCCTGGAGTTGGTGCCGGCAATGCTAACTCTTAGCTGTCTTACTTCAGGGTTTCAATTAGGAACTAATGAGAGGCTTAGGAAATGCTTCTTGTTTGTGTTTTCCCATGAACTTTACCCAATTTCCCCTCAACTGCAAGTCCATGTGAGGACAGAAAAGAAATCTTCAAAACTTTGGGGGCATTGTTTTTGTTTTGCTAGAATAGCTGGCAATGATAAACTCTTTGTAATGCTGTTGCTTCTCATGCCTTATTTCATCCTCTCTCTTTTCCTTGCACTGCTTAACTGCTTCATGGAGCAACTTCACAGGGTGAAACTCTCCATTGGGTGAAACAGTTTGCGGTGCTACTTAAAATTTCTTGGGACAAATATCTGAGGAGACACATTTGGTAACTGCATAGGGCAGTATTGAATTTGACTGGAGTTGGTGGCATCTCAATGGTACTTGGCTTCTGCTGGGATCTGTGGGGATTGCCTTCCAGGGAAGGGTGTTCCAGACAAATCCTATGTGATAGAGGTGGTGGCCCAACTTTGAGCACAGGGTTTCTTTCCTGTTGTGTGGATTGACTCTTCATCTTCCTTGGCACCTATGACTATTCAGTAAGCCTTCCAGTTCTCCTTTTAGTTCCATTGGTATTCCTTTATCACAGCCATTCATACAATTCACATTGCTCTAAGAATGCAGTGGCTCTTTCCTTCCTTTTTAAATATTCCTGGTCCGCGTAGGACCATTGCTAATGATGCAAGCATTAATGTATCAAGTAGGAATATTTCCTTCTTAGCTATGAAAAAAGGGTTTGGAACCTATTCCAGGGAGGAAAATTCAACCTGGATACAGTTTCAGTTGATACCACAGTGACTTTTAAGAACCCATTCCTTGAACCTGTGAAGTTTGTTGCTGTGTTTGCCGAGTGCAGTGGCAGGGTTTTATCACTCTGAAGACATACACAATTTAATGAGAGCCATGTTCTGCCATCCCAGTGGATATAGCCCATTTAGATTTCAAGTTGATGATAAGATTTCAAAGCTCATCTCCTTAGTGGGTAAAGGTGGAAAAGTTTTCTTCCTTTCCCTTTATCCTTGTAAATGTTTAAGGAGGTTTTGAAGGAGTAGTTTCTTGTTTGCAGTGTGAACTGCCTCAAGGTACTGGTTTGCATCCTGAAATGGCTGTGTGAGCACGTTACATCCTGAAAACTATTATTCACGTTTTTCTTAACTTTCATAGAGAGGTGATGTCATTTTTTTGTTATACATGAAAAACTACTAGCATGAACTTGCTGAGATCTTATTCACACAGCCTTCCTTCTCTTCCAACATGACCTCAGTTCTGCTTTTAAGAAGTGAATTCCTGATTCTGGGTCTTTGTTACTTTTAAGCTGTTGAAGTGTAGCTCTAGGTAGAGCTCCATAGGAAGCTGTAGTAGCTTCCTCTGAGCTTTCCTTTGAGCAGGCACTTGAGAAAGAAAAGCAGGTCTGTTTGCGGAGACAAATGCCAACATCCTGTGCTGCTTCATGGGATGATGAAAACATGTCCCGTTCCAGGCCCAGGCTGTGCTCTGCCATGGCAATGTAGCTGGGTGAAACAAGGGCAGCAGGGGTTCTCCTGAGGGTGGGAAAATATGGATTTGCCAATGGCAGTGGTGTTCCTGAGGTCTTACTCAAAAGAAAAGGAAACAAAGAAAAAACTTGGCCTCTCCATGTATTTCAAATGGTGAAGACTGAGAGTTCTGGCATAGTGTACCTTGGCTCTCAAAGCTGTATTAAAGACCAAAAAACCTGGATCCCTGGTGCAGGGAGAGGTCTTTGTAGCATACATTTCCTCCATGCTTGCAGCAGTTTGGGATTTACTTACATCCGTATTTCTACAGCCCAAATTGAACACACTTGGTTAATATTGCTGCCTCTTACATGACAGCTGCTTTGTTCTTCACATCAAAAAGAAGTCCTGAAAAACTGGTGCATGATTTTGTTTTCAGCTTTGCTTTAGCTTTGCAGTGCCAATTTTACATCTGTAGTCTGCATTTAGGTGTAATGAACATTTATGTTTTAAATCTTTGCCTGTAGGTAGCCAACCTGGATGAGAAAGCAAATTCTTTTAGTCTGAAAGAACATTTCTTTAAAGACATTCAGGAAGATTGGCCTGGCTACAGTGAAAGAGATAGGCAGATGCTGGAGGTCACCCTTTTTCAGTAAGTTCAGTCAGGACAACCACCATTTCAGAAAACCCTCTGGGAAATGAAGATCTGTTTTCTCTGTGAGAAAAGAACTATGACTGTTGATACTTTTGCTTTGTGCCCTGAAATGCTGGACCATCCTTACAGAAAAACAGCTCCATCTCAGAATGCCACCAGCACCAGCCAATCGTCATCTCTGGGACCTTCTGAAAGAGATATCCTACCAAGAACTGCTGAGGTATTTTGTGCATTTTTTAAACATTCTCTACCGTGTATTATGTTTTTATCCCACTTGCTCTTGGTGTCAAAGCTGTGGTATGAAGCAGTAGTGCTGTCTTGATATCAAAAACCTCAAGCATGTACTTCCAATGGGATTCCTGTATACTTGTCAAGATGGTTGCAATTTCAAAGCCTGCAACAAGCTTGCACACAGGACTTGTTTCTCATGTTGCATAAGAAGCTCTGCTAAGGACAAGATGTGTACGTGTTTTTGGTACCTAGCTCTGTCTGGGCAGGTTTCTTGGTGATATGGCAGCTCCAGTATGTAAAACCTGCACGGATATCCCAGTGCTACTGTTTGAATAGAAATCTTAGGGAAGTCTAGAATAAGGACAAATTATAGTAGTGATGCATTTGTAAGAATCTTGTTTTTCTGCCCTAGGCAGTATTTAGGCCTCCATTCTGATTCAGGGTATCCCATGTGTGAGGAGGGGACTCTGAATCATCAGGGAATACCTCTCACTTGTCAGGCTAAAAATCAAGAGATGGCCTGTTTTCTTACCAATACAAGAAGACAAGGCAAACCTGTTGAAAGAAGGTTGGAAAACACAGCATAAAAGGTGTATCTTATATACCTTCAAGAATTCTCTTTAACTCGAGGAGGGTGGACACAGCTCTGTTTTTCCCTAGCTTTGTTCCAGCCAGAGCAGGAAATGCTGCAGGCCCCAGCATCCTCATCTGACCTGTCTCCATGCCCAAAGGATTTCCGTCAGCAGGCTGGCACAGAGCTGTGTCCGGCACAGAAGCCGTGTCTGGAACTCCTGCTCTGAGCTGCTGATGTGCCTGGATGGGAACAGTGTGAGCTTGGGAGGGAAGAGGCTGTGATCCAGTGTTTCCTCTAGAGAACAGCAGGAAGGGCACCTGGAGCCAGACTGGGGCTACTCTCTCTGTTATCATCTCTGCAGTGGATACACAGTGATCAGCACCACACCGGCAGCCCCTTCTTGGGGCTGCTTTAGTGAACTGTGTGTGTGTGACAGCAAGAGCTGAGTGTTTTCCTGGTGTGTCTAAAGCAGAAAGAGGGAGCTAGATAAAGCTAGCCTGAGCTCCCCATTTTGGGGAAGCCTTTGATAGAGCTGCTGCAGAGACTGTCTTTCTCCCAAAGCCTTTTAGCTACAGACTAGAAGGACTTTCTGAACACTCAGGTGAGAAAGCAGGAACAAAATAGAGAACATATTTAGCTGTATCACCTCCTTGTCTGACAGGCCATTTTATATAAGAAAGGAATGTTTTCCACAATTTCCAGTTCAGAAATCCTGCTTTTTCAGAATGGGAGCAAAACTAATCATGATCACTGTTGCAGAAACGGCCTCTGGCTTCTGCCTTTATCAGTCCTGTGATGAGCAAGAAACAGAGGATTGACCAGCAGCCCAGTGATGTCCAGCCAGCAGCTTGTGGCCACTCTCCTTCTTCCTTGGTCCTGCCTTCCACATCACATTCCACTTTGAACCTGTCTCCAAGTGTCAACTCTATTTCTACCTCCACCCCTGAGGTACAACAAAAAGATAAAATTCAGACTCCTTCTGGAATCCTAGTGCCTGCCAGGCTGCAGAGGACGACTCCCAAGTCTAAAGGTGAGAGAACAGAATTAGACAGGGTGAAAAAAATCCCATCCTTTGGATTTTGATAAAATGCTTGCCACGAGCAAAGCCAAAGAGATGAGCAGAGAGCACATGACCCAGGCAGAAAAGGAGTCACACAATTCAAGTGCAAAGGGTGTTAAACCAGATGGATCAGTTTTAGACATGATTCCATTTCATTTTTTACTGGATATTTGTATGGATTTTTAGTCATATCCAGCCTCTCATTCACATGTACCCCCAAGTCATCCCCACCTTCATCCCCAAGCCTGCCTTGGTGCCAGGGGATGTCCCAATCCCCAAAATGCAGAACTTTGCACTTGGCCTTGCTGAATCTGATGAGGTTCCCAGGGCCTCACTTCCTGAGCTTGTCCGGGTCCCTCTGGATGGCATCCTATGCCTCTGGTGTTGGCAAACTTGCTGAGGGCGCACTTAATCCCGCAGTCCATGTCATTCTCTACATAGCTCAATGCTTGAGCTTACAAACCGGGGAAATCATATAAAAACACCATGCATATAAAGAATTTTCTGTAAAAACCTCCTCTCCGGTATCTCTCCTTTACCAGCTTTTGGTGGCTGTTTCTTGTTAATGCTTTACTATCTGGATTCTTAGAGATCTGTAAATGCCAAACAAATAGAGGTTCAACAGTCTGGGTAAACACTTTTGTATTAGGTGGGGTCATTGGTAGGAGACAGAAACGACAGGATTCACCAAGGGTCATCAACAAACAGCGTGTTTTTTTGTTTGGAACCCTCTTTTATAAAGGGTTCAAATTTTCTGGGCTTGGACAGCCGATTGATTGGGATCTCTGCACCTCCTAACTCCTTAGCGCATGCTATGCCTGCATTCAGGATTGGATGTGATTGCTTGGGGGTCCCCTGTTTAGGTTTGAATCTAACCTATCCTTATCCATACCCAGGGACTTGTTTTACTTCTAAGCTGGTCAAGTTTGGGGGTCTGATATGGCCAAATTTATCTCGCAATTACAGACCAGCTGCACTGTGGCACTTTTGAATCAACTTCCTTGCCTTCTCCAAACCTCCAATTTGAACTATTTGTTTCTGGTTTTCCCTCACTTCAGGAGAAAAAGTAGAGGTCAGAGGAGCCCAACAAAACAATTCATGTCCTGTGCCTGAGAAGAAGGGGATGATGTCTGTGAGACTTGCAGACATTGACTGGAATGGTTGTGCTGCTGTTTATGGCCGACCCTACAGGGACAGAGTGATCCATTTACTTGCTCTGAGGGATTACAAGGAGCCAGAGTTACTTGCTCGGCTGCAGAGAGATGGAGTCAGGCAAAAGGACAAAGATTCTCTTGGAAAGATCCTTCAGCAGGTGAGATCGTGGAGCTTGTGCCAGCAATTCTTCCTGCTATTCCGCTGTTCATAATTTTACTACTTCCTCACCTGTTGAAACTAGAGACATTTCCAATCCTCCTTTGAGTTAAGTTCCACTGGTGTTTCATTCTCATAGCCATTCATAAGATGCACACCCATTGAAGGATGCAGTAGCTCTTTCCTTTTTAAATATTCCCCGTCCCCATAGGCTGTTGCTGAATTATGCAAACATTAATACACCAACAGGAATATTTCCTTCTTAGCTATGAAAAAAGGGTTTGGAACCTATTCCAGGGAGGAAAATTCAACCTAGATACAGTTTCAGTTGATACCACAGTGACTTTTAAGAACCCATTCCTTGAACCTGTGAAGTTTGTTGCTGTGTTTGCCGAGTGCAGTGGCAGGGTTTTATCACTCTGAAGACATTCACAATTTAATGAGAGCCATGTTCTGCCATCCCAGTGGTTATAACCCATTTAGATTTCAAGTTGATGATAAGATTTCAAAGCTCAGCTCCTTACAGGGTAAAGGGTGAAAACATTTTCTCCAGTTCCATTGCAATGTTTAAGAAAATTTCCTTGGAGGCAATTTCCTGTATGAGGTGTGAACTGCCTCAAAGTACTGGTTTGCACTCTGAAAGGACTGTGTGAGCAGACTTGCACACTCAAATGCATTGCCCAGGCTTTTTTTGACATCAGAGGAAATGGGGTTTTATTTTGTATCCATCTAAAATGGGCAGCCTGAGATTTCTGAGAGCTGATACACACACACTTGCTTCTCTTCCAACACAACCTTAATTCTGCTTCTAAGAAGAGAATTCCTGATTCTGGATACTTTTGTTACTTTTACTTTTTTTTTTTTTTAACTGTGGAAAAACAGACATCAGCAGAGACCCGAATTATCAATGTTTATCATGTTTTCAAGGAGAAAAGAAGAGTCAAAGTTGTGACGGATGGTGGTGGTATGTGGATGAGTTATTCAGTGTGTTGGATGGGTCAAATTGATGGAAACTTTCCCCATGGGCTTTTCTATGGAACTCTAAACAGGTATCAGGTGAAGTCTAAAGCAGCACTTTTGATATCAGTGGTCTTGGGGTTTTACTACCTCATTTTACCTTTTTGAGCAGACTTTGTATTTGAGGGAGATAAATAAATAAGAACCTCATTTTATCTTCCTCAAGGGAGATAAAGAAAGGAGAACCTCATTATTTTCAAAGGAATAGAGCAAGGCATGTGCACGGCCTTCTCATGGCAGGACTTTGCTGGAATGAACCCTGGCCTCTGCCACATGAAGAGGGACTCTGGGCCTGATCACCTCTCCTTACGCATTGGAGCACTAAATGTTCTCTTCAAAGGAACGCTTGCTAGACACCAATAGAGTTATTTCATTGTTTCCAATTGGCGAAACTTTGATATGACTTAAAACTCATGGGATCGAGGAATAATTCATCTCTGCACCAAAGGACGTTGTTAAGTTTGAGCTGGGTGTTCACAAACAGCTGTTCACAAACAGCTCTATGTAGTTTCCGTATAGCAACCATAACCAACATTTGTTTTCTTACATGTCTGCCTGTAGGTAGCCAACCTGAATCCAAAGGATAATTCCTTCAGTCTGAAGGAACATCTGTTTCAAACACTTCAGACTGACTGGCCTGGCTACAGTAAGACTGAGAGAAAGAATCTGAAGTTAATCCTTTCTAGGTAAGTTCAGTGTTTAGGGAAAGGAAAAGAGCCTTTTCAGAAAAAAAGCCCTAAGGAAATGAGGCCTAGATTCCTAGAATATGCTGAGTCAGCAGCCGCCCAGGAGTCCAACTCCTGGCCCTGCACAGGACACCACAAGAATTACACGCTGTGCCTAAGAGTGTTTTCCAAACTCTTCTTGAAGCCTTGGTGCAGTGACCACTGGTCTGGGTAGCCTGTTCCAGTGCTCAAGTACCCTCTGGGGCAAGAACATTTTCCTGATATCCAGCCTAAAGTTCCCTCAATTGAGCTTCATGCTGTTTCCTCAAGTCCTGACACCAAACATCTGTTTTACCTGTAAGGAAAGAGTTATGACAGTTGATATTTCTGCCTTACAACCTGAAATATTGTATCGTCTTTACAGAAAAACAGCTCCTTCTCAGAATGCCACCAGCAGCAGCCGAGCGACACCTCTGGGACCTTCTGGGAGACATGCCCCAGCAAGACCTGCTCAGGTATTTTTTGCATTTGAACATTCTATACTGTGTCTTAAGTTTTAGCACATTTGCTGGTGGTGTAAAAGCTGGTGATGTCAATGTGCAGGAGGAGGCCTAAGCATGTTTTGCCTCAGACATTCTGACAAGGGTGACAGGAAGATTGTGATCAGGAGGAGAGGGTCCTGCAGGGATGGAGCAGAACTGTCCTGAGCCAACTTTCTGCTCTGCCTGGAGACTTGAGCTCAGTCCCCATTCTCAACTCATTCCTTGGAGAAGGGCTAAAAGGGCTGGCTCTGCACTCATGACAAAACTGCGCCAAAAAACTCCTGCACATAAGAGGCTACACCAGGGTGGGGCAGATGGGGCCTTCTCGTCTCTTTTCCCTCTCTCTCTCTTTCACTGGCATTGACTCCAGCTCTGCACTATCCACATGACAGGACCAACACAGGATTTACAGACAGGTGATAGTCCCCCACTCCCTTCTCTGCCTTCATTTCTCTCCTCCCTCACTCTGCCTGGGCAAAGCATGGCTGTCCCACTGTACTCCATCCTTGGCCCTGAAGTTTGCTGTGGCAGTGGGGAGCCTGTGGCCGTGTGTTGTGGCTTGTGAGCCAGCACCTTGGGAGAAGGTCCTTGAGAGGAGCTGAGAGATTGAAGTGCACTGAACAAAAGTAAGGGCTCCTTAGTGACCACTTGTGAAACTCTCTTGTACAGGTTTAAGGTTTTGGTAACTAACAGCTTTTGAGTCTAAAGAGTGTGCTGGCTGATGGATTGAAGGCAACTGTGTGCTGGCTGATGGATTGAAGGCAACTGTACCTAAAAGCACAAGAGTTTTTTGACAAGTGACTGGTGTCTTCGTTCATCTGGATGATAATTCACACCCAACCGTCAAACCACTGACTCCTGGGTTGTTCCACTGAAGCACTAATCTTGTCTTTAACACATAAAACGATAAACCAGACAGGTGCCTCTTTAGTAAATCATGTGAGTGTGTGACAACAAAAGCTGAGTCTTTTCTGGTGCGTGCAAGTCAAAATTGGGAGATAGACAAAACTGACCAAACCTTCCCATCTTAGGGAGGATTTGATGGAGCTGCTGAAGGGAATGTCTACCTCCCAAAGCCTTGCAGCAGTAGACTTGGAGAAGAACTTGGTAAGTCCTAAGGTGAGAAACTAGGAATGTAACAGAGGGATATTTACCTGCAGGACTTCCATGTTTGACAGCTACTTTTAGTTAAGAATGATGTGGTTTAAACAATTGCCAGTCTGCAAATGCTGCTTTTTTAGAATGGGAGCGAACTCTGATCCTGATCATAGATTAATGAATTATTTTCTTATTATTGCAGAAACGGCCTCTGGCTTCTGGCTTTATCAGCCCTGTGACGAGCAAGAAGCAGAGGATTGACCAGTAGCCCAGTTACATCCAGCTAGCAGCTGGTGGCCACTTCCTGGGTGCTGGCTTTGACATCCCATTCCACTTCATACCTGTCTCCAGGTGTCAGCTCCATTTTCCCCTGTCCCTTTAGATTCAAGGAAGAGACAAATTGTGGAGTTTCAGAATCCCAGCACTCGTGTGCAGAAGACTACTAAATCCAAAAAGACGTGAAGAGAACTGGGGAGGCTGAAGCAGCAGTGTCCCTTGAATTTCAATGAAGGTATTAATGTGTTGCTTTTCCTAACTCCAGTGTGGATAACCATGATGTAATGATTTGATTATTAAGAGAAGCCTCTGCCTGAATTCAGGTGCAAGCAAGCCCATATCCAGAGTCAATGGTACAGACATTATTTAACAGTAAATGTGAACTAGGGATTCCCATTAGGAAGAAATAGCAGGAGATGGGCTGGGTGGGGGGAAGAGCTGACATGAACACTATGGTGGGTTAGGCCCAGACAAGCCCTTTCTGTAGTGCAGTTGTACAGTCAGCTGCAGCAGTGGTGCTGCATCCCCGCATTGTATTTGCAGTGCAGGAGGGAAGGGAGAAATGTGTGTGTGTGGTAAAACACTGAAAATTGCTCCCAGCTTCTGTCAGAGCAGTGGTGTTGGCAAGGGCACTCAGGCCTCCTGCAGCCCTTGGGCTCTGGGGCAGCTTTTGGAGAAGGCACAGCAGAGCCCTGGGTCATTTTGGCTACAGCCAGGGGTGCTCCATGGGAAGACTGAGGGCAAGTCTGGCCTTGCAGGGGAGGAGCTGAGTGAGGCCTGTGCTAGGGCTGTTCCTAGGGGATATCAGAAGCCAGGAGTCCAGGCTATTGCTTCTTTGGTACCTCCCAAAATGTTGAAAAGCGTCTGTAGTTTTCAAAATTGTGCAGCACACCAGTCAGATGCATCTGGCCTGGGATGCATCACTGGCACCAACTGTTGTCTATCCTGATCCTGAATTTCAACTTGTGAAAGATTTGCAGCTTATAACAATTAATCTCAGGATGCTTTGAAGGATTTATTCTTATGTGGAGGGAGTTTTTGTCATCTCAAAAGAACCAGGCCTTCAGGCCCAGAGGAGCAGAAACATTGGTGTGACAGTGTTGGGAAGTGGCACCTATTATTCTCATTGCCGCCTCATCTTGGATTTGTATCATGAGCTTGACAAACTGCACTCATGTGGTTTTGAGGGAAAAGGGAATGAAGAAAGTTTTACTCCCATCAGTGGCTTTAAGCATTAATAAGCTTTGCCCTCCTTAGGAGCTGATGTGGCTTTGGGTTTTTGTTGCTGTGTTTCAGACTTGTCTGGAGTTTGTTTTTAGGTCTGCGTTACAAGTGCCTCAGTTTGCAAAGTTCCCAGAAGGGTAGTGGCTCACAGAGGAAAAAATCTCGAGAGTCAAACCGAGTGTATTTTACTGTTTGACATGAATAAAACCAGACCTGCCAGGCTTGGTAACTTCTGAGTCTGCCTGAAGGCTATTTTAAAGCAAAGGCCATGAAATTCTAAACTCTGCAGAAATGTTGGCATGCCCTATTTTTTTTTTGATTTCTCCTTCATAGGGTAGCCCCAGCTACTCTGAGATGAAGAACAGGTGCCACCATCTCCACAAAAAGCTGTCCCACATTCAGTAACAAGTATCTGAATTTGACAAGCAGCAAGTGGAGTCCGGACACCAGTCGTCTGCTTCAGCAAGGGACTATCTATGAATGCCTATGAACTCTGGCTTTTTTATTTCAAAAAGATTAGGTTTTAGGATTATTCAAGTTAGCATTGAGTAGATGATTATTTGTTAAAAGCCTAAGACTAGTTCATCTAAGATTATAGAATTTAGTATTGAAATTTAACAATAAAGTTGCATTATTGTTAACTCATTCCCTTACTGTCATTTAGATTGTATTTGGAGTGGCTTTCTTCTGGTCAATTCTTTTCTTCAAGACTTGGGTTTGTCCACTGAATTAATTTTATCAGTGGAGGGTAGAAACCCAGGTACCCCTACTATGAAGCTGTGTACATTTTAAGAAAATATTGTCACAAATGGAAATTCTTTATGATAAGAATAAGCTTGTTTTCTGACCTTTCCTGTTAATTTAAGATCTTTGCTTTAAATGGTCAAAGGTGTAGAAATTTGGACAAGCCCATCGCCAAACCACCTTGTTTTGGAGGGTTACAGAGGAATGCATATGGTGACATAGAGGAATGCATATGGGCTACTCTAAGCTGTCAACTGAAGCAATTCCCAGGACTGCTTGTAAATCATGGTCTCACCTTGTCAGTGAGCCAAGGAATATGCAGATCTGTTTCAAGTGTTCTATAAAGCACATCTACAAGTGTTGGAGGCAAGGTATTTCAATGGCTTTTAAAGAGAAATTGGGTTAAAGTGTCCCTATGTAAACTCTGTCAGTTTTGTCGTTTCCTCAAAAATAATCAATCACAACCAATCTTTCTAGGGAGACACAGATGTTGATTCCTGCACAGACCTATGGGGATTTTGAAGTCCAGTCCTTTTCCTGTTTCCTGTTGTTTATTTATTCAGCTGACATGGTAGAGATGTGGCCAGCAATGCCATAACCTTCTTTTGGAGAAGAACATGAAATTGACTGAGGGAGGACAATATTTGGGAACACTCAAATGTGGCTGTGACTGTCCCTTTCTTTCTTGGAGAGTTGTCTCCATGCCAACAATGTTGAGCCCATATACCTGAAGAGATCTCGGTGTGTTTTGTGATTGAACACCCGTAACATCATCTAAGCCTGCTTCCATCCTGGTGTCACTCATTTCAGTGAAGAAGAGAAAGAAGGAGACAAGACTGTGATAATCACATCAGGACGATTTACTCCACAACCAGCTTAGCGTAGCATTGTTGAGTAGGATTGTAGAGTAGGAATATAGACTAGGATTTTAAATAAATGAACTTTCTGAAACCTCAACTCATTTGGAAGATTCTCTTCCATCTGATCCTGTGAGAAAGCTCAACATTTCCTTCTGAGTTGTCAGTTGTCTCTTACAGGTGCAAAGTGACATTTATAGCTTCTTTGCTGTGCTTTGAAAGTGGGGAAGGCTCTCCTTCACTTATCATCTCCAGACCACACTGCCTTTGGAATACGGCCCATTGGCTGGGTTTTGCCCAGCTGTGGTGCTTCTAGTTGAGGCAGAAAGAGCAATGGCACTTGTAGGCAGAATGAAAGGAGGTGTGGTGCAGCCAAAACACCCTGTGCAGATGCAGGCCTTCAGCTGTGACTCGAGAGCATTCAGGTTACTGCCATTTGGATTTGTATCCTGAAGTGCAATCTCTTTGGCTGGAGGAGAGTCTTGCTCAACTGAGAAATCAGAAGGATCAGTGAGGGTGTTCTGCAAGCTCTCCTCTGGTGCAGAGCTGTCAGTGACTCTGAGGTGAGAGTGGGCCCAGCCCTGCCCAGGGTGGAGCCCCAGCAGAGCCCTGGCAGAGCCTGGAGCAGCCTGAGCCTCAGTGGAGGCAGGCTGGAAGGAGGGAGGCCCTTGTAGCTGCAAAAGGCAGCAGCATAGCCCTGGGTGCCTCTTCCTGGGACCGGGTGAATCCTCTGCTCTCAGAGCTAAGCTGGCTGCTCCCAGGGGAAGTGTAGCTGAGCTGGGCACAGCACAGACTGGTGGCATTGGCTGTCTGGAGTCTGCACAGAAGGAGAGAAAGGCAAACGACAGGCAAGGGCTGGTGCCCTGGCTGAGGGTTCCTACTCTTCTGCTAACTGCACTGTAACTCCTGGGAAAGGTTAGCAGTGTGTGCAGCACTCTGGGCACAGGGTGATGGAGCCGGGCAGCTCCGCAGGCTCAAGCACAGGGGCAGCGTCCTTCAGGCACGGCAGTTCTGCCAGGGGAACCGAGGCCAGCGTGAGGCAGTGACAGCTTGTCAGATCAGATCTGCAGGAGCCAGTGCCTCACACAGCTCTGGGAGGGAGTGCTCTGACTTTCATCATCAGTGGCACATTGAACTTCCCAACTTCCCAACCTGGAGTGTCCTGAACCATGATTGATGATGATGTGAGTTCCCACAAGAAAGTGGATGGATCCTGGCCCTTGGATTACATCAGAACTGTGCTTTGACACTTCATCTTGCACTTAGCCAAGCATCCCATTTCACCGTCTGTGGACAAGATCTCTGAAGTTTAACAGATGACAGTGGGATAATTTCTGATTACATGTGTATATACCTTATTTCACCCATAATATATTTCACCCACTTTATATATACCTTATTTCACCTATTTGTGTATGTAGTATGTGACATTCGTCTATATCCTGTACCTACTTACACAAACAAGTGTGCATACATACATACTTTCATACATGCATGTACACACACTTAGCTTTATCGATCCATCTATCTATTTATCTACCTATCTGCCCACCTATCTGTATATATATATGTGTATATATATACGTATATATATATATATATCTGTATATATACAGATATATATCTGTATATATATCTGCCCACTGAAATGTTCCACTTGAAATATTTTCCGTCTGATGAATTCTGGCAAATGCAAAGGAAGCATCTGACCGATCCCTGCTTGAAGCCTTACAAGACTTTAGTAGGCATGAGCACTTAAATTACAAGAATGTCAACTTCTCTGATCACTTAAAGGTTTAGGGTACTTTATTTTAGCAGACATTGTAACTAAAATTACTTTTACAATGACATGAGCTGAAACAATATATCAAAAACTTTCAGTGAATCAAACCCCCTAGTTTTCAACCATATTTATTTTATGATTGTTGTAACTGAATTCCTACAGCCCTCATCTACATTCATTAATTTGATGTATTTTGTATCTGCATAGTTTAGTAGCTGCTTATGAAGGTCAGCAAGCTGGTCTACAGATCACTACTCAACTCCCTACTAGCCAGTAAATACTAGCATTTTTTATTTTTCTAAAGATCTGGTATGTGCAGGTTTTTTCTCTCTGTGAACAGCTAAACATAAAATCCAAACTCTCTATTCTAACCCAGTATATAGATCTGGTCTATAAAATTCGTATTTTCCCTTCTAACTGCTTTGCCACATAGAATTTATATCTTCCCCAGTGACATTTTTCCTTTACATCTTCTTACATTTCAGTTTCTCACCATAATCTTCAAAACTACCTTACCTCTGCCTCACTCACGTCTACTTCAGCCTTCATACCTGTCAGTTCCATTTTACATTTTGAGGGACAGTGGACAACACTGCTTCAGCATTTATGATCTCTTTTTCTTGTATGTTTTTATTTATGTCTACATCCCAAGACATTTTTCTCAAGCCACTTACACTTACTTCAGATGATTACAGAAGTAAAATCTTTCTTTTCAGCCCTCATTTGGATAGCCCCTTACTTTGTTAAGAAATTATTTGCTTACTGTTTCAAGTGTTTACATTCAGGTAAGGCTCTATCAACCAACTAAACCAAGTAAAATAAACAACCCCATGTCTCATATTAAAAAAAATCTTGTTTGTTCTGCCTTCACAATTCAGAATCCTGGCACAAGACAATTCATCATTATGAAAAAACACCTGCCACCCATATAGGTGCTACAGAAACAAAGACTCTTCCCTCCTTTTCTATAATGTATGTGTATCAGAAAATCACTATTTATGTAAAAATTAGATTCAAACAATAATATGCACTTATAATCTCTTAAAAAATTCAGAGAATAGAAAGATTCAATGTCTTTTTCTCCAGTCATGTCCCTAAAATAATAGTTTCAAGCAGGTAAGTGAATACAAAACTCAGTGCAGGAAATTACAGCTGGCTATTTGGCTTAAAGGCATGAACCTCACTTGAGTACCTCAGTGGCCTTTAAAAAGGCACTTTTTGTCTCAGGGACACAGACACCTAAAGTGATTTTCAGCTCTCCTGTGAAGGTTGCTGAGGCAACCGAGCATAGAAGCTCTCAGTGATTCCAGTGAGAGGAGCTGCTGGGTCAGCCAAGCAGCTCCCTTCAGGCAGCACAGGAACAAAGAACAGGAGTGCAAGAGTCTCCCTTTATTCTCGGGAACTGGCTACTGAAGGACCCCAAGACCTCAGGGTGCCCGGATTATATGGAAAACTAGAAGGGTGGGGATTGCCACATGGGCCAATGGGAGAAGGGATTAGGGAAGCAACCAGTCAGGTGGGGGATCCAAATTCAACCAATTAGGGAATGGAAAATCCAGGAATTAAGGGCTTAACAGTGGGGGTTGAGGGATTTGCATGAGCAAGTGCTCATGGTTTTTTACGTGTTTTACTCACCCTAACCAAAGGTGTGTTTCTCAGAGAGACTCCTGCGGAGGAGCTGTGTTGCTTTATACATTGCTTTCTGTCCATGGGAGAGTGCAGGGAGGCCACAGGGGCTCCCACAGAAAGGCATTACCTTCTGCCATTCAAAATGGCCTTGAGACCATGGGATACCTGACGCTTCAGGGCCCATATCCCTGACTGTAGGGTGTTATAAATGGAATCAGCCAGTTTATCAATAAAAGTATTTATTGAGAAATTGCAAAGAGCAATCAAGGAATGCCACAATCGAAGTCAGTGCTGAGCCCGGGAGTGACACTCGGTGAACCTCAGACACGGCCTCTAGTGCACCGCGCCCCCCACAGTTCACGAAGTGTGCACTGAGCAGCCCACTTTTATAGTGTTTCGCTGTACAGTACATGAGCTCAGTCTTTTGTCCTCCTTGCTCAAGATACATATTCATGTATCCTTGTTTTCCTGCTGCCGGTCTGCTGAGTGGATTTCCAAGAAGGGAGATACCCATGATTAGATTTACTGGAACTGGGCATTGGGATTCACAATCTTGATGATACTGATAAGATAAATATCACTTGTTAATCAGTGGGTTGTTGATAGGCTCGTCAGTGGTGAACGCACATCTCCTTCCAGCTGCACCCTTCTTTCTTCTGTTAATGTTGTTTTCCTGGGTGCTGGCAGCGATGACACAATCCTGAAGGGTGGCTTGAGGCACAGTTTGAAGGGCATGATTTCCAAGGCAATTGTGGAGTTTGATTTTAAGGTTACAGTGTAGATTCTTCACATCATTTTATAAAACATATTTACAATAAAACCGAATTATATACAGCATTTACCACATAAGGGAACGGGGGCAGGGGGGGAAAGCTGAAAGAGCAGAGCTTCCCACAATAAGGCAAAAATAAAATTATTTTAAAACAGAGTAGATTTGGAGAGAGGGGTTAGGATAAAAAGGGGCAGACTTTGCCAGAAAAGGACATACCAACATTAATGAGTTCTAAAACCATAAAAGCGTCAGAAATTAAATGAGAAATTTTAAAGTAGATTCTTATTAACAGCAATACCAAACAAAAGTAGCCTACAAACCAATCACAGAATTCCCTTTCCCACAGTACAGTTCTATTTTCAGACTTTCTTGCTATTTTCCCTTACAAGATCATTTCCCAAAAGAATTTCCGCAGGATTCCCATTTAATTTACAGGTAGTGCCTGTAAATTAGCAACAGAGAAAATGGTTCACATTTAGGACAGATACAAGAGTATCCCTAGACTGCCACAAATCTCTCGGAACCCTTTTCCCTCATTCCCTGAAAAGTAGCTTTGCTTTCTTTGGCAACCAGACAATCCTTCCTCTTTTTAAGGAGTCAATTTTAAAATCTACATTTACTTGCTTAGTTAAAATGAGCCCAAAATGTAGTCTGAAAAAAAAAAAAAATCACAGTACATACACAAGGTGAACAGCTTTTTGGGAGGGTGAATGATACCATGTTTTTAAGCAGTATAATTTTTAATCTCTAAACACACTAACATTACACTGACTTGTGCCACATAAAAACTTATATACATAAGATGAACAAGCAGACATCTTTTATCATCAGGTAATCTGAATTTCAGTCTTTGTAATGAGAGATTGTTGGTTACAGCAAAGGACAGTAGAAATATCATCTGGCTGTCCAACAGTCAAAGTAGGAGGTAAGGTAAGAAGTAAGAGAACAATTGATGTGTTGTCAAATTGCCTAAAGTGCTGGAGAAAGGACCAGACAAAGAGATTAAATTCAGCACTTTAAATTTCATCACAGAATATCACATGTGAACATATGCCATATACCAAGCATCTCTGAGATACTCTCCTGCTAAAGTACTAAGTACATTTTATAACATTCAGGAATTGCAAGAAATTATTGTATGCTCAATAACATGACAGCAGCATGGAATTTACATGTAAATCACTTAATTTACATTTACATGTATCTCAGAGCACATAAATGCTTATTGTGACTCAGGATGAAGCAGGACAACAATACTGTTTGAAGCAGTTATCCAGAATGAGCTGCACTACAGCCTGACATAAATGTAAACACAATGATAATACTAAGTGTGCTCTTTTATACACTAAAGTTATATTAATATAAGTAGACCACAGCAAATTAGGTTTGCCTGATTAAGGAGCAGATCCAGGTAGGAAAGGAAAGTCACATGTTCCTGAAAAATGCAATAGTGACTTTCAGAATACTAATGCTCAGCATAAACCATGCCAACCAAAAAGAATAGCTTTCTTGAAACAGTGATTCTGTCTGTCATAACTTGCAGATCAATGCTCTTCAGGAAGAAAAATTAGCAAGGCAAACATTCACTGTCTGACTAATGAAGAGGTATTGCAGTAAGAATATCTATTGTCAGATAACATGATGCTTCCTAAAACAAAGACATTGAATTCTCATCTGCCAGTGATCATGTTGAGACACTAATGCTAACACAACTATATATTGATTTGTTACACAAATTTTCAGTTTAACTTTGTACTTCACAAACTTTTGGGCTGTGTACTCAATAGAGATGGTATCTGCATTTGATGTAGAGTCTATAGCCAGAATGAAATTCAGTTTAGTTGCTTTAATTTTGCTGTACATAAAGCATACTTTTGTTGGGATACAAATCCCTCTGGGCCTCATCCACACAGGCTCAGAAATGCCCAAAAAGGTGAGGGCTGAATTAAAACCTTCAGAGAAACAAAAATACATAAATCCACACAGATGTCAGATAGAAATATAAGTTTAGTTTTAAATAAGTAGAGAATATTTTAAGTGTCTTAAACAAATAGGAAACTGTAAGTAATAAAATAAAAATAAGAAAAATAAGTAAAAAATAAGAAAAAATAATAAGAAGAAAAATAAAAAAATAAATTAAAAACAAAACAACCCCAAAAAATAAGAAACTGTAAGTTAGTATGAAAAAGCCCTAAAGCCTAGTTTAAAGTTCAGTGGCATCACCTTTTACAAAGTTAACTAAGTTCTAGACATAATGAAAACAAAATGCAGCCTTGCTAGCATTCTTAGATAGAACAGATAGTAGAATTTGTGTAAGAAATTATGACCACTTTCGCACATCAATCCTAGATTTGGACAGGTCCAACAAGGCAGTAGTAGAATCGTGTTTGTAACTGATTGGTTAAAAATAGAATAAAAATGTAGTCCTTAGAGAATGCAAACCACCACCACAAATGGAACACAGATCACGGCTGCTTTGCTGCTGCTGCTTCTGCATGGGACTTGGGGACTGTATTTTAGAAGGCTTTCTGCATATTGGCACAAACTGCAACAACTTTGCCTTAATGAGGCTGATTTAGCCATGCAATAAAGGACTTTTACATCTGCCCAGCTTCTATGGTTTCTATGAAGACCCCCCACAATATTTGACATACTTTGTCACATAGATGCAAATAAGTAGTCCATTCTCAAGCCCAAGAATATCTTTAGTACCTCCAGATGAGGTACAGGTTTCACGTTCACTGAATTCTGTTTGCCAAATTTAGTGTAGTGGTCTTAGTGTTTACTCTGTTTTTCCCCTGTGAGATATGATTAGGAGAAGCAAAGCAGGCTCAAGCTTAAAGATAAAGAAATAGATTCATTAACACACAAAAAAAGAAAGAAAAAAAAAAGAAAGAAAACCAAATGAAACTACTAAAACAACCCTTTCTTCTACCACAAAATGTTAACTTTCCCATAAACAAGGTAAAGAGGCAAAACTCAGAACTCCAGGTCAGTACCACTTATAAAATAGTCTTTCATTCAGTCTTTGAGAGACAGAAGTCTCTCCTAATTTGTTCTGATAACTTTCCACAAGAGAGAACAGTGTGCTTGTGGCTTCTAACTCTCACAAAAGCAGCCCGCCCGGGAATTTCTGCAGTTGTAGACCTCCCATACAATATAGTCTTTCCTGTGACTTTCCCATACATATGGGCCATGGACTCAGACTGGGGTGTCACCTTTTAAAGATGCACAACTCCAAAACAGGATTTTTTATCTCAAGGAACAGAGATACCTTCTCACTTCTTTACTGGCTCAGAGAGCTTCTTCTCATCTCTCTCTGTTCAAACATCTTATGGGATCACCAGATCACAGCTTCTAATTCAATATTCACTCAGTAAATCACAGATACCTTTGCTTAAAAATCCAGAAATCATCTTCCTAATTCATATTGTCCACGATTTAAAGGAATAATCGCATATTCATATTACAGTTTGTTACCACAACTCATAGGAGATTTTCAGCCTAGAACCAAGGCAACTTGTCATCTCTTGACCTAAGGGGTCACACTTCCTTTACTGACTTTGACATCTTTATACTGTCCCCTTACATGTCTCAAATTTGGCCATTTCTCTCACTAAGAAAAGAGAGCTTTGGAAGTTTCATCTGTGCCAAGAAAACATTAAGTCTTGCCCACGTCCTCTTTCTCATGAGCTGCAGCTCATGGCGTTAGACTTCCAGGCCGCACTGATTGGAGGAACTTGCACTGAGAGATCGGAGCTCAGAGCGGCTCAGGTAGTCAGAAATCTCAACAGCCAGGAATGTAAATGGCTCCTGCCCACCCCTCAGTCCCATGGGGTGGGCCGGGCCTGGCTGGTGGCAGAAGCAGAGCCCAGCCGGGCTGCACACAGGCCCCGGGAGGGGCCTGCGATGGTGCAGAGCCAGCCTTATTGAGCCCCAAGCTGCTATCAGGGGCTGCAGCCTCTCCTCCCCATCATGGGCAGCTCAGGGGGGATGCCCAGAGACACGGCCTGGCCAGGCCTGGCTCTCCCCCCGCAGAGGGGAAGCAGCGGGCCCGGCCGGGCTGCCAGGCGCCGGGGGACCACACGGCAGACCAGCATGGGCTCTGTTACCTGTTCCAAGGCAGGAAGGAAAAGGGCCTGGCTTGGAAACACTCAAGATTTATATGGGTATTACCAAAAGTTGCCTTCAGGTTTCTTAGTGGTCAAACCATGTGCCAATAGCTAAGAATTGGCTTCTGATAGGTCCCTGTTGTGAGGGTTTTGGTTCGAAACCAGGCAGAAACACCAAATTATGTAATGGCTTCACATTCACCAATTTTATATTTTCCTGGCCAATGCACCAATTATGTGATGGTTTCATCACTTGCTATTTTTATATGACTAGGAGAACATAAAGAGCAAAACAGGCTTACCTTAAAATTACAAGGATATTTTATTTACACACACTAAAAGAATAAAAATAAGAAAAAAGTTAAAAAAACAAGTGACACTTTCAAAACATCCTTCCCTCCTTCCACAAGTGTTCACTTTTCCACACACAACATAAAAAGACAAAACCTGTCATTTCACTCAGTTTTACCATTTAAAAATAATCTTTCATCAGTTCTTTTGGGAAAGGAGTCTTTCTGGTTTCTATAGGGACATCGTCACAAGAGGAACAGTCCTCTGCTGGCTCTCATGCCACACATCTGCAACAACCTGAAAGGAACCTCTACAAACTATGAAATCCTACCCATTAGCAGCTTTCCCAACACTGCACATGGGCCATATTTGCTTATTGGAGATACTGTTTAAGGATGCCTCCTCTAGTATAACACAAAAATTCTCTTCTATTTCCAAAATCATCTTCATCTCAAGAACTAAAAATCTCCTTTTCCTTAGGAGCAAAGAGCTTCTTATCACCTTTAACTAGAACCTTACATCCCCCCCAAACAGCATTCATATGTGACAGGAAAAACAGTTCATTTTCCATAGTTTACCGGAAATGTCCAGCCAAATTAGGCCACTCCTCCTCCTTTGCCCCAAATAGTCTTTTCACTCTCTCTTCACTGACTTCAGTTTGATGGTGTGTCTCTTTATGGTTCAATCACTTTGTCTCACTCCGGGAAGGGCCAGTGCTCTGGAAGTTGGTTTGCTAGCAGAAAGAGTTAAAGCTTGCCCAGGTCTTTGTGCTCACGTGGTCCCTGCCTACGGGAGCTGCAAAGATCTCAAGGCCATGCTGGTGGAGAGGCTGCTGGATGCCTTCACCCCTTGATCTCGTGGCATGGGCCGCTCAGAGCTGCTCCTTGAGGCGTGAGGAAGGGGAAGGGAACATCCCCCCCAGCCCTGGCCGGCGACACGGGCAGCTGCCGGGGCTTTTCCTCCCCTCCCCCGGTGCCGCTGCTATCGGGCCCAGGCATGGCCGGGCTGCTCCCCCACGGGGCAGCGGCTCCCAGAGGCCCGGCCGGGCCCGGCCTGGCTGCCGCACAACATTACCTGGTCGCTCACCTGGAAAAAGAGAGAGGGTCCCACGCATTCTCAGCTTTATATGGGTATTGCCAAAAGTTGCATTCTGCTTTCTCAGTGGTCAAACTACCTGCCAATAATTAAAACTGGCTCCTGATAGGTCTGTCCTTTCCAAAGAAATCCAAACTATGTTAACCCACGACAGTGACACTTCCTTGTCAAACTTTCATCTTTCCCAACAGATGGCTGGGTGACTTGGCATTCAGCCAAGAGCACTCCTTACCCTTTCAGATCCTTTAAGAGGACCAGCATGTTACATATTCAAAAGACCCTAATGCATTATTCAAACAATCCTCTGAGTTCAGATGCCCTCCTAGTTTTAACCCCCCCAAACCCATCCCCATTTTACTTATTTAGCATTTTATTACTCCTTGTAGATAAATTTCTTGGTGGCACCTCTTGGTCGTCTCATGTCCCATTTTTGCATAACAGAAGGATCAATAAATTCTTCCTTTGGAGCTTTGGGGGGTCTCTCCCCATTATCTTCTTCCAGATAATCCAAGAATGTGGGGAATTTCCTGATTATCTTTCCTATTCTTCTGGGTTAGTTACAAAAAGCATCTTACATCACATAGTTTCTATTTTAATATTATGCTATAACCTAAAAAGTATATATACATTTATCACACTACTATTTCTAATCCCTGTTAAGAGCAGAAAATAAAAGAAACATTCTGGATTTTTTTTTTTTTTTTTTTTTGTAATCAAAGAACTGGAAAGAGAAATAAATCTTGTGCTCTTTCATTAACTTGATCTTGAAGAATTGGCTCACCAGTAATCCTTGCTTCATATTTCAACAGCTAATAAGTCTTACAACTTAAAATCTTTAAAAAATCCCAAACAAAAAAAAAAAAACCAGAAAGACTAACCATTTTGCAGTCAAATCAGTCAAATCTGACACAATCTAACACAGTACCTAAGAGATAATATTGTTTCACCAACTTCCATTACAGTTCTTTTTCTCTTAGAACTTTTGTGTCTTTGGCATCTTTTATGGAACATGAGAGTGTTTATGAGAGAGAAAATATTCTACAAGTTGAAAAGAAGTCAGAAAAAGTGCCTCTAGGGAGGATAAAATAAGAATGTCTAATTGTATTTAAACATGCAGATATATTTTTGCATAAAACTGTGTTGCCTCTTAATTCTTCTTATAAAAAATACATGGGCATTTGGACATATGTTAACAGAAGGAAATAATTCTTATTGCAGGGGTTGTTTTGAGCAAATATTAGCCAGAAGGTATTTCTGAGGCCAATCATGAAAATAAAATTTTTAAAGACTTACAGGCTGTTAATGTTAATATGCAAATCCACAGCCAGTAATTTTTATTATGAGAATACATACAAAGAATAAAACCTCCATGTCTAAGAGCTTGGGTAAGCACAATTCTGTCTTTGCTCGTGTTTTTTTCATATGCTGAGTGCAGACTGCAATTCTGTCTTTAGCATGAATGCAGCAGGCAATGCATGGGTGTAAGGAATGAAGAGCTTGCCTCTTGAGACTCTTGACTCAAGCCAGTATATCAAGCAACAATCAATTTATTTATTCATTATTTCAAACAGTAAAGTGTGAGCAAAGCAGTGCACTGGGTACAGTGGGGGTCTGCCCTCCAACTGCACACCGGCTACAAATTTTTGCTGGTATTTATTGAGCACCTTCATAAGCATTTCTCAGCAGGTTTTTTATGGTTTCTTCCTAGTTTCTATTTGTCAAGTCCGAATTCTGTACCCCATTGTGATCAGTTCCTATTGGTGACGTCGAATTTCTATACCCTAAGGTTGTAAATTAGTGATGATGATGTCCAGCTTCCCTTTTTCAGAAGCATACATCAGTGATGGTGAGGTCCAGCTTCCCCTTTCAGGATTATACAGTTTTCCTTTCCAGGATCATCAATTTTTAGCTTGGGATAAGATCACTTCCTTCTTTTATTTAGGTGATTACAACTCCTTTTATATATTGTAAAGCTATAGTTTAAAACTTCTTGTTACAAAGCAGCTTAAAGCTTATAATAATTTTATTTTCAAAGCAAATAATATTACTTCCGCATTCTTCTATCCTACATGTTAAAGAAAACTTAAAACCTATATTGTGAAAACTTTAAAGTTCACATTATTCACTTATAAGCAAGCCAAATATTTATCTAAAGGCCTCTTTCCATGCTTTGTTTGTTTGTTTGTTTATTAAAACTCATTTTTCTAACTGTCTCATGGCCTTGTTCCACTCATTTCACAATTACAGCTACCCAGGCCACCTTTTTCTAGCTGACACGAAACACAACCCCACATTTCACATGGGTGACTACTCTCTCCTATTTTTTCACCCTTCTAATAGAATCAGAGAGTCAAAAAAAGCAGTGGAAAAAGAAAGGTATGTATTAAGGAATTTGTTCTGCAGGATGCTTCACCTCACTCTTAGCCATATAGATGAGACCTAATCCAACAGATAGTTATCTCTGTGCACTGCTGTATTTACAGGATTGCAAACTGAGAGCAGAATTGGGCCTGAGGAATCATTTCTCAGAAACACAGGTGTTTTTCTGTAGGAAGGCAGAAAATGATGCTTTTAAGAGGCAGAAACAGTTAAGAGTTCATAATTAAAGATTTCTGATGTGACTCTTTCAAATTAGTTATGAGCTCTCGTTTTTTACTGTTGATACCAAGGATGTTAAGAGGAATCATCTTACTCAGCTGAATTTTCCATAACAACCATGATGCGCTCTGAGGTGGCAGTACTGAATGTCACAGGAACAGCTATGAGGAACTAGAGCTATGTACTTTGGTCGAAGATACATAGACAGATACCTGAACTGAAAAACTGAAAAAAACCCCTTTAAAAGTAACGTTAGATCAATCGTTCAGCTCCAGTGTGTCCTCTCAGTGCAGAATTATGCTGAAGGGAGCCTTGTACACAGCTTTGGCAGAGGTCTCTTAAGAGCTGTTTTTCAGCCAGCTGCATCAGACAGTGAGTGTTTATTTTCTATTTATTTAATTCTCCAGTTCACAACTGAGTAGTTTGTTCTCCTTCCAAGTACTCTCCTTCTGACTCAATGACTCGAGGCAGCAGCCTTAAATACCGAGCCAATACCCAAGAGGTTTGGGTTTAGTTTCTGTCGCATGTCCTCAGCGTGGAGTCAAAGGGCAGCAGGAAAAGACGATCTAAAATCCAGGGCAAGTAGCACTTTACAGAACGAGAAGGCTGTGAGCCGAGATGACCCTCGCCTCGTTTAATGTCATTCAATTAAAACACGTAATTTATGACCAGACAGGGTAACATTGCCACTTTTTGGTCACGGCCATACACATACACAAGCAGGCTTCAACAGCTTAACGCCAAAAAAGAGCCAATTTCCTCCCGTTCGGGGGCAATTCCGGCTGTGGGTGACCCCACGCAGGCCCCGCCTCGCCGCCAGCGTCGCCCCCCGGGTTGAGGAGCAGCGGCCCCAGATCGTGCCGGTGTCTGCGCCGTGTCGGGGCCATGTCGCGACACAGGCGCGTCCCACGGCGGCAGCCCAGCGGGGCCGCGGGCGGCTCGGCTGCCACCGCTGCGGTGCGCGCCCGGGCCGAGGCTCTCAGGGAGGTCGGCGTGGACGAGGAGGTGGAGATGGCGGTGCAGCTCGCCCTGGAGCGGTTCCGGTGTGGGGACGAGGCGGGTGCGTGGCACAGCCCGGCCCGGGGGGAGCCTGCGGGTGTTGGGAGGGCACTGGCAGCGGGTCAGGGAGGGGATTCTGCCGCTCTGCCCGGCCCTAGTGAGGCACAGCTGGGGTGCTGTGTCGAGCTCTGGGCTCCTCGGCACAGAGACAGGGAACTACTGGAGGGGTTCAGCAGAGACCACTGAGATGAGATGAGATGAGATGAGATGAGATGAGATGAGATGAGATGAGATGAGATGAGATGAGATGAGATGAGATGAGATGAGATGAGATGAGAGGTCTGGAGCATCTCTTATTAGGAGAGGTGTGGGATCTGGGCCTGTTTAGCGTAGAGAAGATTGAGAGGGGATGTCATTCATGCATAATAAATACCTCCACGGTGACTCCCCGGAGGGCGGTGCAGACTTTTTGGTGACAGGACAAGAAGCAGTGGCCATAAATTAAAACACGAGAAGTTGCACCTCAACATGAGGGAGAACCTTTATCCATTGAGGGTGGCAGAGCACTGGGACTTCGGCCCAGGGAGAGCGTGGAGTTTCCCCCTCTGGAGACATCCCAAACCCAGCTGGATGTGTTCCTATGGCACCTGCTCCAGGTGACTCTACCTTGGCAGGGGGCCTGCACTGGGCCCCCTTGCAATCCTAACAGTTCTGTGATTCTGTAACATCAAGATAATATGTCAAGATTACTGCCTGTTGCATTGTTCCTGTTTTTAAATGATTATTTATTATTCTAGAGATGGAATTTCCTTCTAGTTTCACTAGTACTGAAAGAGCGTTTGTTCACCAGCTCTGTCAGTCTCTTGGACTGGTATCTAAAAGCAAAGGGTGAGTACCATTTTCAGGGGTTTGGTACAAACAAATGGAATTTCATGATTAATGATAACCTGATTGATATTTTCAACATACCCTACTCCGTTGTAAGGAATAGGATTAGAGAAAAAAGTGTGAAGTAGACATAGAAATTCAAATATCTTTGTTCATTGCTCAGAAAAACTTGAGACGTGCTTTTTGGGATGGCTTGCTTTTATACTTTGTGGATTAATGCATCCATTAAAAAGGCTTCTCACTGTGATCTCTGGTTTTCTTCAAAGGTTTTGCATAGAACCTCATACCTTGAGAGATAAAAGTTAACCTAGAGTAGGTTACTTATTCCTAAAATACGTTTTCTTTCCCCCCTCACAGAAAAGGAGCCAATCGATACCTGACTGTAAGGAAGAAGGATGTATCAGAGACACATGCAGTCATGACTTGTGACTTGGCTCTCCGTACAAAACACGCCGTTCGGAGTCTAATTCAGAGCTTTCCTGTCACAAATAAGGAACGCACAGAACTCCTGCCAAGGACAGAGAGAGGAAATGCCTGTGCTGTTGAATCTGGTATGTTGGGTGTGTCTTCTGATTTGGACTTGTCCATCAACATCACTTGAAAAAACCACCTGCAACCCAAGGACAAAACAAACCCCCTCCTGTTCTGTCCCCTCTTGTGTCCTAACAGACATCTTGAAACAAACACATGATTTTTCCTTACTTTTAAGGTCTTTTATAACTGGTATTGTGAAGAACTCGGGCAGTCATATCATGCACATTGCGATGTCTACCTTGTGCTCAGATAATTTAGAATCTTTGAGCCAGTTCCAGCCAAATTTTTTGGAAGCGCATTTGTGAAATGTGGCTTCATACAAGTGCTGTAAGGTGGGATTGAAGAGTCAGGGTGTTACCATGATGCCGATAAGAACACCCTTATAAGAAAATGAGGTTGGCTGTTCTTACAGAAATTTGTGTCCTTGATAAATCAAGAAGTTTAGAGTTTGTTTCTTCGTCTCTACAAAATAGATATGGTCCTTAAGACACTACTGTCTGGACTTCTTGATTTCTAGAATATGAAAGAGTTCACTGAAAGACAAACTATGTTGGGGATTTTTTTTAAAGCAATGCTTTCGTCTAGATTATAGCTTTAAGAGCTACAAGTAGAAGAGTTACACTGTGTTTCTGTGTGCAGAGGTGGATGTAGTGAACACACTTGTACCAATATATGCCTTGTTTAATTGTGTATTTCTGATACATGGTGTCTGTTCCTCAAGTGCCTCTTTGCTGTTTTTTCAATTGTTTCAGTTGTTTAATAGGATTGTTTAATGAACAGAGGGAGGCTATAATAAAAGTACTGAAACACAATGTCTTAGGCATGTAAGGGATAAGTTAATGAACAGTCTAATATTTGTGTTTCTCTGCTTCTGAAGAATGTATTTTTAGTTCTCCTGATCTCTTAGTCAGTGTTTGTTTTGGTACAACAGAGTTTGTGATTTAGTATATGAATCTGTTAATCACATTAAATATGTATAAGTGAGTTTATAGCAAGCTTTTCATTCTTCTGGAAAATAATTATCAAGGCATAACAGTGGCACTTGCAATGTTGCATTTGAGGTAGCTCCCTCAGATGTGCACATTTTTTGGCTACTTATGCACTGCTTTCCTGCACATCACACTGGTGTGTGGGGGTCCAGGACTCTTCATACAGCCTGCTTGAATTAGTATGATTTCAGGCAAATGCATGTAATAGTTCAAATGTTTAACTTTGAAAGTATTTCTAGGGAAAACTGCAGATGTGAAATGTGGGTGCTGATACAAAGGCCACCAAAATACACCAGACTGTTTTTCTCTGGTTTAGTTTCTCTTTCTCCTTCTGCTCTTTGTAGGCTTTTTTGACTTGGAGCAATGCTGTGGAAGAGTCAGTTTTTCTTCAGAATACCTGTGAAAGTAATAACTGTTTTGAAAAATATCTATTTCAAGCACCACTGGAGGACGTGTTGCTATAAATATAACTTCTAAATGTGTGACAGGTTTGTCACTTTACCCACAGGGATGCACAAAAAGTCAGCAACGTTAATTTTTAAGAACAATTTTTGAGCAGTGTTTTAGTGACCTTCCTCTGTGTCTGTATAAAAAAACTTTTAACTTCTCTTCACAGAAAACAAAGAAGTGAACAAGACAAGTGGTCGACTTAATGATGGTATCCCGCAGGTCCCAGTGAAAAGAGGGGAATCAGAGTTTGATTCCTTCAGGCAGTCACTACCAGTTCTTGAAAAACAGGAAGAAATTGTCCGAATAATAAAGGACAATAAAATTGTTTTGATTATAGGAGAGACTGGATCAGGAAAGACTACTCAAGTATGTTTCTTCAATGAAATAAAGAAGATAACAGTATTTATACTAAACTAAAGCCAGTTGTGTAACATTTGTGATAAGGGACATTTTTGTGCTGTTTTAAGGCTTTTCTTTTTCTGTATGATCAAAAATGTGTTCCAGTTCACTTTCTTGCTTTTGATATACTAAACCAGCAGAGAGGTACTAAAAGCATAAATAGCTTCTCACAATTTTCTAATAGGTACAATTTTTTCGTTAAAATAATGCAAAATATTGAAGGCAAAGTAGCTGTGATGTTTGTATAGCCCTTTTTCTTCTAAGGCTAGTTCTCTTTTTAGTACCCAGACTAATGTATTTTTTTGTGTTCAAATGAGAGATTATCTTCAGGGTTTGTTTTTTAATAGATTTCTCTGAAGCAGGAGAGAGACACGGCACGTTTTTTCTTTAAAAAAAACCTAAACAGGTTATACTTCGAAGTTTATTTTCTGTCGGTTCAGCTATGTTTGCAGCGATAATCCTAATGAAAAGTCTTCTGCAAAGTGTAATACTGAGATGCAGTTAAATGGTTTCCCTGTGCTGAGAAAGCTGTAACTTTCTCAAAAAGTAAGTCTGAACCACTTCTTTACAGATCCCTCAGTTTATCCTTGATGACTGCTACAAGAATGGAACTCCCTGTCGTGTGTTTTGTACTCAGCCAAGACGTTTAGCAGCTGTTGCTGTAGCTGAAAGAGTGGCAGCAGAGAGAAGAGAGAAGATTGGCCAGACAATTGGTTACCAGATCCGGTTAGAAAGCAGGTACTAATGGGATTTCTGAGCGTCAGTTGATCTTGTGTTGGTATCGTGAATCTTGTGTACATTTAAACTGCAATATGTTTGGGATGCAACCCCATAAATTAAGGTGGGATATGTTATTGCAGGTGAGGAATACTTAACAGTGAAAAGGACAGCTTTCTTCCTGTGTTTTGCAGTTTCCTGTAGGAGGTTGTCTTATAGAACTGAATTTCAAGTTTTTCAAGAACTGCTTTCTGTTGATTCCTTCTGCAGAGCATGTAAATCCCTGTCTGATTTTCAGATCAAGTCTACACTTTCCTCTCTTCTGGTTTTTGGGTTTTTTTCCTGCTCTCTGCTTTTAACATGTGTGGATCCAAAAGTTCTGCAAGCTTTGAAGGTGGGGGGGAAGACCAGCACGTGGTAACAAATGTTACATACGTGAGTTGATAGGGGTCATAAAAGGGAAAACAGCAGAAATGGAAAGTGACTGATGAAACTGAGCATTATTTACCAGTCTAGTTTGGGCTAAATTTCTTTTGCTTCAATTTAAAATGCGAAGTGATATAAAAGCAGACATTTCAGTATCACTTGATGAATTTTTCTGTAGAGCAGAGCATGGATGGATTGTGAGGGGTTTTTACATCTTTGCACTGTGTAGCCAGTGACAGTTCAGGGAAGGGGCAACGGTTGGGATATGAGTGACCAGAAGATGGCAAAAGGTTGTGTTGGCTTGAATGAACAAAGATAACACAGAGCTGATGGAAATTAATGCACTTGAACAGCAAAGCCACCATAAGAATTCAGATGTGTGTATGAAAGCTCACAGGGCTATTTAACAGATTAGAAGAGCAAGTGAAGATGTATTACAAAGAAGCTGGATGATTAATGTGTGGGAGTACTATGCTGGCAGTAGAAGAGTGAAGTCAGATCAAAATGGAAGAATTACTGGAAGCAGTGCAGAAAATCCAGCTTGAGAAGAATCAATGCATATACTCCAGAGAAACACTAAAAGGGGGAGATGACAGTATTTTGAGCTGTGGACTAAAAAGGTCTGGAGTGGAGATTTTTAGAGGTGTTTATAGTAACACAGAAGTCTAATTTTTAAAGTTTTCTTAGCTGTCTTCCAGAGAAGAGCTGTAGAGTACAGTACAAAGGAACCTTTCTGCTCCTTTAGGATGGCAGTACTGGAGGAAGTAGTGACAATTGCTGTTAGCTGGAACAGCTAACTCTGCCCCAGGTATAGAATAGTAACATTTCAGTATTTTGACCTCCTGAAAAACTAGAGGATCATCTGATTACTTTGTGGTTTAGTCAGCTGTAATGTACTGGGCTTGCAAGGCAAGGCTTTGGGAGCTGTGGGGAGGCTTTTGTGAGAAGATGCCAGAAGCCTCTCCCGTGTCTGACAGAGCTGGTGCCAACCAAGACAGACCTGCCTTGGGCCGAGGCTGAACCCATCTGTGATGGTGGTAGTGCCTCTGGGACATTGGGAAATGGCGGAGAAAAACCTGCATAACAAAGGCAGCAGTCCAAGGAGAACAGTTGAGATCATGTGAGAGAAGCAGCTCTGCAGAGAGGAAGGTCAGTGCAGGAGGAGAGGAGGTGCTCCAGGTGCCAGAGCAGGGCATGGTACAGCTCATGGTGAGGCAGCTGTACCCGTACAGCCCACGGAGGTCCAGGTGCAGCAGGGATCCCCCTGTGCAGGACTCCGTGTTGGAGCAGGTGGATGCTTGAAGGAGGTTATGATCCTCTGGGAAGTCTATGCTGAAACAGGCTCGTGGCAGAACCTGTGGTGCCTTAGAGGGAGCCCACACAGAAGCAGGTTTGCTGTCAGGATTGTGACCCTGTGGGGGTCTCACGCTGGAGCAGGCAGTTCCTGAAGCACTGCACCCTGTGGAAAGGGACCTGTTCTGCAGCAGTTCATGAAGAACTGCAGCCCATGGGTGTCACAGTCGCTGGCACATGTGCCAGTCGACATTGACACTGCACTCGAGGTGCTTCACCGAAATCATCAGAAGGCTTTGCATATCTGTATCTTGTTATTCACCTTGTCTCTCATATCTTCCCTCTTTGTATCTTCTTAAGAGCAGCTCCACACAGCTCCAGCATTGTGTCTCTTCTTCTGTTCCAAGTCCGGCTCCATCCCGTCCCTAGCACGGCCACCTAACCCTGTTTATCCTAAGTACAATATCTTACAGTATCTTACCTTCTCTGGCCCTTGCCACGACCTCCTGTCCCTGGGTCTTCACAGCACGACAAGCAGACTCCAACTAACTCCAACTCAGTTAACTCACTACTTATCATTCCCAAGGCTGTGGGGGCAAGGTGTTTCTACTCTGAGATAATTAACACAGCTGTAACCTGTTAGAGAGGAGACTGCCTTCTGCAGCATCTCTTTCTGTATTACCACAATTCCCCATTTCTTTTTTATAATTAAACATCTCTAGAAACACATGTTTAGATAGATTGACCATTATGTTTAAATAAATTGACTACTATAACATTCAAATACTGTCTCCATTTTTTCTAGATCAATCTTTTCAATGGTATCTTTTCTATTTATTTTCAGCTTATTTTCCCATTTTTTCTTTTTTTTTAATTTTATTTTTTTCCATTTTTTCTGTTTTTTTTTTTAAGTTTTCCTTTTTCTCTTTTTTTTCTTTTTCCGTTTTTTCTGGGTTTTTTTTAAATTTTCCTTTTTCTCTTTTTTTTTCATTTTTTCTGGGTTTTTTTAGGTTTCTTTTTTCTTTTTTTTTTTCATTTTTTCTATTTTTTCTGGATTTTTGTCCTTTTCTTCTCCTTTCTCTTCTTCTCTACTGTAGTTGTAATATCCTTCCTTTTTCTGTTTTTTCTGCATTTTTGTCCTTTTCTCACCTCTTCACTGCTTCTCCATTGTAGCTATATTTTTTCCCTTTTTGAGCTATGTTTGGTTTTTGAGGAAACAGTCCGATACCAGAGCCCCTCAAACTTTGAGGAAACAGTCTGATACCAAGATAGCTCCTCAAACCACATTGATTAATGCATTTAACATCTTGGCCATTTTCTTCTATTCTGGCATAAACACTTGATACAAGTGTCGCTGTTGAGGCAGTCATTACACAACTTCCTAAAGAAGTCATGTTCCATTATCACTAGTTGGTGGCTCACCTATTTCTAGGTGTCTTTGTAGAAGAATCAGGTCCAGACCTCCATGTGGCTTTCCACGCCACTCTCAGCTTCACCAACGCCGCCTCCCCCACTTTTCCCAGTGGGTCTATATTGCCAGTCAGTGGGACCTCATAGGGGTCCAGGACAAGTATGTAGTTCAAGCTGTTTTATCCATATATAGTCCCTGTTCTATCAGTATATAGTTCTCACATTATTCATCACATTGCTCCTCATGTAGGTCCTCACATTACTCATTACATCGCTCTTAGCATATATTAAATTTCTTTTTTCTGCTTCTCAAGTTTGTTAACATTTACATTTCTGCTTAATCTCCTTCCCTTATTCACTCATCACGTCCATGTCTTTTCTGTGCTGGGGACTTTGCTGGATCACGTTGGTCATCACGTCGGGGTCACCAGATGTCGCAGTCGCTGGCACATGTGCCAGTCAACATTGACACTGCACTCGAGGTGCTTCACCGAAATCATCAGAAGGCTTTGCATATCTGTATCTTGTTATTCACCTTGTCTCTCATATCTTCCCTCTTTGTATCTTCTTAAGAGCAGCTCCACACAGCTCCAGCATTGTGTCTCTTCTTCTGTTCCAAGTCCGGCTCCATCCCGTCCCTAGCACGGCCACCTAACCCTGTCTATCCTAAGTACAATATCTTACAGTATCTTACCTTCTCTGGCCCTTGCCACGACCTCCTGTCCCTGGGTCTTCACAGCACGACAAGCAGACTCCAACTAACTCCAACTCAGTTAACTCACTACTTATCATTCCCAAGGCTGTGGGGGCAAGGTGTTTCTACTCTGAGATAATTAACACAGCTGTAACCTGTTAGAGAGGAGACTGCCTTCTGCAGCATCTCTTTCTGTATTACCACACATGGGAAGGACTCATGTTGGAGAAGCTCATGGAGGACTGTTGCCCATGGGAGAGAGCCATGTCTCTGCTTGTCCTTCTCTTGGCCCTGTGAGTCTTTTGTTGTGTTTCCTCTCCCCTGCCCATGGAGAGGACAGATAGAGTGGCTTGGGTAAGCACCTAGCATGCAGCCAGGCTCATCCCACCACGTGTAGACAGATACAAAGGCTGTATCCAAGCATATGCTGAGGAATTGGAACCTGGTTTTCCACATGGAATTTTCTAGTAAATTGAATGACATGTAGAGTTTCTCTTCATGGTTTTCTTTAACGGCCATATTTATTAAAATTTGAATCTTATTTTTTCAATTAATCTGTTCAAATTTTTGGCGCGCAAGCACTAAGAATTGCTAGGAAGTGCCTGGGAAAGGGCATAGTTTAAAAACAAGTGGCGTGCATGAGTCTTCTGGGGAGGGACCTGTAATTCCTCTTCTGGTCAGCAGCTGCTTTAAGTTTTGAGCCATGGAAAGCTAGCAGCCTTTAAGTGGTGCAAACCCCCTGAGTGGTCTCTGTGATCTGTTCCATAGGGTTTCTCCAAAGACACTGGTAACATTCTGCACTAATGACATGCTGCTTCGCACGCTGATGGCAGGAGACAGCACCCTCTCCACCGTGACCCATGTTATTGTGGTGAGCATCCTGTGGTCTTTCATCTGGGGGGAACAATATGTGTTGCTTTGGAAAATGAGGTCCTCGTTTGTCTTATTTAAATTTGCTGAGCATTTTAGGTGTTTTTGTTTGGTAGACTCTGAATCAAGACTTCTTTAAAGACTTCTTGAGTCCTTAGAGTAGCATGCGTGTTTTGTGGATTTTGGTGCTTTTCTGTGTGTTTGTGGTTTTTCCTGTAAAAATACCTTCTTTTATTTTCATGCCAATAATTAGTTGTGGCATCAGGAGGAGTTGAGGACAGACAGAAGTGTAAATTTTTCGGAACTTCTCCTGTCAGCAGGAAAGCTTTTGGGAGGTTACATTGATGTGATTCAATATGATCGTGTCAGAATTTATGTTATCATGTATTTGTTTTAGCAGTATCAGGTTTTCCATTTGTTTGCCCAGTGTTTTCAAGATAATGTGCAGTCTAATTGTTAGCAAATTATTCAGGTGTGTTCATTTGTGATTATATTAATATTCCTATTGCGGAATTTAATAAGGAATGGGAATTAGAATGTTGATGGCAAGATTTAAGTACTGAAGATGAAAAGAAATCATGGTAAGTTGAGGTGCCTACCTGCTTATCAAAGTTAAAAAAGCATGAGAATGATCTATACATCCTTGATGTCAGCCTACAAACCTTGTATTTGAATTGTTGTTTCATTTATTCATAATACAAAACAAAACAGAAGAATGACAAAGATGATTAATCAGTTATGTGCCTTAATCTATAGGCTTTGTGTGTGACTTGTCTAAGCAGTCTGTCTTTTTTTTTCTGATTATGTGATGTCATTTCTTTAAATGCCCATCAGTGGAGAAGTGAGAATTTATTAAAATAAGATTTGTAGGATTTGTGGTTTGTGGCCTTTTCTTGGAATTGGGCTTTAAATATAAAATTAGAGAGTTTTCAGGTACTTACTTCAGCCTCTGAAGTTAAGATATGTACTGCTTCAGCATTGCAGTGCACTTGGCTCTGATAAAAACTTTTTGAAGTATTCTTTGGTTTATGGATAGTTTTTTAAAAACTAGGAAAAAAACCACTTAAAAAACTTAGACTAGACTTACACATTTTAAGGCTTCTGTAATGTGCCACTAAATCATATATTTTATTCTTTTGAAAAAAGTTTGTATTTGTCAGAAGTTGTGATTTTGAATCTATGATGTTTATCTCTTTTTTTCCCTTTTGGTACAGGATGAAGTACATGAGAGGGATAGGTTCAGCGATTTCTTGCTCATAAAACTGAGAGATGTGCTGCAAAACCAGAATAATTTAAAGCTAATTATTTCTAGTGCTGCTCTAGATGTAAATCTCTTCATTAGGTACTTTGGAAGCTGCCCAGTAATACATAGTAAGTATTTCTCTTGACTCTTAAATCTGAGTATATCTACCCTGAGACTTGCAGACCTTATTATACTGTAGCAAACTATTGCCAATAAAGGCACATGGTGAATACATTGAGAGTAACAGGAATCTGTTCTTTGTGTATTCAGGTTTGTTCTTTAACTATTTGCGCCTACTTCAGAGTGAAGTGTTTTAATCTGTAAATGCAGGTATGTCTTGCCCCCTTCCAGTATTAATTCGAGAAGTAGGAAATGCTTATTTGAAGTGCTGTCTTCATACTGATGGAAGTCCTTCATACCGGACTTAGGAGCTACGTGAGTGTGATATATATTAATACATTCCAGTAGATTCTAATTCTTCAGGCCTCGTAAGGGTCGTTACTGGTTACTGGATAAAACACAGGTAACTGTACCAGTTCAGTTCAGAAATGCAGGCCTAGGCAGATTGGGTTTCATGCTTGAATCAAATGATCCTTTGATTTAAATGAAATCAGTAGCCGTTCATCTAGGTAAATGTTCACAAAAGGCATCCAGTTTCTCTTAGTTTCTGTTCAGACTCAGTTACCTGCAATTAAATGACATTCAGATGCAAAGAAAGGTTACCATTACTGCTGTTTTAATTTCATTTGACTGATCTTTAGTAGAGGCAAAATATAGATGTGTGGGAGATGGGGGAGTTTTGTGGGTTTGGTTTTTTTTCTCCACCCTCCTGGCTTGCAGGTTTTCTGCATGGGCCACCTCCTCTGGCACCTTGCAATCCTCTTAGTTTTTCAACGATAATGTCCAAATTTAATGTGATTTGAAAAGCAGCTTTTAAGATAAATGCTTTATTTGACAATCAGGTAGACTCTCTGCATGTCAGCCTTTAAAAAAAAATCTCAAGAGTTTTAGGAAATGGATGGGATCACTTACTGGTTTATTTCAGCAAATGTTTGTGAGAAGGAAACCTCTTTTCCCTTTTTTTTGCAGATAGAAGTGCTTATTTGTAGTTCCCAATTTTGAATTTCGGCCCAGTAAAATACGGCTTGCAACTTCTTGGAGACAGGAATCTGGAAATTACACATGATTTCATGTTCTCTGAATTTTTTTTTTTTGCAAGGGAGAGCCTCAGCTGTGATTGTTGTGTGGCTTTCCAGTTTACTCTTTTTGCAGTTTCCTGATCTTTTAGATCAGTATATTTGTGTTGGAAATTGTGATGACAGTCTCTCCAGTTTACCACTGTGCTTATGCTGGTTATGTAACAGGCCAATAATAATTGAAAAGATGGGGTTTTCCTTTTTTTTTTTTAAGAGAATTTGAGAATTAAAAGAAGCTACTTTGTCTGTTAATGTAATGAAAAAGCTTTGATTTTCCTTCAGCAATATGGCTGACAAAATCCTGAGCACAGAAACCAACATTTTGTGGTTGTGGATTTCTGTAGTACACAGAGGTTGTGATCAGTGTGGAAGACTTCCTCTGTGACAGCTTCTAAAAGTATGTGAACTGTGGATTGTTCTTTCTGAAGGAAAATCCTCAGTGGTCTAAAGTCAGCTTAAGGGACAAGAAATCAAAATGTAGATATTTTAATTCTTCATGCAAAACACATCCTTTAATGTCCACAGACAAGGTCTAGAAAAGAATCATTTTGAAAAAGAAATCAGGATAAATTATTAGAAGGTAAAGACCACTGGGATGTCTCGTCTGTCATGATGTATTCAGTAAAGGAAGCCCAGCTTTGCTGAAGTAGTTGAGGACGTGGAGCTAAATCTATCTCCTCACATACTTCTCATTAAAAGAAAGTAGTTCAGTACAAAGATGTAGTGTCTCCTTATGGAACCTTGCACAAAACTGTATTAATTGCTTAATAATTAATTACATTTTTCATCCCGGTGGCAGGCTTACATGGAGAGTTCTTGTTTGTAACCCTAAACAAAAAAGACTGTTTTCTTTTCTTCATTTAAAAAAAAAAATTACTTAATAACTGTCAATCTTATGAACATCTCTTGCTATAACACCTGATAAAATTGAGGAAGTTGATGAGAAACAAGCTGGCATTTTACTTTGGAAAACATTTGGAAACAAAACATTTGGAAATGTTTTGTTTTGTATAATGTTGAGAAAAATGAACCCGGTGAAGGTAATTGTCGAAAAAAATAAATGCTGTAAGTGAAGCTAGTGAATATCCAATCTTTTATGTATTTTTTATACTTTTAGTCCAAGGATGACCTTTTGAAGTTAAAGAGATGTTTCTGGAGGACATTTTACGAAGCACTGGGTATACAAACAAAGAAATGGTAAAGTACAGAAAAGAGAAGCAGCAAGGTTGGTGGACTTCTTAATTGTAAGGTTGGCTGTGAGAATCATTGATTGATTGAACAAACAATTAACAGGACTATTTTCTGTTAAAATTCCAAAGTCAGGCGATTAAATGAGACGTGATTAGATGACAGCAAGTATCTTTAAGCTTTCAGTATTTACATTATTGAAATAGTTTATGCAATTAAAGAAAAACAAATGGCTTTGATTCAATGGTCGCGTTGTTTTTGCTTTCACTTGATAAATGTCGTATTTTTTCTAATTATTATGGTGTAGAGTTACATATAATTGGGGGCTCTGCCCACAAGAACACTAAAAAAGCATAGGATGCTCTGTACCTCTGGATGCAAATTAAAGCCAGCAGGATTTTGTACATCTTGCACAAAATGTACAAGTTGTTCCCTTTCGTAACATTTTTCACCGCGTTCTTCAGGCATGGATGTATTTTTTACAAACGTTAACACTCTTGAGCTAAACATTATTGGTTTTCATTTAATTCAGTAGATACTACTTCAGAAGTTTTCCTGGCAACTGAAAGTAATGATCCCAGTGATTACTGAAAGAAAAATTTAAAAAAATGCAACCCCCAAATCTATAACATACAGTCCTAACTGGATATTTATGACAGTGCTCAGCTCTGATCACTGGAGACAGAAAAGTTCAGTTAAGACACTGATGTTTTCTACTGTTTCTTCCACTTGTGTACAAAAATAAGTTGTTACATGCAGGGACTGTATCCCTTGTCTTCAGCATTCCACTTCTGGAGAAAGATCTAGGCTGAGAGTGTGTAGAAGGTAATTACTTTGGAAGCTCCTTTGAATGCAGTAGTTTGGAATAATGGAGGCTTCAAGGGGTTAAAGAGCAAAATGGTGGGTTTTGCCTTGTTTTTATAGCCCTTGTTTGCAGTGGTGCACTTTGGGTACCCTTAAAACATGTCATTTATGTTGTAGCATTGGTAGTAGCATTCTAGATTAAATAAAAGAGGTTGAATCCCTAAAACTTTGACCTGCTGTAGATGGTTTTTTAGTAGAAAACAGTGGGTAATAAAGATGACTCTAAAACATTCTTGGGGATTACTTTGCATTCTAGAAGAGAAACAGAAGAATACTCTTGCTGAATGGTGTTCAGCTCAAGAAAGCACTAACAAAATGGCGTCTCGGAGACAAAAATCAGTTCCAAGGGCAAATGAAGAGTACAAATGGTTGGATGATGGTGGTGACACAGTATTTAATCAAATGGTAAGCTTTTCTTTTTGTTGGAAGAGATCTTTATATTTGTCTTGTATTACTAGCCATTTAAAATCTGTTTTCTAAAGATAGTGCTGTGGAGTCTCTCAGGATATTAACGTATTTGAAAGATTACTTTATTAGGATGCACTGGTCTAGCTGAAGTGTGTTCTTCACTTGTGGTGGTTGTACACAACTTTTCCTCAGATCAAATGGCTCGACTGCCCATGGTGTGAGTACTTGCATATGACACAATCAATGCATTAACTGATACCTGAGTGCGGGATTTCTGATTGCTGCTGGGAAAACTAACCATTCAAATTCTTAGTGTGTCATGTATGAGAATAAAGACAATTCTTGCCAGAGATTAATCTTTCAATATTGTTTTTTATCTTCAGACTGAAAAAGATGTGAATTGCCTTGAACCGTGGATAGTAAAAGAAATGGATTCCTGTCTTTCTGACATCTGGTTGCATAAGGATATTGATTCCTTTGCTCAGGTGTTCCATCTTATTTTAACTGAAAATGTCAGTGGTAAGTTTCTTGTGTTATTACGTAAGAAAAAAGCAACCTCAAATTTACTTCAATTTCTATGGCTACTTTTATTTCCAGTTTCAGATGTTGTTACCTTTGCATTCTGATGCCTACTGAAAAAAAATGGACATGGCTAGCAGAATTAATGAGTCGTTTAGTTAGTTGTTGTTTTGAAGCATTTTCAGAAGTGTGTTTCTAAAACAGCATGGAATTCACCTGAACTGACTGCAGAGGTAAAAGTGAGGAAACAAATTCTCTTTGCGCTGGAATTTGAAAGCAATATTTGTACTACGTTTAGATGAAGAAGTAACATTTCTATTGGGTTTACTGATTTTTTTTTTTTTTTTTTTTTTTTTTACTTTTTAGTTGATTATAGGCACAGTGAAACCGGTGCCACTGCTCTGATGATTTCCTCAGGGAGAGGCTTTTTGAGTGAAGTAGAACAGCTGATCAGTATGGGAGCAAGTATCCACTGCAAATCATCCAATGGCTGGTAAAAACAGAGAAACCAAAAGATAGATTTATTTGTCAATAAATCTATTTCTGTCTCTCTTAGGCAAGAGAAAGAAAATTCTATAACACCTAAATTAATTTCCTATCTTGTCACATTGCTCTAAGAACTATAGATTTTGACAGCCTAAACAGTTTCTACCTCCTGTTAATCACATTGTTTTCTGTAAATTCTAAATTGAATTCATAATTACATGGTCTTGATTATGGTTATAAACTTGGTTTCAATAGGTCTTATTTAAGATGGTGAAAAACTGTAATCTACTCAATTGGACCAAAAGATTTGACAATTTTTATTTTCATGGCATTACCTATATTAGAATATCTTTGTGTTATGTTTCTAAATATGTTGTAGCATGTACAATTATTTATGAATCTGTAAAAACTCAAGTTTTGTGGTCATGAAGTATGTCTTCATATAAACAGGGAAGTACAGTAAATAATTGTAGTATGGAAGGATAAGAATTAGGATTCCAAGGATCTGATATTTGGTACTAACACTTGAGAAACTTGGGAAGGAGTGCAGTTTAAAGATAAAAGAGTCAACTGCATTGTGAGGAGGAGGACTTCTGAAAGACATGAATTAGCCCAAAGTTTTCCCACATTTTGATGAAAAACGCCTGGGGTGTGACTTTTTGGGATGACTTGAAGGGTACTGAAATGGGCAGGTCTGATCTCTGCACCACACCTTGGTGTGGGCTTTTTAAAAGAATGGTGCATTCTTCCTCCTCATTTCCTTGTGCATGTTTGCAGGTACTCCTGTGTAAAACTGACATTCTTTTGTGGTGGAGAAGTGCAGTTATCTAAAAATCAGATAGCTGTTAACACCTCTTCAAGCGCTTTCAAATGGGAAGTTGCAGATCCAGCAATAACAGTACTGATGACAACACAGAAATGGATACAAAAGTCTGGTGTCAATTATCTCCTCCCTGATGTGCTATTCATATTCGCCTTTGAAGTGAAAAATCGACTAAAAATACTTCTGCAACTCTTTCAGGATGGCTGTGGACTGGGCTAGGCGCTTTGGACAGACAGAGGTTGTTGATCTGTTGGAATCCTACAGGTAAGCTGTAACTGCTTTGCAGAAAGAATTGCATAGCATGGTGAAGGGAGATTTGAGGTTTGTGTTCTTTTAATTTAATCAGAACAGGTTTTGTTTAATCAGAACGGGTTTTAGCTTTTAATGCTGTAAAATCTGGACTAAATAGCAATACCTTTTTTTGAGATTAGGAATATTTCAAAAACAAACAACAAAGAAGTTTGTACTCAGTATCATATGTTTGCACAACTTGCTGATTCTATACTATGTACCATTTTATTTTCACACACTTACTTTGGAAACAAACTCTTGTGTGTGTTTTGATCTGTATATTGTTTATACACCATAGACATATTAAAGAAATTTTATAGAAGTAACGTTGAACTAGGCCATTCAAGAATGATTTTTTGATTAACTTACAGTTATCATAGTTGAGGTAGTGTTTTGTAAAGATAATATTTATTATAATTTCTCTTAGTGTAGTTTCTGCTAGTGGGAAATTTTTGGAGAATACATATCCTTTAAATATTTTTCCTTGAACAGATGAGTGAGAAGGATCTTTATACTTCCATTTGCTTATGGTTGTGTTTCAATGAAGTTTAAGAAAACTAAAGTTCACACTAGAAGATAAAGTGGCATGCTTTGTTGGTTAACATTTAAATCAGTGAACAATAATAGTATAGTGATTCTCTTCTGCTACACTTAAAAATTAGAATTCAAGTCCTGTTGGTCAAGTCACAGTCCTGTTGGTCTTGATTGAAGTTTGAGATGATGCCTCAACTCAAAGGGGCAGCCTTGACTCTGGTCTGTGCATTTTTCTATTACAGTGCTTCATTCGGATTTGGAAATTTGGATGAAAGTTCCCTGGTCCGAAAAAGTGGTCGTGACCTTAGTGCAGAGGACAGAGAACTACTGACAGCTTATCATCACAGTTTTGACGATGGAAAAGTGGATCTGGATCTGATAATGCACTTACTTCACAGCATCTGTCGTAGTTGTGATGCGGGTAGGTAAATACCCACACTCCCAGTGAATTGTTGTGGATTTGGCTGATGAATCATGCTCTTTTTTCAGAAATCCCCAGAAGTTAAAACCTCCTGAGTGCTAGTCTACATGGCACTGACATGTATTTGAATTTTCTCTGTTTAACTTTGCAACCCCACTTCCTTTTTTAGGAGCAATTTTAATATTTCTTCCTGGATATGATGAGATAGTGAGCCTGAGGGACCGCATTCTTTTTGATGACAAGAGATTTGCTGATAATGCTCACAGGTAAAACCTTTAATTTCTGTGGCTTTTCATTGCTTCTTTTAAGGATCTTTAAAATGTTCTTTTTGTCTTGCATTAGATACCAAGTTTTCATGCTTCATTCGAGTGTGCAGACTTTGGATCAGAAGAAGGTGCTTGAAACTCCACCTTCTGGCATCCGCAAAATTGCAAGTATCAGAGGACTTTATCAGATGCTGCTACCATGATCTATTTGGCCTTTGCTTTTACAGTTACTATAGTTTTGCTGGTTTTGGGTTTTTTTCCATTGCAGATTCTTTCGACTAATATTGCAGAAACCAGCATAACAGTCAATGATGTTGTGTTTGTCATTGACTCAGGCAAGTTGAAAGAGGTATGACTGCCTTAAATTTTCCTAGTGCGATTCTAAAACACACAGTTCATAAATTTTGGAGAACTTTTTTTTCTACTTTACAGTAGGCTCAGAGGTAGTGCCTGTCAGGCAACAGACCTCACTGAAAAGTTTCAGTATCCATTTGTTTTAAGACAAATACTGTAAATAGCTAGCTGCCTAAAACCCTGTAAAAGCTGCTGTAGGTTGATGTATCTTTTTCTTTTGCAGTTTAGTATTTCTGTTGGATTTTTAAAACAAGTCCTCAGTTTAGACCACCACCTTCCTGAGACTTAGAGAACACTTGGATTTCCTTTTGTCCTACTGTTGTATCAAGTCCAAAAATAATCCATTAAGGTTTTAAGCACTTTTTTGGGGTGTGTTGAGTGCCCATTCTGAAATTATTTCTTCAAGAAAAGTGAGATAACATAATGAGGCAATTTAAGACCTAATGCATGGCTTGGAAAACTAAATTGGATTTCATAGGCAATAGGGACACCAAATTTCTGAAGTTCACATGAAACAAACCTATTTTTGTAATTTTACATCAGTCTAAGGAAATCAATGACCTAAGTAGGTCATTTCCAAGTGAGATAAAAAGGAAAACTTTATTCGGTATAATAATGTATTTTTGCTTGCATTGAGATATGTCAGAACACAGATCTGACATATCTTTTATTGATTTGCAATTACCTATTGACTAAAAAAAGTTTAATTTCAAAATCTTTGTAGCATAAAGACACTGCAAAGGAGATACCGTAATAAATTCACTTGTGCCAGAATCTGCTGTATGTATTACTGTTCAATACTTCTTAGAAAACTTCTGTTGGTAATCTAAATAACCAGTAACTTTTATTTCATGTACCCTATTCAGTCTTTGGTTTCTTGCTTTGTTTTTATAGAAGTCTTTTGATGCACTGGGTCGTGTTACAATGCTAAAAATGGGGTGGATTTCAAAAGCCAGTGCTATCCAGAGAAAAGGCAGGTAATAAATGCCTCATACTGGTTTTCATTTTTCAGATATCCGTCCTGTATGTTAAGAATAAAGCACACAACATAATAACTGTTTCTAGCCTAGTCCAGTGTCATGTTGGACGATGGCCAACACTCCTTCTCTGCAGACAAGTAGAGGTCAGTATGTATTTCCTTGGAATTGTTTCCCAAGTTGTAGAAAAGTGATGTTCAGGCATTTCCCAGAGTTTTAGGTTGTTTTTCCCCCCATTAATTTGTTCTCCTTCCTCTTTCTCCCATGTAGCACCAGCAGTCACAGTGTCCAGTGGGGTGTTTCCACACCTTGTCTGTGAGCACAGGACTGTCTATTTCACTTTCTCCAAACTATCCATGACTTAACAGGCCATGATCATATTCTTCACAACACTGTGGTTGAGGGCTTATGTGATAAATGCCAGTCACTCATTTTTAGAAATTCATGAAAATTTAATAAAGAATAAAATTGGTTACAAAAAAAATTAATACAAATAAAAGTTTAAAAAGTTTTCAGAGACAGGACAAATAATGAGAAAAATAAAGGCAAAGAAGGTAGTCGAGACCACCGTCCTTCCTCCTTCCCAGACCCAAGCCAGTCAGGAGAAAGGCGACCTTCGGTAGAAATCTTTCCCTTTTTGAGGACTAAAACTTCATAATTATGCATGCTTTATCTTAGACAAACTTGTTTTCCAAGAGTCCTTTGCTAAGCCCCCCTGGCGGCAGGGAGTCTTGCTTCTGTGGATTCAGGGCATCTGGCTCTTGTGGGTTCTGAGAGATATGCATCTTTCCGTCTGAAGAATCTGAGGGGGGTTTTTCTTTTCTGTTGTAAATCTTATCTCTGTGAAACATTCTCCTGGGCAGATTTTCTTTCCCTTGAGCTAAAGAAAATACCTTACACACAAATTTTCACTAAAACTTAATGTTAAAAACTACATTTACTATATTATTCAAATGTTAATATTGCATAACTTTTCTAACTAGCATATTACATATAGTAAATATCTGCGTAGAGCCACACACACAATATGCCTTTTTCATAGCTTAGAAGTTTATGTAGCAACAATTGCCCGTTTAATCAATCTTACTGGCATTAAGCTACAGGTATTTGTGCACGAATGTGAGAATTTGCTCTCTCTGTCCCTCCACTCACAAGTTATTTAATCTTTATTCTACCTTTTACTCCAAGGGTCTCTTCTCTTAGGGGCATGTCAGGGGAAGAAATGAAGTTTGCAACTTGGATTCCATACAACAAAGGATGATTGAGATTTGGACTGGTCTTAGGTTAGCAAAACACCCACAGCAGTTTACTAAGATAATCCTTGTTTTTCTTTCTCCAGATTTCTCAGTGTTGGGTCAGAATTAGAGTGAAAAATTGCCACACTATCAAAAATAATCCATGTTAGGAAAACTCTCACTTTGTATGTGTCTCACACTTAACAACACTTCTGTTCATAGAACTGCTTCTACTTTTCCATTCTAAGTTCCTGTGTCTGTTGGCTTTTGGTTTTGTTCTTAGAAAGAAATCCTAATTTTCCTAACTTTCCATATTCTATTTTCAAGGGCTGGGCGCCGTCAGCCTGGAGTCTGTTTTCATCTCTTCAGCAGGCTCCGATTTCAGAATATGTTGGAATTTCAATCTCCAGAACTTCTAAGAATGCCACTTCAGGTGCATGTTCAGTTAGAAATTAGAACTTTAAAAAATGTAATGTCATCAAACCATACTATTAATTGCAACAAACCCTGTGTTTGGGGGTTGTTTCCAAATCTTGGTAATCTTTTTTGTTCTGCCTTTTAACTTGCAGGAGATTTGTTTGTACACAAAACTTCTGGCTCCAATTAACTGTCCAATTGTAGACTTTCTTGCGAAAGCTCCCGATCCTCCACCTGCTGTAACTGTGAGAAATGCTGTGCATATGCTTAAGGTCAGAAAAGGAATAGGTTTAGATGGGAATTGTGTTTGATTCCAAATTCGTGGTGTAGCAGTCTATCTTACCGACTTCAGTTTGTACTGAAACTGTTTTTAATTACATAAGGATGTATTTAATTTTTGTTTATTGTCTGTTGTCGCAGCAGGGCTGGCATTAGCGACTGAAATGAGTTGAGACACATGCTCTGGTTTATCAACGTGAAAAGGGTCCCAGTTAATTCTTTCTCACAACTCAGTCATCCTGACTCCAACTGCTCACTGACTCAGACTACAGCAAACTCCCACTGTAGGCTTCCCTTGCAGACTCTGACTTTAGGTATTTCCTTGCAGACTCTGACTACAGGCTCCAACAGCAGGCTCTAAGTGCAGACCCAGACTGACCTCACAGCAGATCTTTACAGCAGCAATTCTCTATCCCCCAGTCCTTCTGATTCATTCCTTCAGTTCCTCCTTCCTCAGGATCCTCCTGACTAGCCAACCCACCCTTTTATCACACTCATCCTTATTGGATCTGGCTGTGACTCATCAGGGGCGAGGTCGCCTGTAATCCCTTCTCCTGCAGTCTGTTTTCATTTTGTGTGTGGGGATGTGTTTTTCCATGTCAAGGGAAGAGAGTTCTTTAAAGTCTTGTCTCTGTTAATAGTGTGACTTGCTTTTTAAGTCTTCGGGAACAAATCTAGTTAATGTCCAGTATTCACATTCTTTCTGCTTTCCCTGTAAATTGATTTTGTCCACTGTCCCCTGTCCCCCTCTCCTTTGTTTGTTTGTTTGTGTTTGTGTGTGTTTGTTTATAAACAGACCATAGATGCCATGGACCCTTGGGAAGATCTCACTGAGCTTGGTTATCACCTCACTGAATTACCTGTAGAGCCACACCTCGGTAAAATGGTGTTGTATGCTGTAGTTCTGAAGTGCCTTGATCCTGTTCTGACCATTGCCTGTGCTCTTGCCTACCAAGACCCTTTTGTGCTGCCCACGCTGGCCTCCCAAAAGCGTGCAGCCATGCTGTGCAGGAGGCGTTTTGCTGCAGGGACGTTCAGTGACCACATGGCCCTGCTCAGGGCTTTCCAGGTAGTATTTCATTTCAGAGAGTACTAATCACAGTAGATCACCCAATCAAGGCAAATAATGTGCCAGATGTAGAGTGATGGACTGTGATTAAGTCCTTGGAGAAGACTTTATTTTAGCCTAGTGGCTTTCCTGTGTATGGGACTCATAAATTTGTAAGGGAACACGTTTTGTGGTATGTTTTGTTGATATTTTCAAACTTTACAAATTTCTGAATGTTCCAACCATGTGCCTCTTTCTATCCTACTACACTGAGAAGTTCAAATCATGATCTTAATGTAACGATCTTTATTAAATTAATTATTTTAACTTGACATAATGATCATTGTACTGAACGGGTAAAGAGAATCTAATTCTTAAACAGAAGAAAGAATCTAGTTTGATACATTTACTTTCAGAGTGGGTTTTGCGTTCTTTTTATTGACATAAATGGGATTTTTTTAAAAAATGCAGTTTTTAGTTTTAGCTTACCAAATTAATAGGCAAATGTAAAAATGTTTTCAGGCATGGCAGAAGGCACGCAGTGATGGCTGGGAGAGAGCCTTCTGTGAAAAGAACTTCCTATCCCAAGCCACAATGGAAATCATTGTAGGAATGAGAACACAGTTGCTTGGCCAGCTTAGAGCCTCAGGTAAAGAACTTGGAAAAAAATTTAAACTTGTTTTAAAGTCAAGCATATAGAACTTGTAATAAAAATCGTGTTCACTGGTGTAATTTTCCTTAGTCAATTTGAAACACACTTTCATGTGCACATTCATGCAGGATGTGGTGTAGGTGAGGAAGTGTGGCTGATCTAACTGAAAGCACCCTCATCTCCAGATGCCACTGCATTTCTCTGAATTTCTTTGGATTTTTATGTTTTAGTAAACTATTCCCATAGGAAATATCTTTGTATTGTAGAAAATCCTTGTATTCTGTGTTAGTATGAAGCCCCTTATCAGGAAGGATTTCAGTGTAATGGTTTCTTCTTGGTGCTGTTAAGGTTGGCAGTGGTGAAAAATGCAACAAATAAGTCGTTTATTTCACCTTTATTTTCAAGCTCCTTTTGAGAACCAAACACAAGCTAATGTGGCACCATTTTGTCCTGTCAGGTTTTGTGAGAGCCAGAGGAGGAGCTGATATTAGAGATGTCAATACTAACTCTGAGAACTGGGCTGTAATTAAAGCTGCCTTAGTGGCCGGGATGTATCCCAATCTTGTGCACGTAGACAGAGAAAGCCTGGTGTTGACAGAACCAAAGGAGAAGAAAGTGCGATTTCATCCTACCTCCGTTCTTGGTCAATCTCAGTATAAAAAGGTAAAATCACTTTGAATTTATAGTTCACAAAAAAGAGCACTAAAATCTATGACATGTTTTAGAAAAGTCTTTTCCTAGTTGTCAGTACTTTAAAAGCAGCATGGGCATTTGACACTACAGCTTTAGAAAATACTTTGCTAACCAGCTGATAGAGTTGGAGTTGGTTCATTTTGCCATTGTTTCAATTAGTCCTTTCTCTAGATGGAACAAGGCAAAATGGCAAAAAATGCCCCTAGTTTTAAAATTGTTTTAAAGATACAATATCCCTACTCTTAAAAGCAAGAAATTCTGCTCTGAAACTTTTTTAACATTTCTTTTTAAAGCAAAATATTTTGTTTTATCATGGCAGGATAATTTGTGAATCTGGTTGAATTCTCTCATGCTTTTTTATTTGCATGTATATTTTTATATGTATATAATTATACCTGCATTTATTTCTCAAAATACAGAATCACAGAAGGGTTTGGGTTGGAAAGGACCTTAAAGCTTCTTTCTTTCCAACTCCCTGCCAAGGGCAGGGATACATTCCACTAGTCCAGGTTGCTCAGAGCCACACCCAACCTGGCCTGGAACACTGCCAAGTTGAGGCATCCACCATGTCTCTGGATAAAATGAGAAATATGTTAAGATTAACATGAATTACAGGTAGAGGGTATAATAGCCTCGTCTTACCTGCTCTTGCACAGATTGCCCCAGCAAATGGACAAGCTGCAGCCATCCAGGCCCTCCCTACAGACTGGCTTATATATGATGAAATGACAAGAGCTCACAAGACAGCAAACATCAGGTGCTGCTCTGTTGTGACTCCTGTCACCGTGTCCCTCTTCTGTGGACCAGCCAGACTGCCAAGTAATGCTTTGCAGGCATCCTCATCCTTTCGAGGTACACTGAGTCTGGATTTGGAATGTTTCCATTGGTATACACTAGTGTGGGATGTGGAAAGCTTGTATTTCAGTAATATTTGATACGTATGTTGGCTGATTCTGAAAACAACAGTGTTTTAAGTCCTGTAGCTATTCAGGAATAATTTGTAGGTTCTGTAACAAATCTCTCAGTTGTGGGATTCCTTACACATTTCATGTGCATAAATTATGGACACGACCAGTTCTGTGGTCTCAGAAATTACGGTATAGTTTGTAAGGGAAGAATGCAGCCACAATGTCTAATGATAATACTGGTAGTGAGGAGTGTAGTATGTATGTTCTTTTTCTACAGACTACTTTATTTGATATTTTGAGCCAGATTGTTCAAACTGAATAATTTAGAAACAATCAATATGGCAAACGAGTCACGTTGCTTCTAGCTAACACACATAGCATTTTCAAGCTATGTTCTACTCGTATTTTTTAATGTCAATTAGCTGCACTATTAACTGTAAGTAATAGAGAATATACAGAAATTCCTTTTTTTTTTTTCTTATTTAAATTGAGTCCTGTTGGAATGGAAGCAAAAATAACTGCTGCTAATTCACATAGTTTGAATCGAACTAAAAGTCCAACTTACTTCTGATGCTTTCCTGTCTTGCTTTTAAACTGTTAACCTTAGAATAATGTTTGTGCTGATTGAATTGCACTTTAGGAAAATAAGGATTCCTAATTAATAGTCATATATATATTTTTTTTCTTACTTGGTGATTAAATCTGCTGTTTTACTAGGAAATAGAGCCATATGTGGTTTTACAAACAGTTCTAGGCAAAAGTTGGGTAGTGGCTTGGGAATACTGGTGTGAAGGTACATGAGCTGAGCGAGATCACATCAGTACAGGTTTTTACATAGTAGGACCTTCAGCAGGTTTGGCTACTTGATTACTGCTATCTGGAGCAAAGATTTTTCAGAGTATTTGCAGAAAAGAAGAAATAGTTTTACAAATGTTTATGTTTTAAAGTCAATTTTAGAAGGAAAAATATTTATTGCTGGTAATACATTAGTGTTCAGTTTTTTGTATATAAGTAGAAATACTATAGAAATGCTAATGCACCTTTTGTCTTTAATTCAGGGGGAGGAGTATCTAATGATAGCAGTGACAGTGAGATGGAGGACAAAACAACTTCTAATCTGGCACTATTGAAGCTGGATGAATGGCTCCACCTCAAATTGGACCCTGAAGTAAGTAAGAAATCACTGCTGGGTTTGCTTCATGTAGAAGAATTGTAAAAAGATGAGGAAAGGTTTTTGTTACCTTTGAGTAGCCAAGAATTTTCTCTAAGAATGTCATGGTCTGTTTGGGTCTCTGATGTAACCTTTACTTCATGAGCTCATCAAGAATTAAAGGGCTTCAATCCCCTTTGGCCCAGGGTTGTCTGTCATGCAAATTCATGTATTCAACATCCAAGTTGCAAGGTTTCGTAACTTATCACTCCTACCTTTCGATTCTTTTACCTATGAGCAAAAAGAAAAAAGTAATTAGTCACCTAAGTCAACAGTGAGAGTGCTCATCCCTCTTCCTCCATCTTGGTGTGTGTGTCCTGTCTATCACATGAGGGAGCAGGAAAGGCTCAGCAGTCCAGATGCTGTTGGATCTGCTTCAAGAACTTTCTGGGCAGTATGATGGTTTTTTATATGTCTGAGCTTGGCAGTTTTGTCCCTTTCCGCAAGTCAGCAGATTCTGAAGAGACTGCCAGACAAAAGAGAATGGCTGCAGGGGACAGCGAGCTGCATAATGGCCCTTCTGCTCCTTCTGGCCTCTTGTCCTGCCTGCATGGTGCTCCATGAGACCATAACATGATCTGGGATAGCCAAAATCTGAGCAGGAGCTGAGAGAAGAGTCACATTGACATACTGTGTTTTTCTTTCTCTGAGAGGATAACCAACACTGGATCAAAAATGAGCACTTGAAACTGGAGTTGCTGAAAGAAAGTTGCTGTCAGATTTTGGAAGGATAAATAAAAACCTCTTTGAAATAGAAGTCTTTAGGTCATTGAGAAGCTGTGGTAGGAGGTAGTTTATGGGTCATGAAACACTTGACCTTACCAGCTCTAATAATAACACTGTCTCTCCTAGACATGTCCAAGAGAATGATTTTTAAAAATTTATTTTAATGGAAGCATTTCTGATAACATGGGAATTAGACTATAGTCTTCTGAATTTAGTCATCACGTTTGAGCAGAAGTCTGTGTAAGAAAAATGTCACTTAGAGCTCTTTTCCCTCTGGTATGACTGCAGAGTGCATAAGTATAGACTGATTTGAGAGGAAGAGCATAAAGCATGAAAAGATTGGGTTTTCTGGAAAGATAAAAAGGAAAAAAATGTCCGTGGATTAACAATACAATGGTAAGTTTAGCACAGAGCTAAATGAAATGTTTCAAAAATTACCTTGCACCCAAGGAAAATAAAGTAAATTAACGCCTTAGTTTAAACATTAATTATTCCCCCTCCCCAAGACTTAAGTCATTTTGGAGCCTGTTCATATTAGAATGCCAGGTGCTGACTGATAGGAGAGAGATAGGGTTCTCTTACCTGTCTGATGTAATTTTCAGTCCTTAACAGAATTGGAATTCGTTACAGGCTGCTGGTATGCTGTTGCAACTCAGGCAGAAGTGGCACAGTTTGTTCCTGCGTCGTATGCGAGCTCCTTCTAAACCGTGGTCTCAGGTTGATGAAACAACTGTCAGAGCAATTACAGCTGTTCTGAGTGCTGAAGAACAGTCTGCAGGTCTGCAGCAGCCTTCAGGAATTGGCCAGAGACCAAGACCTGTGACTTGTGAAGAACTTCCTTTGGCACCTACATGGAAGTCAACCAACAGTCGAAAAAGCTCAACAGAAACTGAATTGTCTGACTCCTCTAATGCTGAAAAGTAAGATGTTGAGGTCTTCTGCTCACTGTAGGTTGCAATTTATTTTGTATTTTTTATGTATACAAGCATCACTTAAATTTCTGCTAGTAATAAGGAGGTGGAAACAGTGGAAATACAGTTGAAAGGTTGTACTGTTATATGCTGCACATTGTAATCCCACTGAGCAGTATTTCATACGTGGGCCTGCTGTTTGAGAGAGCAGTCAGGAATATTGTCCATGACTTGTGATCTTTGAGAAGTAGCAGAAGAGGTTTAACAGTAGCATTAAAAAGCAACACACGATCCCTACGATTTTTTTAGTTAGGGTTTAATATATTTTGTAGTTGCTGTAATACATGTGGTCATGCAGTAGGCTGACAGGTCAACGTAAATTGTTTTGTGACTGCTTGTGAAACTCAAGGTATGTCCTTTTAAGGGTTTCAGTGAAATCTACATCTCCCGCACTCCACCAGCCAAAGAAGTACAAAGAAAAAGACATTTTGCTCTGCAAACGATCCTCAGATGACAGATCAGCTCAGTCATCAGTGAAGCCTGCAGACAGCAGTAGCCATCCCAGCCCCTGTGCTAGTCCTTCTTCTCCAGTATGTGGAAAGGTAAGAGTTCTCAAACATACCACCCTGCTCTTCAAAAGTAATATAATTTCTTGCTGATATCATTCTGCAACTATTAGGTATTTTACTGGTAAATTAGGAACCTAACTTAATTTTTTGTTTATAACAGCTGCATAATACTTCCGTCTGGAGCTTAAAATCTAGACTAAACATCCTTGTTGCACTAGTTCAATATAGTAAAAATAATATTTGTGGACTGCTGAGGTAAAGCTATCCAAAGTGGAAAAATTTTTAACTTGTTGTAAAAACCAGCAAAGGTGTATTAATTTTTTTCAAGTAAATTAGTATATTGTATGCACATTCTTGAAGTTCAGGGATTCTGCCTCTCTCTGTTTCTGTAACAGCATACATTGATACTGATTCTCTTGAAGCATTGTGTTTTCTGTGTTACCTGCCTCACTATGACTGCTTGGGTATTAGGTTGAGTCCTTGGTTGGAGATAGACACACAACACAACTCACCAAGGGTCATCAACAAACAGCCAAGATTTATTATGGCCACCCCCTTTATATAGGGTTTCAAATTTCCCGGCTTGGTAGCTGATTGGTTGGGATCTCTGCACCGCCCAGCTCTCTGGCCAGTGATATGTCTGCAATTAGGATCAAATGGAATTGGCTGGGGGTCCCTGTGTAGGTTTGAATCCAACTATCCTTACCATACCAGGGGACTTGTTTTTCTTCTAGGCAAGTTGAGTTTGGGGGTCCAATATGGCCAAATTTACCCGGCAGCCACAGACCAGCTGGACTGTGATAGTTGGGGTTTTTTGTGATACTGTGTTCTTTTAACAAAGCACACATTTTTAATGAGATCGTTGTCATAGTTGTCCCTAGGTACTTGAATAGTAAACTGCAGTAGCACTAAAGAGATCACTGAGAGGAAACTTCATGGGCTCATTGGAGGATTTAGAAATTCCTCTTGAGTCTTTCAGCTTTTAAATTCCAACACTGTAAAAGGAAGAAAAAAGAAGGTAGAAATGTGCTGTAGGCGGCAGTCTAGGAAGATTAATTTTGGTGTCATCTCAAGGTGTGTCAGACTTAAACGAATTATAATTAATCACTAGACTTTTTAGTCCTATTCTGCTCTACTTGTCTTCTGCTCCTCATGGATGAATTACTAGTTTGAAAAGTGCTTTAAAAATGTAAAATAGATGGGAAATACATTTAAAGCCATTTCAGACAGAACCAGCTGATAAATTTGATGTTTCTTCTAGAACCTGGAAGAGAAAGGGAAGAGCACAGTCGAGGGATTTCTATCTTCATGTGTGTCAAACTTCAGAAATAAAGCCTGTTTTATTTTATTGTATTTATTAATTTAATTTACTTTTTCCAGGGTTGCAAATCTCCTTCACCACGACAAAATATGCCAGTTCGGTACTTTATAATGAAAAGCAGCAACTTGCAAAATATTGATATTTCTCAACAGAAGGGAATATGGTCCACTACGCCAAGTAATGAACGGAAACTGAATGGAGCCTTTTGGGAGAGCAGTGTGGTTTACTTAGTATTTTCTGTTCAAGGGTCTGGATGCTTTCAGGTGAGTCTTAATCTAAAACTAAATATTAACAGTGGTTGATGGTTTAGGAGGGTGCAGCAAATGATTGTGTGTAGTGTGGACAGCTTTGCCTATGACTTCTGACTTTTTGAAAAGCAGAGTAATGTGTAAATGTCTGTGCTTGCTGAAGAAAGAGTATTTCGTTCTCCTCTGAACTATGCTTGTCCCTCAAAAGCTGAGACGGAATTGCCTCCAAACATCATGAGTCAGAAAAATGTTTTGTACCCTACAGGAATCCTCTAAAACAATAACAACCAGGAAAAAAGAATCCTAACAAAGTAGGGGATTGCTGCTGTTTGCATGCTGAAATGTGTATTGGAAGTGAGCAAGCAGTTACAGTCAAGTCACAGCTTTCTAAAGCAAATAAACTCATAGATTTCTTTAGTAAATTTTTGATAAAAACTGTTTTTATTCACTTCCAGTTAGGAAGCTGGCCATGATTCTTCCAGAGCTGTATCTTGACTTCATATTCAGTGAGATATTTGTCAACAGTTTGTTGGTCAAATCTGTGGTCAGTTTGAAGTTCAAAACTTGACCTGGTAGTGCAAAGTTACAGGTTAGTCGTGAGCCAGCTAAATTCAGTTGTTCCAGGAAAAGAAAGTTCAACTTACTTCTTTATATATAACCTATTTGTAAAAGTCAGCTGGACTTAAAATCTAATGAACCAACCAAAATACAGCTGTCTTGGCAATACCACTGAAGGACTGCAGTGACATTACATATGATGTAATGTAATTACATACGTATATATTACATACGTAATACATATAATACATATATTGTATTACATACGTATATACATTGTACGTAATGTAATTACATACAATGATGGTTTGGCAAATGAGAAAAATACTGGAAAATAATTTCCAGCAAGTCAGTCGATACTGAAAATGGGCTGTTGCACTGGTGCTCTCAGACAAGCAAGCAGGGAAGGGAAGACACACTGAAGTCAGGAGTGTAGGTGGTTGACCTTGCCCTACCCTTCCAGTTTTGACAGTGCACTCTGCACTGTCACATGGGAATGTGATCTTAACTTCCCTATTAATCTTCTCTTGCCCCAACTGTCTTTTTCTATTCCACAGCTATTTTTTCCTCTGTTCCTTTTATTAATTCTCATTTGAGTCTGGCTTGAGCTATTGTCTTACAACAGCAGTGTGTGCTGGTCATTTACAGGTGAACTGCGCCCTTTGGACTGCTAAGTCCTAAATGGCATAAATTCACCTGAATAGTTGGTACGTTGTGTGGGATTGGGTTTACTTTCGGCTTGTTTGGTATGTGGGTAAATTGAGGTGTCCTTAAGTAAGTTAGATGCTGTCTCGGATTTGGGGTTTCATTCATTTTCTTTTTGAATATTTGTCATGTTGGAATTTCATCCAGCTTCACTAGAAGGAAATAAAGGCAACTTTGACTTCTTTCTTTGAAGAACAGCTACACTCTCCTAATTCTGTGTGAAAGTTTGTTAGCATAGAGGCAACATGAGAAGGAACAAATGGATTTCTGCAAAAATTACTACAAGTAACAAAGAATATGAATATCTAATAGACTATACTGTAGTAGAATATTCATCTTGACTTCCTTCTGCTTCAGGTGGTTATGCAACAGCTTTTTAATCTGTTACAAAGCTCAGAAGACCTTTAATGATAATTTTGTCATTGAAAGACATTCCTTATAGTCAAGCCCTACAAGGCATATTTGAAGTGGAAAAAGAAGTGATACTTGTAACTTTCTAGATGTAAACATTTTGGAAGCTCCAGCTTCATGGTGGAGAGTGTGTGAATCACTTTGAAACTACTTTGAAAGTTTCATAGGAAGTTCAATTATTTATCTCGTTCCACCATAGGCAGATATGGTCTCACTATGTCTGTTCTTTTATATTTCAATTTTTGTCCCAGGGTTTTGCTAGAATGGATTCAGCAATTGGGTGTGAGAAGAGTCAAGACTGGGGGTCTGCTGGTTTCGGAGGTGTATTTAAGGTGGACTGGATCCGGAAGGAGAGCATTCCTTTTCAGTTTGCACACCATTTGCTCAACCCGTGGAATGACAGTAAGAAAGTACAGATAAGTAGAGATGGCCAGGTAATGTTACTCTCTTCTCAAGTTTTCTTTACTCGGTAGAATTGTACGTTTTTATTAGCTTGTTCAGCCTTGACATTTATCTCCACTTGTTTGTGTGTCTGCTAATCTGAATTCACAGTTCATTGGTTTACTGCGCCTTCAGCTAATGCAGAATTATTGCTGAAGTAATGGAGCTGTTTTGATAAAATCAAAACAGTTTCTTGCTTACGTGTTTAAAAAATTATTTAAAGATGGATGCTTCCAAAAAGAAGTTGTTGGGTTTGTTTTTTAGTTGGTAATTTAATTCTGGAGGTTTGTGCTCTGTTTGGTTGAAATGTGTTCTCTTAGATAGTCTGTCACACCCAAATAACTGTTCATAATTATAAGGTTTTTTCTTGAAGAGCTTGAAGAGAATCCAGAGGTTTGAGGCAGAGTAAAGCTTAGGACCATTCTTATATTTGTTAAAGCTTTAAATGCAACTACAAAAAGCCAAAGAATCGGCACAGAATTTCTGTGTTGCAGTTTCTGCCCTCTCCCCATCCCCTCCCAAAACATCTCCTTGATGATTCAAGAGCTAAAGTTTTTGTATCACCTTCTCTCCTTCAAAACCTCTCTCCAGTTGTAAGAAACTGGAGGAAAGGAGAAGTACAAGGAAAGGACAGCCACTGTATTTCCTGTGACCTCTCTTTCCACATTCTCCACCACACTTGATGGAATTCAGCCTAAAAGATGTGGAAAATAATGATCTTTAGTTAGTAAGTGACTGATCTGTGGGAGGTACAAAGTATCTGATGCATTTGTTCTTGCGTATGGTGGTAGTGTGTTCACTGGGAATTATCTTTCTGAGGACTGACTGTCACATCTCACTGTGAATGAAAACACCCCAAGCAGCCTGTAGGCCAGGGTGGCTTGTGAAAGTTTTTATCTCCTGCTGAGCCCTAGTAAGAAAACCTTGCTCTGCTGGGAGTTCTAATGATTGTCCCAATAGCAAAAGGGATGAGCTCTCCTAGAAAGGTTGAAAGCAATCACCAGCAACCTCACCTAACAATTCAGTAAGAAATAGTTTCTGTATGCTCAACAGTAGCAGTGCAGGTAACTTCCCTGATTTTCTGATCATTTCTAGGAGCTGGAGCCACAAGTTGGAGAACAGTTGCTGCAGCTTTGGGACCGTATTCCTTTGGCAGGAAAAAAACTGCCTGAGCATGCCAAGTCATAGGACAGAGGTGGTTATTTATGCGTTGCTTGCTGGTTTTGTGGTAGAGGAACAGCTGTGCACATACAGTGTACCATCACAGTACTGTCTTTCCTTTGTAGCTTGTGGAAGAGCAGATATACTTGGTACTAAATATTCTGTTCATTTTGATTTTCTTCCAGCTGGTCTAGGTTGTTGAAACATCAGCCATGAGAATCAGCAGCATGTCTACAATAAAGATGAGGAAGAAGGCGACACAATAACCTCCTGACATTCTTTGTCATGCTGTGCAGCTAGAAGTGGAAAAATAAGAGGGAATTGTGTTGTTCTCTGTGTTTACTTGCCAGCCTGTTTTTTAACTGAGTTGGTTTGTTTACAGTAGTGTGCAGTTGATACTTAAAAATACAGTTAAATTCAAAACAAAGTTTGAAACAATGGACCTCGTGTAAGTTGTCTGTGGGTTTAGAATAGCATAGCAGACAGTTTAAGTATGCAGTTTACAGTTAACGCTTTCTCTAGCCAGTAAAAGGTATGAGAATGTAAATGTTAATTAATCAGTCTTGCAGTTCAGTTAAAATAAATACTAACTCCAAATATGTTGAAAGGCTCCTGAAGTGTACTTCTACATCCACGGTGCAAATGAGCAGAATATATTCAAACAACAAACAACTAGTCAGATGGAAATGTTAATTTTTAGTTTATTTAAAGGTAATTATTTTCAATTCGTTTAAATTTATTTTATTTTCGTTATTATTTATTTATTATTGAATTTAATTGTTTTAAATTAATTTCATTTAAAAAAGAAGGAGCATGTGACTTCTGAGATTGGGTGCATCTACTGACGTTTCCAATTTCGGTTATTTTTCACCCCTAACATATGACTCACACCTTGAGAAGCTGAAATAGTTCTTCCAGAGGCCTGTGGCCAAGTGGTACTTCAATAGTTCACTAATTTAGGCATTGTTAGAAGATTTGTATTTCTTTAAAAAAGAATAAAAATCATTACCAGTAGAACTTCCTTGATCATTTAACATAGTTTTCATGCTTTCTTTCAGGTTATTTCTTTTTCTTCCATACCACTGCTGTCTTGGCTTATTTGGCTTTTTCTTAGTCCTGAACATACTGTACTGTAAGGCTGGTATAAATGGATGTGATCACCGTCAGCACTATTTGTGGTCATCCTTAGATTAAACAAGACTTTTTTCTGCTTCTGAGCCTAGGTATGGGTGTTACCCACTTGCAAATAGGTCTTAATGTGTCTACTAACTTGGGGCAGCTTGGCTCCTGAGAGATACAAGTCTGAACTTTTGAACTTAAAACAGGAGGTTCAAGGGGTTATATGGGGTAGACGGTTCATGCAGGCTGTACCTTCCTAGTGCCTCAGCCAGTGGGGAAAGGAAGAGGGCAACATGTGGCTGGGAGCTTAGTACAAAAGGAGGGTGTGCCCTCCAAAACCCTGAGAGAGAAAACCCTGAAGCCCACTGGACTCTCTCCCTTTATTCAAATAAAGTTGAAGGAGGACTCCTTTGTCTCCTTTTTACACGTTATAAATGCGTGTTTTAGAGTTGGCTTTTCGCATATAGTAAGATGATTGTTTTAGGTATAAACATGGGAGGGTTGTATTGTATGTTCTTTTATTAATAAAATTTGAAAACTGTGATAAATAAATATTCTTAGATAGTAACTAAGTAGAGATTGGGAGGGGGGTTGTATTTTTTTTCTACCTTTCAAAAGTAGATAGAAGACAGAATTGATGCTTAGCATTCCTGAGATTAGAAAGACAATCGATTCTTTAAGAACCTGATGAATTTATGACACCCTCCCAGACTTTGTGGAATCCTATAGATAAATTGTATATTTACGGGGGGCTTGAAACCTTACTTACCCATTTTGAACTATGTATGAACCTATTTAAATATGTAACACCAGTACCCTTAAAACAAAAGATCTGAAGGGAGACGGTGTGCTGATCTTGCGGCTGGTGACATCAGCACCTCGGTCGAAAAAGCTTTGTTTTTCTGTCTCCTAATTGTCTATTTTATTTTTATTAAACTTATAAATTTCACACAGAAGTGAATCGTGTTTTTCACACACATAAACCTCTGGCATTTGTGGATTTTCTGGACATGGGTTTAAAAGCAAAGTGGTTCTAAGGAAAGCAGATTGTGAGTTGTATTACATTAGAGAATAGTCCTGAAAGCACTAAAAAGCATGTCTCATTGTCGAATCAGGGAATCTAGAGGAGGCTCTATTTTATTTGTGTCAAGCCAAGGAGGAATTTTAAGGCTGATTTGACACTATGGGGGTGTAAAATTACTGGTTTTTTCCTTGTGCTGTATAATGCAGAGCTCTGAGATTTATGGCCTCATCTCTTTAATTTTGCAGACATGAGTAGTCGTACTGCATTTGGTATTGCTGGGGTAAAGGTTGTAGCACAAAGCTCCTAAGTAATGTACCACTTCGTTCTATCCATAGGGAATGTCTGGTGAATCCTGGCAGCAGTCATGTAAGATCAAGGAATAAAGAACAAAACACAGCTGCCAAAGTTGCTTGAGTATGAGAGCAAAACCCCATCATTGTGTACCACCAGTGGAGACAACCAGGCCAGCACAGCCTGCCCTACCCTGCCTTCCTTCAGTGCCATGTGGGACTGTGTGGCACCCCAGGCAGGGAGCTGGCAGCTGCAAGTGTGGCTGTGGCACAGGGGCTCCTGAGAGCAGGTGTGGTGCTGGGACAAGCCGCCCCAGCCGTGGCCCTGGCCTTCTCCAAGCTATGGGCAGCAGCACAGCCTCCTTGCCCTGCACAGTTGTCTGCAGTGGCCACTGCCCAGCAGGTGCCCTTGCCCAGCCAGATGATGTCCTCCCTCAGGGTGCCACACCTGCATGGCCACACTCAGGGTGCGAGTGAGCACAGCGCAGCCAGAGCAGGAGGTTGCCTTTGCTTCCCAAACTCACCTGAGAAGTGAGCAGCAAAGTTGTCCTCCCAAACCGGACAGGACCACGGCAGGCCCTTGCTCAGGATCAGCCTGCAAGACGCCAGCCGCACTCAGTGCAGCCCCACAGCACAAAGGGCCAACAGCCAGCTGCCACCCACCCCCAGCAGCCTGAGCATGGCACACAGCTGGCAGCCTCTGGCCTGCCAGTCTCTCTGCCCTGCACAGCAGCAGTCCTGCCAACAGCAGCAAGGACAAGCCAGTGCTGCCGTTGGCTCCCCAAAGCCTCTGCTTGCTGAGTAGCACCACAGACACTTCCTCCCTCCTAGCCACACATCCCTGGCACCGCAACACAGCCAGAGGTGGGTGAAAGACAGTCATTCTCACATTTGCCAGGTCCTCAACCAGCCTCTCCAGCCTCCTGGCACTCAAAGTCCTCCTCAGGGCAAGAGAGAAGTGGAAGAAGATGAACAGGGATGTCTCTGCGGTTTGGCTGAGGGAGCAGCACTCAGGCACAGAGCCCAGAGTGGAGACACACTCACTGCACAGCAGTGGCTCAACTCCTTCTCCAGGGGTTTCATGGATGGGACACAGGTCACTCGGGCTCCCTTGGTGCTGTGAAGAGGGAGAGAGCTGTGTGAGCCCCAAGCCACCTCTCCCCTCTTGTCATGCAGCTCTGCCTGAGAGCTGCCCACAGCTCCAGGGGCAGCTCTCCCCAGCTGGGGAGTGGTGTTCCTCTCTACAGCTGCTCCTGAGCATCCCCTGTCTGGCTGCTCCTGAAGCGCTCCCCAGATTACCCCTGTAGGGTGCCCATTCACAGGTCCTTCAGCACCCGGGAGCCCCAAAAAGAGACCAGTGCAGGCCCTGCTGCCCCCCAGCCTGAGGGCAGACGTGCACCTGCCCAGCCCTGCAGGAAGGATATGGGGGCAGGATGAAGCCCTGTGGTTGGGGTAGGTCAGAGTTGCTGCTCAAGCCCTGCTTCTCTCTGATGTGCCCCCAGGCTTTTATCCTTCGCTTCTGAGGACCAAAGAGTGATCAGGGGATGCAGGACAATGGAAATGCCCCCATCCACTCCCTGCCCAAGCGCTGCATGGAGGGCAGAGATCATTCCCAGGGTGGTGTGTGCATACCTGGAAAGCTCTCCTGCCCTGCCATGGCATGTGGCACACAACTCACACAAAAGTGGCAGTTCAGGAACTGGTGGGACAGATGAGGATGTCGGAGGTGCCATTTTCATTGCTGCCTTCCTGCTGCTCCTCCTCTTTCCATCACTGCTGCTCAGCACCCACAGTGGATCCAGGGCCAGGCAGAGCTGTGGGTGCAGGGTGGTGTTCCAGCTGCAGAGAGCAGATGCAAGCAGTGAGTTGCACATGGCCTCCCTAGCACTCCTTGGGGCAGGGCTCTGGCATCCTGCCCTTCTGACATTGGGATGACACTGGTGCAGGGTGTCTTTGCCCTAGCCCCAGAGCCAGAGATGGGGCAAAGGCAGCTGAGCTCCGAAGGTTTTACTGCAGCTTGGCAACCACCAGTTCCTCTTGGAGAAAGAGAAGTTGCCTCTTGCTGGTCTTTGGGTCATGGCTCAGAGCCACAGCCATGCTCAGCACCACCTCATCATCACTGAGAACCTTCCAGAAGAGCAGAGGGTGGTGGCCGTGAGGAAGGCGGCCCCTTGTGCTGTGGGACCTGGCCATGGCCATGTGTTTCAGATCTGTGGGGGAGCCCATCTGGAGCTGAAGCAGCCCCAGGACTGGGACAGGAGGACCCTGGCCTTGCTGCAAGGACGTGGGCCAGTCGCTGACAGCAAGGATGGGAAGCAGGATGGCAGGGCTGAGATGGTGCTGCTTGCCCAGACCCTGCCTTCTCCCGGTATCTATCTGCCGGGACAGTTCCCTGCTGCTGGTTCTGCTGCCACTGTCTCCAACTGACTGACAATCAGAGCTCAAGAGAAGCTCTCGGCTAGGCATTGAGGAGGGACACTGCAGCAGGACTTACTTCCAGGATGGACAATGCCTGCCTTACACTGGGGAGCCCAGACACACCCGAGACCAAGGCTCATCTTCCACCTGCTGCCAAGGCTTTGCCTCCTGCAGCCCTGCAGGCAGTCAGCTGCCTTTGCCCCAGGGGCACTTCAGCAACTCCAAGCTGCTCAGCCTTCGGTTGATCATGACCCCAGGTGTCTACAGAGCTGCTTTACAGCTGACTCTTCCCCAGCATCTCCTGGTGCAACGGCTTGTTCCTTCCAGGGTGCAGGACTCAGCCCTGAATAGCCCCTACTGATGGCTTGTGACACATGGCCTCCACCCTCCATGCCGTTCCTTAATTAAACAAAGAAAAATTAAACAAGTAAGCTGATTTACAGCTGATTCCTTGTGCTATAGTAAGTTTTCCTCCCTCTCAAACATTTATTGGTGCCTTTTCCCCAGCAGAAGTCTTTCCTAGAACAAACCCTCCATTTCTAGGAGAAGCACTGTTAACTGGATGCACATGGCATGGTCTATTCCAGGATAGCCACAGCTGCTAAAAGCTTTCCAAGTCCTGGACTGGTGATTTCCCAGACCAGCTCCTGGGTGCACTTGCACCAAACTCGAAACAACCCTATGTTCATGGAGGTCATTCAGGTTGAATCCTGTGTCCCCTGACCAGCCTCATAGGCCCATTAGCACAGACAGTCCTGATGGGCCGTGCTTGGGCAGCTGCTGCCCTGGGCTGCTGGCCAAGGTGGTGTCTGCACCCCTGCTCTTCTGTCCTCCCTTTACAGGCCTTGTCAGTAACACTGGCCTTTCTCCCTGGGTAGGACCATAATGGTAGAAGACAGAGTCCTTTTGGTGCACACCAGCCAAGCTGCGGGGATGTCTCTGGCACACCTCCTGTGCCAGCTTTCAATCCCCAGCATGCTGGAACTAAGCCAGGTCCAAGAAGAAGAACAACTTTTGATGTGTATTCTTTGGATTCTTACAAGTGTTTGGAGGTAAATCTCGAGGTGCCTAAAGCAGAAATTCTGGAGGCAAGAGACAGTCTGGAGTAGTGACTATGAGAGACTGGACTATCTACTCATGATCAGTGACTCAAAACCTTTGCTCATTTGTGCAGGGCCAGGATGCTTTGCAAGGCCAGGTTTGCCTCGAGGGAGGAGGTGAGCTTTTGGGGAGTAATGGCTACTGCAGAGGACCTATCACTGCCTGTAGCATACAAACCCCCAAATCAGAAAATCCACTGCACATTCCCTGTGCCCAGCCCTGGTCATTCCCACCTGGCTCATGCCATTCCCACCGGGCTCTGGCCATTACCAGTGCCCAACCCTGGCCGTTCCCACCGAACCTTGACCATTCCCAATGCCCAGCTCTGGCCATTCCCACCCAGCCCTGACCATTCCCACCCAACCCTGGCCATTCCTGACCATTCCCACTCAAGCCTGGCCATTCCCACTCAAGCCTGGCCATTCCCACCCAGGCCTGGCCATTCCTGGCCATTCCCAGTGCCCATCTCTGACCATTCCCACCCAACCCCGGACATCCTGGCCCAGTCATGCCTCGCAGGAGTCTCAGAGACACTTTAGGCCATTAAGATGTGGGAGCTGGCAGCGCAGGCATTAAGGCTTAACAACCCCAGAACCATGGTGTTCATCAATGACTGCAACATCCTCCTCAAGCTTGTCATGGCCGCCAAGAAGACCAGTTCCTAGGGCCAGAAACTGGCCCAAAAAGGCCATGTGGAAATGTTCCATGCTGACCTCCTGTGCCAGGGCTTCAGTGGCCTGAACGGCTTCAACTCCCGCACCTACTTTAAATTCAAGAGTTCTCTAGTGGTCTCGTTCCTCAGGTGGGTGTGGAGGGGTTTTGTTTTGGGGGGTGAGACCCCTGTCTGGTGTCCCTTCATGGGTGTAGAGGGGATTTTTTGGGGGGTGAGACCCCTGTCCAGTGTCTTTTCATGGGTGTAGAGGGGCTTTTTTGAGGGGTGAGACCCCTGTCCAGTGTCCCCAGGCCACGCCAATATCCCGCTGTCCCTGCAGTTACTGCGATTATTATCAGTCACACTTCTTCCTGCTGGAGAACGTCCAGAATTTCGTGTGCTTCAAGAGATCCATCATGCTCAAGTTGACCCTGTGCTGCCTGGTGCACATGGGCTACAACTCCACCTTTGGGGTGCTCCAGGTAGGGTCTCCAGGAGTGGTTTTGGAGGGAAAACCCCTTTTTTGGCACCCCAAGAAATGCTGGTTGTCTTGCTCCTTGGGGACATTCCCAAAGGAATTGTCAATTAGGAATTGGCCAATGCCCAGTTGGTCCTTCAAAGCAGGACTGACTCCTTGGGTGGCTTGGGGACAAACCTTTGAGGCTGATAAGATGCAAATCCTGCAAGGCTTCTTATCTTGCTAATTGCACTCCCTTATACAACTGCCAGTTCTCCAGGCAGGTACCTGGACATTCTCACTGAGCCTGGCCTCATTCTAAACCCCCTGCACTTAGTGTTTCACAGACTTCTCCCTGTTATGTGAGGGTCGTGGGTTGGAGACAGGCACACAACACAGTACACTCTGAGGATCATCAACAAACAGCCCATTTTATTGTCCAGAACTTCTTTTTATAGGGGGTTTGAATTTCTCAGGCTTGGGTAGCTGATTGGTTGGGATCTCAGCACAACCCAGGTCTCTGGCCACGATGGGTCTGCATCCAGAGTTGAATGGGGTTGGCTGAGAATGTCTAAGAGATGCATTGAAATATGTTTGGTAAAGTTAAACTTGTGTTTTTCATGAACTGTGATTTTTAATAGGAGTTACTGGAGAGATTTATGTGTGAATATAACATGGTAAGACCTACCTTCTATAACGGAAATGCTGATAAAATTTACCATATGGAATTACACTAAATTGAGACTGGTTCTTTGCAGAATTATGATGATGTTATCTGTTACCATGAAAATTTGGAACTTGTATACTTAAAAATATTTTTTTCCAAGCCAGTACCCTTTGTGGACAAGAAAATTCATATTTATAAAATACTGTATTTTTTAGAAAATTTAAAAATTCCTCTTGTGGTGGTCCCCAGTTCAAAACCGGGCAGAAACACCAATTTAGTGTAGTGCTTTTGGTTTGCCAAGTTTTTGTTTTCCAGACAATGCACCAATTAATGTGGTGCATCTAATGTCGTCTAAATGCCAATTCACCCACTAGAATTATTTATGCCTTTTCTGCTGTGAGATAGGATTATGAGAAGAGCAAAGCAGGCTCAAACTTCAGGGGTATAAAGAAAACTTTATCAACAAAACTACAAGAAAAAGAAAAAAGTTGGTAAGAATTAGAATAAAACTTTCAAAATGCTTCTCCTCCCCCCAAAACCTTCCCTCTTTCCCACTGACAATGTACAGAGACAAACCCTTAGGACTTAGGTTAGTTGACCACCTCTAAAATAGTTTTTTATCAATTCTCTTAGGGACTGATGCCATGTCATGGAGACGTCTCCACAAGAAAACAGTTCTCTCGTGGCTTCAATTCTCATGAATAGCAGCCGCCTGGAAAATCTGCATTCGTGAAGTCCCTCCCACCTCATGCAGCCTTCCCACAGCTGTGCTCATGAGCCATGCCAAGCTCATGGAGTATTATTTTAAGGATGAGCTGTTCAAATGCAAAAGTTCTTTCCTCCTTCTCCTTCTCCTTCTCCTTCTCCTTCTCCTTCTCCTTCTCCTTCTCCTTCTCCTTCTCCTTCTCCTTCTCCTTCTCCTTCTCCTTCTCCTTCTCCTTCTCCTTCTCCTTCTCCTTTTCCTTCTCCTTCTCCTTCTCCTTCTCCTTCTCCTTCTCCACCACCACCACCACCACCACCACAGCCTTGCAAAAGAATTTCAGCCCAAGACTAAGGCATCTCCTCTTTCTCCTCCCATCTGGGACTTAACTCCTCCTTCACTGGCCTTGGTGCCTTCACATTGTCTCTCTACATGTTTTCACTCTGTCCTTTTCTCTCACTTGAGAGAGGATCAATGTCCTGCAAGTTTCATTTGTGCAATGAAGAAGTTAGTATCTCGCCCGGGGTCTGCTGCAGTCATGGTGGTTTCTGCCGGGCAGTGGCCGAAGCAGTCACGGTGATGGGTTTCCGGCTGTGCTGGGGCTGTGCCAGGATCTCACAGCTCAGTCCGGCCAGCGCTGCGGCAGAGGCAGGGCCCGGTCTGGCCCGGCCCCGCCAGGCCCGTGCTGGAGGTGGAAGGGACCAGCCTGGTGGTAAGATGTTAAGAGCTGCTGGGGCCCGGCCTGATTGGGAGGGGGTCTCTTGACATCCCCTCCCCCTGCCTGGCAGCCGCTGGAGACTGGCCCAGCCGGGACGGGGCCCAGTGGACTCCCCGGGAAGGGGCCCAGCCCCTCGGCAGGGCCTGTCTGGCTTGTCCCAGCTGCATGGAGCAGGGCTGGACCAGCCTGTTACCTGTTCCCAGGTCAGAAGAAAAGAGAGCTTTCCTGGGCTTTGTCCAATTTTTAACATGTGTGTTCACAGAGGTGTGTTCAGCTTCCTAGTGGTTTAACAAGGTGTCAGTATTCAAAACTAGTCACTGATTGGTTTTGTCAGGCAAGAAGGGAACTGTTAGTAGTTTCTCTTAGAAAAATCACTTCCATGGGTGGCTTCTTCCCTCCTTACTATATGTCAGTCAGTGCAAAACCAGCACACCTCTTTAGAAGTGTTTCGAGTAAATATTAACAGAATAAAATATCACCCTGCAGAAATTAACTTTAAAACCTATTGATTGATGCCTTATAGAGCATCCCTAACTGAATGATTTACAGCCGCTGCTGAGACCAATTAGCTGAGCAAGGCCTGTAGGGGATTTAGCCACTCAGTGATCAAAGCATTGACTTTCCCATTAACGTTATCTACAGGAAGTATTTGTGCTTTAAAAATAATTAGCTCACAAAAACTCCACTACACAAGTATTCCAAAGACAGTGTGATCTGGAGAGGATGAATGAAGAAAAACCTTCCCCACTTTCAAACCATAGCAAAGAATCCATAAATGTCACTTTCCACCTTTAAGAAACAAGTGATAATTCAGAAGGAAATCTCAAGCTTATTACAGAGTGAGAAGGAAGGGAATCTTCAAGGTGAATTGTGGTGTCAGAAACTTTATTCGTTTACAACCCTACTCCACAATCCTACTTAACAATCTCACTCATAAATTCTACTCTAAGGTAGTTGTGGAGTAAATGGTCCTGGTTTGGTGATGGTGATGGTTTTCTTCTCCTTCTTCCTCTTCACTGAAATTATCAAGGGCACCAGGATGGAAGCAGGCTCAGCTAATGTTATAAATGGATGCTGCCCAAAAAAAAAAAAAAAAAATTAACCCAATAAACCATGACTTTTCAAGCTCAGTCCTTCACAGTTTCAATCAGGATTCTTCTGCCTTCTAGAAGGATGCAGAAAGAGGACCAATGGGACCATCTGCACCTCAATCTTCATGTGCAGGACCTTGCCATCACAGGCAAACCTGGCCCAAAATCCCACTCATCCATTTATCCAGGTGTCTTCATCTTGCTGCAATTTTTGCCCTTCCAGTGCCCTAGAAATGGTGCTTTCTGTCCCTGAGGCTTCTTCCTTTCAGGAAACTCCAAAGCCTCACATAGGTCTCTCTCTTTGAAAGACAGGCACTGTGCTGGTTTCCACAGGGACACAGAGCAGTGTCTACCTTTTCTTACCTGTGCCTCCTGTGCTGGATGGCACCTTCCTTCCCAGCAGGGACAGCCGAGTGGCACTGTGTCCTGCAGTTCCCTCTCTGCCACACAACCTGGCAGTAACCCTGTGACAGTTCCCATCTGCTTGACTGTGCCAGGCAGCAGATGGGGCTGGGACAAGTGCCTCTCAGCTGTCCCTGTTTGCGTGGCAGAAACCTCCAAGAATGGGGTGGGGGGCACAAGCCAGGGCCCCTCAGAGGCTCATGGTGAGCTCCCCACAGCCCCTCCTTCCCACAGCCAAATCTCTGACTACTTGGCCGGGACTGGTGTCCTTGGGTTCCTACACCACCACCAGTTCATGCCTCTGTACCCCACATTGTTCTACTTCAATTCTTTTGCCATTAGATAAAACTGAACACCCCGCCAAATTACACAATAGGGTGAGAGAAACAGTCAGAGGACAGAGCACCTCTCGTCTAAGGACAGGCTGAGAGACCTGGAGTTATTCAGCTTGGAGAAGAACAGGCCCCAGGAAGACTTTATTGCCATGTTCCTGTACTTCAAAGGGGCTTCTGAGAAAGTGGGGGATACCTTTTTTTAACAGGACCAGTTCCAATAGGACATGGGCTAATACTTTTAATACATAATGGGGATGGATTAGGTGTGAGGAAGAACTTGTTTACTTGGAGCATGGTGCAACACTGGCACAAATTGCCGTGAGAGCTGGTAGGTACCCCATCGCTGGAAACATTCCAGGTCAGGTAGGAAGGGGCTCTGAGCAACCTGATCTCTTTAAAGATGTCCCTGGACCAGACGATCTTTACAGGTTCCTGCCAGTCCAGCCCAGTTCAAGATTCCTCACTCTTCTGTTGAACAGCACCAAGAGTGGAGCTGAGGAGGAGGGAACCTTCACCTGCAGCCCCTTGGCACTTTACCTGCAGAAGCTCCTTGGTGGACCAGCGCCGCGCCTCATCCATCTGCAGGCAGCAGCTGAGGAAGTCACGCAGCAAAGACGAGAAGAGCTTGGGCTGCTGCAGCTTTGGTATCCCTTCTGTGGCTATCAGGAGTTGAGGCTGCAGAAAAAGGATACACGAGGCTCCACCTGCTTCTTTCCCATCTGTAACTGCTCTCCCAGATCCCGTTGTTTAAGCTCCACTCTGCAGTGGCAGTTTCTGCCCTGGCAGAGAACAGAGATGACTTTTCCGTACCAAAAAAACCCCAAACCACAAGGCAGACAGTTTTTCCAACATCTAGCAGATCTTGCTTTAATAGCTATTTCATTGGCTGACCTAGAACTACATCACCAAAAGCATATTTTGCTTCTCTGAGGACTCACACCAAATTCCAAATAGCTTGACAGGCTATTTGGAAGTGGGAATTTGGTCTATATATACTATTTCCAAGGATTATTACATGGAAGAAATCTCTGCAGTGCTTGTTGATCCCTTAAGCACAGCTTCCATAAACCAAAAATCATCAAGTTTTTTGTTCTCTTCTTGAAAAAAAATGCAGATGCAGAATCCATCAGAAATAGATAGAACTAACAGTGGGAAGAGGCCTAGGAGTCTCCATGAAAACGCCTGCCACCATAGTAACAGGTCTGTGCTGATGGCACTGAAATAGATGGTGACCAAAGAGACTTTGTTACTTTCCTCTTCAATCCAGAGGAAAATTTTCTTCACTTTTCCCACACCACCAGAGGTGACAAAGCGGGTTTTATTCTGTCCCTCTGCAGCTGAGCTCAGCCACTGGACATGGTGGGGAGCTGGAGTCCTCACTGTCATTACAGCTGTGCAACCCAGGGCTGGCCCTGCTCCTGCGGTAAAGGAACACAGCACCGGCGTCAACTGCACACCTTGGATCCCAGCCCCAGGCACCTGACTGCAAGCCCATCCACTTGTTAAAGTACAAGGGTTTCCAAGGCGTACAATCCTAACTGCAGCTGGAGAAAAACACATCCTAAACTTACCCAGGCCACCCAGACATATGACAGAACAATGAACAGATGATTAAAAAGCCGGAAGGTTTGGAAGACCCACAGGATTTGGGAAAGATGCTACAGTTTGGAAGAAAATTGGTCTGCTGTGGTTAAAAAAGGAAAAAGCAGAACTGCTTTGGGATTGCTTTGGTAGTAGTTTGTTGTTTTTTGGGTTGTTGGGGTTTTTTTATCTTTTTCTTTTGGTTTTTCTTTTTCTGTTTCTTTCCCTTTCCCTTTCTTTCTCTTTCTCTTTCTCTTTCTCTTTCTCTTTCTCTTTCTCTTTCTCTTTCTCTTTCTCTTTCTCTTTCTCTTTCTCTTTCTCTTTCTCTTTCTCTTTCTCTTTCTCTTTCTCTTTCTCTTTCTCTTTCTCTTCTCTCTTTCTCTTTCTCTCTTCTCCTTTTCTTTTTCTTTTTCTTTTTCTTTTTCTTTTTCTTTTTCTTTTTCTTTTTCTTTTTCTTTTTCTTTTTCTTTTTCTTTTTCTTTTCTTTTTCTTTTTCTTTTTCTTTTTCTTTTTCTTTTTCTTTTTCTTTTTCTCTTCCTTTTTCTTTTTCTTTTTCTTTTTCTTTTTCTTTTTCTTTTTCTTTTTCTTTTTCTTTTTCTTTTTCTTTTTCTTTTTCTTTTTCTTTTTCTTTTTCTTTTTCTTTTTCTTTTTCTTTTTCTTTTTCTTTTTCTTTTTCTCTTCCTTTTTCTTTTTCTTTTTCTTTTTCTTTTCTTTTTCTTTTTCTTTTTCTTTTTCTTTTTCTTTTTCTTTTTCTTTTTCTTTTTCTTTTTCTTTTTCTTTTTCTTTTTCTTTTTCTTTTTCTTTTTCTTTTTCTTTTTCTTTTTCTTTTTCTTTTTCTTTTTCTCTTCCTTTTTCTCTTCCTTTTTCTCTTCCATTTTCTTTTTTCTTTTCCCTTTTTTTCTTTTTCTATAAAATTGAAACTGGGAAGGTCCAACCTCCATTTCAAAGGATATTTATCACACTGCTGAACTCTCCACTGAAACAGAAGACAGAACTCCAACATTGATCAAAAAGTAAATGAGAAATGCCAAGCATGGCTGAAGGCCAAACTGGCAGGTTTCTGAACTGCTTACCTGCCACTTCCCTTCTGATGCAACCAAACTTACAGCAGATGCTGATGTGCTGCAGGGACATTTTTACAAGGGCACCTTGGTGGAAGTGGTGCCAGCAGATTGCAATGGGATTTTGCCCAATGGCACACAGAACGTGGGACAGGTGAGAAAGACAGCGGGATCAGTGAGTATTTGCACTTACCGAGACAGGAGTTTCATTCCAGTAAGGAACTTCTCGCTCCACCATTTCAATTCCCACAATTCCAAAAGCCCATATGTCCACTTTGGGGCCATATGGTTGACCTTTCATGAGTTCAGGTGCCATCCACCCAGAAGTGCCAGCCACTGAGCCCCATCTACTCTGCTCAGGGGGGAGCTGAGCAAAGAGGCCAAAATCAGCTGAGGAGAAAACAATATACCATGAAAGCCAGCGCAAATTCGGAAATCACGCAAAAGAATTCCCTACTCTCAGTCTAAATGCACTGTGCCATCTGCTGGAAATCTGTCCCTGCTCTATTTCTTCAGGGCTTAAGCCAAGGAAATATGGAATTTGCCACTTCATAAAAGCCTACACATTTTTTGCACTACCTCCAGCAGTGGCCTTTATTTTTCTGAAGCTTCAGATTGGAGCTCCCTCCCTTTGGATGGGACACACACAAACCAATGCTACTCTTGACTGCTTCTTCCTTGCAATACTTCTGTGCACGTTCCAACTGTGCCCACAGTTTGCAGCAGGGGCCCCTGTACTCCCACCAGCACCATTTTCAGGAGCTGGCACTCACTCAAAGCAGCTCCACACCCCACATCCCCAGAATGCTGCGCCTGACCAAGAATATACTGACCCAGCTTGACAGAGCCATCAGTCCTGAGAAGGATGTTGTGGCTCTTCACATCTCGATGGATCATGTGGTTTGAATGAAGAAAATCCAGTCCTTGCAGGCACTGAGAGAGAAAACACAAACAGGAGGGCAAAAATTAGTGATGTGGTTTCATCACACAAGAAAGGAAACAGCTTGGGAATGGGGAGTAATGGCAGAACACAGTGCCGTTGAGAGGAAGAGCTTGCTGCTCCAACACGAGCAGAGCAGGACCTTTCTAATGAAAGGCATGTCAGCTTTTGAAAGAGCAACAGCAACTGCTACTGTAGACTGTCCCCTGCAAAGCATCCAGAATGACTGCTGCTGCAGTAGATGTGCTTTCCCCATCCAGAGGACAAACCAGGGTTTGCCAAGAAAGAAAATGTCCCTCCCATTGGTATGAAGTGATCACTTTAGGGTGGGAGGCTGCATGACAAAGACTTTATTGCTGGCCTCAGCACAGACTTGGAAGTATCACATCAGTCACCTTTCAGAAGCAAACAGCATTTTGGCTGCGCTACTATCCTTTTCAGCTGAGGACTGTGAGAAATGAGTCTCTTTTTTTCTTGCTGTTCATTTCAAATCCTGCCGCCAGTACCTTTGCTTTTACAGGCAAGGAATGCATTGCAGACAGGCTTGAGGTAAAGGTTTAGAGAGGCAAGATGGAGAACAGCAAATGCAAAGACAAGAGACAGAGTGAGAATACAACAGCAGGAGATAAGAGTACAAGAACAGAGTACAGTGAGTGCAGAGACACTGACAGGCAGTTCACTTGAGATGCTTTTGCTTCCCCGGCATACCAGCAACATAGAAACAAAGCCTGGCACATGAAATCACTGCAGTTCTGAGCCCCAGTTTCCCAGACAATCCTGCCCAAGCCCTCAGAAGCACAGGTGGGATCCCTGACCTCACGACTGATAGCCCCAATCTCTACTTCAGAAATGTGAGTCTCATTGATGATATCACTCAGAGTGCCTCCGTCCATGTAGTCCATCACCAGCCAGAGCTGCTCATCCACAAGGTAGCTGAAAGAAGGAAACAAGGGCGTGGACATGAACATGCACAGCTACGTTCTGTTTGAAAAAGACAACAGTTGATTCTTATTTCTGGGTCCCTTTGAAACAAGGACAGAATAAAAGGAATAGACATTCCCTCTCGGCTGTGCAGTGTTTGCAGTCTGTGCAGTCTCAAGGAGAAAGGCACAGATGTGAAAAAGAAGATGTCTTATACAGCCAGCAAGTGAAAAGTGCCATTTAGTAACAGCCCCAGATAAAAAACCTGTCACGCACGGTATTTCTGGAAATAAGCATCTAATCTACCTGGCATGCACAGCAGTGGAAAAGGGACAACAATCCAAGGGAAATCTTTTCTAGGATGGTTATCAGCACTTAAAACATGCTCATAAAAACTTTAACAGATCAAGCCTCAAAACAATGTGGAGGCAATGAATGTACAGGATATTGAATCAGTAAGATAGGGCTGATCCAGGTTTTTGAACAATTTCAAAGGGCATTTGCCAGGGCAGATTAATGCAGTCAAAATGCACTCTCTTCCCATCCATTGGATATAAGTAGACAAATAATAATTAACAGCTCTATTTTCTGCCAATGACCAAAGTGGGTTTTTAACTTTGCATGCTTTGTACGTAAACAAACATTGATGGGATAAAATAAACCACTCACCTCTCTAAATAGTTCACAATGTTGGGGTTCTTATTCATTTTCACAACCATGAGTTCATTAACGGTTCCTCCCTTCCTGATCAGTCCTTGAAGAGTTATTTTCTTTATGGCCACCTAAAATGATTTTGGAAATCAGCAACTTTAGAAGTTGGTGGCACGAAACCAACTTCTCACATGGAGCGAGTGATTTTGGAATGACACAGCTCAGCCATGCCAAAGTGCTCTGTGATTAGACATCAGAGTAATTAGGAACCGACATTCCAACAGCCCATTTCTCTGTTCCCTTGGTGGCTAGCCACAGAGCACGGGCCACTGATGTTTTGCCTTGTGCACTTGGTAAAAATGGTGTCTCAACTATCACCCACAAAGCTCTGACCACACTCTCTGCTGCTCTGTCTGGACTTCAAAGGATGTAACCTGTGCCTTGGTACTCTGTGGATACATCTTGGGCTATGGGCAGGGCTTAGGGCTTCTTGGGACGCCTTGAAGATCTCTCCCTACAGTACAGTTCCCAAGTGCAGCACTGCAGGTGGTTAAGGAGCTACCAGTAACATTCAGATGTATTTGCTGGCAGCCAGAAATGAGAATTCAGGACTCTGAAGCCGTAGCCCCAAAGGACAGTGAGATGCTCTAGAAGGCACCACCTTTGTTTCAGTAATTGAGAACGAGTGAACACGTCCTTCTCTGAAAGGAGCCACTGCCCTCCTTGCCTTCCTTCTGGCAGCTGAGAAGGACAAAGACTGTCCCAAATGCAATTTGCAGGCTGGCACCAGTCTGTGCTTCTTGTGCCTTTTCAGCACAGCTCTACCCAAAGCTCCAGCCACAGCTCACACACAAGAGGAAAGATCTTGAGAGCTGCAGAATCTGCAGGGTCTGACGACATTTACCTCTTCTCCTGTGGAAGTGTTGAGCGCTCTACAGACCTCTCCAAAAGTCCTAGAAACAAAATAGCAGCAAAGAAAGGACAAGCCATTTAGATCTTGGCATGAAAGCCAGCCCAGACAGGAGATCTCTGTTATAAGTACCCTAAAGCTGCAGAACATTGGCAGCATGGAGATGTCTTTGACAATGCATAGTGACCACACTTACAAATTCTGACCAGCACTGACAATCTAAGCCCAGTGTCTGAACATATTCACAGCTTGTCTGACTTCACACTTGATAGATATTCCACCAGCAAATCACCTGCCCCACAGTTGTGTAGAAGTAGCTGTGGTTGGACTCACCCGCTGCCAATAATTTCCAGTTTAATGTATTTCGTCGTGGGATTTTCCATGTTCACCATTCTCCCTAAGGGAAACAAAATGCAAAAATGCAAGATGCCCACTTTAAAGCAAAGATCCCACCTTCCAGGAGATAAAAAAGGCAGCCCCACTGTCTGGGGCTCTGAGCCCTTTGTGGTCAGCTGGGTAACAAAAACAGCAACAACAGCAGCAACATGAACAACAAGAAGATAGGCAGCTCTGCAGCACAAGTGGCCAGCAGAGACTGATCTTCTACAGTCCTTTGAAGAGACCTCTTGACAGAAAACTAAGAACAGGGAGATGCAGAGGAGACAGAGACCACAAGAAAACAGGTACCAAGGCAAGGAAGTTTGTCATCTATAAACATTCAGGAGAGCTGGAACTAACAGAGCCTTTGTTTTCTTGGGAATAAGCACTGTGAGATTGAACAAAAGGTTTCATACTTCCTAAGATTAAACACAACCTGACATCTAGAATCAATTCCTATGAATAGATGCCAATTTCAGAACAGGAAAAATATTGCCAAATGTTCCCATCTTCTCTAGCAGCAGTTTGCCAAAGGAATGTCTTTCCTTTTGTAAACCAGAGCAGCTCATGCTATAAGCAATCCCAACAGGGCATTCAGCATCAGGTCCCTCACCCTCGATGGGCAGGCTGGGCTCAAAGACGCCCTTGCCCATGCCCCATGTGAAGAACCACACTGCTTCTCTTCACCCCGACAGCACGGATCAGTCGCTCCCATTGGACTCGCCCTCTCAGCAGCGCACACGTCCCCATCTTCCCAACTCAGCACAGCGGGCAAGGGCGGCAGGGACAGCAGGGCTCCTCAGGTGCTGGTGTGACACAGACAGCTATCCAGAGGAGATGCTGCCCAGAGGAGATGCTGCCCAGAGGAGATGCTGACCCTCTCGTGAGTCCGGGCCGTGCGATGCAGAAGCCAGCCCAGACGAGGGATTTGCTTTGAGACCAGACACACTGAAGTGCAGATCAATGCCCTTTTTGTCCCAACAGGTGATGGTAAACACAGAATCAACTGGGCTCTGTTCTCAACCTTACCAGGTTTTATCTGAGAGCACAGCACTGGCAGTTGTTAAGGGCAAGAAACAGATTTAATGGGTTGTGCTGCAGAATGACAAAGGACTTGATGTGTTATCCTAGAGACTGATCTGAACAGAGGTTGAGCCAATGGACTCCAGCCAGTCCAAGCTGCCCTCAGAGGCAGCAGGAACACCCAGAGCTCTCTCCCGCTGCCTCAGAGCACAGCAGTTCCTGTGGGGAATCCTAAATGTCCCTGTGACACCAAACTTAGGAGGAACATTTGGTACAGCTATGCTGACACGTGCACACAATACACTGTCCCACAGATAAGAAAGACACAAGACATACTCCGTAGTTCCAGGGAGTCCTCCTTGATCTCCTGTTGCTGAGCAGCAGCTGTGTCAGTGCTGGAGACAAACAAACTGCCTGGGCTCCACTTCTCAGGTTGGGGAGCAAAGGCTCCTCTAGACAAAGCTGGTGCTGCTGCTGCTGCAGGTTTAATAGAAGAGCCTGTGTAGGTCTGAGGCAAGAAATGAGTTTGTGTCAGAAAGGTGGCTGGCAGAGATTGCCCCAAGATCTCATTTCAAATGCAAGCCCTTAGGAAACTGCTGTCAGCCATATGCAGGGCTCTTAAATTGGATTTCTTTGGACGTCTACCTCTGAAACCAAATGGTCAAAACCAAAGGCTGGCTTTACTCAATTTCATAGCCAGTTTCATGTTTCATTTTCATGGATTTTCTGAAGGATGACTGCAACAATGACCACTCTACTTCCTCCCAAGGACTCCTTTCCCCCTCCTAGGGCTGCAGACACACTTGCAGCTCCTTGTTCTAATGTTCTACCTCATCCCATGGAATTCTCTTTTTCTCCACCATCCTCAGGACATGCTCAAGCTGCAGCATCTCTGGTTGGGACAGTTCCTGTTCCTCATGCTGATCTTGGGGCTCTTTGTTGCCAGTCATTTGATGGAAGCCTTTGCCGGCTGCCAAGTGAGATGTCAACACTTCCACCTGAAATCAATCAGAACAAAGCAGTCAGAGACTACAGCTTGTCCCTGTCAGCCAAGAGTCATCGACTGTGAGGAAAGGGAAAGAACCGGAGAGGACCAGATTCACAAGGGACACAGACAGCTTGTAGCTAGTATTCAAAATCTATCTGAGTGACCACGTTCACCTGCAAAAACACCTCAAGAAACAAGGAGAGCAGGAACAGGCCAGCAGGAATCCATTCAGATGACTGCTGGCTAAAGGGCCAAAGGACTAATTCCACTCTCCAGGGCAGCAGCTGAGCAACAGCAGACCAGGATGTTTCCTTCAGAGCAGTTGGGATAGAGGCCACAGCACGATGCCATTCAGAAGCATCACCCCAGCCCCCTGCTGCTCTGCAGCGGAAAGGCAAGAAGGGCAGAAACCACTGATTTGGTGACTGCAGTGGCTATTGCTGTTTCACTCACTTTCTTTTCTAGATCCTCCTTCTTCTGAAGCAGGTGATTAATTTTCTCTTTGAAGATTTTAATTTCTTCCTCCAGCCTCTTCTCCCTTGCCTTGATCCAAGCCTCAGTTTCCTGCTGCTCTGCCTGCACCTGTTTGTTGATATTCTGTAAAGAACAAGAGAGAGGATGTTTCATGAGTGGAGTGGCTGCCACTCTTTCACTCACCTGGTTTTGGTGATCACTCCTCTGCTGAGGGAGATTCTTCTCCTCTTGGATGCTTCTTATGTTTTCTTTGTGCCTCCTCTTCACTGTCAGGATGGCACTCTGAGCTTCGGGCAGCTCTGCTTGTGGCTCTGCCTCGATGTTCTGTACACACAAATGCAAGTGACAGGGAGCTGCCTTCAGGCTCAGCTTTTCCTCTTTCAGCCACAAAATCACATTAATTCAGCCACTGCTTTCTGCTTCCCTACCCACCTCTGCTTCCATTGTAAACCTCTCATCCCAGTGCTGATCTCTGTGCTTTCAGTGCCTGTGGGACCTCTGGCCTCCTCAGTCCCAAGAACTCCTTTTTTTTCCCCTGTTCCTTCCCTTCACTCTGACATTTGGCCAGCCAGGCTTACCTGGCCATTCTCCTGTGGTTCTTTCACCTGCTGCCTGAGCTGCTCTTCCTGATCTTGGGCTGGGAACAGCTCTCCCTGAGTCTGGCATGGCATCTCTGATGAAACGATCTGCTCATGCTCTTTCTCTAGAAGGACCTGCACAGAAAGCAAGAGAAGATGGGTTTCAACTTCCCATAGAACATTTGTGGGCCATGACTCAAAGACTGATGGGCTCACGTATTCTCAAAGCACTGTGCTGCTGCTCTCCTGCGTCATTCTCTGCCCACAGGGAGGCACAGATTCCCAAGTGACATTGGCAGTACAATCAGGGTCTGTGTGGGACTGAAGCTCCAACAGCCTCTCAGGCAGCTGGCAGGGAAGGTGTGGCATTTCTCAAGGGTCTGGTGAGGGTCTCCCTCCTCTTCTGCCATTTTCTGTTTGTCTTTCTGTAGTGACTGACACCCAGCCCTGTCCCACAGCTCTGTCCCGGCTCTGTAGGTGCCTTCTTGTGTGATCTCACTCCATGTGAGAGACACTTCTGGAGTTCATGTTCTCTTCAGGCCTGCACTGTCATTCCTGCCTTTCTGACATCTACACCCTTGTTAGAAATCCTGGTCATTCAGGAGATAAGGATGCGTGCAAAGATCCTCTGATGGAGATCAGAGAGCCTCTACAGCCACCTCCGTGTATGGTGGAGGACCAAGGGGTTTTTTCTCCCTCTTTTGTCAACTGAGAATTCAGACCAGCAGTAACAGAGACCCTCATAAGGCCCCATCAACAAATTAACTTACACACCCCCAGGGGTGCCAATGAAGGAAACCATGTGTCATGTAAAGCATGTATGACCAAAGTCACCAAACCCCACCTAGAGCATGGGATTGTTCCACCTCCTTAGGACATTGAGACATTTGTAGGATAAAAAGGAGATTTCAGGTCAGAAAAGGCTGGAAGAGGAAAACACCTCTGACAGGAAAAAACTACCATCTCTGGAGGGGGAAACATCTCTGCCTGCCTGGGGTTAGTCAATGGAACATGTCTCTCCTGCTCTCCTGAAGGGATGGCTTTATGTGAGCTTTGCACCTCCAACTGCTTTGGAGCAGAGCCAGGAAGATGCAAATAGATAGATAAATAGATAGATATATAGATAGACAGATAGATCTCACTTTTATAATCTATCTCTTACTATACTTTCTGTTGCTACACACATCAGCATTTGGTAGCCAGTGCCCTGATCAGCAGGAATCCTGAACTTGCTCTCCTGTTGCTTCAATAAATCCCACTCTTGGGGAATCTGGAGTGTGTAGGTCCTTATGCAATGTGATCAGACCCAGAGCACTGCACTGGGAACTGCACTCTTTGTGCATCTGTGCTTGGGCAAGTTCTTCTCTTGGACTCGACCACACTGACGGTGCTACACTGGCTGTAATCAGAAATGAAGCCCAGCCCCTCCCAGCCCTTCTGATCTCTGAGGACCAGAGGAATACAAGGGCATTGATTTCCTGCTCAGTTCCCAAAGAAAACACATACTGATCCCCAGGGCTGCAAAAAGGCACAAGCCTGGTTAACATGAAAGTCATGTGTAAGCCCTACTGGCTGGCCTAGCACAAGAAAACTTCCTTCTGCACCAATGTCCCTGCCACAAACTATGTGTTCTCATGCAAAAATGCTGCATCTTCCAGAACTGCCACTTTGCAAACCAAAATTGTAGTACAGCCTGTCCCAGTGCTGGAAAAGGGCAGGAAAGGTTGAGCAAAAGCATCTTTGCTTGCTAGAAAAAGAGAAAATAACATAGGGCTTCTCCTCCTAGCAAACCAACAAACCAAACAATGAAAGTGACACCTCCTCCAGTGTCTAAAGCACTTCGGATGCAGTGAGGGCAGGTTTGGCAGGGAAGCAGCCCTTGTGGTGAGCACTGTCATGCAGGGATTTCTGCAAGTCTGCCTGAAACTCCCTCATGAGCCTCCAGTTCTTCTGGCTAAAGCTCCCTCAGCACTTCCTCCCTGGCCCTGTCCTCCACATCCTTCCCCCGCTCCCTGCTCCTTCTCTGGACACACTCCAGCCCTCAATGTCTTTCTGCTTCCCAGGGGCCAAGAACTGGACACAGCACTCGAGCTGCGGCTGCAGCAGTGCCCAGCCCAGGGGGACAGTCACTGCCCTGCTCCTGCTGCCCCACTCTGGCTGACACAGGCCAGGATGCCCTTGGCCTTCTTGGCCACCTGGGCACACGCTGGCTCATGTTCAGCTGCTGTTGCCCAGCATCCCTGGCTCCTTTTGTCCCCTGCAGCTCCCCAGGCACAAAGTTGCATTACTGACTTAAAACACAGCATCCAGAATTTCAAGATGTCCTTCCTGTTCTTTGCATTACAAGACAGCAGTCAAAGACTTGCAGCTTTGCCTCAGCCTCCAGGCTCCAGTGGAGTTTTCAAAGCTGCAGACTTCTCAACAAAAGGTATCAAGAGACACATGCAGCCTCTGGTTTCTGCCTTGGAAGAAGGGTTGAGAACTACACAGTTGGTTTCTTTTGCCACACAGGACAAATGTGGCCCCACACAGCTTCATGGACAACACAATCATCTCTTAGCAGCTTATCAAAAGCCAAAAAACAGGTGGACTCAGAGTGCCTGTCAGCTGTGCTCTGCCTAAAGAAGCAAAAGAACAACCTGGCAACAAAGGCACCAAAATCCCTGACTTCAAGCAGCAACTCCACATCCCCAGTGTGTCTCTGAAATACAGCCAGGTAAGCACACCCAAGAAGCTTGTGGGGACAAACCACCTCAAAGAGCTTGTCTGGTCAGATCAACATTTTTTGTGCAACAACATTTGTAGTAGCTTGACCAGTCTGTGGAGGGAGACAGGTCTCTCCAGACCACAGTGTTCCCTACGTATCCAACAAGGCTGAGTGCAGTGTCTTTGACATGCTCCCTCCTCTGGGGACAGGGAGCCTTCAAGCTTCAGACTGGCCCCTATCAGAATCCCAGCAAGCTGAGGCCTAAACATGACAGGTCAAAGCCCATTTTCCAGCTGTCTCTGGCTGGGAGGAATCACTAGGTCCTGGCAGGACTCCAGCACTCAGCATCCTCAACCAGCAGCAGCAAGTGCTGGCTGGTCAGAAACTTGCAGCTCTGCCTTGCCCTAAAGACAGCAGCCTCCAGAAGTGGCACTTACAGGCTTGGAATGTTCCGGTTGTGGTGTGACCACAGCTGGAGGGTTGTGGTCATTTTGCTCCTCTTTGGCTTCTTCTCCAGGAGCAGAGGGAGCCAGAGGAGCTCCCTCTGTTGGTTCTGTGCTCTGTGGACAGATAATAGCGTGAGGGACAGGCAGTTGCCTATCATTTATAACCTTATTTCTATTCAGCACTTCTTTCTACAACCCACTCTACTAGGGAGAAATCATAAACTTTGACAGCAATGGGATTTTAAGTGACTCATTCACTTAAATTAAAATGGACAACTTCAGCTGTACTGCAAATTGTTCTGAATTAGATATTCCACCCTGGTTACTATCAAGAAGCAGCCTTCTCTCTGCACAACTGGGCTTTTAGTTCTTTTAAAGCTCTGAAATGGAAAATTAGGAAAAAGCCACCCATGCTTTTGCTGTTGCTGCTGCAGACATGGAAATGGGCTTTCTTTCAGCCTACCCATCTGGCCCTCTACACTCTACTGCCACAGGCCAAGCTCACAGCTCCTCCACAATTCTTAAACACCAGGAACATCAAAGGTTCCTTTTGCACTCACCTCAGGATCAGCACCTCTGAATACACGGGTCAGGTGACCTGCAAGGGCAAGGGAAATGAACCAGATTCTTTGAGAAAACTGCCTGGGCTGGTGAATCCCACAGAAAAAGTCAACCCAAACAGAGAGTATTTTCCATTTCACAACATCCCTCAGGAGACACAATTCTTTCACACAGCCAGCAAGAGAACAAGACAATATTCTTGGTTGTGCCTACACTTTGGCCTGTTTTGCAGTAAACTAATACAAACTTGATCAAGAAAATGCAAATTATTGTTCAACACTCAACGCTCCTGTTCTGCCAACAGATAAAGCAGATTTTGTTCTCTTTCAGGTACTTTTCTTAAAAACAAGTTGCATGCACTAATTCCATTAAGTTGCTGAAAACAGTTGCCCAGAAAAGCTTCCCCAAAATCCCCCGAGCTGTGGCAGTTCTGTTGTGAAACAGCACAGCAGCAGCTCCAGGGTTCAGGAGCAGAGACACTCACTGCTTTGGAGTTTGCACTTCATTGCAAAGGGAAACACTCTTTTAGCACTCAGTAAAGGTCAAGTTAGACAGTCAAATTCTTTCATAATAAAATTTAGAACAAAAGAAGCTTTCCCTCAATTCTGAGGAGAACCACCAAGTCTTTAGGAGGCCTTCTGAGAAGGTCTCCCAGTCTGCATTTTCAAAGGTGTCCTGCTTGACCCAGCAAACTGAGGAAATGACAGACTCTGCTGCCACAGACTCTCCTATGGAGAGAACAGAACTCCTGCAGGTTCCCCTGCAAATGCTGCCCACAGACCCTTGGTTACAGACACCCCCCTTTTAGCTGAATGTGTTGACAAGAGCTTTACCAAACCAGTGGCATCCTAATGGTCTTTCTGTTTCAAAATCAGTTCAGTCACTAAGAAAGAGCAGGAAGACATACAAATTCTAGGTTAGGTTACATCCAGGGAAAACCTCTACTTACGTGCCAGGTGTGTCAAGTAATAGCTAGAATAAGAAATGCCACCAACAGTGCAAACCGCAGCAGCAAGTGGCTCAATCATTGTAGCACTGCTGTGCCAGTTTGCAGACTGTGCCGTAACACAAGAAAATACCAGGCTCTTGTCAGTGTGCAGCTGCACTCTGACAAAACCTCAATCAGGAGAATGCTCCTGCACCTGAGCAAGACCAAGAGCTGCTCTGACACTGAGGCCTTCCATGCACCAAGGCAACCTTCTGATGTCACCACAAGAACGTGGCAACCATGCCCTGACATCACAAAGCAAATGCTCTTGGTCTGTGGTGTTGGTCTGTGAATTTATGCCAAGCAACCCAACCTTCCCTACAGCAAACACAAAATAGCCTGGAAAGTTCTCCTCTGTCACAAAGCAGCACAAACTCCCCTGGTAGGCCAAACCCTGTTGTTCAAGGGACCCAAGAGTAACTCCAAGAGTGCCCCAAACACCTACAACCTGTACCTCAAGTGAGCACTCAGAATGGGACCAAAGCAAAGGAAACCAGAACAAGAAAATGGCCCAAAGCACTGCACAGAACCAAGAGAGAAAGCACTATTGGCATGACAGCTGAAATAATTCCTAAAAAAGTCTCCATATATTTGCACATTTATTGGATGTTCCCTGGGCTGGCTGCTCTCTGTGCCAGAGAGCCCTGGCTGGGCAGGGCACGGTGCCCACTGCACTGCAGGCTCTTTCTCCTGACAGAGCTGGGCACACCTGGGAACAAATCATCATGACTTGTGTGAAAACTAAGGTGTTTGTGGGAGCTGCATTGCTCTGCACACATTCAGGCCACCTGCAGCACAGAGCTTTGGCCCCCAGAAAGGTAAACAAGATGGAAACAGCTGGAAAAGGCTTAATTTCAACCTTTCTTTATTCTTCAATAAAATGACCAAAATGAAAGTTACCAAGCAGGGCCCGATCCCCACTGCCAGCTCAGTGTGACAAAAGAGGCATTACTTTATTTCAGTGCTGGGTGCATGGGGAATCATTTCCCTAACACGTGAAAACCCACGTGTTTGTATCCATGGAACTAAGACATATTCATTACTTTGCTAAAACTCACAGGCTGAACATTCCCACAAAGTATTTGACATGTTTAAACCACTTCCACAAAATCATTGACTTTTACAGTAGGGGTCTCTTAAGGGTCTTTGGTGGTTGTCTGGTGAACATCCCATTCCTCAAATTCTCCTCCTATGTTCAAGAGTATCCTAAAACCAAGAAAGTATCCTTTCTTCTCCTTAAATGCATTCCAGCTGTCTTCTTAGCAGGCCCACTCTCTTTATTCTAAAGCCTAAGATATCCACTTGCACACATTAATCATTGGTGTGAGGGAATGCAGGACTAAGCACTGTGTGTTAAAGGAATTCACAATTTGTTGCAGGTAAACATTTCCCCAACACCTTTTATTCCTTCTCTGGGAATCAAACACAAGCATTTTGTGATGACAGAGCCCAAGGCCATATCCAGCCCTCCAGTCACCCACCAGCCCTTCTCTCTTCACAAACAGCAGGTCCAGAAGTGCCATTCCTCACTGGCTCAGTCACCAGCTGTGTCAGAAGTTCTCTGTCCCACACCCCAGGAGCATCCTGGACTGTTTGCTCTCCACTGCACTCCATTGCCAGCAGACATCACTACCCTGTTCCACTGCCCTTGCAAAACCCTGTACTTACTGTCCATGGGCACCTGGGAAGAGGGGCAGTCACAGGGGAGCTGCATCCACCATGCTGGGCAGGAACCAAAACCCTCTCAAGTCACACTGCAGGCCTGTATCTGCACAGGATGCTCTGGCTGCCCCACTCCTCATGGGCTTTTGGTTGGAAATGCAATTCCACTTTCTGCCTCATGAAGTACCATGGCTGTGCAAACAATGGCCAGTGGGCCATATTCCAAAGGCACCGCAGCGTGGAGTTTATGAAGGAAGAAGACCCTTCCCCAGTTCCTAACCATACCAAAACCACCATAAATGGGACTTCCCATCTTGAAAAAAACAACGGACAATTCAGAAAGTGATTGTAAAGCTTATTCACAGGGTGACAAGGAAGGGGATCTTCGAGTGGAGTTGAGGTTAGGTAGTGTGGGAAATGGATTTGTAAAGAATTCAAAGCCTGACAGAAGGCTCACATAATGCGCATCTGTCCACAAACCTTGAGATAAGAAATGCTGACTTAAAAATGCCATAGAATAGGACAGACATTGTTGAGAGAGAAATGGAACTAGAAACAAGTTTCAAGATATGGCCTTGCAAGTAAGACTAGATACTCTGAAGAAATAAAACTATGAAAGGTGCATTGTAGTAGGACCCACGAGGGGTGATTTTAGATGATTGTCTTTAGGGCATTAACAGCATTGCATGGCAAAAGCTGATAGGCCAAGAAATGCTTATAATGTATTGTAATTAGGGAATAGTTTGGCTTCTGGTTGTGATGGCGTGAATTGCAACATCTTTATTGTCTCACCCTTCACATGAGACTGAAAATGGAATAAAAGTTTTTAAAACACCTCTCAGTTGCTCCATCTCTGGGTCAGAGAAGGGTATAATCTGACAAAGGTAGAGTTTTCATTCTGAGTTCCACTCAGGCTGTTGATTTGAAAATTTATTTTAAATGCTTTTAAGAGGCTGTGCAGTGCTATGGCTTTGTTCTGATACTGAAATGGCTATATGAAATATATTGACATTTTAATTACATCCAAACTAATTAGTCTTTAAAACCTTTCCTGCAGATTAGCCATTAAAGGAGAAATAAAAAGGTAACCTGTGGACTGCTGACTTTGCAAATTTCTACTGAACTTATCAGACAAACAGGCACTTTTAGTTAGATCATAGAGCAAATTAATTTGTATGGATAACTTGATTTATACAGACCTGTTGATTTCAAAGTAAAACTGCCAGCATGTATTAAGTGGATATCTGAATACTCAGTTCTATGAGGTCTGTAATATTAGATACTCATTGTTCACCATATTAACAAAATGAACATTATGGCTATTTTTTTTTTACTTATAGTCAGCTTTTCTACATTCTTTGTAACACTAGAAAGAGAGTTTATAGCAACCCACGTGAACCATGGGCTGGTAAGGGCATTGAAGAAGGCTCCTGTGTCAGCACTAAATGTTCACATTTACCATGGCACCACTTCTTGCCTTCAATTCCAAGCTACAGCTCAAATCCTTCAGTATAGATTCACACCTGTAGCCTGTAACTGCAGCTGGTTCTTACTTCCCTGCCCAGAAAAAAACATGCTTTGATCTCATGTCAAAATAAAAAAAAAAAAAAGAGAAGAGTCAGGTTCTGGAAAAATATAGAAAGAACTAAT